>LR994555.1:17162500-18362500 GCA_905187585.1 Cyaniris semiargus | reverse complement strand
TACCTCTTATGTATTTAAAGTATGATAATTATCTGGTACCTGCGCTGCACACAAATTAATATGTATGAATGCCTTTGTAGTGATTATTAAATGCAAATTGCTATTGCAATTTTTTGTTGACTGTACTATATGAAATTCTGCATTCTCGCTCTTATACTTATGATGGTAAAAGTTATTTTCGCCTGAATCGTGTAGTTATGAAGGCATGTTTTTAGGGTTCCGTAGTCAACAAGGAACCCTTATAGTTTCGGTCTGTCCGTCTGTCCGTCTGTCTGTTCGCGATTTTGCTCAGAGACTATAAGACCTACAAAGCTGTAATTCGGCATGAATGCAGATATTAATGATGCCTACAAAATGGTATATAAATTCTTAATTTTTTTTTATGGTACCTCCCCTACACATCAAGGTGGACGCGAAAAAAAAATCATCATGATTTTTTTTTCGCGTCCACCCGACCGTGTGGGGCGTCGCGTCGTTGGATAGGTTTTTTTAAAATATTATGAATATTCAAATATCATTTTCCGATTTAGGGATCCATTTGTGAAATATGAAGTTTTAAAGTGGAAAAAATCGTTAGAGTCCAGTGTCCCCCCCTAGGAGGGGGGGGACACTGGACTCTAACCAGCTAAACGGTTGCTTCTGGAAATGTGAAAAAAATCACGGGAGTAGAAAATATGCTGAATTTAAAAGGAAAACTATCACGGCTAAGAAGACTTAATAAGTTTTTGAGTAATAGTCTATCAACTAAAAAAAATGTATTCGGCGAAGTATAAAGGAACTTTTCGTTCAAATTCCTTTGAACGCAACTGAGATGATGTTGTTAGTAGTGTAAAACACGTTATAAATGTACTTACATTCATTGACCATACAAAAAAAATTCAAAAAGTAGCGGTACTACGGAACTCTATATTGCGCGTGGCCCGACACGCACTTGGCCGGTTTTTATATCTAATC
The DNA here is from genome assembly GCA_905187585.1 of Cyaniris semiargus. NCBI lineage: Eukaryota > Metazoa > Arthropoda > Insecta > Lepidoptera > Lycaenidae > Cyaniris > Cyaniris semiargus. The sequence continues at coordinate 18,361,546 of LR994555.1, read as the reverse complement.
CTAGCGCCTCCGATAGCGCGTGACATTCAGTGATAAGAGATAAGAGTGGACATTGTTTACGTTTTATGTAGGCTTGTACCCATAGACTTTTATTAGTTTCGGATTCGATCGACGGATTCGATCAGCCTTCTATATGTGAAGACATTTAGGACGGCAGATATATTATCCCGATTCCCGAGGAGGTTGCCGCGGCCTACGCTATCTGGTCCTCTTACGCCAGTCATCGCTATTTGCTCGCTAATCGTTCGTCGCTAAACGACATGCCCTTTCTTTCATAAAATATACGAATAACGAAAGAGTACCTAATATTATATTAAGTTTAAAGCGGACGGACGCAAGGGGCCCAATAAACCAAATCCTTAAACCGAGCGATAATGGTCAAAATGTACGCAACATAATCGGATTACAACGATTAACAAATATCTTTAATCCCTCTTGAACATTGTTTTACAAAACGTAGGCCTCGCTGCTTGCTAATATTGTACGTGAGTTTTAACGTAAAAGTTGCCCAAGAGAAGCCTAAATTAAGAGGCTCTTAAGTGACGGGTGACAGCAGGCAGTCCGAGCGGGACATCTTAAAGTATCGCTTGAGAGCATGCTGAGTTACGTAGAGCTTTGAGCCCGAGTATTTGGCCTATCCCTTTGAAGTTACTTGCGAGTTGTAGCTTGTGAGCCAAAGCGAGTATGCTTTTAGCATACTTGCTTTTACTAACCTAAAAATGCAATTCGTATGTCTTGCTTAAATTCGAGAACGGCTAGACCGATTTTCCTAAATAATGAATTATCGTATCTATCAAGAAAAGTTTAAACGTTATGAATTTGATAAAATTGCCCACTCCGCGCTTACGCTGGCAGTCTCTGTCGAGTAGCTTTTCCGACGTATCAGACGAAGACAGAAATAAAGATTGGCGCGATCATGCAGCAAATATTTTTATGAATACGGGGGTATTGAACAACGTGTGTCCGGGCTAGTGATACACGGGTTCCGTCGGATATATCAATTTGTTGCGCAAACGCATTCAACACTTATCAATTGATATGATTTCTATGTATATTATCACAAGTTTTACGTAAACGCTTCCAAAAACTATCTACACATTTTATTAGGCAATTTAATTAGGTATTTCTCGCTCACCACGTCGTTTTTTTTATTAATTACAACAATTACAACGAGGAAAACGGACACTCGATACGCAGATGTTTAGACAAATGAGATAATTAATTATAAACACTCTGGTTTTGGTCGTTTAAGCACAAATATACCGGCACTAAAACTTCCGCGATCAGCAAAAAATTAACGATATAATGTTTAATGTTTCTTATTTTACATATTCGTTTTGTTTATTTACGAAAATCTGGTAGGGAAAAAACACCCAAGTGGGTTACTAACATAATTGGTGGCTTTATTAGGACTAGAAAAATGATTTGAAATCAAAAATAAGTGGATTCTATGTATAGCTAGATATATTATTAGCTGGATGATGAAGTAGGTAAGTTACAAGGTTTGTTCAAATTATAAGGGGAAAAATTAGTAATTATGCTCTTGTATAATGTCAGTTACCCGCTTCATCCACTATTCAACTTGCACGCGTCAGGATTTAGTCACATATGATATCTTTCTTAAAAATGAAAAATCGCAGAGATGTCATTACATTTTACCCAACTTTTACCCAGATCAGTGTGTCTAGAAGCGAATAGAAAATGATTTTATTGGCTTCCTTCTATCCTTTTATTACTAAGACTTAAGAGGCACTTTTATTGTTTGTCAGTATTAACTAGCTACTCTATAATTTCTAGTCACGATGACAAACACAAATACAATAGGTTTTCAAACAGTATTATCGAACACATTCACTTACGAAATTGCCATAAAAGACCGCTTCAAGCCAATAACGTTTAGCGGTTTATAATTTCCGCGACAAAATTACGCAACAATGACTTTCGACGGCGACTGTACTTTCGTAGAGTATTGAGATTTCATTGTTTTAATATGTATTTACACAATGTTTATGTGATCCATTTACGTGTCTAAAAGTAAAAGTTTTGTATTAAATAATGGAAGTATTAAAAACATTTTGCAACTCATTTGCAATTTAAATTTGGTGATTTGGTGCATTGTAATCTGCACATTTACTGAGCTTTTTTAGGGTTCCGTACCCAAAGGGTAAAAACGGGACCCTATTACTAAGACTTCGATGTCTGCCCGTCTGTCTGTCTGTCCGTCTGTCTGTCACCAGGCTGTAACTCAAGAACCGCTATAGCTAGACTTCTGAAATTTTCCCAGATTGTGTATATGTGTTGCCGCTATAACAACAAATACTAAAAATAAAATAAATTAAATATTTAAGGGGGGCTCCCATACAACAAACGTGTTTTTTTTTTCCTATTTTTTGCTCTTAATCAATAACGGCAACACATAGGCAATTGAAATGTTCTCAAAATACTTAATTGTATTTGTACTTTAATAATTAATTATAAAATTTAAATAAATTAAATAATTGAGGGGGACTCCCATACAAAAAATTCAATTTTTAGCCTATTTTTGCTCTGTCTTGGTACGGAACCCTTCGTGCGCGAGTACAACTCGCACTTGGCCGATTTTTTAACTTAATATCAAAAGTCCGTGTTACTAATTTAGGACAAAAAAAATAGGATTTAGGGAGTAAGACAATTATTGACGGCCTTACAAGGGCATTTTCAGGGCCTGGTAGTTAGGGAAGGCGATTCCCTAACTACCAGTATAATAATTATATAAGTTTGGTGTGCGCCTTTAACGATTTGAAACAGTATACAGTCGTAGAAAATGCAGCGTACGCTTTTCCTTAGGCAAAAACAATTCATTATTATTTGATTTAACTCATTATTATTTGAGAAAACAGTATCTCGGTATGCACTAATTATATTTTAACTCTTTCTCAGCACGACAGAAACACACGGTATAGTTAAATTAAATAGTTTAATTGGAACTTGGCACGGGTGATGTCGATTTAATTTTCAATCGAGCGGCGGAATACTCGATTATTTTTGTCGGCAATTTAGGACGTTATATTTAACATGTGAATCACTAAAAATTGTACCTAGAATAGCTGAGAACTAGTGAGATTTGTCCCCAAGGTCACAGGGTCATTGTATTGCTGATTATAATTTTGGGAACTAACGTTGATATGTATGATAAAGATTCGGGAATTGGTACAGATCGTGTCAAGCCAAGTTCAAGTATAACAGAACTGGCGAGCAGCACCGTGTGCAATATTACACGAACCATTTGCAGCCACTTTTGACCCCCTCATAATTCAGAAAATATTAAACATGAACGTGTCAAATTTGGCTCATGTATTGAGACTTGCAAGATTACATCAGTCATTTCATAAAGTTTTTGAAAATTTTAATTCTGATAAAAACTAGCCAAGTCAAATCTCATCTACTTTAATATCTCACATTATTTAAATAACAGCAATTGTTATAGATATTAAATAAATCAAATAAATAGACTCTATTATTTGTTCATAATGTTATTTGGTTCCTTTAATACATATTTTCCATAGAGCTTGGCACTCATTTAGATCTCCAATCTTTTTGCGGCGAAGTCCATAGACAAGAATAATGTTTGTATTGAACTTGGCTCTTCTTTTTTACATTTATGTTTTTGGTGGGATACTTTTATTTCAAGATGTAGTTGTAAAGTTTTCACTATTAAATTTTGAATTTCCAGAAACCCTTACTTTATATGTTATGAAAACTTTATCTGCCTAATATACTGCTTAAATCGTCCAACGGTTACCTTTTTTAAGAGCCTATACTAGCCAAAAATGTTCCGTGACAAAAAGTATCCTATGTCCTTTCCCGGCCCTCAAAGTATTTCCATACCAAATTTCAGCAAAATCGGTTTCGTAGTTTGGGCGTGAAGAGGTAACAGACAGACAGACATACTTTTGCAATATATAATTTTAGTATTGACGTATACTATGAGGTTTTTTCACATTTGAACCCGGATACTAAAGAAAAAGTAGGTATTAATCACGTGATTTATGTGTTGTTAACTTGTTGTTGATTATTACTAATAGTTAACGAATTTTTTCTACTTGTGTACGTTAAAAACGGTTTTAAAGCCGGTCTTCCAACTCAATTCTAAACCGCAGATTAATGAATCTGTATTCTCCAAACTGTGTTGACTGTGCTATCAGAAGAATTGATTAATAGGCATACTAACTTTGATAAACCGCGCAAATAAAGTATAGCTTGGCAAAGAAGAGTGTGGATTAAATGAGGGCGCTTTTCTTTAAATACAGGCAACCCTACGCTTCGCTTTTGACACAATATATACTAGAGTTGACAAGTAATGTAGTGTTGTCACCGCATCAGACTCTTCTTTGCCAAGCTGTAGATCCGCCATCTGTCTATGAATCTATTTATCTGATGCTACATCTGATAAATGAAAATCTTGATGAATATATTATAACAAAAGCAGTGTTAATAGTTTGAGTGGATATAGACAGCGACATATCAATAATAATTAGCCGAACACGCCTGCAACTTCGTTGCGTCAATTTGTCGCGCGGGAACCGTACATTTTTCCTGGATGAAAACTATCCTATTACCTTTCTCGGAACGTAATACCTCGATCGCAGACACAATATTTAGATTTTCAATTGTCATGCGACAGCCGGGTGCCGCTTGGGGATTATCTTCATATCTTTCAGCAAAATCGGTTCAGCGGTTTGGGCGTGAAGAGGTAACAGACAGACAGATAGACACACTTTCGTATTTATAATATTAGTATGGATACGGATAACGGAAATGTCAGCTGACGTATGGTGATGATGATGTTGCATGCGCGCACGCAGACGCGGTGACGCCGCGCGCGTGCCGAACCTGTCCGCTAGTGCTTCAACCAGTTCCAGTGTTTAGTACCAATGTGTTTGTACTACATACTACATGCACTGACCGATATACGCCTATCACTTCGTAATACTATGTTAAGTGTGTTTTGAATAATGTAGTGAAGAAAATTGTGGCACAAAAGTTATTATCTACACACTGATTTGATATATTGTTGAATTCTCTGATATTGTTTAAATTTTGCGTAATTTCTTATGTGCCAATCTATCACATGCCATTTAGCCCCACGCGTGATATTCTTGTGCGACTTCGAGTTATCAAAAATCACGACAATGTGTGTGTGCGTTTGATTCAGGAGGACTAGTATAAAGTACCGTCATAAAGCGTCAAAACTGCTGCTGAGTGCAGTCGGGATCCGACCTGTACCTTTAGGATGGTCTTTTGTATATTAACGTGGTTTTTCTCATCGTTCCAGACGGGGTCCGGCAAGACCTACACGATGGGCAGCGGGTGGGAGGGCGAGGGGGAGGTGGGGGAGGACCGGCGGGGCATCATCCCGCGCGCCATCCGCGACCTGTTCGCCGGCGCCGACGCCCGCGCCGACGAGGCCCGCGCGCACGGCCACCTGCCCCCCGAGTTCTCCGTCCAGGCGCAGTTCATTGAGCTCTACAACGAGGATATAGTCGACCTGCTCGACCCCGCCAAGGATCCTGTCGCCAAGGTTGGTGGAAGATGTTTTTTTAGGGGGGCAAACGAGTCAACGGGGTACCTGATGGAAAGCATCTACTGTCGCCCATGAACACTCGCAACGTCAGAAGTTGCAGATTCTGAATTGGATTCAAGTTGAAGGAGCCTGCCAGCATGGGTAATCTCTGCTTAGTGCTTTTAATCGACTCTCGAGAATGTTGCATAGGAAAAGGGAAGTTAACCTAGTTTTACCTGTTTTTATTTGATTTTATTTACTTGCTTGTTTCAACAACGTAAAATCCATTGACAGCGGCTTGACCACTAGCTTCAAGTTAGAGCTAAACCTGAAACACTATGAGACTATCACTTGAGTTCCTACATGCGCCCAATGCACTCTAATAGGAAGCCTTTAACATTTATGTCAATGATTTCAGGGTAACCTCCGTATAACGGAGGATGGATGCGGCGGCGTGCGCGTAGTCGGCGCGTCCATGCGTGCAGTGCGCGGCGTCGCGGAGGCTCTAGCCGCGCTACGAGCGGGTGCTCTCGCTCGCACCACCGCCGCCACCAATATGAACTCGACGTCGTCTCGCTCGCACGCCGTGTTTACGCTGCTACTGCGCACGCGCCGCCTGGCTACAGACCAGGACGAGCGCGAGGAGGACGCGCCCGAACAGTACGAGACGCTCACCGCGAAATTCCATTTTGTGGATCTGGCGGGCTCCGAGCGACTCAAAAGGACCGGTAGGTTGGCAGATTATAAGGTTCTGTTCGCTAAATAATCAGGGGGTGTGCCAAAATCTTTTCGTTTTCGCTTCGTTATAGAATCGCCGATGAAAATGTATGGAATTGACATAAGCGTTCGTTAGAATGACGTTGACGTTCGACTCGCCTTATGTCAATACATTTTGATCGGCGCATAAAGTTAATATACCTAGCGGAATAGAGCAACAATCTCGAGCTGTCAAACGAAACCGGAATTGATTTACGTCTGTGTGTAATAATTTGTTTACGTATACACTTACACAAGCATCTTTCTAAGAGATTAAATTGTCAACGTGCCGATAAGTGCCGACTGGACGTCAAATATATGAAAAAAATTGGTTCTGCTGTCATGTATCACACCTCTCTTTTTACCACGCAGTGTTACTGATAGTGACATCTCGCTTGCTCAGGCCTTTACTTTGAAGCGAAAACGAAAAAGTTTCGGCTAAATGGCCAGGGGTACTGTCATTAGCGAGTTGATGACTATGATACCGATGATACTACTCAGGCAACATGATAATATGTAGGCTGCGTTGTAATAAAATCCATAATATTCGTTCGGGTGCCATGACAAAGATCGCAGGAAGCGCAGTACATGTCGCCAGTGACATAGCCCACAATATTTAAAAGCGGTCTTCATCCTGCAGTGATCAATACTATTTGAGACGTCCACAAGCCTAGAGCGGCCCAGTTGTTAACGAAGACTGCAATGACTTGAGCTTTCTTATATAGGTGCGACGGGTGAAAGGGCACGCGAGGGCATCTCCATCAACTGCGGGCTGCTGGCGCTGGGCAACGTGATCTCAGCGCTGGGGGACAAGTCGCGCAAGGTGCTGCACGTCCCCTACCGGGACTCTAAGCTCACGCGCCTGCTGCAGGACTCGCTGGGGGGTAAGCGACCTTGAGATTGTATTCATGGGAATACTTTAATGACAACTGTAAGGTTAAAGTTTTGGCATTAATTAGTAATTATTGTAAAGCTGAAATAATAAAAAATTACGGGTGTACTCATATCATAATAGACAGAAGAAACCAGTAGGCCGACTTCAAACAAACTGAAGAATCGGTGCGGATACCCCTGTAAGCATGCTACGAAAGGCTGAGCAACGCAGAGTCACGGCGCGCGCCGGCCGATATGACATACTATGTCAAAAGTATTAATTTCGAGAACACTTCTGAGTCGGCCTACTGGTTAATTTTCTCTAATGTGCTCATACGTTTTCAGGTCATTGGCATAAGCAGCCGATTCAAAAAAAATACTACCCTACATAAAGTTGACAATAACAATGATGATGATGTTCAGGCAACAGCAACACGGTGATGATAGCGTGCGTGTCGCCGAGCGACCGCGACTTCATGGAGACGCTGAACACGCTGAAGTACGCAAACCGCGCGCGCAACATCCGCAACCGGTGCGTCGTCAACCAGGACCTCACCTCGCGCACCATCAGCCAGCTGCGCCGCGAGCTCGCGCGCCTGCAGCTCGAGCTGGCCGAGTACAAGCAGGTACTGTACCACAAAATAGGCTAGTTGCCTATTTTTTTTTATTGGTTATTAAAGGAACTCTCAAAAATAGAAACATCGGTGAAAGAATGACTCTGATATCTTAAAAACTCTCCAAGATATAACATTTCGAAAATTCATACAAAATGAACCTTCCTAAAAAGCTCCATACAAAATGACAGTGGGCTATGACGCCACTACGCTCTCTTAGGTATGCATCGCGGGAGAACTTTGTTCGATCCCTATGTTAAATATTGCGTTTAGGAAAGTGGTTGATTGATTGATTTGATTTGATACTTTGACCTTGACAACGTCAACATCCCAATTAGGCTGGCTTTACAGCAAACTGTGAAACGATGTTCTAGCGTCTCATATTATTATGTGCTCCCGCTCGGGGCGCCCGTATTGCCACCCCGTCACAGAATATATATTAGTAGTACCAACAGAATTCCCACTCGCGAAACCCGTTTAAAGAAATAACGACTCATGCTACGATACTATAAAGTTCAAATTCCGACCGCGCAGTGCTAGGTGCCTACAATAATTATATTCACCTACATGTGCGCTCTCTTTCTATCGCGTAAGAGCTACCCTTTCTAACGAAATCAAGATTGTCACCTTTTAGAAAATAAAATAATCTTCTTTTAATTACTATAGCTACTAATAGCAAACTTTTTTATAGTAATAATCAAATTTTAGTAACCCAACCTATATTTTATAATAGTTTTATATTCGATTATAGTGCAGGAGCTGTTACAACTTAAACATAGTAACTTCTGTTTATTTCTGTGTAGTATGTGGTTTGTTTGTAACAAATTGGTTTATTTGCTATGTTTTTGTATTTTTTTTATCTTTTTTTATTTTATTTTAAAGTTTTTAATTACCTTATTGAAATATTTCTTTGACCTTTTTTCAATTGTTCATATTTATCAGATTAATAACGATTCTGTCACAGCGGTTAAATCAGTACGCATATATCATGCGACGAAAAAATCTTGCGCGTGCGTCACCGCTCGCTTGTGAGTCCCTAGTGATCTGCCCCTTTAAAGGGGTACTTACATTTCGATACCTACACGCGCGAGTGGGACAGGCCTGACCCCGTACGGGTGTCCCGGATAGCTGTGAAACCAGCCTTAAAGATGATATGGAAGTTGTATTACTCGTAAGTTACGAGAGCCAGATCCAATATATAACCCATGCACTAGTGATTTTTTGTCTTGCAAAAAAATACATAATCACCATGGCCCACCATAAAAAACGATGAAATAAAATGACAACCGCAAAGTGAAAACCATTTTTTTAAGTAAAACTTCTTTAGACGCGTTGAGAAAGAAATTTCAAGGTCACGTCATAAATAAGATGGTCGAGATAACAATATATTCCTCACGTCGCCGTCACGATTTTGGATAGGAGTTTTACTTCCACTCACACCTTGTACAAAAGCTGTCTTTATCTAGGGCAAGCGCGTGGTGTCGGAAAGCGGGGAGGAGGGGTGGAGCGACGTGGTGCAGGAGAACGCGATTCTGACCGCGGAGGCGGAGGCGCTGCGGCGTCGCGTACGCGCCATGCAGGGCACCATCGAGCAGCTGAGCGCGCGCAACAGCGAGCTGCTCGCCGAGCGCGCGCTCGCCAACTGGGCGCCGCGAGACGCCGCCCCGGACGCCGGTGACTGCTCGCTCACCACGCTCGTGCAGGTGGGTTTAGGAGCTATAGCCTATAGGTGTCAGCACTCGTAATATTATAGCACACATTATCAATTTAAGCTTCAAATTAATGACGCCAGTAGGCGAAATTACAGGTGGCAGCACTTGTCTTGTAAATAATCAACTTATACACACTGATAAACGAATATGTAAATGTAAGAGATTTATCTTAGAAATAAGCGGTTTCTTTGTGTCGTTTTTCATTTTAATTGTAAATAAATGATCGTTACGATGCTAATGGTTTTTCGATAGTTGTAACCTCTTGCTGTACAGGGCTACGTGTCGGAGATCGAGGAGCTGCGAGCTCAGCTGCTGGAGGCGCAGGCGCTGTACGAGGGCTGTCGGCGGCGCGCCGCGCGACACGACCCGGACCCCGACGCCATACTCACTGATGCCAAGCGCGAGCTGTACAAGGTAGAGAACAGTCTTAAACAAATATTTTTAAACGTTTTAGCTACAACTAGAGGAAAAGTTATAACCATGACAGAAATACAAAATATTAACATTAAAAATACAACATTATTTATTTTGTATTTGTATGTTAAAATATTTCCAAATAACTCTCAAAACCTATATTCAAATATTCGTATGATTATAATATTATTAATTTTATGTGTACTCAGGAGAAGGAGCTGCTGGCGCGCAGCATGGGGGAACTGGAGTTCCGCAAGGTGTCGGAGAGCGGCGAGATCGGCGAGCGAGAGCGCGCGGAGGGCGAGAGCGACGCCTCCGAGCCCTCCGACAGCGAGGAGGACGAGGAGGTCAAGGGTGAGCGGGACTACAATTATACAGTTAAACCTAGGCTAATGCATAAACTAGAAGTCAGTCTACTCTAGGATTTTGACGTTTGAACTCTCTAAAAGTCAATTAAAAAGTATAAACGTCAAAATATTGACATCAAAACATTTTAAATTGTGAATAAAGTGTAGTTCAAACGTCAAAATTATTTCAATTATAATAATTTCCCCTACGTTGGCACAATTCATTTTTAACCGACTACGCCAGAAGTAGGGTTATTTTTCGCGAGTACGTATGTATGTATGTATAAATGAATATGACAGACCGACCAATTGAAAAAATCTCCAATAGTGACTACTAAGTAAAACTGCTCTGCTCTTCTTGATGACTTTATTCCAACTCAAAACAATTATACAACTAAATTCGCCTTATATAGGCCGTCGATGTACTTAAATCAAGGAACATGACAAAATTCGAATTTAAACATTGACATTATTAGCTCATAAACTAATGTGCCCGTATTAGAAGTTATATAAAAATAAGGTTAAACTAGTACTGGCCATTTGAACGGTTTAGATCATAATAACTGCATACAAAATTGTACATGCCGGCCGCCATGAACGGCTACGTTCATAAAAACTAAATAATATTACAAAATTGAACACCAATGATGTTTCAGGTCAGCGGCTCCTGTCGGCGCAGCTGGCGGCACTCAGCGAGGACATCGACACGAAAGCGCGGTTGGTGGAGCAGCTGGAGGCGTCGCAGCGGCGGCTGGCGGCGGTGCGCGCGCACTACGAGGCGCGACTGCAGCACCTGCACGACCAGATCCGCGCCACCGGCGACGAGCGCGACCGCGTGCTCGCCAACATCGGTACGTCACGACGCCCCCCACTCAAAATGCACTCGCCAGTGTTAGCGAAGTCAGTTGTCAGAAATTTGTGGGATTTCTATAGCACATCGCTAAGTGTCTTGCTTGTGTACGTTATGTCAAATCCCAAACATTTTTGACAACGAACTTGGAACTCGATTAATCGAACACCTCGATTTTAGCCTGACATCTGGCGAAGCGTTAGCTTGATGTAGCGCCTTAACTACGCCATCTATTGGCGTTGTTAGGGCGCTACATCATGTTGGAACTACATGGGTATGGGTTTCATCTTTATAATGTTTATGTATTTTATGTCTATTATTAGTTATGTATTTATATTTAATGTGGCTATGGCAATGCGTACCAGACCCAACGTTTTGGTTCCGGTATAAATAGTAGTATAAGTACTCAAGATGCATCTCGGTCTCAAGACGCGGTTCGGCTCTATGATTGGTCCAAATTTTGACAGCCAACCAATCACAGAGCCTGAACCGTGTCTTGAGACCGAGATGCATCTTGAGTACTGACTATTTATACCGGCCTAGGACACAATTCTCCGAATTAATCTATAAGCTAACCGTTCCGTATATCACCAGCGTCACAGTCATCAGCGCCGACGGAGAAGCTGAAGCGCGTGCGGGAGGAGTACGAGCGGCGAGTGAGCGAGATGGCGCGGGAGCTGCGGCGGCTGCAGGGCGCGCAGCGGGAGCACGCGCGACTGCAGCGCTCGCAGCAGCAGGCCGCGCAGCAGTTGCACGCGCTGCGCAACGAGCTGCAGAACCTTAAGCGGGATAAGGTACGAGCGAGATAGATAACGTTGTCGAGCATGTTGCGGTGCGGTACGGGACAAGGTACGAGCGAGATAGATATATTTTAACGTTATCTGCTTGACGTGTTGCGGCGCAGTTTTTAAGAACACATTCCTCGCAGCGCAGTTCCGATAGAAACGCACGAATCCGCTTACGAAATAGAAAAAAAGTCGCGGAACTTTAATAAAAGTAAACTGTATTGGCATAAAGAATTACACTCTCTCAGTGCAGGTTTTTTATTTGTTTTCCTGGTTAGCATCGGATATTTTTAGACGCTTCCTTTTTTAGATTTTGTGTCATTGTAATAACAGTGTTCTTTTCTTTTAGGTGAAATTAGTACAAAGAATGCGAACGGAGTCGAAGCGACACGCCCAGGCAGAAGCCGCGCGGGCTAAAGAGGTCAGTCTACTTTTATTCTGATTATTCATGCCTGGCCTTTAAGCCAAGACGTTTTCTTTGTCGCTTCTTTGTAGAATCGCCGATCGAAATGTATGGAATTGACACAAGCGTTCAATAATATGAACTGGACGTTCGAATCATGTCATCAATTCTATGCATTTTGATCGTTAATTCTATAAACTGGCGATAAAGAAAACGTCATGACCAGGAGCTTTGGTTTGCCTGTGAATTTACTAAATATTTCGTGTATTTTAGGTAGCACAACTGCGTAAAGAATCTCGGAAGAATGCCAATTTGATCAGGTCCTTGGAAGCCGAAACTAAATTAAAAGAGCAGGTATGTAAATTACAATTAATATTGATTTGGCACCTCGTTTACTTCGTAAAAAACTTATCCAAATTGATATTGGTTTTAACCTTTTTTTGTTTTTCATTACTTTAAAAGTATTTTAAGCAGTAGTATCATATATAATATACAGGACGGATCAGTAGGCTGACTTAGAAGTGTGCTCGAAATTTTTTACATCTGAAGTAGGGCGCCGCCGTGACTGCGTTGCTTAGCCGTAACGAACGACATGCTTGCAGCGGTACCTGCGCCGATTCGTCAGTTTGTTTAAAGTCGGTCTACTGGCCTTGTACCATGAAACTGTTTTGAGACTCAAACAATCGGACGAGAATGCCGCGTCCTACTCTAACAAACGTGAAATGACGTTGTTAGAGCAGGACGCGGCATTCTCGTCCGATTGTTTGAGTCTCAAAACAGTTTCGTAGTAGGCCTACTGGTTCGTTCGTGTCTATTGTGGTAGTATTGTATAGTTTGCATCGTAAGTATCATTTGTAATTTGTTATGTTAGGTATTGAAACGCAAGCAAGAGGAGGTATCGTTGCTGCGGCGTGGACACCGCGACAAGTTGAGCAGCCGCGCGGCGGGCAGGCTAAATGGTAATTACTGAATAATTAAGTTTTAGTTTAAGTTTTGCCTTGATTTTACAAATTTTATCCAGTCAAAATAGAAGAAAAAACAACATACAACTCAAGTGTGTAATTTTGTATCGTGTTTAACATTTAATTGTCCATGTGAAAAGAAACTATCAATTTCTTGAAGATTAAATATAAGGGATAACGTTTTTGTACGCAATAAATATTTTTGTGCATGCTGATGCATTGCTGATTTCCATGTACGAGTATTGTAAGTGCATACTGTCGGGCAATTTGCTCCGAGCTGTGAAATCACGTGCTCATTTAAAGCACATCGAGGAGTTACAATTGTTTATCGGCCCACTGTCGTATCACAAAAGTGTGTAGTTGTGTAAGTATAGTCTGTCAAGACAAAGTAGACGCTGAACTAAATTTTCTAAACGTAATCACGATCGAAAGATGGTTTCTTTGCCTCGGATTTCTACAGATAACGTTAGAACATTTTTAATATTAACACCCTGTCACATTGTTAATTTGATTTAATAAAGTTTTTATACTTTAAATGTGATTAAAAAATTAGGATTGGCGTCTACACTTTTCTGACGAGCTGTAGCATTTACACGTATCGTTCAATATGTCCAGGCGAGCGCGGTGCGCGTCGAGCGCGCGCGGTGTGGTCGCGTCTCGCGGCGTGGGTGTCGCGGGCGGCGGCGGCGCGCAGCACGCTCGCGGAGCTGGAGACGGCGCTCGAGCGGCAGCTGGCGCAGCGGGAGGCGGCCGCGCGCGCCCCGCCCACGCCCGACAATGACGCGCTGCGGGCGTACCTGCGCGACGCCATCGCCGACACGCAAGCGCAGATTATACAGATTGAGGTTAGATATGAATCTATGTTATATCTGTAATAAACAGATTGAGGTCAGATATTAATCTCTGATATATATGTAATAGTCAAAGTCAGATTTTAAGAGTATGTTTGGTGATAATTATTATTTTTTATTTTATTTACTAAATACAATTTACTTAAAACTAATAGTTCTCTCTCTCTCTCTCTCTCTCTCGATACTTCATATTTTACTACCCAATAACATAAAATCAAAACTCAAAACACGTACAACTACTAAATATTAGGCAACTTACATTATTTCTATGGTAATAAAGTTCAATATTTGTCGGCGTATGTATGAAAGTTTGTAAAGCTTATAGAGTAAAATCGGGTGTATACAACAGGAGGAGAACGACGAGAACTCTCTGACGCGCGTGCTGGAGGCGGTGGAGGGGGAGGCGGGGCGGTTCGCGCTCGAGCGGCTCGCGGCGCTCACGCTGCAGTACGCGCTCGACGCCGCCAGACACCACAAGGCGCTGAGCGACACGCGGGCGCAGCTCGCTGAGGTAGGATCGATAAACGAATTAATGAAGACTGTGTTGTCAAAAGTGCAGCCACATTCACAAAATGTATACACTGACGTATCGCACATTGTTTAAACATATTGCTATCGAGCTCTCAACTGAACTGATGAGTGAACGAGCAAAAAACATTGCACCTTATTTTTCAAATCCTGTACATTAGGTTTAGGTATTGACTAAACATTGTATATGTGAAAATAGCCTTCTTGAACAGCTTGTCTTTTTGACTCGAGATCAAACATATTGCGTTCAAGCTCCTGTAGTTCAAGACCAATTGAAACATAGACATAATTAACGAAAGGATTGAACAAAATACATTGCACCAGATTTATTGTTTGTTCCTGTGATATCGTAATCAATGTGAAACTTTGTAGTTTGACCTTCAACGTATTTTTTATCAGGTGGAGGAGCGGTCGGCACGGACGGCGAGCGCGTTGCGGGCGGCGGAGGACCAGAACCTCAACACGTGGCCGGGGCCGCTGGCGGCGCTGCTGGCGCACGTCTCCTCCGGCACCTCCACGCGCTCCGTCTCGCCCGTCGACCCGTGAGTGACAGAGACAGACATATGATTTCCGATCTTACGTGTCTGGAAAATAGTTTCGGACTTAACTATGTTTTACAACTAATAACAGCGCGTTCAGACGTGCGCGTGTTTTGCAGTAGCGTTTAAGAAATACGCGAGCTGAATCCACGCGCGCAGAAAACGCGCACGTCCGAATGCGCCCTAACCCTTTCAACTACTATATAAAGTATTTTAAAGTACTTATTCCCAAATAATCTATTCACTAGCGCGAGTAAATAATCTCCAAAATCCAGAAACAATAATTATTTAATATGTTACAGCGCCATGCTGGAGTCGCGGCCGCCGTTAGTGGGCCGGCGCGAGTCGCACACGGCACCCGCGTCGCCGCCAGACGACAACAGAAATTCGCCATTCCAACGAAACACGTATGTTTTTGGCGTCACACAGTATTATAGTAATGTAATAATATTATCATCCAACTGTACCATTGACATAATAATATGATGTATTGTCTGATACTTGTGTGACGTTAGCCTGTCAATTGTTACAAGCCTCTATGTGACACTCAACGAGACGTAATGTAAAATAACAGCAATAATTTAAAATAAAATTATAAAATAATATCTTTACTTTCCAAAATTACTATAACATCATATTATGTGACACATCCCCATCAATATTATAAAAAGATATAATTAATATAGTCCAAGTTAACAAGTCGGAGACAGTTTTAACACAACGTTTAAACTGTTGTCTGATATGTTATTTTAACCTGTGATAAAAGCATTTTTAACGATATATTTTCTTCCAAACGTTCTAACGTCTTATTATGTACTAGATGACACTCGCAACTTAGTTCGTTTATCGTGCTAGAACTGTAAATTTTTCTGGGAATGGACATAAAAGTATCGTATATTGTCTTTTCCCGGGACTCTTAGTATCTCTATAGCAAATTTCAGCAAAATTAGTTCAGCGTGAAGAGGAGGACAGGACAGACAGACAGACAGACACACTTTCGCAGTTGTAATATTAGTATGTATTGCAGCGGTCGTCGCGGGTCGGTGCGGCTGCGCGACCTGGGCGTGTACGGCGCGGAGGACGAGTGCGGGCGCGAGGACGCCATGACGCAGTCGCTGTTGGAGCCGCAGTCGCCACGCCCCGCCCCCCTGTCGCGCGTGCCCAGCGCGCCCGGCAGCCTCAGGTAACGTCTGCAGCAGCGGTTGCCACGGGTCGGTGCGGCTGCGCGACCTGGGCGTGTACGGCGCGGACGAGTACGGGCGCGAGGTAGCCATGACGCAGTCGCTGTTGGAGCCGCAGTCGCCGCGCCCCGCCCCCCTGTGGCGCGTGCCCAGCGCGCCCGGCAGCCTCAGGTAACGTTTGCAGCAGTGGTCGCCGCGGGTCGGTGCGGCTGCGCGACCTGGGCGAGTACGGCGCGGACGAGTGCGGGCGCGAGGACGCCATGACGCAGTCGCTGTTGGAGCCGCAATCGCCGCGCCCCGCCCCCCTGTCGCGCGTGCCCAGCGCGCCCGGCAGCCTCAGGTAAGACTCGATTTATATACGTCCGTGGTTTGTGTAGCGGCCGGGCAGCTCAGTTGCGCGGATCCATAATATAAATCGAGCCTAACGGCGGCAGACCTATTAACATTGTACAGAGTAATGACTAACGAGCAATAGTACACCATTATTATAGTTTATAAATGTTATAAGTTATGATCTGTAGGCTCGGCTTGATATACCCTTAAACTGCGCGTCCACCGTGTCGGAATCGGATCGTACGGTGCGGACGGAGCGTCGTCATTATTTGTCAGGCGCAGAAATGACATTCCAGTGCACGCAGTACCATATAAATACAAAGCAATCAAATCTGTCCGCTCAGTACGCTCCGATTCCGATCCGGTGGACACAAACCTCTACCAAATTATCGCTATCTGCCAGTGAATCAAATTTGAATATTTATACAATGTTACGAAGTATAATAATCTATATCTATCTATAATCAATTCTTATATGTAATTGTTACAGAGGTCTGGTGCCGGCTAGCGGGACGATGTCGCCGCTGTCGCTGCGCCGCGCGCCGGAGAGCCCGCGCCTCGTGCGCCGCCAGATCAGCCAGACCAAACCCTCCTTGTACGTATACACGCCGACTGCTGGGGAACTGGAATTTAGCCAAGACGTTTTCATTATTGCTTCAGATGTAACAAATGTGAGTGATAATACTTTAGGGAGTATATGAGTATTATACTGTATTGAGTTCACTGTGAAAACTGCAGCGCTGAAAAAGCGACTTTTTTTTACTTTGGTATGAGAAATACAAATCGCAAAAAATGCTCTTTCAGCGCTACACTTTCACAGTGAACTCAATATATGGGATACATGCACACCCCAAAGAATTATCACTTAGTTTTGTTACACCCTATAGAATCGTCGATCAAAATATATGAAATCGACTATAAGCGTTCGATAAAATAAAGTAGACATTCGATTCATGTTATGTCAATTCCATACATTTTGGTCTGCGATTCTATAAAGAAGCGATAAAGAAGACGTCTTGGCTAGAGGCTCTGGTGATGCGCTAGTTTAAGAAGGACACTTATGACCCTATTATTTGGCAATAACATTGTAGATTCGGTCCACCCCTTTTCGACTTTGTTGCCTGGTAATAAGTCATATTATACAGATCCTATTTAACTAGCGAAGCCCTTTTTGACCAGAATTAATACTCGTTGATACGGCTAGTTTGGCTTCTTCCACTTTTCGACTATTACCTAGTAAAATGCTTAAAAATGGTACATGAAAAGCGCCGTATCTAGTTTACAACGAAGAAAAAGTTTACTTATTTTATTCTGATACATTATAACAAATAGCACACATGATTTAATGTAATGTAATATTTGTACAGTTTTTGGTATGTTTAGTGCAAGTTATTGAAGCTATGCGAGATATGTAGTTGCCCGACTTTGCATGAAAGCTTGGTACATGTGTGTTTGTTACTCACTCAACATTTAACATTCAAATTTTTCTTAGTGGGTTGTTTTGTTAGTTTTATTATTTACGTTTTAGCACCCCGCTTATAAGCAAACTACACTGTATATAAAAACGTTAAACTGTTTCGTCTCCGTGTGTCTTATAGTGTCTTCAACTTATTGAACGAGGACAAAACAAGCATAATGTTTCAACAGACGTTACATATACAGTGTATTTTTTATTAGAAAAGGAGGCAGTAAAATATATGGAGAATCAAGAGTACTGTAGACACAGTGTAGAGTACTGTAAGAGTAATACTACACACGGGCTCTGCCCGCCAGTTTTTTGAGTATCCAGATAATAAAATCGTATTATCAGTTTTTCGCATCGTGCATTCTCGAACATTATCTACGAAGTGGAAGGCGGGTGGTGGGCACAGCTGACATCTTGTATTGCTTGCAGCCTCCTCACCGACCTCAATATCGTGGAGGACTGAAGACGCCGGCGCCATCTAGAAAATACCTAATGATCCTGTGATAACACTATAACCTTCCCCTATATTATCTCCTACGAGTCACTGACGTTGACAGCTCACGGCGGCCATTTTGAATTTGACGTATCGACAAGATGGCCGACAAGATTTGTACATATATTATAAATCTAAACAAATACCTATTTATGACTAACTTTTGCTCTTAAATTATTCCTCTGACGTTAAAAATAAAATCTGTATTGCGTAAATTCTAAACGTATTGTATCTTCTATAATATAGTTAATATTCTATACCCACTATATTATCCGCTATTATTACCTTTTCGGTTTATCAATAAATAAATTTAAGTATAACAATATTAAAAGCAAAGTAATACATTTTGAGCTCTTTATGATATTTAGTAGTTATTTATAATACTAACTTTAAATGCTAGGTAGCACTTGCATGTGCTTTTGCACAAATTACGCGCTTATTTATATTTATGTAGATACCAAATATCATATAAAATAGACAGAAAGAAATAATTTAAAAGGTCTAAAGTCAATATATACTTCTCTAAAATACAATCAGCATTATGCATTAAGAGCATGTAAAAATATTTATATATTAATTAACTGTGTAGTATAAGCCTTAACTTTAAATGTGAGTTATAGTAAATGTAGGATTAATAAAGATTCAGTAGTAATTGTGTGTTTGCTTGCATCCCAGCATGACTTTTCAGCACATTCTGCACATATTTTTTTATTTATAATTTGTGATCTATATTCAAAATAAATTGATATAATATTTTAGACAAAATACGAAATATTATATACTTGAATAAGTTTTTAGCGGCTAAAAATATATCTTGTCAAAAAATATCTGATAGACAATCAATAATCACTTCTTAAATCCAATGCCGCAATGTAAAATCTACTGACAATAAAGCATAGGAAATTGTTAAAAAAATACATAGGCCAGTCTGGAATTTTATGAAACACACAAACAAAATTGTGTATGGACACAGTGTGTAAGTACCAAAAATGTTGTTTTCAAAATCATAACCACGTGTCATTAAAATCATAAGCCATCTTCATGTAACTTTATCGAATAAAACGTGTCTGTGTGACTGCTTATATTTTTATATGTGCTTGTGTGTAGTTATTAAATCATAAATCACAATGTAGCTAGCTGAACGTTATATTATAATATGTGTGTATACAGCTTTATATTTTCGTTTTTGTCAGTTAACTCAATAAATTTTGTAGACATAAGTACTAATTTTTATGTAAATAATCATAGCTGCGCTAAATCTTTATAAAACTTTTTTATCGAGTCATATTAATTATTATAAAAATTCGAATACATCTTCGAGAAGAAAACCATGGCCATTAAAGTAACAATCATTGAATTAAAGTACAGCTCAGTAATTCTCTAATAACAAATAATTTGTTAATTTTCAAATATTATTTGTTAGTTAAAAAAAATAATTATTGAGAAGGTGTAGAATAGATGTAGAAGTTATCATCGGCTCTAAACAATTTTGACAATGGAACCAATTTTGAAGTAAACTCTTTGCAACAAAAAAGTAATTTGTATGATATTGTTCCACAAACTTACTTAGTAGTAAACGTTAAACATACATTAATTAATGTCCAATTGAAAACTGATTACTCTCGACCTCTGATATTAAATAATAATTCAATAATTCCAATTTACTCCTGTCCAGTTGAAAACCCTTCTCAGTAATTATTTGTCATAAACATTATACGTGTGTTAACGTGACGTACGTTGCAGGGACGCAAGCGAGGCCACGCCCCCCGCGTCGCCGTCCGCGGTGCGACGCGCGCGCGACGACGACGTGTTCCTGCGACTCACCGGCGCCGCCACGGACCACGCCCAGGGCACCGTCAAGGAGATTACCGCCAAGGTCTGACATTCTACAAACGTAGCAAATAATATTTACAGTTAGAGCAATGCAAATGGGCCGAGTGGACTGGATCTAAGCAATAGATTATCAGACTGTAATAGGTCTTATAATTTTGATATCGAGTTATCTATATATTTGAATGGCCAAAAATCTTTGGTTCTCACGTGTAGTATTCCATTCCAGCGTGCGAGCGTGGGCGGAGGAGGCGGGGGTGGGGGCGGCACGGGGGCGTGGCTGCAGTGCACGCACGTGGCGGAGGGACACGTGGGCGCGGCGCTGTCGCTCGCCGCCACTGCCGACCTGCTGTATAGCGGTGGCGTCGGTCTGTATTGCCACTTGTGTATTTTTTGTCTGTGTAATTTTGCAGTAAATAATAAGCTTCGCTGACAACTCCGGTTCGAAATCCTCCGCTTTAGAACGTGGTAAATCTGTGTAATGAAGATCAAAGCCTACAAATGTTGACGTCGGCCTGTGGCCAGGTTTCTCAGAGTTAATATATTTCTACCACAATGTAATATGTTTAAGTGTCTAAATATTAAGTGAAAAATAATAAACAGGTTCAATGGTTAACACGTGACGTTTAAAACCAACATTATTTCATTCTTTCATGTTTGTTAGCTACTTGAATTATAGCCTGATTGCCATAACACAAGTTCAACTTAGCATGGGATTAGACGACGTAATGTACACTACTTTGTTCTATTGTGTGTTATTGTATGATTATAATAAAGAATTTGAATTGTATACAATTATATACATATATGTTAACGTGTTGTCAGACCGCACGGTGCGCGGCTGGGACGTTAGCGCGGGCCGGGAGGCGTGGCGCGCGTGGGGCGGTGCGGCGGTGGGCGCGCTCGCGGCGGCGGCGGGCGGGGCGCAGGACTCCCGCCTCGTGCTCGCTGCAGCCGGCCCCGCTGTGAAGCTGTTCGACACTCGGACGAACGGCCCGCAGGCGGTGTTATGGTGGGTACCAACTAAACTTCCAAACATAAAGTTTTAAACTCTTTACCTACGTTAAGTTGCGATAATAGAGAAGATATGATATAGGCCATACAATGTAAAAAGAAAAGTACATAAAAGAATGTGCATTTCACCTTAGAAAATATATTGATTTTAACAAAATACGAATTTAAATTTAAAAACGTTACTTTGAAACCGTAACTTTTTAAATTATTTAAATGTTATAGTTTTTTTAACATGCTAGTGATAATTTCTTACAAAAAATAATCTTTTTCCACTCAACAATAAATATACTGCATCTTCCCCATTCTAATTTCTAACAGAATCTCGACTCTCAAACTTAACGATTTTAACTCTTCGTTCTCGTGTAGTTTCTGACTTTCTGTCTTCTTCACTTCGTAGCATCGTTTGTGTAATAATTTTGAAAAATTTGACTAACTTTAATACCGTCAGGTCGTCGGGTGCGTCGGGCGCGAACGCGGGCGTGAAGGGCGGGGAGACTGCGATCACGGCGCTGGCGCTGGCCCCGCCCCACCGCCTCTACACCGCCGCCGCCGACAAGCTGCGACTGTGGGATCTGCGAATGTGAGTACTATATGTACTTATGGGTCGTGTACCATCGAGGAAATTGATCCCTAGGTAGTTGACAGACCAACGTCATTTGGTCGGATCATGTCAATTCAATGTTAATTGTGATCTGTCGGCTGGATTTGACGTAACGCGACCAAACTACGTAGATCCCCCATCTGCCTAGGAATCAACTTCCCTGATAGTACATTCAGCCACTGTCGCTGCTTCTCGTGCTGTCGACAATATTTCCCAGAATAATTCTGCGGCAGTAACGACGGGAGTGAGCGTTTACACTCAGCCCTCTACACACTTGTCGCGTCGGGCAGCGGCAGCGGCATGACGAGTGGCAGCGCGAGTGACTATTTACATTCTCGCGCCGCCCACTTCCCTGACCAACAGTGTTGAATATAAACAACGCTTTAGAATGTTTATAGTGGTGCGGATCTATAAGATCTACGATGCTAGCGCATGTTAGTTCTACAAATATTTAGGATGTTTTTAGAGTCATGATCTAAGGCCTAGATTACAATAGCATACAACCCTGATTCGCAAACATACCGTGTAGTTATTAACGCTTAGGGTCAGCTGCCACTGCGACATGATGCGTACCTACTGGCCGCTTAGATCCACATAGATAGAAGGGCTATAATGAATGTATTCCGTGTTTTAGGCTGGAGTGTCTGTACAAGACGTGGTCGGGTCACGCGGCGGCGGTGATGTGCCTGGCGCGCGAGGCGCTCGACTCCGGCGACCGACTCGCCACGGGCTCGCGCGACCACTGCGTGCGCGTCATAGACCTGCACCACGCTAGCGGTGCGTACTGTACGCATGAGCGTGCACGCAACACAATAGCGATAAGCTGCCTTTGGGCTCATATTTAGTTTATGTAACTTCTTATTTTATTTATTTTATTTTATTTATTTTATTGGTCAGGAAGACTTACAGTTCATTAAAGTTAAAATAACAGTAAGATAAGTTTACAATTTAGAACCAATTACAAGTCTTCACAAATGAATTACAATTTTGAGAAGGAAATATGCTCACTTTAGACTACTTATTAATCTAAAGATTATGCGAACAATAATAGATAAATTTACAACGGTGGTACTAAGGTGACATTAATTCGGGAAGGATTTGAAGAAAATATTCGCTAGATGTTGTCTTATATTTTTAGCACTGGTGCAAAAGATGTATATATCGTTATTGTTTTTAATTGAATCATTGAGGGTGGCACACGATCTGGGAAAGAAAGAGTTAGCTCGGAATCTGGTGTGAGACAGTGGGACATGAAGGGTGTTAAAAAAGCGAGGATGCGTATTGTTGGGAACTTTAAGATTTAATTTAGCAAGCAGTGAGGGACAGTCAATGGAACCATTGGCGATATTGGTAAGGTAGGTAATATCACTGATATTTCTTCTAAGAGCAAGTGGAAGCAGATGGAGGTGGCTGCACAAGTTGTCATAGCTATAATTTTGGTAAGTATTTAGTTTAAATCTATATTTTAATAATCTAATTAGTTTTTTCTGCACTTTTTCAATCTGATTTATATAATATTTGTATTGAGGGTTCCATATTTGGGATGCGTATTCTAAATTACTCCTAACTAGGGCACAGTATAAAACTTTAATTGATTTGAGACGAGAGAAATCTTTAGTTGAGCGTATAAGAAATCCAAGCATTTTTGAGGCCTTGCTTACAATAGTTTGGATATGCTTGTCGAATAAGAGCTTTTCATCCAGTGTAACTCCCAGGTCGCGAACGAAGGTAACCTGCTTAAGTAATTGGTTTTTGATTTTATAGCTAGACTGAAATTTGTTACGCTTGCGTGTGAAAGAAATAAAACAGCATTTGGATACATTTAGGTCCAGAGAGTTGTCTGCACAGTAACGGTCTAGTCTGAGCAAGTCCTCTTGAAGCAGCATTTGATCAGAAAGATTATTAACTACTTTAAAGATTTTCATATCGTCTGCGAATAATAAAAAATTTGAATTATGGAAGCAGCTATCAATATCCTGTATGAAGATAATAAACAGTAACGGCCCAAGCAAGGATCCTTGAGGGACTCCAGAGTAAATCTGGCGCCATGTTGAAGAGTATCCATTGACAACAACTGACTGTAATCTATTACTTATATATGAGGTAAACCATCGAAGTAAATTACCTTTTATACCGGCTCTGGCTAACTTTGATAATAGTTTAAGGTGGTCTATTCTATCAAAAGCTTTGCTGTAGTCGGTGTATATAGCGTCTACTTGCTCTTGGTTATCCATTCGATCAGATACAAAGTCAGTAAATAGGATAAGGTTTGATATTGTTGATCTACCTTTAATGAATCCGTGCTGATACGAGCTAAGTTGTGTACTTAATGCTGAATAAAGTTGATTGTAGACAATTCGTTCTAGAGCCTTAGCTAGTACACAAAGCTTGGAAATAGGCCGATAATTTTCAATCAAGTGCTTAGCACCTTTTTTATGGATTGGTGTTATAAAGGCCGATTTCCAAATCTTGGGCATGGTACCGGTTTCCAGTGACGCGCGAAATAGTAAAAATACAGGGTAAGATAGTGATTTCGCACAGCGAACAAAAAATATTGGTGGTAGATTATCAGGGCCAGCAGATTTATTGATATCCAATGATTTAAGTAGTTCGAAAATTTGTGTTTTATCAAAGACAATATTTCCGATGTCAGCGTCAGTAGGTGTAGTGACCTGTGTGGCAGATATATTGCCATCATAATGATCAAAACCATTGGAAGTAGTGTTCAGGAAGTTAGATGAAAAATAGGAGGCAAATAGTTCGCAAATACCGGATCCATAACCACTAGTTTGTTGTTGGTAAGACATCGACGCTGGCATACCACTGCCACGAGACTTGTTTTTGATGAAATGCCAAAAGCTTTTTGGATTTGTTGTAAGAGAGTTCTCAATTGATTGCAGGTAGGTATTGTATTCAAGTTTAGATAGGTCATTCGTTTTCTCTCGCAAACGTTCAAACTCTAATTTATCAGAAAGGTTACCGTATATAGTGTATTTCCTATGGTATTTATATTTAAGTTTAAGTAGTTTAATAAGCTCTTTGGAGAACCAGATAGGGTGGTCTCTGCTGGTCTTTACTAAGTATGTAGGTACGTATTTTTTGCAAAGATCTGAAATAATACTATAAAATCTATCAACAGCTCGGTCGATATCAACGTTTAATAAAATATTGTCCCAGTCGGTAGCTAAAAGTTCCTGATTAATTTTATCGTAGTTTCCCCTTTTAAAATTAAACGAGTTTCTGGTTTTAAAAGTAAGGTATTTCTCAGCGGTCAGGCTCAGATCGACCTCCAGCGCGGGGTGATATGCGTCTTCCGGTGTGAGCAGGTCAGGGGGTGAACGTAAAGAAAGGTCGTGCTCATTATACAGGACTAAATCAAGTATACGGCCATAGCGATTAAGTACGGAGTTGAATTGACGTAGTCCGCAAACCTGGAGTGTGTCCAGGAAGTCAACTAGGTGGGTGCCTGATACATTGAGTGCTTGCATGTACTCGTGACTACTAGGACTCTATTCTATACTGCTAAGGTTAAAATCACCGAGAACAAGGAATCTATCCTGTGGACTCGTTGCCATAATCGTTTCGAGTTTGTCACAGAAAGTGGCAAGTTGATTCTGAAAAGAATTACCTAATGCTTCGGCGCATAAATAAAGGACACATAGATGGATATTTAATTTAGGTGCTCTTTTTAACTTCACGGTCACCCACAAATCTTCAGCTGTAGACAGCCACGACGGCTGCGGCTCGGCAAAGAGGTCCTTGCGCACCGCGACGGCGACGCCCCCCCCCCGCGAGTCTGTCCTGTCCGATCGTAGGCACGGTCACGCCGCCACACGTGATATCGCCCATCGAATATCTCCTCAGTAGTAATCTGATCGTTAAGCCACGTCTCGGATAAGCAGACTATGTCATAATTAGACAGTTCTAGTGAGTTTTTAAAATCATTTGTTTTCGTACGGAGGCCCCGTACGTTCTGATAGTAGATGGTTATGGCAGACATTGGAGAGAGTGGACTATAATAATATTTAGTAGATAAGTTATTATAATATTGTAGACGGTGTAATAATGGATTTTAGGGTAAAAATAACGTTTGATTAGTAGGTGCAGATTTTTATGAGTTGGTATTAGTGGAGGATACCAGGAGTACAGATCGTGATAACACCCTAATACTGTAATTCTCAGTTTGAGAAGTAGTAAATAGTAGTTGCGACCTTTTGCACTTGGCTTTACAGCGATTTGCTTATTTATCACTAAATAATTATATTGCAATACTATCATTATCAATAAAACATGTTTAAGAACGTAAGAGGTATGACAGTAGCTAATATTATTTATAATTTTATGTAGCTTTCTCAAATCGCTGCATAAGTTGATTGTAATATTCATAAATAAATAATAATGTTGCAAATTACGGGAAGCAATAAAAACACCGAGTGAGATATTCATTAATGCAAGTACACAAATGCCTAAAGATGTTTCAAGTTTGAGTAACAATAGTTGTAAATAACTTGAAATGAAACGACTAAGTTTTGCGTTCTGTACACTAATTATTTTGTGCCTTTTTTTATTAATGCTATATACCGAAAATGAAAGAACATACAATATTATACTGCGCACATAAATAACACCGTTTACTATTTGACAAAAAAAAAATAATAATGCTGGGTACAAAAATAACAATTTAGAATTATTGAAAATTAGTTCCATTTCCACTGAAATAACAACAAAATTGCCCAGCTTAAGTATTCCTTGATAACTGCTGAACTTATATCTAAAATCTGTCATTTTATTATACGAAGACGTGATAACAGCGTACTTGAAATAACTTGACGATGTATTTAGCGCTCGGAAATCACATATTCGAGTACTTTTAAGTTGATTATTACTAAAAAACGATATTGTATTTTTTACTTTATCTTGATAATTACAACAATTATTGCAAGTTATACGGAAATTAATAATTAATAATATCACAATATTGTCTCTAGTAGAAGGTAGGTAAAAAGATACACTACTCGAAACTGCTACCATTACGGCACGCCAAACAAATAGTTGCATCGAAAAATGAGCCGTTCTAATTCTTGTCGAGGACTTGGAATATGAGTCGTGATTGCATACAATTAGTGTTATTTTTGCATACCGCTGTGACGTAATGACAGGTGACTTCCGCGCGAAGGATGCGATACTCGGCGAGTTTGCGATAAGGAGGCAGGGCTTCGTAACCTTTGGTGCAGATAATTTATTAATCCGAGTTATACGTGATTTTGAGTTAGCTTGGATAAAAATAACGTAAGAAGTATCAGATATTGCGGAATGCGTTATAAAATTAGGGATCAACATATTTTCTTGAGGTCTTGCTCGGAGTTTATTGTGAAAACATTTGATGTGGCTGACTTCCTCGCCCATATTTTCGAGTGTTTTACCCAGATAAACTGAAAATTGGAGTTCTTTTGGATAGCTTTAGCTTTCGTCAGCAACTGTTTATAAAATGGAGTTAAATGATCATTTATGTATATTTTGCTCGTGCTATTGAAACCAAAGAAATCGGGAGAGTGCTGTTTGCTTTTTCTCATAGCTGCAACCAAATTGTCTTTGATATAGCGGCTGGTAAAGGACGCGATTATTGGTTTTGGGTTATCTTTCTGGAAGGAGGGGATTCTGGTAATCATACAGACATCCTCTTTTTTTATTGGACATTCCAGGGAGTTTCCGATTTGTATCAATACGTCATAAAGATTTTCATCTTTCTTCACAGGTACGCCCTTTATTTCCACGTTATTGGAACGTTGCCACTGATCCTTTTCGTTCATGGACCTCTTTAAGTTTTCAATTTCGTTTTGGAGAATGGGTATATTATCGACCATTGTTTGCATCTTGCTCATGTCTTTCTCAACCGTTTCTAACCTTTCTGTGAAACCTTTGATAGTATCGTGTGCAAATTGAACAGATTGCTTTAAATCGCTTATATCAGATTTGATTGCTTTGATGTCCATTTTTAGGGTACGAAGGGGTGCCAGCTGAGTAGTGATGTTGAGCAGTTGTTCGTGTAATTTCTCAAGGGTTATTGGTGTTGGTGACATCTTCTCTTTATCCACTTCCTGGCAACTGCTTAGAGCGCTCTTACATGTGGGGCACTTCCATGACGTCTTGTTTCTGCCAAGCTTACGATAACTAGCCTCACTGATTGCTGCACAGGAGAAATCGTATCGTTGGTTGCACACACTACACAGCGCACCATCTTTAAATTCAGCGTTACAACGCGAACAAGCGAACATAATGAAAAATGTTTAGCTTCCCTGACACTTGTACACCACCGCGCGTACGCGTGTTGTTCGAACGCGGCTCAGTGAGCGACTGTACTTATACTAGACTGTACTTATCCATACTAATATTATAAATGCAAAAGTGTATCTGTCTGTCTGTTAAATCTTCACGCCCAAGCCGCTTAACTGATTTTGTTGAAATTCTGTATGGTGATCCTTTGAGTCCCGGGAAAGGACATAATATTACTTTTTAATCTGGAATTCTTCCTACTCCTCCTATTTTCTTCTGATTAATTTCGTTGCGGGTCCCAAGACAGCTTTAGCATGTCCCTCGGGCTCCCTGAGATCATATCAAAGGGTTTTCGTGGTTTAGATACTGCTGTCGATCCGGGCGACACAGGAGATACAGTGGTGGGAATGTGTGGTGGGCCAAAGCTCGTTAAAAAAATATATATTACTTTTTATCCCCAAAAAATGTACGGCTCCGGCGCGATAAAAGAATTTAGGCAAAACGGAGTAGCGGGTGTCATCTAGAAAATGAATAAAAATTAAAATATTTATTTATGTACATATTTAAATCTAAATGTTACAATTCCAGGCGGGTGCGAGGTGCAGGGTCGTCGTCAGCTGGAGCCGCCGCACTACGACGGCGTGCAGGCGCTGCTGCTGCGCGGCGCCGCGCTCTACTCCGCCTCGCGCGACTCCAGCCTCAAGTGCTGGTCGCTCGACGACAACTCGCTCGCGCACGTACGTACCATCAAATGTTGTTAGTTAACATTTCTAAATAAGCGCTTGCGATGAGTTATGTCTAATACATTAGGGGAGTAGTTTTTGACAGGAGGTCGTGTTTCGTTTTGTCAAATATTATTTTACCAGTCTAAACAGCGCTTGACGTTTATGTCATTTCGTTGAATTTTGTGTAACAGTTGTATTTTCTTTGTTCACGTGCATTAATAATATGTGTACTTCCAGAGCGTGATGAACGCGCACAAGGGGTGGGTGACGGGCGTGGTGGGCGTGGCTGGGGTGGTGGTGAGCTGCGGGCGCGACGCGGCGCTGCGGGCGTGGACCCCCGCGCTGCGGCCCGCCGCGCCGCCCGCCCCCGCGCCGGACCCACCCGCCGCACTCGCCGCCGCCCCGCCCCACGCCCCGCCCGCCGTTTACACAGCTGGCAGGTGAGAGATATAAAGCCATCCTTTTCTAACGCGTACAATTTCTTCGACTGAACTGTGCATTTTTGCAAGAGTACCGTCATTATGACGTTACAGCGCGTGGTGACCGGTTCATTCGCGCGGATTGTACTATCGCAGAAATTTATTCATAGGAAAAAAAATCTGTAGACAGTTTGACATAATGCGACTAAATTACGTAAGTCCGCCATCAGCCTATGAATCGACTCATCTGATAGTAGTTATAGTAAAATGGTGGTTAATAAGGTTCTCAATTAATTTTGATTTTTGACACATGAAAATTGCCAAAGGTAACAAATAAATGGTGTTCTTACTAAGTGCCGCAAAAATGGCGTGACATTGAAATGAACCATAGATAGTAAACATACCTACATCAAAATTTCATACAGGTTTTGCATGCCATAACGAAGCATCAGTCAATACAATATCAACAAAATTTTGTTAACATCCATGTGACGTTAATTTTGTAATATGACGACGGTGCCGTCTTGTTCCAAATCGTTATGAACATTCATTTTCCATACATCGTGTTCCTATAAAAAACGAAGACTATAACCAGTACCAAATTAGTTTAAGTGTTAAGGTGGCCTTTCGATCCTAGCGGCACGCGACTGCTGACACAAATTCAAATGAAATGTTATGAACTAGGCTACAGGTTTCATTTTACTCTACGCCACTACAAAGCAGTAACGGCTTAAGTCGCTAGATCAAAGTCAGTTGAAAATGAAAGCTATGGCCTAGTTCGAAAAGTGGCATTTTATTTGAATTTGTGTCGGTCGCAGTCGCGGGTCGCTAGGATCGGAAACCCACCTTAAGGGTGTGTGACTGTTGCAGCGGCGGCGAGGTGCGAGTGTGGCGAGTGTACGCGCCGTGAGCGCCGCGCCGACACGGTACACGCGACTTCCACCCTTACACCCGCAGATATAAGCATGTTTTTCGTTTATCCGCTAGCAGAGTAGCGCAGGCGCGGACGTCAAAGTTAAATATAGGCTCGGTTGACGATAAACGCAGTGAAGCATATTCGATCTTATATATTGATTGCATACCTAGCAATAACGTCAAAATATTACACCGGATCTGTTGATTAGTCATTGGTTTTGTTTAGCTACAATCTTTAGAAATGTTTATTTGCTGGCCACGATCGAGAGATCTTGTCATATAATTAGTTTAATAAGTGTTCACTGATCCATAAAAACAAGAAACCGAAAGAAAGAAAACAAAAGTAGTAATACTAGCGTGAACTCAATTTAATTAATTACATTTTAATCTATACGTGTTACCATCTCTTAATATCTTCAGGTATTAAATGATAATATTTTGTGTTACAATAATAATATTTATTTATAAATATACATAAACATACAAAATGAATAACACAAGAGAAACATAACAATGACAATACAATTTTATAAATGTGCAAAATGACGGCCTTACCGCTGTAAGCGGATTATACCAGACAACCATAATTATTAATAATATTATGTTTTCAAATAATAATTTTGGGAGTAGCTTGTTTTATACAAGTATAAGTCCGCGCCTGATCATCTTCCATTATCTACGTTCTCGCACTTTCCGCATACGGCTCCAGCCAGCCGTCTCTAAGCTTTAGCTCTGTCGCAGCTGCAGATACAGATATGTATAGTACGGTCGCGGAGCACGGAAATATTATACATATCGCTACTTGTCTCTTTTGCTCGCGCACGTTTCCACAGGTGTGATAGGAGAGCGTTAGCAATATACACGAGTGGAAAAGATAAGTAGCGAGAAGTCAATAGCAACCGTACTATAACTATACTATGGTAGCATACCGCGTTCTACTTTTATTTATATTTAGCTTGAATTGGTTCTAAAAGAAATATACTACGAAGGTAAGTCTCAAAAGCTTCTGTATCTGCAGCTGTATGAGGTTCTGGAGTGCGCTGTGAGGTCTCCGGTAAGTACGGCGCGCGCCGCCGCCGCTTTACTGTCACTAACACCCGCCCGACACTAGTGACGTCACTACTGTGACACAGTGTAGAGGAGCGAGATAGACGTTTAAATTAAAAATAATCGGTTAAAAAAAATAAGTCCATTTGTGCACAATTTTTAATCACTTTTTTATGCATTTAGCATACATCTATATAGAGTGAATAATTAATTAGCTTAATTCTCTTTCTCGCTTCCTCCAACATTGCTTCACTTGGATGGACATATGACGTCACAGCTTTTATAAAACGTATTCATGATACATTGTCACTAACACCGTTATGTTTTCGTATTGAACTACTAACCCTCGTTAAAATGTTTAACAATTGTCGCTTTTGTTGTATTTAATTTTGGATTTCTCACGAGTTGTCTGTGCTTAAGTTTTAACCACTATACGTTATAAGTAATTAGAAATATGATGTGCTTGTAGAGTACAAAATAGACTGTGATTCTATAGCTACTACACCCATTTTTAATGTGGTGTTTTACTTGCAAGCTATTACTTTTCATAGACAAACTCTCTCTTACTAATAATATTTACGCGGCGTACAACTTTACAAGACCCGCTGTCTTTGTCTGTGACTACAATATATCAGACAAAGACAAGCAGACTTTGTATTATCATTCGCTGTGTATTTTTTATTAGTAGCGAGGTGTATCTTATTAAAATTGTGGAACAACGTGTAAATACAGTTGCCGTTTACTAATGTATATTTGCAATCGTTTTCAGCAACGGTCGCGTACGTTGGTGGCGTGTACGTGCAGCACGGTGACCGCTGGAGGGCGGCGCACGCGTCCGCTCACCCGCACGCGCGGCCGCCAGCTCGCCTGCACGTACGCCCGCACGCTCGCCAGCGTGTACGCCCGCAACTTCGCCCGCACGCACGCCGCCCGCACGCCGCTCGCCCGCTAGACCGGTTTGGAGGTGACGCACGTCGCTGTAATTACTGAAGATTACGTTTAACTTGAACTGTAATGGCGTCTGTTCAAATGTTTCCCCAGGGTTGGGACTTTGTTCACAATGATCACTCGATATGAACAAATAGGTTATATTTAACCCACGGACTCGAATCAATAGAAATAGTCCTGGGATAGTAAATCAAAAACATGAATATACAAACTAACTTAAATTTTTTGGAGTAGGTCTTAAAAAACTATAGATTTGTTACTGTTGTAGAAGATGATACGAGTAAACTTAGTATAACAAAATTAACTTAGCTAAATGAACTTCAGAACTCCGTACGATTTCTGATCGAACTACGCTAAATATAATAGTGATATACGAAATATTTGAAGTGTAACTTCTTGCCTTGTCGTTTCAATAATTATAAGACTCCAAATCCCAATCTCTTGTGAATCAAAAAGACAATTTAAAAAATTTCCTTAATATATTTATGTAACTATAATATTATAACTTTTAATGGAATGTTGTATATCAAAGAAATGATACAGAATGACACAAAATTAAAATAATAATGATCTGAATAACTAGAAATATTGTCAAGATGGTATACTATTAACACATAAGGTAGCTATAGACAAGTAAGACTTTGAAAGAGTATAACCAGTTATTCTCTAAGAAGACAGTTGACACATAAGGGTAGAATTTTATTTTTAATAGACCAGACTCTACAATCTGGACGAGAATATGAAAATCTCCACTCGAGGCGCTTTTCATTACAGCTAACTGTAACGAACTGAATTTTTTTCGAAAGAAAACCTATGTCACGAAGACAATTTTGGGAATTTATTCCCAGTCAGGCTTAACCTAAAGATAGCTAAGGACATATTGTCAATACAGGATTGCAGCCTTAGATTAGTGTAAAGTAAGAAAATATATAATCTTATCTGATAATGTTGCTGAAGCGGTTTATACTTTACTTTCGTAAGCCCGAAATTTATTGTACGGTGTAATATTAGGTGCTAGACTATTATAACCCTCACATAATTTACTTACATACCATTTCACGTTCAAGTTCAAATAATTTACTTACCATCTTACTTATAAAAAATAGACAAACCCTCTTAACGTAAGACCACTCTAGAGAACCACAACACGGCGCGACACTTCACTTAGAATTGACGTTTTACAAACGTGAATCTGACGTTTTACAAACGTGAATCTGACGTTTTTCAAATGTGAATCTGACGTTTTACAAACGTGAATCTGACGTTTTACAAATGTGAATCTGACTTTTTACAAACGTCAGTTCTATGAAAGTGAAGTGTCGCGCCGTGTCGTGTCGCTCTAGTGTGTTCTTTTTACTGATAACAATATTTACGCAGCGTATGAGAATTCAAGGTCCGCTGTATTTTCTGTCATGTGACTTTTTCAATGTATCAGGCGAAGACAAAAATACCTTTTATAGTTACTTGTGCGTAATTGTATCAATGTTTTAATTAATTACAGAGGCGTGTTTCATGTTATAAGAACTACTTTTTATCGTTTAAATATTCCGTTTTTTTATCATGTACTGATCTATAGAAATATTTTAACTTTAAAGTGGATAAAATAAGTCCAGTTACAGTCAAAGGTTTATGCGTGTGTCATTATTACGACTACTTATACGCACACAAAAACAATCGTCAGTATTACTTATGGATATAGTCGGGTCGCCGGATGGAGGAAAATTCGGCCACTGACCTACATTTCCTTGTCTTTTTCACACGCACACAAAAGTATTGGTATTATATCCATAACGTGAGCATGGGAACGAGGCCCAAATATTTTGAGTAGTACGCGAGTGACAGAGACAAGAGTAACGATTGGTCGATTGATGAATTTCTCTATGTCCTGTAATCGGACTATACATATTATTCAAATGTGCGTGATTACCTGTAAGATAATGCTTAGCATTAAATTATGTTGTTCATGAGAAAAATAAAAAATGCAAACGAGCATTTGGGATCCGAATGAAATTGTGTCGTGTGACGTGTGACGTGTGACGTGTCTAAATAAATCAATTAATAATAATAATTAAACACAAACAGCAGCACCGTCTGTTTTCTAGCATAGATGGTATTTTCGTTAAATATTTACATTAAATACAATTAATTCTTTTGCGTTTGTTTATGATATTTTGTTTAATTATTTTAATCGTGCTATGACTTGTATAAAATAATTACAGAATACGTTTTTTTTATTTATTTTCGTAATAAGGGCGCTATGCGGTGTTAGAGTGACTGTTATTATAAACTGATTGTCCCCATAGGAAGCTGTGATCTACAAACACATATTTTTGTACATTCCTGAGCTACGGGTAGATTTTAAATAGTATTTGTATATTCGTATAGACGAGGCTTTATTTTTAATTATTATTTTTAACGTAAACGCAGATCTGGCACCTTACAAGTTTGCCTTTAGGAGTAAGTTA
This sequence comes from Cyaniris semiargus, assembly GCA_905187585.1. Lineage (NCBI taxonomy): Eukaryota > Metazoa > Arthropoda > Insecta > Lepidoptera > Lycaenidae > Cyaniris > Cyaniris semiargus. The sequence continues at coordinate 18,326,661 of LR994555.1, read as the reverse complement.
GAAAAATATACGTGACGAAAAGTAAAATTGTAATAGGGCAAGGCGAACGAAAATTGATAGAAAGAGATAATTACATCTCATATTTCATTTTACTCTTCTTATCATATCTATTAGTTTTAATTGCTTGGTCTGGAAGCACACTTATTTTATATAATATGAAATTCTACGCAAATCGCAGCGAACGTCGGCAAAAATGTAGCGGCCAGACCTGCGTTCACCTTTATACGCAATGAATCACAATTAGAAAATCAATCAAATTTTAGTGTAATCATATAGATTAAGTGGTAAGTTTGTTTAAATATTATGTTGAGTAAATTAACTAACATATTTTAGTGCTTTTTAAACGATAACCATGCATTAATCCAAATAACATAGGGCTATGAATATGATAAAATGATTTTATAAATGTTTAATTTTTAAATATTTTATATTTGTGTAATGTACTTTCAGTATTTTATTTAGAAACAGATTACTACCTTAATGTTTTATTATTATCAATTTGGTTGCTTCGAAAAACATTTTTAGTATAAAATCATTAAAACTATGAAAATTAACGATTAAAGATCTCACTAACTTTTTAATGCCATCAATTTTTTAAAATGTTATTGTTCAAAGCAAATTTTTTGTATAGCTAAATAAAAATGTATTTTGATGGTTCTTTCTTCTAAATTCATGTGCATATCTTTGTAGTTAGGGTTTTTGATATTCCATTTGCCACTAGGTGCGGCTATATGGCCTTAGGGTCTATCGTGTCAAACCGCTGTCATATGTCACAATATAGCTGTCATATTATGTCACGATATAGCTGTCACACGATATGACCCTAAAGCTACATAGCGGCACCTGGTGGCGAATGGATTATCAAAAACCCTCATTGATAATCCTGCTGCATTATTTTTTGTTTCGTGGGTTTTACGTATTGCCAAAAGCAGAATTTTATTATTAATATAAAATGAGCATAAACAAATTTTTACTTACATTTTCCTACTTTTCACAATTTTTTTTTTTTTGTATTAAGTAAATTTTATGAAATAATTTTAATGACTTATGGGTATTAAGTTATAGGAGTTGCGAGTCTCAATGTGTTAAAAGACAATTTTATTTTAATTTTAAGGTTGTTTTGTAGTTTATAACAACAAATTTGTGTGAATCAAGTATTACTATGATGCTTACCGCGCCTCCAAAGCTGCATGTTAACCCTTACCTATATTATTTACAAGCGATTTTATTAATTTACTGGCTGAGATTTATTTACAGTTTTTTGTTTAATTATATGAGGAGCAATAAAATGTATGAATTGAGTATTTCCTTTTATTTGCCTCTATGTTATTAACTTAAATATCACAAAAATGTTGTAATTCACTAACACGCAGTTTGAAACACGCTTAGGGATCGCACTGGAACTTGGCACATAACTACGCTTCAGCCAAGAAAAAATATAAGATTGATTAAAAACAAGATATAATATTCAGTGCTGATTTATTCAGTATTTGTATTTGGCGTGCTTGTGCTTGCGCGCGTGCGGCGGCGTGGCGGGCGAGCGTCGTCTGTCCCTTTCCCGCCCCCTATCTCTGTCCCGCTCCCGCTCGCGCTCTCTATCCCTGTCTCTGTCTCGCTCGTGGTCGCGCGATCTGTCGCGATCCCTCTCGCGCGACCGCGAACGCGATCTACTCTTACGCTCACTGAAAAAAAAATACCCTCAGGTTAAAAAATATATATCTTTTATATAATGTAAATTAGGTATATATAAGTAACATTATAATATATTTTATATAAAGAATGTTACTTATATATAATTTACTCAGCTTAATTTATTTAAAACCTACGAATAATAAAAACTAAGGAAAAGTAACTCCGTCAAAAAACATGTTCTACAATACTTGTCAAAAATGTGTACCTAGGTCAAACCTAGAACCTAGGTACACATTTTCAATACATTTGCAATATTTAGGTGGCCTTCAGCGGTATCAGGCTGACGTTACATGACAGTTCGAAAGGAACCAAATTTAAAACGGTAATAGTATGGGAGTTACGTTTCCTTAGTTTTTATTATTCGTAGTCTATAACTTATTCATTGTCCAATGTCTTTCTCTGATAAGTGACATGTGACATTTCCAATATGCCGGACAAAGACAAGCCGTCATTGCATTAGCTGTTATTGACTTTGAAATTATTAAATGACATCCAAATAAACAAGCTTGTAATTTCCGTAATTGAATATGGATATTGGAAACTTATTGGTGAGCGTTAAAGTGCAGCCATGCCAAATACCGAGTTGTTGCTAATCTTTTGTCAAAGTATTATGCCTTCTCATTCTGCTATTGGTGGTAAAATGTCGTCGCGACTGACCTGTGTCGCGAGCGCTTGGGCGGCGGCGACAGCGTGGGCTCGCGCGACTTCTTGGACTTCTTGCTGGTGGTGGAGAAGGCGTCGTCTTCGGGCGAGCGCGCCCCCCCGGCCCCGCCGCCGGCCGCCTCCTCCTTCGCCTCGCGAATCGCCTGCACGAGGGAAAGTGGAAACTAAGAATTGTGCAACACTAGTTGTGGCCCCGTAATAAATTAGTTTTTGACTTAGGAAATCGTTCGTCATAAAATTAAATTTCCCACCAATGTTGACAGTGAAATTTTAGATTAAATAAGGTTGAGTTAAACTTTTCAGTAAAAAAATTCCCACGATAAAAATGATGTTCTGCCGCTGGAAGAATGTTATAATTCATATTATAACGGCTTTTCTCCAAAACCAGCGAAGCCATAAGATGTGTTATGTGTGTACGCGCTACAGTGAAACAAATAGTTTCACTGAACAAATTTTGATGTTAAAGGTGTAAAAAGATTCGTAATAATAGGCTACTTAACCTACTTTTTAGGGTTCCGTACCCAAAGGGTAAAAACGGGACCCTATTACTAAGACTTCGATGTCTGTCTGTCCGTCTGTCCGTCTGTCTGTCAGCAGGCTGTATCTCAAGAACGGTGATAGCTAGAGAGTTGAAATTTTCACAGATTATGTATTCCAATAACAACAAATACTAAAAATAAAATAAAACAAATATTTAAGTGGGGCTCCCATACAACAAACTTGATTTTTTTGACATTTTTTGGTCTATATCAATAATGGCAACAGGTAAGTACTTGAATTTTTCTCAAAGTCCTTAGTTATATGTGTACTTTAATATTTAATAATAATATTAAAATAAAAAAATAAAAAGGGGGGGGGGGGGGTCCCATACAAAAAACACAATTTGTTGCCTAATTTTGCTCAATAATGGTACGGAACCCTTCGTGCGCGAGTCCGACTCGCACTTGGCCGATTATTTTCTTCATGCTAATCGCTTCTTAATCATTCATTTTCACCAAAAAAAAACTAATAAGTATTTTAATATTTTAAACAGTAGAAACCCATTCAATGTTGATTGAAAAATATGCCTTTTAAATGGCGCCGAAAACACTGTCCGCCATAGTGTTGAAAAAATTTTTATGTGCTAAACGTACGAGTCTAAAAGTGCCAAAAAATTAGAAAAGAATTAAATAAGAAATGAGAAATCATTTGTAATGTTGAAAACTTTTGGAGAAAAGTTTTGGCCATTTCATTTCCCAACTACAGTAAATGGCGATAATATAAAACAGATGTTTTATATTTTGAATTATTCAAGAAAATATATTTTAATCTTTCTAGGCTTATTCTTATTATGTATGTACAGATAAACTTACAATATAACGAGCGCGTTAAATAAAAAATATTAAATTACTAGTGTGATGACGTCACTTCCAAATCGGAAGTACCGCAAAAGCGTTTTCGTCAGTACAAATCATATTTTCATAAAATCATATTTTCAAATCGACTTTATTTATCAATCATAAGCTTTTATTTGATGATAAGAGTGAAATACGGTTACCTAGGGCAAGTTCTACTAGAAATATGCATTTCTTCAATGAAATTGAATATAGGTCAAGTAGCCTATTGCACATGGTGCCTATTAAGGCGCGGATCCACCGCAGCGCACGGAGAGACTACGCACGTGCGTCAAGCTTCGCTTTGCAAGAAAATATATGTGACTGTGTCCACTGCAACCCACAGACACGCTACGCACGAATTGACTCACGTAGCTTGCTCGAATACGGTGCACACGTAGCTCAACGCTGGCCACGCTACGCACGCTGTGCACGGGATACACGAAAGCTAAGAGGATGTAAGCTACGTAACAGCAATTGTGTACATAGTCGTGAGTAACGTGTTTGTATAGCGTGTGCTGCAGTGAAAACGTTCACCCACGTAGTCAAAGAAATAAATCCGTGCATCGCGTGGCCGTGCACAGCGTGCGCCGCTGTGGATCCGCGCCTTTATTATGACTCGAATTTCGAAGCTGTCGCACTCGCGCGCACACATGCTGTCTCACACGCGAGTGTGGAAGCATGCGGTCGAAGCGACATTCAAGCCATGAGAAAAAAGCATTAGTTAACCAAATAATAATAAACATTTATTGAACACATGCACATAACACCACATTACAACAAAGGATTGTACATAAATAATATAATATCTATATAACAAAAGAAATAAAAATACCGACGATCATATAGAAAAACTGAGAGTATATTAGTGCACATAATACAATGTAGTGGAACGCCAACGCCGAATATGACCCCGTTCAGTTTTTAATCGCGGCACAATAGGTACCATCGAGGAAATTGATTCCTAGGCAGTTGACAGACCAACATCATTTGGTCGGATCATGTCAATTCAATGTTAATTGTGATCTGTCGGCTGGGTTTGACGTAACGCGACCAAACTACGTAGGTCCACCATCTGCCTAGGAATCAATTTCCTCGATGGTACCTATATAATACCGTAATCCCTGGTATATAATAATCATGCTTTAAATCTGTGTAGGTACCTTCTTAATAAGTTTTCGTCTGTAGTGCTGCACCTGCGCGGCGATGGGCAAGTGCGCGCGTCGCGGCCGCAGCCCCCCCTCCAGCTCGTCGCCGTACTTGAGCACGCGCACCTCGATCTCGCGCAGCGTCTCGCGCCGCAGCACCGCCTCCTCGCCGCGCCCCGCCCCCGACCCCGACCCCGACCCCGTCACACCCCGTAGAGGCGACTCCGCCCCCGCGCTGGACATAATATGATGATTTATTGTATTTATTTATGGTTAATTGAATCGGGTGACCCTAATTATATAATAAACTAAATAAAATGTAATACTTACTAATACATTTACAAAATAACAAAGATATATACTGTGTTCGTATATTTTAGTCTATATTATTATAGATATACTAACTCAAATATATAATCAATTAACGGTAGTTGAACTTCTTTCGTATTTTTCCTTATAGAATTTCAAACAAACTTTGCTTATATCCATACACTTATCAGAAAAAACATTACATTCTGGATTAGCAGACAGAAGGGCGTTGTGCACGTTTAACGCTGGGTATAGTGGGAACTCTGCTCTCGCGTCGGAACGCCTATATTATGATGATGAATGATGTTGTCAAATTATGTACAGTAATAGTTTTTCGATATATACATTATAAAGTCCAGATAATCGAGATACCAAATGTAAAACCCAGGATTAGGTTCTATGTTACTATGGGGAGAGCTGTACCATAGCACTAGGATCCCTAACACCTACCACCCTAATGCCCTACAGCCCTAGTCCTAACCATAGGTTTGTAATATATAAATATATTTAATAAGTCCAGGAAACCTGCTACCATGAGACCTAAGATGTCTGCTACCTTATATTAGGATAGTTAGAAAGAATAAAAGGATGGAAATGATTTTCTCACTGTCAATCACCCAGGCTCAGGTGACTGTGGTTATGCTAAAGGTGTCTTGGCCACAGTGAGAGGTTGTCGGTATGAGACGGTATCGAGACTCTGATGTCACCGAATAAAACACGTGTCACCTGTGCGGCGTGAGCGGCGTGGTGGGCGCGTCGAGCTCGGGCGAGCGGCGCTCGTCGGCGGGCTCGACGCTCTCCCAGCGCGACGGCACGAAGCCCGCAGCCCCCGGCCCCGCCCCCTCGCCCGCGCGCTCCCCCGCCCCGCACTCCGCCTCCAGCGGCACGCCGTCGATGTCCTCCTCCACTGTAATTAGCAGTAACTTATAACCCGATTACAATTATAAAAAAAAAAAAAAAAATACAAATGAAAAATAAAAACATCTCTAAACTAAAATTTTAAAGAAAAGTTATGGCAAGAATTAGTTGCCTGGAAAAAAGAAGGTCTTTGGCCACATTTATGTCTTAGTTTAAGTAATGTTAGTCATTGTTTGTATACCAATTTAATGTCAGGAATAAAGTGTTTGTCTATCTATATCTATCAAACTCAGAATATTATATTGATCGATTTTTGGCAATGTCCTGTTAAAAATTCAATAACATATTATGCTTTATCATTGATATAGTTCTCTCAATGTTCACATAGTCCCTTTAACAATATCGATAAATTTCATCACTCTTGTTGCTATTTTTAGTTTCCATTGTATCTGGTGCTGTAAGTTATCCATGTATTATATTAAAATAAAAAATGTACCATCGAGGAAATTGATTTTTAGGCAGTTGACGGACCTACGTCATTAGGTTGGCTTATGTCCATTCAATGTTAGCTGTGATCGGTCGGGTTTGACATATCGCGACCAAAATACGCCTACGCCTATGAATCAACTTCTCTGATAGTACTTACCGGGCACGCCATCTATATCGGGCAGAGGGTCGGGCAGGCGCGGGCGCAGCTCGGCCAGGCGGCGCAGCGCCGCGCCGTCCAGCGGGCCCGACCCACCCGACTCCGCCGAACCCGCAGACCCCGCCGGGGACGCCGCTCCCGCCGCCCCGCCCTCCGAGCCCGCACCGCCGCCCTCCTACGAACATCGTGCTACTTAAAATTTTGTTTGCATAACCTTTTAGATTATTTCGATTTTATTGTTTGCATAAAATAAAATAAAATAAAATAAAATAAAATAAAATAAATAATAATAAATAATCTTTAGATTACCTAGTTTCAAGTGAAAATATTTTTCTTTTTCAAATTGTGGAGAACTTGTTAAGACTTTTAATTATTGTCTCTTAATTGAAGCACAAATTTTTAATATACTAATTTGATTTAGAAGCAACAAGCAATAAGAGTCAATGTGAAAATTTTACACAGTATATGTATAAAAAATTTTTAAGAACAGAGTAAACATCGAATCGTCGGTCTAGTTTCTGAAACCGTGGTAGGCATTATTGTAGACTCGACGATAAAAAAAATGTGTTAAGACAGGGCTTCCCAAACTTATTTGTACTGTGACGCACTTGGGACTTTGCCATTTCTTTACGACGCCCCTCAACCCAGCCCCCAAAAATACTTTCCAATTTTAGAACCAGCCTACGTAGGTTATCATAAAAACACTTTTTGGACGTTTATATTTTTATTAGGAAATAATACTAAAATAAACTGTACGTCGCGACGCCCCGGGGCGTCGCGACGTACAGTTTGGGAAGCCCTGTGTTAAGATATCAATTTTAAATAACATTATGAACTTTGATTTGATTTTTGATTTTAGTGGGCGGGGCATACCTTGTCCAATCCGAGGAAGACGTCATTGATGTGCACGAGGAAATCGGTGGGGTAGACGGCCCAGTCGGCCCAAGCCTGCAGTACGCGGGTGACGCGCGTGCGGAAACCCTCCCGCGCGCTCCGCCCCTCCAGCGCCGCCCACGCCGCGTGCATATGACGCATTATGTCCACCAGCCGCGACTGGAACCTGCGCACGATAAATATAAAACATATTCATTTATTGCAACTTAAATCTATCATAACAACACTAATTTCTCAACTCAAAATCAATCATTTATATTCTGGATTATTTATTTATTTCTTTATTTATTTATTTATTTGGTCTGCCAACTGGTCTACATGGATGGTGGATACCTGGGTGAAGTTTATACAATATATTTTATGAACGTCTACCTACTGCCCACCACTATGTATTATATTTAATATTTATATACTTATTTTAATTGTCCTAAATATTTTTATTAAAATACATATATATATATATATATATATATATATATATATATATATATATATATATATATATATATATATATATATATATATATATATATAATATTTCTCGACAACGCCTGCAAGTATGGCGCATGTGCAGCTGCCCACGCTGCCAGGCACGCCGGCACCTCGTATTACGCTTATAATAAAAAGACATAAGTATAAAAACGTGGCTACTCACGCGGCGCGGTATGCGCTGGCGTTGGTGAGCTTGGCGCCGGCGTTGTGCAGCACGTCGGACAGCAGGTAGAGTCGCGCGACGCGGCGCTGCGGGCGCGTGTGCGGCTGCGCGAGCGACTCGGCGACGCAGGCCGCCACCTCGCCCGCCGCCTCCGCGTGCTCGAGACACCACGCCATGGCCTCACCCACCGCGCGCCGCGACGCCGTCAGACCGCGCACCAGCTCCTCCAGCCGGTCGCGCTGGCTAGATAACATTATACTTATAGTGCGACAAGGCTTTAAATTATCGTGGCGAAAAAAGGAACTAACGCCGCCTCCATACAAAAACGCCATTTTTGACAGTTCTCCTTTACCTATATAACAGCGCCCGCACCCACGTTCATTTAAAGCGTTGTCGCTCTGTACATGGCTTTTAGAGGTTTTTTTTTACTTATTAAGACTACTTGATGCCCTAAGAAATGCATGCCTATGGAGTGTGGATATATCCGTATGTCAACCAGAATCGGTGTTTGATGAACCTTTACTCTTCTGGTACCCCCTCGTATGTGATGCCCTAGGCAATTGCTAATTTGATTAAGGGTTAATCTGTCACTACATATAAACAATGGTAATACTGACTTGTTGGAGAGCGTCCCGCGGATGTTGTCAGCGGGCTCGTCGTCCAGCAGGTCGTCGGGCATGCCCGCCGTGTACATGTTCAGCACCGGCGGCCGCCACACCGACCCGCCTGGCACACACCACACACATGATAACTCCATACTTACATACATTATAAATGCGAAATTGTGTCTGTCTGTTACCACTACACACCCAAACCGCACAACGGATTTTGTTGGGTATGGAGATACTTCGGGTCACGCGGTAGGACGTAGGACACTTTTTATCCCGGAAAACGTAAAATTTTTCGGAACTCAACAAAGTAAATGCAAAGCATGACCAAATAAAGTGGAATAAGTGCAAGGAAAGTGTATAATTATTTAATTCAACAAAGTACGCCGATATCGAATTTTATACCATATCGGCGTACTTTGAGACAGACAGACACACTTTTTTATTTCAAATCATAACAGGGTCATGTTTTAATTTCAACAACGGAAAGTCTTAACCTTTTGTTATGCGTGAAGAGGTAACAGACAGACAGACACACTTTCGCATTAATAGTATTAAGGGTGTACCACTTTTAAAGCAAATAAAAACTCAGGCCTTCGCATCCATTTTATACAGTCTTTTCAGAGTGACGTAAATAATCTTCAAATCCTCTAGCCTGGGACAAGATTTTAAGTGTTCGTATGTTTTCCCAAGCGCATACGGCTTTCTCGCAATATAGTCGGCCTAGTCCAGAGGATTGAATAGCTCAATACATCTGGGACCATCCATGTGCGGGTTTCCGCACGATGTATTCCTTTAATGTACGAGCATCCGTATAAAGCAAATAATATATTGATTAAAGACAGCAGACACACCTTTGAACATCCTAAAGTCGTCGAGGCTCCATAACTTGGGCGAGTCGCCCTGCAGCATGGAGTACAGCCTCCAGCGGTAGTAGACGTGGGCGGGCGACTGGTTCTCGAACAGAAACCGGAAGTAGGGGTTGTTGAGCTCCTTGTTCATGATGATCGCCTCGAACATCGGCCCCTCGCGGATCACGAACTCAACCATGCGGTGGATCAGCATGAGGATATTCCTGTGATTTTTAACCGACTTTAAAAAATGAGGTTTCTCAATTCGAACCTATTGATAGCAAATTAAAAGCCGAATATCCGACATGCAGCAAGTTTTATTAACGCGATCACAATATCCTCCGCTTTTGAATAACTAACACACCACCACCGGACGCAGCTACTGTTGCCCGCTCACGATTTTACACTATATATATATATATATATGGGTGAGCCCCCTGTGTCGCGTTTACTGTGAAAGTAGCAGCACTGAAAGAAGTAACTTTTTTAAACATTGTATGGAAAAATCTATAACGCTGGGGCGTAAAAAATCACAAACAAAAATTTGCTCCTTCAGTGCTGCTACTTTTACAGTGAACTCTTTATAAGAGAGACATACACAACCTAAACTATTATCACTCAGTTTGGTTACAACCTGTATATTGTGCATAATGTAGTCATGCATAGTAAATTATTATAACAAGTTTTAAAACAACCTTTTATTGAAACATAAGGATCGTCTAGGGAAACTCTACATGCCACTTTTACACATTATATTTATAGTTCTTTGACTCGCTTACCTTTCTGTAGGAACCACCACTTTGACAATGGATTGTGCGAGGATCTGAAACAAAATATATATTTTTCGAATACCTGATTCCATATTAGATAATTATGTAAATTTTATCTGTCGTTTTCTTAAAAAAATATACTATATTCTTATATTTTTAACCCGTATACTAAATATTTAAAACATATTTTATTGGTTATTCAGTTACTTGGAAAAGTCACTATCAACAGCAAAGTACAATTATTAGTGTGTACTTTTCTATCGATAGTGCCTTATCCAACGTATCGTAAAATGTACGGTTCACGTGCGATATAGTAAATAATAATAAACTGAATATTAATAAATCACCAGTGGACCATCTGCACACGCACGCACACATTATCGTGCACGTCGTCTGTGTCTGACGAGATTGATTCCAAAGACACAAATGAGTTACTCTCACAGACATAGATCAAGATAGATACCACATGTGTATGTACTTCGCGTGCCATATCGCGTTCCCAAACGACGAGCAATGCTCGTCTTTCGAAAGTCTGTTCTTTAATCTGCTGTCGGAATCGGACGTCAATCGGAATTTTAAAAATGCCTAAATGCTTAATTGTGCCGTGTTGAGCTGTAGAAATTCGAATAGAAACGTTGGCCTTGATAATGGACACGTTTCTTATCATCGGTACGTCACAGTAGGTAGGAAAAAAGTGGCACGCTCGTTTTCATACAAATGGAGGGATATGCGGTATCTATCTTGATCTATGTCTGTGGTTACTCTTATACTTTGTGCTAGTATTGTGGGAGTCTGACGAGCAATCGCCGACCTAATGACTATAGTGATAAGGTTCACTTTTACCTGTTCGTACTTCTCCTTGTCCTCCGGGTCACTGGGGTAGTGGTCTCCGGGCCGCACGCGGGGAATCTGTGACGCATAATAATATAGAATAAGCTTCCTCATTGCTGGTAGTCATCCCATTATTGGCACCTTAAGGGAGTGACAGACGTGCAAGTAAGTACGCGGACTTATGGCTCGACGATCTTAATCGCCTGTGTGTCAGCAAAGAACCGCGAGTCGCGAGCCGCGAGCCTGGGGGCATGGTAATCCAGTGTGAGCGATTCTCGTGTGTCACTGACGCGAGCCGAGTAAGTTCGCGAACTTAAAACCCGCGTGATTTAAAGTTCGTACGTCTATCAGGCCTTTAACATTTGTTTGAATATACTACAAATGCCAATAGTAAAACTATCTGTAGTATGAACTCTTTTGGTGATCACACATTTATCAGCACGCACGCGCCGAACGCGCCGCATTTTAGAACTCGTTGTATAAAATGATGTGAAACCTCGCACATTCGTCCGCAGTCCGCACCGTACGCGCCGCATTTCGTGTACTATGCGGCGCGTTCGGCGGTGCTGACAAATGTGCGATCAGCGTTAGTGACAATATTTTTTTTGCCGTATGTTAAGAAAATCAGATAAAACATAACTATAACCCAAGAGCCAGCGCAAGTCAGACTTTCGTGATTTTATAAAAGCTGTATCCTGTATATGACTCATACACAAACTGACCTCCATTATACAAGTACGCTGGACTAATGATACCCTTTGAAATGACAGCTATTTTTTGTGCCTATTTGAAGCGGAATCAGCTCCCCCAATGTGAGTGATCGGAACTAAATTTGACGTAAAACACAGAATACAAATTACGCACGGACGTAAAAATGACGTTTGAAAGTCGCCATATTGGCGCTGATAGCAGTAGTGGGAGTATTTGGAACTAATACTAGTAATGACAACCAATAACGATTAAGCGGCCATTTGCAAGTTACGTCAAATTTAGTTCTCTTCCCGCTCACTGTGGGCGCTGATTCCGCTTCAAATAGGCACAAAAAAAAGTGGGTATCATAGGTCCAGCGTACTTGTATAATGGAGTTCATAGCATACACAGGATAACTTTCAGCTTTTATAGCAGCTATAAGAGTCATTTAATATGAGCGTCCGAGGCCTAATGGGTAGACCTTTGGTTCGCACTCGTCGAGGGTGCAGGTTCGATCCCGGGTGGAGGCGTGTACCAATGAGACATTTTCTGATCTCAAGTACATAATACGGACGCTCGTACGGTGAAGGAAAACATCGTGAGGAAACTAGGCCGACTATGTTGCGAGAATGCCGTATGCGCTTGGGCAACCATACGGACATTTAAAAATCTTGTCCCAGGCACTACAGTATCTGAAGAGTGGTTACTTCGCTCTGAAAATACTGTATAAATCATCCACAACGGATGCAAAGGCCTAGTTTATAGAGGTAAGAATGGTAACTATGGAGTGTCGGCTGAAGGTCTGCCTAATTCCATAAAGTATAGACGTACCTTGTCAGCAAGGTGCTTGGGCGGCTGCGCGTTGAAGGGCAAGCCGGAGGGCGGCGGCGGACGGCAGGGCTGCTGCAGGGCGGGCGGGATGTAGATGGGCACGGGCGGGATCACCACCGCCTTACCCCAGCCCAGCTTCATCTCGTAGTTCATTATCTCCTTGCCTGAAAAATTTAATATAATACTATCTTTCACAATAAATAAATATATAATATAGGGTTTGTAAATGTTCGTTATATAGAATTCAGTGTAAAAGTAGCAGCATTGAAACAGATTTTTTTGTGATTTGTATGGGCAAGCACCACAGCTTAAAAAAAGCAAAAAAAAAATGCTTTTTCAGCGCTGGTACTTTCACAGTGAACACTATACAAGGGACACCCTAGAGTATGATCACTTTGTTTTGTTACACCCTGTATAACTGTTTTAAAGCCGACTTAATATTACGACCTTTTCCTTTAATAAAAAAAAATGAGTTTAGTCTATGGATACCGTTGATGTTTCGGAGTGCGCGCTCGCCGTCCTTGCGCGACATGAAGGCGACGAAGCCGCAGTTCCGGCCGCGCGCCTTCTCCTCGTCCGAGCGCGGCCACATGATCTTGATGCTGGCGAGCGGACCGTACCGACCGAATATCTCCATCAGCTGCTGCTCTGTTATCTGGAATGGACATTTTTTTATATATATGAATTTATTTATTCAAAGAAAACCAAAGACCTTAGAAATTATACCGAGTACAGCAAGGGAAGGACATACTTGGGAGTATCCATAGACAGACAGACACATCAAACATGAAAAATTTAAAGCTATTACAGTTACCTTGGGGTTAAGATTGCCGAGATACAAGTTGGTGGTGTTGGGGTCACCGGTGTCGTAGGAGCCCACGTCAGGCAGCATGTCCAGAGCGGGCTCCACCGGCATGCCCTTGTCCCGCAGTACATTCTTGTACTTGTGACGCTCAGAACGTTCTTCTTGTATTCTGGAACGATTGCATATAATATATGGCACCATATGTGTAGCGTCCTTGATTAACTACTCCTTTTACTGATAATCAGGGCTCGGGGTTAGGTAGTGTGATTTTGGTACTTGTGAGAAAATGTAAAGATTAATATGGACATACCCCCGGGATGAATCCCGAATCCCAATTGTTGATCTGATTTGTTGATTATTAATTTTGCTACCTACTTAGAACTACTTCTGCACAATTTAGTCTTGTTTTTTAAGGTGCACAGTGATGCCCTCTTTTAAAAAAAATCAATTGAACTAGGCTAAAACAACATTGTGTGATTGCAAATATTATATTTTTGTTAATGTATTCATTTTATACGCATATATTACGAGGATGGTTTCCGATCGGTAATTTTCCTACGTCCTAGCTCAAAATTATCTAGTTTGAAAACAGTACACAAAGATAGCAAGAGGGCATATACATACCCGAAATTATGTAAGTCAGTGATAGTTTACATTATATTCGTTGATAGAGGCTTTGAAAATAAAGTGAAACTAGGCATTATGTTAGCCTTGTTTTAGAGATCGATTTATCGATTTTAGAGTATTGTATAATATAATCTATGACCAAAGTTTAATTTTGCAGGACCTAATTGTAGTAGTAGTGTTCTTTTCTGACAATATTAATGTTTATTTAATACATTTTAACATCCCGTATTTTATTTGAGGTCGATAAAAACAATTATGTGAATCCCGCAGAAGGGAATGTCCATATTAATTTTTCGTGTTTCAATCCCGAAATCACACTACCTAACCCCGAGCTCTGCTGATAATAAAACGATTGACTTGATATACTTGATACTTGATTTAATGATTGATAGCTGATGATCAAATGACCCGGGTGTGCGAGCACGCGCGATCGCCTTGATTGATGGATGCGAACTGAACTTAATAAAATAATTAAATAATTACGCGCGTGCGTCCCAAACGCTGACTCTTTAAAAACCCTAAAATGCTTAATGTACAATATGGATCGTAGAATATGATTTATTACTTTTCACATCACCCAAATTGGTCCCTACATTCTTTTTAAAATTTGTTTTGCAGGCTATGTTCTGTAACATTCATAAAATGTTTATTAATAAGTCGCACTTACTGCCTCAATTCCTCTTTGAAGAGTTCCAAATTACTTTTCTTCTTATCTCCACTCTTTTTGTTCCTAGGTCGGCCAGGGGGTTCATGTCTTGGACTGGCTAGAGTTCTCACAATTTCTGCCTCGGTGACTGTTCTCTTCTCGTCTAGCCGGGAGACAGGCTTGTACAGCTTACCCTTCTCGGAGGTATCTTCCTCTGGAAATATGATGAAAATCCAACATATTCAGTAATCATTCAATGGCATATCCATAGTAGTCATAATCAACTTCGAAGGCACACATTTCTCCTAAAGAAAGACATTGTTGATAAAAAAATTCAAAATTCCTTATATTTTTACAGAATGATTAGTTTTTTTTTTCTTAAAAGTAAAATTCTGAATCAGGAATATTTTTTTTTTTTTTTTGTATAATATAACATAATAATTCTTGTTTACAGCTTTACAGTAATATACTCAGATTCATTTCAACTTTAATAAAAAAAATTAAAACCACAGACATAGATCAAGATAGATACCGCATCATGTACTTCGCATGCCATATCGCATTCCCAAACGATGAGCAATGCTCGTCTTTCGAAAGTCTGTTCTTTAGTCTGCGCTTCACCGTTATCAGAATCAGACGAAAATCGGATTGAAAAAATGCCTTACTGTGCTGTATAGAGCTGTAGAAATTCGAATAGAAATGTTGGCCTACATAATGGACACCTTTGTTATCATCGGTATGTCACAGTAGGTAAAAAAGTGGCATGCTTGTTTTCATACAAATGGAGGGACATGCCGTATCTATCTTGATCTGTCTGTGATTAAATACGTATGTACTAGTATTTCTTTTAATTAAATAATATATAGCATGATATTTTTATGTAAATATAGTAAGTAATTTGTATTAAATTAGGCATATTTTCATAGTATTATTAGAGTAGTTTCGTATTACTAAGTGAAATGCTTGCTCATGACCCTAAATATAGATTGCATTTTATTTGTTTATTTTTCCATCTTTTCACACTATTGGCACCTACACAATTTTGTTTCTGAACACCTAAAGGTTGACTGGTAGAGAATGCCATTTGGCATTAAGTCCGCCTATGTACCAACATTGTGCAAAAAGTATGAATAAATATATATATATATATATATATATATAAGCTCAGTAGGAAAATTGCTATAATGCTGCAACACATTAATTTGAGTTTTAATCACAGACAGATCGACAACCACCCAGAAATAGGAGCCCCGCGTAGCGACGCATTATCGTCCCCCACTCACCAGGCTTACGATGCCTTGAAAACACTAAATTAGTAAGTAACACGTAAACACCACAAAACATAAGACCTTATCTTGGGGGGGGTGGGGGGTTTATCTTACCCAAGACATCCTTTCTCAACCCATGTGACCACAAAAAAAAAATGGGGTAGGTTTGTAAACCTTAAGGTGGCTTTCGGATCTTTGCCGCGAGCTACCGCGACGGACGAAAATTCAAACGAAATGCCAATATAGAAAATAATAGTACAGGGTCACAGGTGGAACGGCAACGGCGTAAAGCCGTAATGCCACAATACTTGCACGATTTTGTTGTATAATTTAAAAAAAGAGGAAGAAGGAGTTGCCGCGGAATTTTAAAATTTGAATGAAAAATAGAATAAGAATGTAAGGGAATTTTTCCGAGCTCCGCGCGTTTTACTTTGTTCGCATTACTTTTATTTAATTTTATGAGTTTAATATTAACATTTTTATTTGATTGTTTTAATTTAGTATTTCTTTTCATGTGTTTTACTCAATATACAAAATTGACTTTACGCGAGTGTGTTTAAATTTGTCCGCCACCCGTGTACAGACACAAGCACTGAATTAATTTACAATAACCACTAGCTTTTACGCCGCCGCCGGCGACAGCGTGGGTCGCCACGCAAATGTCAGTAGAAAATGATACCTATCTTCTATGTCATAAAGTAGCATGTTATTTGAATTTTTACCGGTCGCGGTCGCTCGCGGCAAAAATCCGAAAGCCACCTTTAGCCACATGAAATTTACTGGTATAAGTTTTACTCACTCCTAGCTCCTGCATCGTATGTACCCGCTTTGACCCAGACTTTAGAAGTAGTGCTGGGTACATCTTGGAAGGTTTCCACAAATTCTTTGAAAACCTAAAACCATTTTCAATGTGTTATTATGGTCAGCCGGTAAAGTACATGGAATAGTTTTTAATCCAAGAAAATGTACGATTGCCGTGTGTTAAACAAATCTCTGAGCCAGCAACTACCAAGGATTGTTTACTAAATTATTAACTCAGACGTGTATAGTTATTTATCAGGTTTAAAAGAGTATTTATTTTTGTTTAAAATACTATTCAGTTTTAGCTTACATGGGCCGCTGCCTCCTCTTCTTCCTTCTTTCGAAGCTCTTCGAGTTCCTTTTTAGATAAGCCTCGGCCTGCCATTTCTCGAAAATGTTTACTTACAAACACTTACACAACATAATATACCACATATATTATTATTACTTGGTAGACATTAATTTGTTACAAAACATGTACATAACATCGTTATTTTGCTAATTTGTTTTGTGATTTTAATTTTTAAAAAAATATTTTTATTTTGGAATACATAACCTCAAATCGTGGTTTGACAGCATTTGACATTGTAATTTTTTAAATTTTGCGTTGATGCCAACCATAAAGTTAATATACCTAGCGGAATAGAGAAACAAAGGCCTGAGCAAGCGAGATGTCACTATTAGTAACACTGCGTGGTAAAAAGAGACGCGTGATTTGAGGTGTACGAACTGTTTTTTCATCTGTTTGACAGTCTGTCTGATCGTGTCGGCACTAGGGATGTAAAGCGGTAAAATTACTTTCGTAAAATTCGGTAAATTACGATATTTTACGTAAAATATTATATTTTACGGTAAATTACGGTAAAATTGGGTAAAAAAAGATTTGATTTCGTGGCATAATTTTTATTAAGAATGTGGATATAAACAATTAAACACTCATCAAGCCCCATACGGGCACCGGTGGTCGCGACAACAATAGAATACAATAGCATTTCCAAGAATCCGCGATCGAAGGGTTAATGCAAGTCTAGACTGCAGTAAGTCAAAACAACATAATAGCCAGCCTGCCGGCTTGCTGTATGCTCTGTCGAGTGTCGTCAACTGTCAACAAGTCGCAACAGCGCAAAATATTATGGCAAACAGCACTAATCGGCAACGTCACAACTCACACCGTGCGACGCGCACGCCGTACGCAACTTGCAACTTGCAACACGCTCGCCCCGCCCGCCGTCATACCACCATTCTGCATACATACGTAGCCGGTAATTTTACCGTAATTTATATAAATTACCGTAAAATACGCGTATTTTACCAGCGTTTTCGGTAAAATTACGTAATTTTGCAACCCTAGTCGGCACGTTGTCTTTTTAAGTAAAATAGTGAATAATTTTGAGAAATACTGCTCTAGAAACATGGTTACTTGCTCAATGATTGATTGTGGCACAACACAACGAAAAAACCTGGACAAATATTCATTTTACAGGTGAATTATTCTACATCGACAGGACCTAATTTTAAGTTTATTTTTGCCAATTCCCTACGAGTTATTGGTATTGATTTTGATAATTCGCTTCTATATATCTTTATTTATATGGAAAACATAACTTGACTAGCCATGGTGTACAATTTAAGATAAGTATAGTCTACCAGGATCTGATGGCAATTTTTGACAGCAGATTTTAAAAAAATATCCTTGATCATTGGATAAATTTTTATATTTGCATGTTTAACACACAGAATCAGGCGCTATAAGAAGAAAAACGGATCAAAATGTTTTATTCCAATTACCCCCGTATTGCTAGAGTCATTTTATTTTCTCACTTTTTGCCATCCGATTCTGGTAGACCTATAGTATCGATATGAATATATATTTTTTTCGTTATACTAATTATCTAGGAATGTTGACATGAGAACGTAACCTATCCGTAGTTTATTATTAGTTTATATTAATATACTATCATAATTCATACACAATTTATCGTTTTTTCGGTTCCACACCCAAAGGGTAAAAACGGGACCCTACTACTAAGACTTCGTTGTCTATCCGTCTGTTCGTCCGTCCGTTTGTCCGTCCATCCGTCCGTCCGTCCGTCCGTCCGTCCGTCTGTCTGTCTGTCTCCAGGCTGTATCTCAAGAATACGCTATAGTAATAGAATTGTGAAATTTCCACAGATGTAATGCCATTCTACATCCAATATGGCTGCTCATCCAAGATAGGGGAATAGTTATTTTTAAAGAACTTCTGCAATATGGACATCAAATAAAAGGGCTCATTGAGAGTGAATTGAAAAGTAATAGGGTCTAGTCAAGTCGTGTCGTGTCGTGATGTAACCTGTCGTGTGACGTGTCGTATCATGTCGTATCGTGTCATGACATA
Organism: Cyaniris semiargus; assembly: GCA_905187585.1. Classification (NCBI taxonomy): domain Eukaryota; kingdom Metazoa; phylum Arthropoda; class Insecta; order Lepidoptera; family Lycaenidae; genus Cyaniris; species Cyaniris semiargus. Next base: position 18,307,318 of record LR994555.1, on the reverse strand, counting down.
TCGTGTCGTGTCGTGTCATGTTATGTTATGTCAAATCAAATCCAGACGGGTTTTAGAAAATGCCCGGTTGAACCCTTCATGCACGAGTCCGACTCACACTTGGCCGATTATTCAGATTTCCTGCTGACCTGGATACCAGAAATTCATGGCTTAAAGTAATTAACCATCCAAACTGGACTCCGAAGAAAAAATCATGCATATCAGCATATGCATTATGCAGCAAGCAGTTTCGAAGAAAAATATCTCCGGATGCGAGGAACGAAGCGGATACTATGCCATGAATCATAGTTATGGTTTTACAAAACAAGTCTTTTAAAATTTTAGAAAAGTTTTTTTTTGTTTAGTTTTTATGTGTCTCCGCATATTTATTTAAATTAAAAAAGTATGATATATTATGTAAAAAAAAGAAAGTAATAAGTAACAGTAATAGCCATTTTTCTGTTATAGATCAAGATAAAGCCTAGGCGCACTGTGTCATCCTACGTTTACAGAGACATTGTACCACCAGAGTTAGCCACATGTATAGTGTATACCGTCGTCATCGCATTCTACGTCCTCACCAACGCTGCCACAACTGTCTTCACCATCGACCTCCTTTCAACTAGAATTGATATCAAGAGAAAAGAAGCTTAATATATCTAAACGCACTAAGTTATAGTATAAATTAAAAAAGAAGCAGCTACTTATTCGAAATCTAAGGGCATAAAATAAACGCACAAAAAATAAATTTTTAATGATAAAAGTCATAATATTTTACTCCAAAATTACAATTTTATTATATTATATCTATGCAGTTTTATTTTATCCCATTTTATTTTATTTTTTTGTCGAATTACAACTTACAAGATGTATGTAGGTACATCACTAACACGCACACGTAAACATAATTGTATACACAGATGTAAATCAATTTTGGTGCATAAAGTTAATATACCTAGGTATATTAACTTTATGTTTTGGTGTCGTTTGACAGCTCGGGATTGTTTCTCTATTCCGCTAGGTATATTAACTTTATGATGCCAACTATAAAGTTTATGAGAAAGCGATCCTTATCCTTCTTACGACACAAGCCTATTGAAAGAAAGAGATGTCAAAATTGGCCTTTTTTAATTTTAGTCATTTTAGTGGGAAAGTGGGACTGGGATGTTTTTAATTGTTGTTTTGGAAGTCTGAAGAAATACAATAGGTACAATTATTAAAATAAAATATTATTTTTACAACGAAATACAAAAACTACATTCCCGTTTATTTTTATGTACCTAGTAAGGTAGGTAAGTACATACTTTATTTTGATGTTTTGTTTTACGTAAACTAATCTGTGTACTGTAGTTTAATATCATTTTTATTTTCTGTGTGATTTTAGCCGGATGTTATCCCTTTAAACGAGTTTCTGCATAACCAGTTTCTATACACTATCATTGAACCATCATTGAACTACTCAATTTTCGATTTTGTTCGGCCTCCCCAAAGTGGCGCCCGTATCAAGTGCCTTTCACACTGACGGTTTGAGATGTAAGTATGTTAGAGCGCTTACAGACGAACGGCACGTGTCGGCGGCACGCGTTGGCGGCTGTTGACGGCAGGCGACGGCACGTGTCGGTGGCAGTCGACGGCACGTATTGGCGGTAGTCGACGGCAGCCGTCGACAGTTTATCACGCTTGCAGTTGTGACGTAACGCGTAAAGGTAAGCGTCCACAGGTCGGTATCGTACGCAACGGACGTCTCGCATCAAACGGATATTTTTTTCACAGTACGTCCACTGTATCGGCAGCGTACGGATTACCGACTAGCCAGTATGTTTATATCTCCTAATTAGTCCAAACAAAGCTTTCGAATTTTCCATCCACACCCTCCTTTTGAGCATTAACCCATCAATCCCCAAGCGGCACCCGGCTGTCGCATAACAATTGAAAATCTATTGTGTCTAGGCTAGTCGGTAATCCGTACGCTGCCGATACAGCTTGGACATACTGTGAAAAAAATATCCGTTTGATGCCAGACGTCCGTTACGTAACGTACAGACCTGTGGACGCTTACCTTTAGGCGGTACGTCACAACTGGGGGCCTACCACCAGTCACCACCTCTACTAAGCGACACCGTTTGACAGATGAGCAATATTACTTTAACGTTAAACTAGCGATCTTAAAAAAGTGATATTTCACAGTGGATTTAACATTTTTTTAGTAAAATTTGAAAAGTGAGTACTAGTAATCTTACTACAAAGTGTTCTGGAAACATGATAGTTTTAGAAAAGGTCGTGGATAGGCCCCCTGCAAGCGTCATAAACAGCCAACGGCTGCCGTCGACTGCCGCGGTCACGTGCCGTCGACTGCCGTCGACTGCCGCCGACGCGTGCCGCCGACACGTGCCGTTCGTATGTAAGAAGCCTAAGCGTCCCGTTGCATCGTATCAACGACAAGCGACTGCTTAAGCGGCTTTGGCTGTGGCCTGTGGACATGGCAGTTCTGCGTTTACACCCTTATCATAAACTAGCTTTTGCCCGCGGCTTCGCTCGCGTTAAGAAGTATTATTATTATTATTATTTAGGTATAAAAGTCTCAGCCCGATTGGTATATCCTCTATTTTATCCCTTGGGGGTAGAATTGATCAAAATCCTTAGCGGATGCCTACATCATAACATCTACCTGCATGCCAAATTTCAGCCCGATCCGTCCAGTGGTTTGGGCTGTGCGTTGATAGATCACTATGTCAATCAGTCACCTTTGAGTTTTATATATTATTTAGATTTAGTGAATAATTCAGTATTATTTAAATCATCATTTACTAATAGATCTAAACTCCCTCCCGCTCGCCGACTTCACAACGGGCCGTGCAGCAGAAATCGTAATATTTTAATTTCGCCATAACTTCAAAATCAAACGTCCAATTTTAATCATTCAAAGACCAAATATTATCTACATAAACTGTGCTTAGTGATGAAATAATTTATTTTGATAAGGATTAATAGCATGAGTAAAATAAACGCGTTTAAATGAAGTCCAAAAAAAATTCAAGATTTTTAAATAAAAAAATGGTTGTTGTGCCTCACTCGACATAGGTATAGTGTGTCGCGGACTTTTTGAAGATATTTATAAGATCTACAATTAATTAGAACATATTTTTATGGTTCTATCTTTTATAGTTTAGGCAGCGTACGCAAAATAAGTAACTTTTCTGGTTGATTTTTACACCTTGTGTCCGAAAAACACAAATATCTTACGGAACCCAATTTTTTTTTTCAAAATAAAATTTATCTTATGTTACTCGTGGATAATGTAGCTTTCGAATGGTGAAAGAATTTTTAAAATCGGTCCAGTAGTTTTTGAGCCTATTCATTACAATTAAACAAACAAAGTTTTCCTCTTTATAATATTATATTATATATTATACCTATTATATAGTGTAGATAATTATCTAGAGGGTAGAAACAGGGAGTTTAACGTAAAACGATATTCCGTCATCCTGAGACTTGAGACGTACCTACTTAACGATATAGGCCGCGCGGTAATGCCATCATAAAATCGAGTCTTTTTTTTTATGAAATAAAGGGGGCAAACGAGCAAACGGGTCACCTGATGGAAAGCAACTTCCGTCGCCCATGGACACTCGCAGCATCAGAAGAGCTTCAAGTACGTTGCCGGCCTTTTAAGAGGGAATAGGGTAATAAGGGAGGGTAGGGATGGGAAGAGAAGGGAATAGGGGAGGGTAGGGAAGGGAATAGGGTAGGGGATTGGGCCTCCGGTAAACTCACTCACTCGGCGAAACACAGCGCAAGCGCTGTTTCACGCCGGTTTTCTGTGAGAACGTGGTATTTCTCCGGTCGAGCCGGTCCATTCGTGCCGAAGCATGGCTCTCCCACGTATAAAAATCTCTCGTCTCAAGATTTTTTTAACCAACTTCCAAAAAGGAGGAGGTTATGACCAGATAGTTCTGCTCCTCAGAGTCGTCGCTAGATCGGGTCTACAAAAAGATAACATACTTACAAGAACTTATTTTCGTCAGCCCTGGATTTCTAATAGGTCGTATAGGCCGGGGCCTAGTGACGGCGCGGCAACGTCCTAGGGGTCGGTAGATTTCGTACATGGGGCGCGAGTAATAGTGGCCTACACTCATAAAAAATATAAATCCGGCACTGACTTTAGTACGGATCGAAAGTCGGTGGACAGTGTATAATCGTCTTGTTTGTTATCAAATTGAACACTGGATCGAGAGGGGTACTATTGTAATTGTAATTGCAGGCGTAACCGAACTTCGGCCGCGTTTAGTGTGTTTAGACATTTAGTTGTTTAACATTTAACCTATTAATTCCCAAGCGGCAGCCGGCTGCCGCATAACAATTGAAAATCTATTGTGTCTACGATACCCACGATGGAGGTGTTAATAGGGTTTGTTTCATTTGCAGTGAGCTGTCTACTACCGACACGCACCGAAGCCAACTGCTTTGTCCGGGGATATAGAGCTGCTGGTCCAAGGCTTAAAGGAACTCCAAGCTGCTAAGTACGAGTCTCGGGCGGACATTCTAGCGAGCTGCCACCAAACCGGCCGAGTTCTAGAACTTATATACGATTTGGGCACAGACAAAACTGAAATATCAGACGAAAACAAAGCTATCATAGGCCCGCTGCTCGAAAGCTCGATAAAGTCGATCGAAATCGATATAAAAAGTACTGCGCTAAAGTACAGGAGAAGATTGGATACGGAAGCTCTGAGAAAACGGTCCGCGCTCCAGTTTCTGATCGACGAATTTGGTGATTTTCCAACGAAAACTCAGGGAAAGAAGTTCTCTGAGTATTTCTCGAATATCAATGAGCTAATCGAGATCCTAGACGATCTGATCTCCAAGTGGATCAATATAAAAAGTAGACAGTAGCCGATTCTCAGACCTACTGAATATGCATATAAAGGTAAAAATCAGTAAAACCGTTTCGGAGGAGTACGGTAACTAACATTGTGACACGAGAATTTTATGTATAAGATTAATAATGTCATTTATTAATAGTAAAAGCCTTTTCTAAAAACAATTTTAAATAAGTTTATTAATATATTTTTTTTCATTTCACATTCAAAATGTTCACACTTTTCGCAAAATATTTCCGATTTTATCTCTAATACCTACCTATCTTATTATAATTAACGACACAAAATTCGCTAAAACTAGGGAAAATTGTTTTTTGGGCCTCGCGCGACTCCAGGGCCCCTGATGGCAATTTCACACGCCATAATGGCCGGTTTACATCCCAATCCAGTGATCTAATCCAGAGCTGGATTGCTACTGGAATAATGTAAAAGGGGACTGGAATGCAATTCAGTGCATACTATTATTTTATATATGTCGCAGTCATCTAGATAAATCTGCGATTCGATTCGAATGACTAGCGCATTCATTGAATGACACCATTCAATTGAATGACTCGGCCGAACGTCGATTGAACGATCGTCACTCAACGTCCAACTAGTTAGCGATTTGTAACATAGCCCTTTGAAGATAGCGGACATGAAATCAGTCAGGTAATTGAACGTATTTCACTTTTTTCCCACTGCGGCGCTCGTAGTCACCAAAATATTTTTTTTTTTTTTTTATGAAATAAAGGGGGCAAACGAGCAAACGGGTCACCTGATGGAAAACAACTTCCGTCGCCCATGGACACTCGCAGCATCAGAAGAGCTGCAAGTGCGTTGCCGGTACGGTAGTTAAACGTTACAGTCAACGTCTTGACTAGTTGTCCTTCAGTCATTCAATAAAATGGTGTCATTCAATGAATACGCTAGTCGTTCAATCGAATCACAGATTGAACCAGATGACTGCGACATATACAACGTCTAGATTTAGATTAAAATGTAAACATATTGAAAATAAACAATATATTTGTATTTTTGTAGCTTTATTGAAATTAGGTATAATGACTTACACAATTGAATCGATACAAATTTCATGTAAACTCAGGCAATAAATAAAATAAGAACAGATTTACAATTAATAATATTATATTGTGTATTCAAATTACAGCTCCATTTGTGTCCGGATCTCAATTCGGTTCGTATATAGAACAAAAAAATGAGGTAATTCCTTCACCGAATACTCTGGATCTATGCGCGTGCTAATGTCGTCACAGTTATACAGCAACTCATAACTTATACGAGAATAATAATAAAATAACATCGTAATAATAGTCAATAATAAAAAGCGATTAATATACATAGTTCGTTACCGAGGAATACATTATGTTACAACATATATTCTATTAAATGCAATAACAAAGATTGTACTATAATTCACTAAACTTTATTAATGGCCGACGTCGCGAGCCACGATCTCGGCTCGAGTACGAGTTTTCGTCGCTACTGACCTTAGGAAGTTAGCTACGATAGAAATGCGAAAGAATAAGAACACTGACAGTTTTTGCGGATAAACTGCCAGATTTCCTTTGTTAATCCATCACTTTGTCTACTTTACCGTAAGAATAAACCTTTCTATGGTGACCATGCTAAGCAAGCTGAGGATATAGTATAATTAGTTTCCATTCGCCCCCGGGCACCGTTTGGATGGTGTACAAATCGTAGCTAACTTCTCGTCGGGGAGTAGCGACGACGACTCGGGCTCGAAAGTGGGGCGTGTTCACAGCGAATGAAGCGCATTGATCCTCGACGGAACTGTTGGCGGCCATGCTGGTCTAGTGCGTGTTAAATTTTCGCTGTAAACTCGCCCTAAACGAGGGGTGAGAATCAGGATTTTTTTCCAATATTTACCGTTATTCAATAAGGCTTCGATAATGAGTAATCGAAGTCTTTTTTAATAACGGTAAAGTATCTCAATCAGCCATATTGCACTCGCTAGTTTCAACAGCGAAGTTAGCTGTATCAAAAACGTATAAGACTTGACATAGTACATGACTCATGGCGCTCCCGATATATCCTGCCCCAAATATTTTTGATATCAGAATTCGCTATCTAAACTAGCTAATGCAATATAATTAATGGCCGCACTCAGAGACATTTAATCATGATTAAACATCAATTTAATTAATTATTTGACAGTTATGTATGGAGCTTATGTAAAAATCTTCATTTAACCCATCAACTCCCAACCGGAACCCGGTTCCCGCATAACAATTGAATATCTATTGTGTCTGTGATTCCCACGATAGTAAAGTAAATAATATTCGTCTCCGAGTGCGGCAGTAAGCTATTAAGATGATCGCTCATTGAATAACGTCACGAAATGCGGCGCGTACGGTGCAGACACATTCATCAGCACCGAACGCGCCGCATTTCGTGACGTCATTTCATACAACGAATTATGGAATGCGGCGCCTGGGGCGCGTACGCTGACAAATGTGCGATCAGCTTTAGTATTAGTATTCGGTCCCGCTCACCCCCCGAGACGAGTGCGAACATTCGGCAGTGACCTACACTTGTACTGACACCCGGCTTGCCCAGCCGCTTGATATACATGTTCGAATTTCAAACTGAACGATCGTAATTGAAAAAGCATTAAAAAAATAATTAATATAATATCATATCGCCAAAAGGATGTACAATTATTTGAACATCGAACGCATATAACGAGCTAAAATACATCGTCGTGTAGGTTCAATAACGTTTCGTGGTCTACGAGTTGCCGGGAACGGTAGCCGCGTAATAGTTACTTTTTCGAAAATTATTTTTATGAATATTTTGGTAGCATATTATTTGTTAAAGTTACGTTTACTCAGCCGTCGAATACTTCCTAGTATGTAACCGCTTCCTAGGGGGCGAACGAAAAAACAGGTCGCCCGGTAAAAAGTTTCCCGTAACGTCACAGTATGTAATTACAATCGCGCAACTATACTTTTGATGTCACCGTTTAATCGCTCGAAACTAAGGAACCGATGAAAATATTGTACTTTAAATAAAGATAACCTCAAAGTTACACGAACTGCGTGTCAAACGCGGCGACCCAAGTGAGCAGACTAAGAACCACTCGCAAACGTTATTGAACGTAAACGAGTGCGACGTATCAGTGAATACATTTAATATAAAACACTACATATAAATTTACTGTGCACTATACGTTGTACTTATACGAAAGTTTGTGCACTAGACAGAGCCGTTTGCGCAACGGAATTTCGACTATAAACCATTACGATAGAGTTCGTTCTCGTTAGCACGATAGACGAACGCTCAACATATACACTGTACAGGGATCGAAATAGTTCGTGGACTTTACAATTGATAATAATAATTAATTATAGTGAGACGAGCACGAGCATGTACGCGAGCCGAGTTACACGATATTATGTAACACGTTTTTTACGATACGTATACGTTTTATTGAATTTTGCTCGTATACATGTCAGTGATCGCGTCTGCAGCTGTACGTAAATTCCTTACGTTTCGTTTACACGGAGGACGCAAAATATACCAAAAGACCGTAAGACTTCAGTTTAATAGGGAATAAATACTACGCAAAGATCCGAGCAGAGGGCGCTACTAGCACATACAGTAAACAATCCGACTAAAATCCGACATGCTGCACACAGTCATATCATATATTGATATAGGTCTACCAGAATCTGATGGCAAAAAGTGCGAAAATAAATTGACTCTAGCAATACCGGGGTAGTTGGAATAAAACATTTTGATCCCTTTTTTTCCTTATGGCGGCGGATTCTGTGTGTGAAATATGCAAATATAAAAATTTATCCAATGATCAAGGATATTTTTTGAAAATCTGCCATCAAAATTTGCCATCAGATCCTGGTAGACCTATAGATACATTGTCAAAGGTCTATAAAATTTTTGTCTACTGTCTATGCTGGTGCTGCCTCTAGCGTCAAAACATTGCAGTAATATATCCTATTATAAGGCCCGCTTGAATCAAAATCGTTTAAATGTTTATCAAATGTCTTCTCAGCAAAAAATATACACTTTCCTTGCAATAATTTTAAACTTTGAGAATGGTGTTATTGAAACCGGTCTTGTCAAACACTAAAATTGTAAAAAACAATATAATAAAGTTGAATAAGTGCCAGTAAAGTGCATAATTTTTGCTGTAAAACATGAATTTCCACCAAGAAGTTACAATTACATTACATTCAATATCATATGTCATGTCTTCTCTTTCGTAAATTCAGAGATCGAGCAAATAACAACATGAAACATGATATTTATCTATAAAACTCTAGCCCCGACTTTGTTGCCAGAGGGGCGCTCACTTGAGACACGACAGTCTTAAAACAGCGTATGCAAAACTCATGAGGATGTACACGCACACACAAATTTTGTGTTGACGGTCTGTGTAAGGCCTCGTGTCTCGAGTGAGCGGCGGCCCTAAAAGTTCGCCAGCCCTCAAATACACATCCCGCTCTACCACTTTTTTGCCGAGTAATTACGGCGAATATTTACTGGATTTGTCTTCGACCTCTGCGACGATCGTGCAACACTCCAGATCCAATTTAATCCAAGCGTAAACTAAGGAATACATTCGATTCGAACGAACTGTGTCGTTCGTTGTAAACATTTAAATTAAACTGGATAGTAGATATATTATAGCGCCGAGTCGCCGGCTGGAAACAAGGGGGCGGGGCGGGCGGTGGGCGGAGCCCGGGCGCGGTCCGCGAGAGTTACGCGTCGGTCTCGCCGCCCTTGAGTCGCAGCCGCGCGAAGTCCTCAAATATGATATCGTCGTCGTGATCCTGACCGTTCTCGTCCCTGAAAAAAAAACCGAGTGTTTAGTATGAGATTGACTACTGAAAGTTGAAAAGTGTTCGGCCTAACAGTTATCGCAGCGTTGCTTCGTTGTTTAAAGAAAATTATAACAAACTGCGTTGTCTACGTGTTAAAATTCTCGAGACGGCACGCCCTGTGCGAATACTAGAGGCAGAGTTCCAATTTTAGTGTAGCATCGCTTTTGATATCAAACTTATAACAAAAGACAAATGTTAATTAGCTGGGACGTATTAGCCAAGATGGAGTATGAGAGCGATTTCACGGCCTCAGTGTGGTCTCAGTATGGTGCCAATGTTTGCGTTCGTCCGTCTACGTGCGTGTAGGTGAGTGTAGATGCGTCTGCACTCTGCGTGCGAGTAGGCGTGTACGTGCGTGCGTGTACGTGCGAGTAGGCGTGTACGTGCGAGTAAGCGTGTACGTACGGGCGCGGTTCGAGCTGTATGAGGTCGTGGTCGGGCGCGGGCTCCGGCGCCGGCGGCTCCTCCTCCGCCGGCTTCGGGTGCATCAGGATGAACGGCAGCTCGGCGCTCAGGTCACTGCAACATTAAAGGTCACAAGGTCATGTCATCACATTTAGTTACATTACATTGTTAATTTTATTTTTGACTAGATGACGCCCGCGTCTTCGTTGCAGCAAAAATCCTTTATAGCGCAGTATCCGTACATTTTTTCCGGGATAAAAAGAATCCTGTCTTTTCCCGGGACACAAAAGGTTTGGGCGTGAAGAGCTAACAGACAGAAAGATAGACAGAGACACTTTCGCATTTATAATATTAGTATGGACTAGCGGACCCGACGGACATCGTTCCGTTATATCTATGAAATTTAAATTATCAAAAGCGTTACGATCAATAATCAGATCACGGGACGAGGAACAAAATGTAGATATCACAACTAGACAAAACTTTAAAGCTAACTTAATCTATGGTAAATGGTAAGCCTTAAATAAAGACATTAAAAAACTTTAAAGCAACAAAAATAAGAGGTACTCACCCTCCGAGCGGGCCCAGGCAGAGTTTGACTTTCACCTTATACTGTACAATGATACCTAAGTTCTCGCGCTGCGAGGGGTCCGCCAATCTGTAAACATACAATATAAACAAATAAGACATAATGACTTATCCCGACTGTCGACAGATTAAATAAAAAAAAAACTGTTGACATAACGAATATTTTTTTAATATTTTTAACGAATATATTCTGAACGACTAATAACTAATAAGTTACAAATCAATAAATATTTTTATTGATTAGTAACTTATTACTCGTTCAGAAAATATTTGTTAAAAATTTAGTCTGAATAATAAATTTTGACTTTGACTGCAAGCGGAGCATACGTCCATGCGGTCGTAATATAAGCTAAATTATAACAACTGTATTTAAACCTATATAGTTATTTTTAATAATGGAATATAAGGACTAACGGCTGTTCCCAATATTCAATCTATCTCTGGTTTGACATACGACCGATCGCAGCTAACATTGAATTGACATAAAATATATGTCTCTAATGTCTAATGAGAGCTATTCCTATCTCTAGTAGGGCAAAACCAGAGATAGATCAAATATTGGGAACGGTCGTTAAACTAACGTCATACTAACGACCGCTTATTGTCAATTCCATACATTTTGATCGGCGATTCTATAAAGAAGCGATAAAGAAAAGGTCTTTGCTAAAGGGCCAGGGTACTCACATGGTGGAGGAGGCGAGGTTGGTGTCCTCGTGCTTGAGCTGGCCGTCCAGCGCCAGGCCCCACTTGTCCTTGTTGTTGGCGAGCAGCGGCGTCAGCGTGAACACCTTGCTCAGCGTGAACCCCGGACCCACCGGGCAGCCCTCCCTGGAACGTGGACGGACGTCGTAAATGCTGGTTTAAGGGCTCCCACACACAACTGCGAATTCGCATCGCATCGTAATGTCATTTTTATTATGAATTTTGTCGCAGATATTTGCGATGCGATGCGAATTCACAGTTTTGTGCGGGAGCCCTTAGCACTATCATGCCCTGGGCAACATTTCTTCGGCGCCCAGGGTGCTGGTAGAGCCTGCGGCGCCCCTTTCTATCTGGCGCCCTGGACGGTCGCCTAGCGTCGCCGTCAATTATTTTGCATTAATTTTATTTTGCTTAAGCCTTGTCTACCCAGTTTCTGTCATAAAGAAGTTTCACTTCTTACTTGTGTACCCTGGCAAACACACAATTTACTGCTCTGTCTCCCACTCATCAGTGCAAATACAGGGTGTAACATCACATACCACGTACGTACCTACGCACGCCCGCACGCACGCACGCACGCACGCACGTTCACACGCACGCACGCTTGCATGCACTCGTGTACCCTACTCACTCGCTCTCGGCCTCGGCGACGGTGCACTTGTACTGCGCGGTGGAGAACAGGCAGATGTCGGCGAACTGGCGCACGGACACCTTGATGCGCTTGACGGAGCGGTTCGAATTGTTCGCGATGTGCACGTTCACCGCTATGTTCTCGCCGTGGTGGTACAGCTCCTACACACACACACACACACACACACACATAATAATAATAATAATAATAACTCCCACACCGGTTTCGGTGACGGTGGCCGGTTTCATTGAAACCAGGCCAGTTACGCAGGAGTAATTTTATAGTGCCCTAGTGTGTGCGCAGTACACAAGAGCACTCTCTATTCCTATACTCTTATAACCCAGTGGGACGAAAGACCGACACGACAGGCGAGAGATCAGGCGCAGGACCGACTTTTTACATGCCCATCCGACGCATGTATCATACTTGTCAGACAATCGGGTGATCAGCCTGCATTGTCCTAACCAAACTTGGAAATAAGATGTTTCCAACGCGGGAATCGAACCCACGACCTCCTAGTCAAGAGCCACGCTCTATAACCACTGGACCACGGAGGCGTTTTAGGCGTTTACCGACCACAGACACACACACGTCAGACGTGTCTATTCCGTTATACGGGGTGTAACAAATCTAAGTGATAATACTGAAAGGTGTGTATGAGTCGCCTGTATAGAGTTAAGGCAGATTTATATTGAGTCAGTAACTGACGTTAGTTCACTGCCGTGTCGGTGCTGACCTGGCCACTGCCATAGTGTGAGTTTGATTTCAAGTCAGCACGGTACACTGACGACAGCCACTAACCTAATGTAAATCTGCCTTTTCACTATGGCAGTGCCCCCCTGCCCCTTGGATCGTTATTCACGGACGAGACGCCGAGCGGTAGTCACAAAACGCGTGGCCAAGAGCCAGTGGCGGACGCCTGGTGTAGCGTCGCTCCGCTGCAATGAATCAGAGAAGTTGATTCCTAGGCAGATGGCGGACCTAAGTAATTTGTTCGCGTTAAGTCAAACCCATCCGACCGATCACAGCTAACATTGAATTGACATAATCCGACCAAATGACGTTGGTCCGCTATCTGCCTAGGAATCGATTTCCTCGATGGTACTTACGCATAGTGCGTACACTATACATACGATGTTAGGGCTCCCACAGTCCACACAAAACTTGGAATTCGCATCGTATCGTAATGTCATTTTTATTATGAATTTTGTCGCAGACATTTGCTATGCGATACAAATTCGCAGTTATGTGTAGGAGCACTCACTAGCAATTCCGCGCGTTCGGAACGGACACAATAGGGATGTATACCTTGTCGAGCGACGCCTCCAGGTACATCTTGTTGGGGCTCATCATGAACTCCTTGGCGACCTCGACGCTGGGCTGCTCGCCCTGCTTGCTCGGCGCGTACATTATCTTGCGGATGGCCAGCCGCACTGAGTTCCTGCAACATCACATATTATTCATGAGAGAGACAATCGACAGATAGTTGTCCTCTGATCAAATTTATGATAAATAGGATTTTTATGAATTTTATGAATTTTTCACAATGAAGGTAGATTTATGTACACGGTGTAACAAAACTATGTGATAATACTTTAGGATTTGTATGTCTGCCTAATATTGAGTTGACTGTGAAATTAGCAACGCTGAAAGAGCAAAAATGTTTTGTGATTTGTATGGCCAAGCGTCAGGAGTTTGCCCATACAAATGACAAAAAAATTGCACTTTCAGCGCTGCTATTTTCACGGTGAATTCAATATAAGGGACACATACACACCCTAAAGTATTATCACTTAGTTTTGTGACACCCTGTATAAATAAAAACATGCATCTTCCCCATTAAACAATTCATTTAGTACGAGAGAGAGAGAGATAGAGACAATCACCTCTTGTGGGGCTTGTCGTCCTGCGAGTCCGCGACGAAGGCCTTCAGCTCGTAGTCGACGCCGCAGGGCTTGCCGGTGTCGCCGGGCGCGGGCTGCAGCGTCACAGAGGCGGGGCAGTGCGGCGGCAGCTCGAAGTAGAAGGGGTGCGCCGACGGGCCCAGCTTGCGCAGCAGCCGCTCCTGCAGCCGCGTCAGCGAGCGCCGCGGCCCCGCCCCCGCCACGGCCGGGTAGATCTGGCCACGCCCACAAAATATAATTAGATAGATAAAACTCTTTATTGCTCACAAATTGGTACAACTAGTTCGACTAACTTAACAAGATTACAGTAAAATGTGGGAAAGGGCAAATTAGAATAAGTTAAAATAATAGGCCAAGTGCGAGTCGGACTCGCGCACGAAGGGTTCCGTACCGTTATAGAGCAAAAATAGGCCAGAAATTGTGTTTTTTGTTTGGGAGCCCCCCTTAAATTTGAATTTTATTTAAATATTATTATTTATTATCAAAGTACACATATATCTAAGGCCTTTGTGAAAATTTAAAGTGCCTACCTGTTGCCATTATTGTATCGAGCAAAAAATTCCAATAAAATCAAGTTTGTTGTATGGGAGCCCCCATAAATATTAATATTATTTTGTTTTTAGTATTTGTTGTTATAGCGGCAACAGATATACACAATCTGTAAAATTTCAGAAGTCTAGGTATAGCGGTTCTTTAGATACAGCCTGGCGACATACAGACAGACAGACAGACGGACTGACAACGAAGTCTTAGTAATAGGGTCCCGTTTTTACCCTTTGGGTACGGAACGGCCGCACTCGGAGACATTTAATGATTGATTAAGTTTCAGTTGATGAGAAGTTTGACAAACAAAGAACTCAAATTCAAAACTTTTTTTTGCTAAACAAAAGGTTTCAAGAACAAAAAAAAAACACACACACACACATTACTACTCTATCTTCGGGATAGTGGGAGAACCGGCCTTATAAAAGTCCTATGGATCAGATACATAAACAATTTTTTGAATATAGATCGAGAAACCATAGAACTAAAGGTCGACACCCCTAAAAATGCCTGATTTTCAAACCAGCAGCCTTACCCCCGACACTGATATCAAACTGATACCAAACTGATACGATTTTGACTTACGAGCCTGTTCGATTTCAACAGTTTTTGACACACACATCTAAAATAGCGCTCGATCGTGCTGTGGATCAATTTGGAACTAATCAAAATCGTATCAGTTTGGTTTCAGTTTGATATCAGTTTCGGGGGTAAGGTCGACCGTCAGATCCGGGTGAGTAAAGTGTCGACTATTTTTTTGGAAGTATCTCGAGTTGCGAAAGGGGGAGACGGAAAAAGTTGGAACGACACTTTTTGACCGACACTTTTTGCCACAGACGTAGATCAAGATAGATACCGCACGTGTATGTACTTCGCGGAACATGCGGTATCTATCTTGATCTATGTCTGTGCTTTTTACTATAGTTGTAAGCCGTGCGGCAAACGCATGTTTCTCTGTCTGTGTCTCTCTCTCTCTCTCATAGAAAAAGATAGCCAGTTATGATTTTTTTATAACTTCGTTCCATCCGGGTGTCCCTTGACACCTCAAGTTTTTTTTAAGTTATCAGAGGGGTTTAAGTTTCAGAATCGCTTAAAAATTAATGTATTTGATTGGTTAAGAAAAATTACGCAAAAAATATTGTTACGTGCTAGGGTTCAAGGATTTGGAGAGAAAGAACTGCTGACTCTTAAAAAGACTACACTAGCACTGACACTAGCTCACACAAATCACTAAGTCCAAACACTAAGCACTAGATCCAAATCACTGAGCACTATCACTGTCCTAGGTCGTAGCCGAGTCGTAGGTTCACTGGTTCACTCACTATTGATCACTTGTTTTCACTTCGAAGTCGCCTCGAAGATCGCTCGTATCAAACTGAACTGCCGGGCTGTCTACCTGCGGCTATTTATATGGGCGAGGCGAATTCCAGAAAGTTCCTTGCCCGATTCACGTAAACAAGTAAACAAGTGTGGTAACTTTCCAGACAGTTCGAGCATGTACTTGCGCACCTCACGCCATCTAGTATTGAGTAGGGGATTTATGTTGTCGGTATTCCCCCGATAAGTTTCACTGGTTTGACGCTAGATGGCACTACGTGTCCGTATTCGTAACAATATGTACCTTTGAAAACTCAATTCTGCTCATCGAATACTTTATTTTCTCGTTAATTTTTTCCATGTATCTTATGAGTTATAATAATGTCCGGAATCACAACCGGAAGTGAGGTCATAACTTTGCATGCGGGCAAAATCATGCATTTTTAGGGGTATTCGATCTATATTCGAAAAATTGTTCATTTATCTGACCCATAGGACTTTTATACGGCCGGCTCTCGGACTAGGAAGTTAAAAACAAAAAAAAAGGCTATATAATTATGTATGTATATTGTCGCGGGGATATACACATTTTTTAAACTTTGCTGTCTATGTTTGTCATGTGGCAAAGACAAGCGGACCTTATCGTCGCTGTGTTATTTGCAAGGAAGCTTTGTATATAATTATGTCGTGAAAGTATTTAGTATTTACTGGGTCCAGCGATTAATACCGCTGAGTGTAACGATAACAGATGACCGCGCGGAGATCAGACGTCACCGCCGCCTGCTGACTAATGGACGGAGCGGGTGAACTGACGACGCTAGACGTAATTATGACGAACTAGCTTACCCTGCAAAGTTTATTTCGTCATATATTATGTTTTCGGTTATCCTATAATATGCATGTATCCATACTAATATTTTAAAAATGCGAAAGTGTGTCTGTCTGTTACCCCTACACGCCTAAGCCGCTGAGCCGATTTTGCTGAAATTTGGTATGGGCATACTTTCGAGAACCGAGGTAACACGTTACTTTTTATCCCTGGAAAATTTACGGTTTCTGCGCGATAAACGACTTTTAGCGCAACGGAGTTGTGGGCGTCACCTAATTTAGTGTAAATCTTCCTCTCGAATCACTCTACCCTTAAAAAAAACACCATTAATGGTCATTAAGTCACAGGGACTCGCTTAAACGCCTCACTAACTTACTGTTGGAACGCGTCAGCCTCTCGCTCGCTCTTGTGGGACGGCGCTTGGTGGGAGCGGGACGGAGCGACTCACCTGCTCGGCGGCGAGGTAGAGGTCCTTGCGGAAGGTGAGGCGAGCACGTCGAGGTCCTCGCGGCCGTAGCGGAACGCGGCGAGTACCTCTCGCTCGCTCTTGTAGGGCGGCGCTAGGTGGGAGCGGGATGGAGCGACTCACCTGCTCGGCGGCGAGGTAGAGGTCCTTGCGGAAGGTGAGGCCGAGCACGTCGAGGTCCTCGCGGCCGTAGCGGAACGCGGCGAGCACGTGCCCGAACACCTTCCGCTCCTTCACGTACTCCGGGTCTATGAGGACCACGCCATCTGCAATGTTTCGTTCAATAACCGAGTGTACCATCGAAGAAACTGATTCCTAGGCAGTTGACCTACGACGTTTGGTCGGATTATGTCAATTCAATGATAGTTGCGATCTGTCGGATGGGTTTGACACAACGCGACCGTTACGTTGGTCCGCCATCTGCCTATGAATCAACTTTTCTGATAGTACAAACGAAGTAGCGAATGTACTGTCAGAGAAAACGATTCATAGGCAGATGGAGGAGCTCCGTAATTTGAATGGGATATATCACCGCCAGAAACGACATTGACTTGTCGTATGCCGACCAAATAACGTAGGTCTGCCACCTGCTTTTGAATCAACTCAGCACTAAGAACAGTAGTAAGAATTTTAGCTACAAGCAATAAGACAGCGTCATAGACACAACTTGACTGGAGTGTGTTTCGTTTCGGTTCAAGCTGTAACTATGATGTTAGTCACGAAATTCAGGGCATCAGCGTAAGTTCATTGATACTAGTACTTTTAATCAATTTATAGCCCCACCTTAACATAGGGCGATTTAGTTCCTGAATCACACCATCTATTACAAATTCGACGAACTAAACATTGGTGCACCCAGGCCCCAGCATGTTTAGCATGGAAACTACGGAAGAATAGAGAAAAATAACAGATTGGCAAAGGAAATCGTTATTTTTATGCTTTCTTTAGAACAAGCGGCTGCTTTCGAGGCCTGTGCCTGTCCAGTGTCCATATATAATCTATACATTGGAACGCGCCGCTCCCGCGCCGCCGCTGCTCCCGCCCTGCTGCCCGCTGATTTCGAGACTGCAGCCTAACAGTATGCAATAACTGTACTTATCTGTTTGCTGGCCGGACTTATCAGAGCTCTTGGTTATTCCAGTATAACAATAAGACATCATGATGATAATAATTAGCATTACCTATGGGGTCCACATGTGTGATGTGATCCACGAAGTCTCTCTTTCCGAGATACACTGTGATCTGAAACGTAACAATGGCACCAGATCAGTACTATGTCGATGTAATAACTACCCAGAATGCTTAGTCCAATTGCGTTCGCCAGACGCCAGTGTCGTTACTCGTTAGCGAAGCTAGATATCCATGTATGACTACGGTTACACGGTCAGTCTGGCATCTGTTCAGTCCATCAGTCTGAGACTGACAGCAGAACGGAGGCTGAAAAATTACATAATAAATAATCGGCCAAGTGCGAGTCGGACTCGCGCACGAAGGCTTACCACTCCGTACCATTATTGAGTAAAATTAGGCCACAAATTGTGTTTTTGTATGGGACCGCCCTTATTTTTTTATTTTATTTTAATATTATTATTAAATATTAAAGTACACATATAACTAAGTACTTTGAGAAAAATTCAAGTACTTACCTGTTGTCATTATTGTTATAGACCAAAAAATGCCAAAAAAATCAAGTTTGTTGTATGGGAGCCCCCCTTAAATATTTGTTTTATTTTGTTTTTAGTATTTTTTGTTATAGCGGCAACAGGAAAACATAATCTGTGAAAATTTCAACTCTCTAGCTATCACTGTTCTTGAGATACAGCCTGCTGACAGACAGACGGACAGACGGACAGAGACATCGAAGTCTTAGTAATAGGGTCCCGTTTTTACCCTTTGGGTACGGAAGCCTAAAAAATGATCAGTCCGTCAATCGGTTAGACGATTATTCTCCCGTCACTCTGGTCCAGGCTGATGATGGTCTGAACAGATGCCAGACTAACCGTGTAACCGTACTGTACGGGTATTGACATCTAATTTCGCTATCTAAAGTGGCGAGTGAATTTTCACTAAACACTCGGTTGTTTGTAAGCAATCATCTTTTCTCAATCTCTGGACACTCGGTGTAGGATTCTAATATTTTGGTTAGAGCCATCCAGGCTGATCATCTGACAAGAAATGACTGTGCTTCGGATGTGTGAGCAAAGTCGATCCCACGACATGTCTTATCGGTTTATACGATTACCAGTTACGCCAGTAAATAATCAGAGAGTATTCTTGTGTAATACGCACATTAAAGGTGCCGGTTGGCAGCGGACAACATGAAGCAAATATTTGTCTGAATTTATATAAGAACCTCATCTCGCTAGCTACGGTGGAATTTCATACAACTCCATAGAAACTCCAGTAGTGTTGCTGCGACGCTTCGTCTGTGGTTGGTTCATGTCGTCCGCTGCCCATCGAGCACCATTTAAAGGGTTCTGAGACGAACAAGCAGCTCTAGCTTCAAGCAAAATCCAAAAATATCAAAAATCACATCAAGCACATAATGCTTGACGCAAGCATCAAGCAAACATTGTAAACGGTAGCAAAAATCTACGTGTTTGCCGCCAAGCTGCTTGTTCGTCTCGGAATCCCTCAACCACTATAAAAATGACTCCCGAGCTTTGTTCGAGCACTTCTTACAATGCAATATAACGCCTGTCTGCCAGTACCTTGCCATTGGGCGAGCTCTTCTTGAAGACCCTGGTGGCCTGCCTCTGCTTGCTGCCTCCGTCATCCATCGTGCCGCCTCGCCCGCCGGACCGCTGCACATATTATAAACTTTATTAAGACAACATATACATTGTGTAACGAAATATAGTGATAATACTTTAGGGTGTATATATGTGTCCATTCATATATTATATAGAGTTCACTGTGACAGAAGTAGTGCTGAAAGTTTTTATTAATTATTGTGTGGTCGAATTCATGATATTGGGGCATTTCTCGTAAAAAACATAGAAGTCGAAGGTAAATATTTCAGCGTTACTACTTTCACGGTGAACTCTATTATTTATGAGGGACACTAATTGCACACACTAAAGTTATATCACATAGTTTTGTTGAAGTCTTAGGACTTCACTTGCAGTGTTAACCGGTTTTTCTCGATTTTCGAATTATAAAATTCTAAGAACGTAAAAAGAGGGAAATATTTTTAATATCACGCGACAAGACCGTAAAGGCTTTCGCACACAGAGCAGGTAATGTATATTAATATACATAACATCCCGGGATGTAACCCCGGCTTTAAATTATCAATGTATCACACACACAACAGGTAATGTATCTTTCCCTTCATTTCAATGGTATACGCCCCGCTTGACGCACATTTCAGCTGCTAAGGTGTTATACAGACTGTTCTTATTTTTAATGTCGTAATACTATGGACCCTTTGAGTAACTTGCTATTATATTTACTAGATAGTTCATCAGAAGATGATTCGGATTGTGATTTTGATGCGCGCATTGATACATGTGCCAAAAACAGAACGATCTGGATTGAAGATATTTGGTTGAAAATAATATAGGCTCTGGGGAACAGACCGCCTGCAGTGCCTGCTGTGAAGTGCTGTACTAAGGTGGCAACACTGTGTGTCTCTGTCTATCATACATATACAGGGTGTAACAAAAATAAGTGATAATACTTTAAGGTGTGTACGTGTTCCTTGTAGAGAGTTCACTGTGAAAGTAGCAGCTCTGAAAGACGAATTTTTTTTCACTTTTGTATGAGCAAGGGCCCGAGCGTCACGAGTTTCCCCATACAAAAGTGAAAAAAAAAAATTTGGTCTTTCAGCGCTGCTACTTTCACAGTGAAGTCTCTACAAGAAACACGTACACACCCTAAAGTATTATCACTTATTTTTGTTACACCTGTATACTACGAATAATAAAAACTAAGGAAACGTAACTCCCATACTTCAATCGTTTTGAATTTGGTTCTCAAGGTTCTTTTCGCACACTAAAATAATATGGCAATAGCTACGAAACACTACATTCAAATTGACAAAATAAAGCCGTTGACAATAATTGTCACTGCTATAATTACACAAAATTCTTGCATGTATTCGCGTAAAGTATGCATGTATTCGGGTCACATTTTGTAGAATCGGAACAATTTTTTTGACACAGTTACTCTTCCTTAGTTTTCATTATTCGTAGCATATATACCTATAATACAATCACAGAAATTTTTGAACATCCTATAAAGAGAAGAGATGTATAGTAATACACGGAAATGTATTGAGATGTATTTAAATGTATCAAAATATAAATATATATTTTCATATAGCTCTGTATCTTAAGATACGAAGATGTAAAAATATACATTATAGCTGTCGTGTGTGACGATTTCTATAGAAAGATGTATCGAGATGTACCGTGCTATAATATACATCTTTGCATTACCTGCTCTGTGTGTGACACCCTTTACACGCGGCCACGTGGGCGTTGGACAAAAATTTCAATGAAATGTAATATTTCGATTACAGTGAGGCGTTCGGGGTTATTTTACCTTCGTCAGGATCCTTACGTCGACGACGTAAAGATCGCTTTCGTACAAACTCTGATGTAAAATAGCTGTACAGTGTACACTCACCGAGACTCGTGGGCGGCTCCAGGGTGCGCTCTAAAGCCTTCTGCGAGTGCGAAGCCGCGCTGCCCTGCAACAAAATAAATATAAATTTATTAACTTACAAGCTGAAAAAGGCCGGCAACTCTTCTGATGATGCGAGTGTCCATGGGCGAGGGTAGTTGCTTTTCATCAGGTGACCCGTTTGCTCGTTTGGCCACTAATTTTATATAAAAAACTTGCCTGGCAAGGTCGTTTTGCAATAAACGTTATTTGAGGCATCGTAAAACAGATTTCGGCCGATTCTTAGACCTAACCGATAAGCTCACAAAAATACGTCATAATCGGTCCAACCATTTTAGAGGAGTTTGGAAATAAAACCGCGACACGAGGATTAAAGATTTCCTATTTTTTAATTTGAAATAACGTTATAGTTAGCTTTTAAGCTAAACGAAGATGTACGAAACCCTTGGTTCGTTTCACTCGCACTTTTGGCGCCGTGCGAAAGGGGTAAGACTGCCTTCACATTATGTCGCGGGTACCGCCGCAGCCGCGCGACTTCCATACTAAACAGAGTCGCGCCGCAGCCGCGCGACTCGTTTTAGTATGGAAGTCGCGCGACATAATGTGAAGGCAGCCTAATCATAGACAATATAAGCTCATATTCTGAAGTATTCGAACCTTAGGCCGTGTACACACCAAACCGACTGTGAGCCGCCGAATGTGAGCGAACGTTACGCAGTTTATTGTATTTCCATACATATTCACTTTTTCGTTCACACCTAACCGACAATACGCCATTACGCTAGGCGTAGACGCGGACATTCGATACCGTATATTTTCACGTTCACACTGGGGCTCACATTGAGCCTGCTCACATTCGGCGGCGTATAGTCAGTTTGGACTGAACACGCGCTTAGTGCTAGTAATACATAATTCATACTTAATATTGTATGGCGCCATTAAACATCTAACACATATCTCGCTACAGGAAAACCACGAGGTCATACAAACACACTAATCATTTCATTAATGAGACGAATAGCTCACGGAAATTATTGATATTTAATATTTATTGTAATATTTGAATGGATACCGAGATTCCATACCAACAATTTAATTATAATCGATTTACGTCGAATTTTTAATCCATACTAATATTATAAATGCGAAAATGTGTCTGTCGGTCTGTTAGCTCTGCACGCTCAAAACGCTTTAAAACCTATTTTCCTGAAATTTCGCATGGAGATACTTTGAGTCCCGGGAAAGGACATAGGATGGTTTTTATCCCGGAAAAATGTACGGTTCCCGCGCGATAATAGAATTTTGGCGCAAAGGAGTTGCGGGGATAAGGGAGTAGGGAGTAGGGAGTAGGGACACAAACACACCCCTAAAGTAATACCCCTTCTTTATGCTACACCTGTATCATGTATGTACCTTGAAATTGTAATTTACGTCGACGTAGTGGAAAACATGTAGTACATCATTTTGAAGTTTAAATTCTGTCCAAACAGTTTTGCGCATTATTTCATATTCGTTTACATCACAAAAATTCCAGCAGCAGAACTATTGCTGGTCGGGACGAGGAAGATTTATACAATGCTTACAGTAAAAAATCGGCCAATTGCGAGTTGGACTCGCCCATGAAGGGTTCCACAGCAGCAATAAGGTTTATTTTTGGAACGAAGTAACTTATCGCGCGTTGCGAAAGGGGGCTAGACGACACTTTTTGCCACAGACATAGATCAAGATAGATACCGCATGTGTATGTACTTCGCGGGACATGCGGTATCTATCTTGATCTATGCCTGTGCGTTTTGCTATAGTTGTAAGCCGTGTGGTAGCGCGTGTTTCTCTCTCTGTCTCTCTCTTTTTTTTATAACTTCGTTCCATCCGGGTGTCCCTTGACACCTCTCAAGTTTGTATGAATTTAAAAGGTTTTGATTTATTTTTATATTTTAGTTGATTTAATGAAAGTTACATTAAGGCCAGGTAGTCCCTAAAATTAGCATTTAGATGTCTGTCAGTACGAATATCGACGTAAAGGACATTAACATTCATATCAGCGAGCCTTACGACGCTCGCCGCGTCCTTGATAGGGCGAAATCGGAGAAAATTATACTTTTAAGTTAGATAAAGACCAAAATGCAAAATGTAACCACAAATTATTCTTCTTTAAGTTGTGAGATTTCGTAGATAAGATTTTTGAAAGTAAAACTATCATAAGCTTCATGAAAAATAAGAAAAATATCACAAAATATTCGAATTTAGC
This sequence comes from Cyaniris semiargus, assembly GCA_905187585.1. NCBI lineage: Eukaryota > Metazoa > Arthropoda > Insecta > Lepidoptera > Lycaenidae > Cyaniris > Cyaniris semiargus. Next base: position 18,283,329 of record LR994555.1, on the reverse strand, counting down.
CTCCTCTTCGGAGTTACTTTTGATCGAGTGAAGTTTTCTATATTATATTTCGAACCACAAATTGTCAAAGTACATTAAGTAAACAACAATGTGTATTTTTTTGGCTTTTAAAACTATTTCTTTGTTTATTATTGATTCAAAGTCATGTAAATTAGGGGCTACCTGGCCTTAAGGTTTACCATTTATGACGTATAAAAAAAAATACTTGCTAGATCTCGTTAAAACCAATTTTCGTTAGTATTTTTTATAGTAATGTACATCATATTTTTTTTTAGACTTATCATGCCCCTACTTTAGAAGTTAGAGGGGGGGAGGGGACACACATTTTACCATTTTGGAAGAGTCTCTCACGCAAACTATTCAGGTTAGAAAAAAATGATATTAGAAACCTCAATATGATTTTTGAAGACCTATCCCATAGATACCCCACACGCATAGGTTAGATGAATTTTTTTTTGTTTCAGTTGTACTGACCTACTAAAATTTTTAATATTTTTTCCATTTTTGTATCATATAATCTTAATGCGGTTCACAGGCTACATCTACTTACCAAGTTTCAATAGTATAGCTCTTATAGTTTCGGAGAAAAGTGGCTGTGACATACGGACGGACAGACAGACAGACAGACAGACAGACATGACGAATCTATAAGTGTTCCGTTTTTTGCCATTTGGCTACGAAACCCTAAAAAGTTAACGACTTAGTTCAAACGAATCCAGATCGTATATAATGTTGAATTTTGCAAGGTTTCTGGGGGATTTTTTATCTGTAGTTTATGTATTCAATAATTCAACAGCATCGTTGACAGGTTAATATTTTGGCGATAGCCAATCGAAAGCTCTAAAATCCAAAAGGAGAATCAAGACAAAACTTTATACATAAAACTAGATGACGCCCGCAACACCGTGAACCGTCGCGCCAAAATGCGTTTATGGCGCGTGAATCGTACGAATTTCCGGGTAAAAAGTATCTCATGTCTAGAATAGAATATTTAAAAAAATAATTCTCAATCGATTGTCCTAACACAGTTATAGTATTGTAATATAGTTCTACATCATAAAAATTCATACAATAAAAATTTTAATGAATCCTTCAACAAACATTTCAAATAATATATACGTGTTACGTGTATGAAGGAAAACTTTTTAATTGGACGGATTCTAACTGGGTTACACCGACCCGACGACACAGAGCTCCGACAATGTTGCCATGTAACTGACTAACTGTATGTAGATTGCCATACGTTATTCAACATTTCCGGCACTTAACCTGCAACTCTTAGAATGTTGCGAGTGTCCATGGGCGACGGTAGTTGCTTTCCGATTTCCATCAGGTGACCCGTTTGCGCGTTTGCCCCCTAATTTTATATTAAAAAACCTACAAAAAACATATTTATTTAAGGTTCAGTCGCTTAGGCTGGACTCATGCATCCGTCAAACGAGCGGTTTCGCGGCTACACCGCGAGATGACAAGCAAATCCAGCTCACCAACATAATACGGACTAAAGTAAGCTACGACTATGTTACCTGTAGTGTAAAACTATATTAACATGTCTAGAATGTATTAACGTGTCCCTCCTACACGTATTCCCCTATATATCTTTTCCCATCATAGGCCAACGTGGCCTTGCCATAGGTTCTATCGTACCCGCAACTCTGCCTTAAGCGGGGAGTGGAGCACCATGGGTTTAAGTGAGTAGACCGTACGCCAGTCCCACATACCCCGGCCGATATCCTCAGTCCGCCGGGGATGCGTAAAGCATTGTAAAAAACCAATGTGGGCAAACACTCAAATTATTCAGCATATTTTGTAACTGCGTACGCGCCGTACGACCGAATTTCGATCCGTTGGAGGTTCAGTTACAATTTACAAATTAGAACTCCACATTCCGCACATCCGAACTTGTAACATCCTCCCTGCGCCCTGCATCGGAAGTTGTCATGGCGATTAATCGTTAACTGGAAGTCGGTACAAACAAGTCGTTTAACTTTTCTATTCCGTCGTATTGCCCGAGTCCCGACATACACCCCTCTCGATAGACAGTGTACAGACTCGGCGACGGCCACACAATATATTATTAGAATCCATAGGTAAGTACTAATGTTATAAATGAGAAAGTGTGTCTATCTGTCTGTATGTCTGTAACTTCTTCAGGCCCAAAACACTGGACCGATTTTGCTGAGTATGGAGATTGGAGATGCTTTTTATTCCGGAAAAATGTACGGTTCCCGCGCGATAAACGAATTTTGGCGCAACGAAGGTCTTCTAGTTTTTTATATGGTTAAAAGATAAAAGAATAGTACCTCGCCTAGTAGGCTACTGGCTAGCCGCTAGTACGTACGCAACTCAGTTGAGAGAATCGCACGGAAACGGGTGGCAAATTGACAGGCGTCCGTTGTTCCCGTCTCCCGCGCCAGATACATGTTATCGACATTCACGCTAACTACTGTTCTTTAAACTTTTAATTTCATGATAAATGCCCGATTACACCTACCTACCGTAGTACCTAGTGGCGACTGGCGAGACAGTGCTCTCGGCCGATTTGATTGTGTATCGAACCCCATTGTCATGATTACACGGACCAACTGACTACAGTGGCGAGACAGTGCCCTCGGCCAAGCACTCGGTGCTCTCGGTCGATTTGATTGGCAGAAGACGCTGTCTCACCAATCACCATTCTACTCGTTAGGTGTAATCAAGGCATCAAGAAAAGAAGAACGTTAACAAATCTTATACTTGAAGCTGACTAACATTTTTTTGTTATAAACTTATTTTAGATTTGTGCCTTTGTGGCCACAAAAACTGACGACGAAGCCATAAATGGAAATGAACTGACCACACTATAAGGCTGCCTTCACATTAAGTCGCGAGTAGTGCGGCAGCAGCGCGACTTCTATACTAAAACGAGCCGCGCGGCTGCCGCACTACTCGCGACTTAAGAGCGGGCTGTCAAATTTTGCTGTTTTTTAATAAGCATTACGATCCCGCAAGACGATTGACTTAAATGAAATTGAGATTTATTTAATCATTGTAGATTTATCTGATATTTGCCTAACGGAAAACACGATTCACTTATTTTGACTCAATAGTTATATTCAGGGTTGTAACGGAGGCCTTCTTAGCGGAGGCGGAGGCGGATGCGGAGGAGAAGAGGTTCACCTCCGCGGATGCGGAGGTTAACGGAGGCGGAGGCGGAGGTGAAATATGAAGTGGAAAAATATAAATAAATTCATGATTTATTAAAGTCAGAAATATTTATTTAAAATAGGTACATACTACATACATGTACATGGTATGCTTTCAACTAATAACAAAAATAAACTAGTAATCAAAATTGAGAAGAGGCAAATTATATTTTACGAACAACAGCTTTGCGGCTTTGTCGCCATCCAAACGATTTCTTAAGGGTTCATAAATTAAACCAGCTGCACTAAATAACTGTTCACTAGGCACTGAACTTGGCGGCGCCGATAAGTAAATGCGAACTATGGGAGCAAAAACTTTATATTTTATGTTATATCTCCACCACAATAAGGGATCTTCATCTAGTTCGAGTCGGTTTTCTTTATTATATTCATTAATTAGCGTTTTCCATATTGTTTTCGGCTTCATCACGCGATTTAAATAAAATGACTATTAATAATGCACTAAATCACTTAAAACAAATAACAATCACGGCTCAATTACAACTAGGGGTGCCGAACGATTCGACAAGTTGATTCCTGTCATTTATTCACGCCCCCACCACCGCTCGCCCGTGTTCCCGCGGCACAAGCAAAATCTTGAGTCTTGACCATTTCGCGCGCAAATACGCAGCCGAGCGGCCGCGTCGCCCAATGTAGCTCCTTGCGCGTTGTATTATTATCGTAAATAAACCTCCGTTAAAACTCCGCTTCATTTTTGCGGAGGCGGATGCGGAGGCGGAGACTAAAAATTTTGCTGATGTTCCGCAGTAACGGAGGCGGAGGCGGAGTTCCGTTACAACCCTAGTTATATTTTTCGAAATTATGAATCTTTCTGGGCTTTTCAACAAATATCTGTTACACTTATTGAGTTACTATCATTAAATAACTTGCACTACTACAATCACACACTTTATAAAATAATGGCTAAAGGAAATATTAGTATTGTATTTAATTTTTAAGTAATCATCAAAAACATTTTTGGGACTTACGGCCTTTACTTTCGTGCTATAATGCGGGAACCGTTGTTACGCGATATTGTTCACTATTAGCAGCAGCGCAAAACACACTTCTCGGGGGCACGATTCATGGAATCATTATATCACGATTGGAGGATAGCGGGGTGTGTAGGCGGGGCTAGCGTGCTTTGATATTTTTGGCAGCCCGGTCTTAATGTGAAGGCAGTCTAAGAGGAAGTGAAAAGTAGAGTCAGACTGTAACTCTATTATAGAGAAAGAAGGAGAAGAAGAGTGAAACCTATTTAGAGACGGGAGAATGACTATAATCTCGTAATCGAGTATTTAACTCGATTCGAATCTCGGCTCGGTTGGTAGTACACCCGTACTACACGTGACACAGGCTCAAAAGTTCGCGTCGGTTCGGGTACTCACATATAACAGCTCACATATAACAGCTTCACTATGTGAATCGGGGCCTAATTGACAATCATTGTTTCAATAAAGTTACCTATTCTCGTAATTTCGTTGTACAAACTCATTAACTCGAATTGAATGTGCACAATAAAGTATATTTTCATTTTTCATTTCATTTCATTTCATTTAACTCGATCCATACGTCCATATCCATACTAATATTATAAACCTGAACTGGCCTGAACGTATTTACACCATACCATATTATCTAGATATGTCGCAGTCATCTAATTAAATTTGCTATTTGATTGAATGACTAGCAAATTCATTGAATGAAGCCATTTAATTTAATGACTAAAGACCAACTCGCCAAGTCGTTGACTATAATTTACTAAAGGCCAACTCGTCAAGTTTTTAACTTGTGGTTACTACTGAATTAAATGATTTCATTCAATATATTCGCTAGTCATTCAATCAAATAGCTAATAGCAGATTCAACTAGACGACTGCAACAGAAACATTGAGTAGTTGAAAACTTTTTTATTGCAGATGTGCGATAAGCGCACAGCAAAATTGTGCGGAACCTCTAGTCTAAAAAGTAAAACGTGCCGTTCAGAAGTGTGACAAGCTTTAATTAATGCCGTTGTGACTTATTCAAGAAAATACCAAAAGATTTTCCACCTAGGTACCTGAGCCGAGGCAAATAATGAAACGCCACGATGAATAATAAACGAAATCTCAAATTGTCAAATTGAATGATCTAATCTCAATTTTCCCTAGCAACGGCCGGCATCTCGGGAGACGACGGGCTACGACGGGGAGGCGACACTACACTTCACGACTAAATAATTAAAAACGTCGTGGCAGACAAGTTTTACACAATATAATAAGATGAGGCACAAATTAGTTGCTTTATTAAGCTGGGAACAAATTATCGGCGGGCTGGGAATAAATGATGCGGCTTGTTTCTATCTGATCAATACAAAATACACTAAACTGTGCACATTGTCTGACATAAGTGGCGGACGCGACCTTGAGCGTTGGGACGTCCGAACAGCATCTGGCTGGTCGGATGTTTTTGCATCCGCGGACGTCTGCCATTGACATATAGGTTAGGTCTTTGACGTCCGCGGATGAACCGTGCACATTGTTAAGCCGCATCCATAAGCCGCGATTTACGGATGCGTCCGATAATTTTTTTCTAGCTTTAAACGTTGCCCAATTTCCTGACATTAATTAAATAAGGAAAGGTGTACTTTTCCTCGGAAAGCCTCAAAGTATATCGATAGCAGGTTAAGCATTGAAAGATCTCAAACAGAGTGACACGCTTTCTCATTTATAAATTATAATAATGAATCGATCGACTACGATCCTTATAACGAAGTACGAACATTAAATTACTAAAACAGTCTTTGACGGTTCTTTCGAAGGAACCACTCTAAAAGGCTTTATAAATAATGCAATTAAAATAACGTGGCACAGATTTTCATAACATTTTTTAAATAATCATTATAATTATTTATTGCGAAAGTGTGTCATTTTTTTATAAAATAAGGAGGCAAACGAGCAAACAGCTCACCTGATGGAAAGCAACTACCGTCGCCCATGGACACTCGCAAAATTAGAAGAGCTGCAGATGCGTTGCCGGCCTTTATAGACAGACAGACAGACACACTTTCGCATTTATAATATAATATTAATATGGACTTTGTGTCTCGATTCGCTGATTGGACTCTACCAAAAATTTAAAAACCGTATTCAACGTAGTACGTACCAGATGGTAGACAAGCAGGAGTAATTAAACGCGTCTATAACTTTAATTAAGTTTTTGATGGCGGCGTGCCATTCCCAGTTTATAGTCTTAGAAGAAATAAACAGTTTCATTAAAGTAGTAGCTCACAGTACTTAAACCCCGGAGGAGATTGCCTTGAGGGTTTTATGTACACGAGAGTCAGTATCAATATTTCGAAGTGAAAACTACTTATAACGGCGTGTTGCACTGTTTCGAGTTGCCTAAAAAAGACCTGATGGAAAGTTCGTAAGACCGTTAAGAAAGAATTCGAATAAGAGCTGACGACCAAATCAGTCATGTGGCTTCAGCTGTATTAAAACTCCGTTAGCTACTTCCCTGAACAACCTTTTCTGATAATCTGCATGCTGGCAGGCCGTGTGCGGTGGGTGTGGGTGTAGTGGGGTGGGGAAAAAAATGTAGGCTCAGCGACTTTAACTTTTTTTCCAAACAGTTGCTCTGTACTTCCTGTGCACCTAAATTTTTTTTTAAATCGATCGTGTGGTGGGAAGGGGTTGCCAGCGTTAATTAAAAGTAGGAAAATTATTATTATTTTCATGTGGGTTCAACTGTGTTGGCTTTTTTTCTGACGCGAGATTAGTTAGTATGTAATCCCAAAAAAAAAAAAAATACCCAGACAAAAATATCGGTAGGAAGGTACCGAAAACAATTGTTGAAATCGGCGAATTTTCTACAAATTCAACGTTTTCAAAAATTGTTTTCACAGGAAGTACAGAGCAGCTGTTTGGCAAAAAAAAAAGTCGCTGAGCCTACATTTTTCAGGGAAGTAGCTAACGGAGTTTTAATACAGCTGAAGCCACATGACCGATTGGTCGCCAGCTCTCCGTCGAAATGTAGTTTTGACATTCGAATTCTGTCGAAATTCTGCCCCTGCTGTTTTTCAGCATTCGCAGAATGCTGTTCCAAAGTGTCGCGAATTAGCAGTCACCGAACTTCATATTAATGTCAAAATTTGTATAAAATTCTATGCCTAGCCTTGTGCCTCCGGGTTTGCATCACAGACTGGGAACGGCTTCCTCCGGCCCCAGCCATTTTCAGTCTTTCAACCATATAATATTTTTTTGACTAAAACTTCTTTGGACGCGTTGACAGCAAAAAATAAAATAGCGTCACTTTTTTTCCAAACTATTGGAATAATATTTTTGAAGTAACATACAGCTAAAAATATTAGTATTTATAACGTGATGTTTTTGCTGACTATACTTTGACCACTCACGCCGGCTGTACACTCGCAATAATACGCATTGTAGTGCGATAACAGTATCTCTGTACACACAACACTACACACAGAGCCAGCTCGATTACCGAGGTGCTCGATAACAGATAACATCTGCTTATCTCGCGTACGAGCTACACGGCCGTTGTGATTTAACACGTTACCGGCTGAACCGGCAAACGTTACCGGCTGATCCGGCAAACGTTACCAACTGATCCAGCAAACGTCGTTTGGCCATATACGGTGCGGGAACATGCTCGTGATATCTGAAATTTGACTGCAAGTTGCAACGTTATTTTAGATATGAAAAATAGGTATCGGACCTCCAGGATAAACACACAAAATTACTACACCCGAGAGATTTTCGGGAGTTTGGCAACGAACACCGCGACACGAAAATTTTATATAAGATAGAGTATAGACTAAAGAAGAACAAGGGGTATTTTTGTATGGAAGCCGTACCCAAGCTGTAGCACATCCACACATATAATATATCAAATGAAAGGGCTTGAAAAGGTGAACATTTTATTCTATGACGAAAAACCTCTAAACCATGGGAGAAAAAAGTTAACGAGGGTAGAAGGTAAAAAAAATCACAAAAAAACACCCTGTATTATTGCATCAATTTATAGTGTTGCTGATAAGCAATCATTTTTGGAAAGTAATCGGATATGGCAAACTTGAGGAGTGTTGTATTCAAATAAAAAATCGGTCAAGTGCGAGTTGTACTCGCGCACGAAGGGTTCCGTACCACTACAGAGCAAAAATAGGCTAAAAATTGAATTTTTTGTATGGGAGCCCCCCTCAATTATTTAATTTATTTAAATTTTATAATTAATTATTAAAGTACAAATACAATTAAGTATTTTGAGAACATTTCAATTGCCTATGTGTTGCAGTTATTGATTAAGAGCAAAAAATAGCAAAAAAAAAATCACGTTTGTTGTATGGGAGCCCCCCTTAAATATTTAATTTATTTTATTTTTAGTATTTGTTGTTATAGCGGCAACACATATACACAATCTGTGAAAATTACAGAAGTCTAGCTATAGCGGTTCTTGAGTTACAGCCTGGTGACAGACAGACGGACAGACGGACAGACATCGAAGTCTTAGTAATAGGGTCCCGTTTTTACCCTTTGGGTACGGAACCCTAAAAAGAAGAAAAAAAATAAAATGTTCAACTTTTCAAGCCTTACCATTAGTGGGTACGAAATGCCCCTCCTTCTTTGATACACAACCACAGCTCTTTCTATTTTGAAGGTTTAATTCCATAATCCATTATAACGAGGGTAGTAATGACGGCGAGTTTTTAACGAGGTGGTCTGAAGGTCGATGCTGAGTCGTCATAATATATTAATAGGGTTTCGGCCGCTCGCCGCTCAGAGCTTAGCACTCGGCGCGGCACAAGCGAACTATGGAACAAGATGTACCATCAAAGAAATTGATTCATAGGCAGTTGACGGACCTACGTCATTTAGTCGGGTTATGTCATTGTTAGTTGGGATCTGTCGGCTGGGTTTGACATAACGCGACCAAATTACGTAGGTCCGCCATCTGCCTATGAATCAAAGTCACAAGCAGTAGTAAGTATGTAACGATTTATTTAGCGGTCGTGTTGTCGTAGTGTATGTCACACCTCCCTCCTATATAAGGTAGCCGATAAGTAATTAATAAAGAGTAATAAAACATATTTTTCGCGAAGACAACGCTCTTTTAATTAGTCTCCCAAGCCTGCACATTGCATTGTCATTTACATACAGTTGCTTATAATCTCGCGGTGTACCCGCCAAACCGCGCGTTCGGGCGGACGCCAACCTAATAGACATCTGCATCAGTATCTCAATTCGACATTGAGTCGAATTGAGATACTGAATCATAAATCCAGCCTAATAGACATCAGTATCTCAATTCGACTACTTTAGTGCAATATTAAAGCAATAATGCAACTGGCGCGACGAACTAGACGCCTTCTATAAAAGGTGGCCTAACATATCGCAACTTAGTCGTGAACTGTTAAAAGGAGGGGAGGCCTTTGCACTATATAATAAGAGTTTTAATAATTCGATCTATCACACAAGCGCGTAAAAATTGTCACTGTGTTAAGCGAGTTTGATTTCAATGTCATAGCTGAGGTACTCTACTGTATATTATGTAAGCTGTGGTCGAACCCTTAGCAATTTGGAGATGACTAATGAAGGGGGAAGTTCATCTGTCATGATAATGGAGGCTGCGGCGCTCGGTGTTTAGTCAAATGACAATCGCTTTTGAGTCGTAGACAACAATTCCAGAATCGCACCATTATATTGTATTTATGTATGCAATGTGAATATTTGAATAATAATACGTAATATTATAGATGCGAAAGTGTGTCTGTCTGTCTGTTACCTCTTCACGCCCAAACCACTGAACCGATTATTCTGAAATTTGGTATGGAAATACTTTGAATCCCGGGAAAGGACACAGAATACTTTTTATCCCTGAAAAATGTACGGTTCCCGCTCGATAAACTTTGGTACAACGGAGTTGCGGGCGACATCTAGTAGGTAAGTACTTAATATTCAGGATCCCATGTACGGGCCGATCCTTTTGGTCGGACTGATCGCAGGCCGAACTGACAAGGCCAACACGGAAATACACAAAACGGGTCGGCCGTTTTGTGTATTTCCGTGTTGGCCTTAAATTTAATAGTGTGTGATGAACCGATTTAGATAAGATTTTGGAGGGATAGGTATACTGAGTCCCGGGAAGAGACAAAGAAAAAAAAATATTTTACTGATTGAGAGATAAATCCGTTAATATTTCATACAATATTATTCTCATAATATTTTAATAAACAAAATTACCTACTGCTTTCATCACAAGAAACTTTTCAATTATGTAGCGTACCTAATTTCTTTTAGGCTGATTTTTTTCACGTGTAATTTGTTACCTAAATATGTCTAGAGCACAATGTTATCTCGGTGTTACACTCGGTGTAATGGTTTTTTACCAAAATTTAGGGAATATAATATGACGTTGGATGGAAATTTTTTGGACATTCTATTTTTAAGGTTTTGCGGTGTTCTCATAATTTCTATTATGTTTTTGAATAAAACAAGCTAACTTAATAGTTAAAACTAGTTAAAAGTAAGCAGCGACACATTACCAAAACTTTATAATTATTAATTACTTATTTCAAAATATGTAAAAAAATCTGAAAACATGTTAGCAGTGCGCTTTTATAATTCTGGTTGTCACGTTATCGTGTCACGCCGGCTTCCACGATAAAACGTTGGGTACGTTAATGCCCTTTTGATTTTACGCACCGCGGACGTTTTGTGCGGTTCAGAAGAGTGTAGACGTCGTGATGTCCTCTAACGTGCACGTTAAAACTTTATCGTCGACGGAAATTTAAAAGCGTCTTCATATATTTCCATACATTTTACTTCCCCATACGATATTACCGCCACGTCCAAAATTATAAAAGCGCACAATGTATTTATTTGCTACTAGAAGACGACCGCAACTCCAATAGGTCAAAATTCATTAACGCGCGGGAACCGTACCCTTTACCATACTAAAAAGTATTCTATTTAATAAAAAGTATTCTGTCTTTTCTCAGGACTCAAAGTGTATCATCATACCTTTGTGTAAAATCGTTTCAGCGGTTAGGCGTGAAGAGGTAACAGACAGACATTAACATTGTGTTTATTATGCATGGTAGTGGACGTAAGATTTAAAGGGTTTTTTATTGAAGCAATATTTTTTAATGGATTAGGGGTAAATATTTTTGTGAGTAGGTATCACTTTGTTAACTTCGCTAACGAGCTCGTTACGATTCTAATATTACTTGTTAATGCGGACCGCCGAACTCAATGGAAATTATATTTCAGACCGGCCTGTGGAATACATTATAATATATAACATGGAGCTCAATTTATAATCCCCAATTAAATTAACATACTATGTGGAGAATATAATTGTAGTCGGTAGAGCTTTCCACAAAACTAGGCTGAGATAAGATACTAGATACTGAATAAGACTAAAGGTACAGTTACACATGCTCAAAAATAGCAAGCTTATTATCATGCTTAAAACAAGCATGCTGTTTGAACTCGATATTTTGCTTCTATCCGCTGAGCAAACAACCCTGACCATACATTTGCCGCGTTGCCGAGATCGCGCCAAAATCCTATTTTTTTCACTTATCTTAGTTCAAAATTGACCTAAAAAAAATTTAAACGTCCAGTGTGTAGTTAATGAAATTGTCGATCTATTGGCGTGTGTAATGTGTTTCAAATAACCGTAATTTGTAAATACTAGGGAGATGCTGAATGTATGCTTGAATTTAAATAAATTGGTATTACTTTGGAAGCTGATATCATGAGTATAAAAAACAAAAATAGGAAATTAATAACTATGAAAGGGACGTTCATATACTGAAGACTACTGCTGTATTTATATTATAATTGTGTAGCTTTCAAATTATGAGTTAATAAGGCTCTAAAAGCGGTAAATTTAGCGGTAAATCTCCGTAGGGGGAGCGTCTTAAGGCGAGCACTTACCTCAATTCCAAAACGATAACCTTGCGAACGCGAATGCCAAGCGTGTATGCATCGCAATAAGATTCATTTTAGCTTAGCATAAAATTGTAAGTTACGAAGGGCGGATCTTCTCTATTTTATTTTTCGTGTTTTTTTTTAAATATCTTTCGAAATAAATATTAAGAAAAAAGATTTTGATTTAAACCCTTTTAAATATTGTGCTCTATATCACATATTTTTTTATATTTCGTTATTATATTGGAACTAGGTAAATCGGGTATCAAGAAATAACAAAATGGGGTTTCAGCCCGCCTTAAGCATGCTTCGGCGCGTGCTCCTGCAGCGAAAAACTGATCGATACTACTAGCAGCGTGGTAGCATGCTCAATAAGCAAACCACACGTGCTCAAACCACGCCCCCCGCCACCCACGCTGCAGGTAGCATGCTCAAAAATCGCACGCCTGTCGATTTTTGAGTATGCCACTATATGACGATGATATAGGTTTCCTTAATAACTATAAACCTTAGGCAATATAATTTAAATTGTACAGCGGTACCTAAGAGAGCTAATGATCATTTAAGCTAAGAGATTATTTTGGGTCATATCAGCTTTAAAAAGAAGTTAGATCATAATCTTTTCATCCATTTTGGAGTTACGATGCATCTAGGAAAGCTCGGTGGCAACCTAACCGAACAGTACACACTCTTCTGTTCTCACAAGGATTAAAAGCTAGTTATAATTTACGAAAGAATATATAAACATTAACTACAAAAGTTATTTTAATTATAAAATATATTAGAGTGCTTCCAGCATTTAAACAACTTCGAACATTAACCAAACTGTCAGCTGTACAGAACTAAAAGTGGGAGTAGCTGGACCGTAAGGCCAGTACAGAACGTAGGCGCCATGACGCTGCGGCCGACGTTAACACAACGAAGAATAACAACTAATCCACACAGATTTTGTTGTCGTTGTCCGTCAAATAGCTTTTCAAACGTACAGAACAAAAAAAGCTACATGGATTATCCCTGTCTCATTATACGTTGACTAATGAGGTCGATTAAAAATATATATTTTAAGAATTTGCACCATAATAATGGGAGATGATAATTTTGGTCGAATATCATCTTTTGTTTAGGTCGACGCGTTAAATAAAGTTTTATTAATCGCGATGCACTATGGCTGGACACCAATCTAGATCATTATAAATTATAAATCTTAATGATTTGCCATAATATTCAAATTACAAGAGTACTTACATGCAATTTGTGAGCGTAACTGTAGCCTACGTCCGTCGCCGCATCGTTCACCTTAGGATTTGTGGCAACGGTTTCGACGCCTCGTGTGTACCAGCTTAAAGGCTTCACGGCTAAAAGCTTGTGTTTATCAATTTACGTTTAATGCGCTGTGACGCGGCAGTAAAAATGTTATTCCTCGCGATGAAATGCTCTCATATTTTCAAACACTAGATGGAAGGCCATTCTCCATGGCCATTCTTTAAGCTCAGCAAAGTCGCAGGCAACAGCCTGCGACTTTGCTGAGCTTAAAGAATGGCCTTTAGTAAAAAGGAGCCTATGTCATGCTTCGTGGTCTGTCCCTGAGTATCATTGCCTCATTTAAAAATAGGCTATATATCTTATAAAACATGTGTATACCTAGTCCACGTTTATCATTTTAAAAGTACCAGCCTTCGACAGCGTTTTTGAGTAAATTATTTTTAACAAAAAATTAAAACCGACTTCCAAGGTAAAAACAGTAATAACGTCCTTATATTATGAACTAAAAAGTATTAAATAATTTTTCCTATCTAGTACCTTTAGTGCCTTTTTCCGAATTCGGCTAAACCTCAACTATTTCTGTATTCAATCTTCATCATTTTGAAGTCGGTACCAGATAGCTGAATCTTCAGTTCTCTGACAGAATATTTGAAACTTTTGGAACTGGCACCGACTTCAAAATTATGATGATGATGATGATGATGATGATAATGAATGTAATTTGCATAGTAGCATATGCTTTCAGTTCTTAAAAAACAGCGCCTTAACCCCCAAACTTGTATCTATAAGGAATCCGGAGTTCTCTTAATATCTTCGGAACCATAGTATACCTTGGTACAAAATCTTGCGTTTTGGTAGCATATGCTTAGGATACTTCTCATAAAACCAAAATCACCATATATTTCCATATAAATTTTGAGGAGTTCACTCGATTACTCATGGATCCCATCATCAGATCATCACTTTTGCGAAAATGGGACCAAATTGGAGGGGAACCTAATAGAAGAAAACAAAAATTTTGAAAATCGGTTCACAAACGGCGGAGTAATCGTTGAACATACAAAAAAAAATATATCCACAGCCGAACATATAACCTCCTCCTTTTTGGAAGTCGGTTAAATATTATCAGCGAGAAACACGATAGGCCTCGTCAAACTTTTAATTATTGATAACGTTGAACTTTCTTGGCGTTGTTTTATTTTAATGAGATATTACATTTCGCTCGTCGGAGCACCATAGTACCTACAGACTACAGTTCTCGTAGAATCAAAATCCTTAATGACCCAAAAGCCAGCAACAGCCGTACTTTCGTCATTTTATAAAAGGGTAGTATTTAATCGAGTGACTGTAAATTACAGTTTTAAGTGTCAAAATTAATTAATTTGGGTTATAGAATTACTATTTGAGCGACTGACTGTGAGTGACGAGAAATTAACAGAACAGCAACTTACAAATTATTTATTTGAGTTACTTAAAATACAAAATGAGCAGCTTCATAATATTTGAGCGACCTAATCTGTTTGAGTGTCAACGTTACGTCCTGCATTTTTTTCAATATTTGGCAAATGTATTTTTTATACTAAGCGGCATTTTATCTTAAATGAAGTGTTTCGAATACTAAAACCACTTTGAAAAATACATTAATGAGCAGAGTGTATAATGAGCTCACATTAAAACAAAAATAATGAATATGAAATAACTATTTGATGAAATACTATTAATCGGGGATCCCTAGAACAATTTTTTTTTACTATCAAGCAAAATTTTGTGAGTAGCTTCATTTGGATAAGAGGAACAACAATTTTATCTGTGAAAAATCTCGAAGTGGTAGCTAATAGAGATAGAAAGGATTTCATACTTTGATTTGATGATCCCAAAATATGTATTGTTCTATTTGTAGGAACTTAAATTATATAACGGTAAAAGTTTAGAATCATGCCCAACGATTTTGGGTGGGAGGGGGAGGGGAGGAGGGCAGAGGGGGGGGGGGGGTAAACCTATATATAAATATATGTATTTATATATAAAAATCATTAATAAATTATTACATTACACAAATTATAATCCTTAACAGAACGTCAAAGAAGTGGGTAAAATTTTAATGGCGACCTATTTCAAAACAAAAAAAACAACTGGCTTCAATTATTATGAGTCGACGGACTTCTGGGTGGTTCACAAAAAAATAACCACGATGGCTAAGGCGGGAGCTTCGCTGTGCTACGCCATCTAACCTAACCCAAAAAAGTCGTATTGGGCCAACACGGAGTTCCTTAGACTTAGACTTTAGGCCGCGTTTCCACTGACACGAATCCATATTTTAGGACCATCAAATCAAAGTATGAAATCCTTTCTATCTCTGATAGTTATTCACTTTCGAGATTTTCATTAAAAACACGTATCAAAATATAAAATATAAACCCTCAAATAGAATATCAGTAACCAATAATCATTAATAAAGCAGCTCACGAAAGTTTGCTCAAAGTGAACTTTTTAGTAGTTCGTAATGTATAACCTCACTTAGAAAAATTGAATCTATCTTTAATATTGAAGTTGCCCGCTATGTATTACCAGTCGCTCACTTAGCAATACAGTCGCTCGGATAGAATTTTAATATCTGAAATAGATTAATCACAATCCACTTTTTGTAAGCTCGTTCTGGATTTTATTATAAATCATTATTAGTCGTTAGTTTAGTTTATTTTTCGCTTACTCAAATTCATACCGCTCATGTTATTAAAACAGTATGTTTATCATCAGTCGCAAAGTAATTTTTTATTCGCTCGTTTTATTATTTCCCTTTATAAAAGCTGAAATAGTCCATTGAAATGTTACATGAGCTTTGCATTTTTTTAGAGGACGCAATTTTATTTTTAGGAAATGTGGAGGGGGTCAATAGAAGCTTAACCTTAAGTTTGTGGGGTCGCCACCCTTGTCCCCCGGATTTACACCCACTTTTCCAAGATGCCGGCCGGGGGACAAGAGTTGCGACCCCACAAACTTGAGGTCAAAGCTTCTATTGACCCCCCCCCGGGGCCCCTTCATGTCCCAAAAATAAAATTGCGTCCTCTAATAAATGCAATATTCGGTCCTTAAATTGTAACATTTCAATGAACTAAAAGTATATATCAGAATATTGACAGAAACATTGTCAAACGTCGAACAAAACTTTTTGTTTACTGCCTATGCTGATGCTGCACTCTAGCCTCAAAACATTGCAGTAATATGTTATAATTATTATTATTATATTATATGTTATAATTATTATTATATTATTAAAGGAACTTAAACTTGTTAATAAATTTAGATTAGTTGTATGCACATAGTTTTACGTTACAATCCAGCTTAGATACCAATGTAAACAACCGCCTCGTATTGTTTTGATTGTACTGTGTATTGTGCTTTTTAATAAATTATTGCAATGACCCATGCAAGAATAATGATTAAGAAGTAAGAACGAATTCACGTCTACGTAACCGCACGCGCACGTAGGCCACTAAGGCGTACTACGGCGCGTAGCACGGGGTGTAGGCTACGCAGCTACGTGGCAAGCTACGTGGCAAGCTACGCGGGTCTACGCCGCTCGGGGGTGCGTAGCTGACGACTACGCAACAGGTGAGCCGTATTCCGTTGAATAATATTAAGGCGACGCCTTGATAATTTGGCTGTAGCGATATCGATTTTTCTCAGCAATGACTAAAGAAATTAAAGTTCATTGTCAGTATTCATCATGTCTTTGTCTTTGAATTACCCATAGCATAACACGATTGGTCAACTTATAAAACACAGAATAATCAATCAAAAAGACCTCTCAAATTTCGGAAGCTTAAATCGCTCTTCTCTGTTGGCAAAATTAGAATCCCTGTTTTTATACAGGTCGTTTGATTAATTATTCTGTGTAAAAGTTGACCAATCGCGTTATGCTATGGGTAATTCAAAGATAAAGACATGATGAATACTGACAATGAACTTTAATTTCTTTGCTTTAGTGTTTGTTGAGAAAAATCGATATCGCTGCAGCCAAATTATCAAGGCGCCACCTTAAGGGCACCTTCTTCCAAATTCACGTTTCTAGAATGAGTATTTTTTAAAGAAAGCGCCATTAAAAAAATGGAAAAATATATACATGTATAGATACATCTTTTAACTAGTGACTTTTTTGGTTAGAAACACAATACAGATAATTTTACTCGATAAAAAAAAATCCGAAACCTCGACTTTAAAAACATTTTGAGTTTTATAGGACTTACAGGGACTCGATCAAAAAATAATTTGGACAGTTCGATTACTATTAAAATTTTACAGGGAAATGATTGGATACATGTTTAGTTATAATATTTTTTATCTAAGTAAAAAGGTTTTTTCTCCTATTTCGCCCTATCATGGACGCGGCGAGCGTCGTAACCGCCACCGTACAAGGCGCGCTGATATGAATGTTATTTTAATGTCATTTACGTCGATATTCGCACTGACAGACATCGACCTGCTAATTTAGGGAGAAGGTGCCCTTAACCCATCAATCCCCAAGCGGCAGCCGGCTGCCGCATAACAATTGAAAATCTATTGTGTCTGCGATACCTACGATGGAGGTGTTAATGTCGCAGTCATATGGTTGAATCTGCTTTTTCATTGAATGACTAGCGAATTCCTTGAATGAAACCATTAAATTAACAATGAAAGACTCGACGAGTTGGCCTTTAGTTAAAACGTTAAACGTTACAAGCCAACGATTTGACGAGTTGGCCTTTAGCTACACAATTAAATGACTTTCAATAAATTCTCTAGCCATTCCATCAAATAGCAGATTCAACCAGATGACCGCGACATAAATATTATACTGAATTGCATCTCTCGTTCATCTACAACAACATCTACGACAAATAATAATTTGTGTGTCTGCATTATTCTTGCACACACAATTTATTGTAGTGTGTCTTAAGACTGACTGTCTTGACTCTTGCCTCAACTAAGCGATATGCCCTTATTATTATGCAGCCTTTCCACGTCGGATTGATGAACAAATACTACATATTTTCATTGCATTACATATTTTCTGTTAAAACTATACACAGATGCTACATAACTTGTACAAGAAATAGGTCGTATATTAACTTAATGAGCGGGTGCCTAGTGTGATATCATTACATCCAACTCCTAAGTCGGACACCGCGAGTTCACCTCAAAACTGTCCTCAACTCGAGTAAATTCGCATATCCTTTGCGTTCAAACCTGACACAGTTTGCGAACTGTGAGCTTCGTTAAAATTCAGTTCTCAGCTGCGACTTGCGAGTGATTAGGACAGGAGTGATCAAAACACGCCACACATAGATAGAGTCAGCTGTTATTAATGCAAATGTAAAAAATGGCCTATAAATCATGAATTCTGGAGGGACATATTATTACTGCTAAAATGCAAATACTAAATATATTATATCAATCTTTTTCATCTTTATTGTATTTTTTTTACTGAAATAGTTCTTTCATCCTCAGGCGACCTCTTACACAAACTTTGCGATCCCCAGGAGGGTCGCGACCCACAGGTTGAAAAACACTGTTCTATAGGAACGGGAATGATCAGCGTCGATAACGCATACTGATCCACGCAATAATGGTGGCAATCATGGTTAATGGTTATCCATCACTGTGACGAACGCGAAGAAGGGCCTTTATACTCACTTCGCGCAATCCAATACGTGTAACGTGCGTAACATTATAGTAGGGGGAGCCCAGAGTGCTATTCGTGTTATAACTAGAGCATCATGGAGACCTAGTAGGTTACATTAGGTAAAACTGACAAAAAAATAACAAGAGCTTTTTTTATTTTAGCGGTGAGTTCAGAAACTGCAGCCATTTTAAAGTTATGAGAAAGAAAATATATTCAGAAAATTGCTTATTTAGGTATATTATAACAAGCTTTTAGACAACAAGGACTAAATCCTTTAGTTTAGTGCAACATAAAATATCTGCGAAGCTTAGTTGAAAAATATGAAGCTTTTTTTATTTTATAAAATGTCCCTACAGGCTCACCTAACCTTTAAATCGTCAGTGCTTTATGTGGAACTTGGAAGCTTCTTTGAGGTATACTAAACATCCCCTATCTTAAACTGACAAATCCGATGACATTTCAGTATTCGAAAATAACTTTTTTTTAACCCACCACGTGAGAAATCTGATTTCTATACTATGATAAGTAGACACATGTCGGAAGCCTATACAAGCTTAATCTGACACTCTCGAGCAAGTCGCGAAATCCCCTCTTGGGCTCCCCTACTATTAAGACTCGCGTTCCCTGTAATAAAGTTACTTACGATACAGGATATTTCCGTGTAAATATCAAAGGGGCCGTAATATTTGTAATCACGGCCGTATTGTGTAGGGCGGTATAGGGCGCTGTAGGGCGAGGCGGCCGACATTTTATATCGCAGTAAAATCCTATACAATTAACACTATATTGCCATCGTGAAATTTCCCAACATAAACGTCTCAACACAATAACATTCTTAAATACACAAGCCAAATGGTCGCAAGACTATAGGATTCCCGTCCTGGTTCAATAGTTTGGACTAAAACTTGGCATTCATCTGTGGCTTTCATTTTCGGATGTCATGGGCCTAATTCCTGACGATTCCGGCTTGTGTGCTGGCCACTCAAAATCGAACCAACATGTTGTATTTGGACTTTTTTTTTAAATAACATAACATTGACAGGGAAAATAACAAGATATAAAACTAGATGGAATGGGTGCGGGGCGAGTGCGGCGCAATCCTGCAGCTTCGTTTAACAATTATCGCCGTCCTGCTCCGATAACCAGTCCGTCCCGCTCTATTTTCAATCAAGACACGAGATTACAAATTTCACCCTCGTCAACGGCGATCCGAACAAAAATTGCTATTCGCAAATAAATGCTTTTAAAATAACAATTCAAATGTGTAATTGGTCTGAGCGAGACAGTTAGAGGACAGGTATTTTATTTTGTTTGACGACTACATTGAAAGGAATCCGGGATACTCCGGGATCTGTACATTTTGCAGCGGTTTCACCGCTTTTGCCCTACTATGTCGGACGCGTATGGTACAACTTGTATAAACTATATTGCGCCGAATAACAATGTTTTTGAAATTTTTGTTGGAAAATAAAGGATTAAATAAAATTAGTAATTACCAAGATCGCCTTAGGGCAGTGGTTCTTAACCTTTCAGTTATGAGGGACCATCTAACCAAATGTTTGTGTTGCCGGGGACCACCAAGTTGGTTTACCTAAATTAAGGGTTGTTTGATAAAGAAAACAAGCACAACTTTATAATTAGTACTATTTTTTTTTATTTCGCAAAAATCTAAAATTTACAGATTTTAATTTCATGTGGTTTTTGTGACTGCATACTCTTTACTAACTTCTGAATTCTCACATATTATGTATTAGGATGGCTTCGCCACTTGGAATGCCTTCAGGGACCACCAGTGGTCCGTGGACCACCAGTTAAGAACCACTGCCTTAGGGTTATTAATAGCAAACATACAATTAAAACAGTAAAATCTACCATCTATATTATTAAGTCGTCAAAATATACCCACGCAAGGATTCTGCTAGCCTGTGTTATTTTTTCCGAGTCGAATCAACCTCGCTTGTCAGTAATCTTATTACATACTGCACACAAATTGTTAAGGTTTTGTTAACACTGTAACGAATTGAGTCGCGTCTGCAGCAAGTTGTGGTTCTATGCTAGATTACATAAAGCTTATTTTGGTACATTTCCACAAATACCGCGCACGTGCAGACAACGCGCACGTCCGAACGCGCCCTAAGATTTATAACAATTGTAGAGTTAGGGCCAACGTACCACAACCACACCACAACCACACCACAACGACACAACGTGGTCGGGCGTATATTTCGTATTGTAAATGAACTGGACCACTCACACGTACCACATTTTGCAGTCGTTGTCGACCACTTATGTTCAACCGACCACATCACAACCACAACGTTGCGTCGATGCAACGACAGTGCGCGCACACCGTCCGCACTCATGCCCCCCTCCGTTTCATTGACTTTCGTACGTAACCACATCGCCACCACTGGCGATAACGCAGCCACGTCGTCATTTGTCGGTACCACAACGCAATTACAAAAAGCTGCAGCGACACCATTCAAACGTAACCACTGCTCGACGACTGTCGTTGCAATGTCGTGTGGTTGTGGTACGTGTGGGTAGGCCCTTAGCGTTACACACTGTCGGCATCACAATGAAAATATGTTTTGTGAATTTGTTAGCAGTCGAGTCCATTGTGTCGGAATTCTCAGTCGGGTGTAAAGTTATAATTACATTGTTTGGGCATGTACAGCCCTCTATCCTCCAGGCGCTGCTAAAAACACAAAGTTGGAAAACGCGCTACTTTGTCATGTAGATTTTCTAGCTATTATTTTTTAATAGATGACGCCCGCAATTCCGTTTTTCCGGGATGAAAAGTACTTATTCTATGTCTTTTTCCAGGACTCAAAGCATCTCCATAACAAATTTCAGCAAAATCGGTCAGCAATTTGGGCGTAAAGAGGTAACAAACAGAGAGACAATCAGCATTGTGGCGGTACCCAAAATGAGCGCCACAATCCTGCATAATCGCGCAATCCACGCATATCAAATTTTTTTAAGTACGTTACCGACGCACTTAAAAAATATATATACGAGAACTGAAATGAATCATGTGGGCTTGCCCTGACCGAGGCCCGAGCATACCACTTCGCTCAGTCGGAACATCTTAGTTTGAGACTTCCACGCATAATAGTTTTAAGGCTCTGACACATAGTCTACCATTTGTTGTTAAAAAAGTAATATAAATGTTTAGCTTTTCATATAAATACTATGAATATGCGTCAATAATTCAATAGGAGGCAGAGGAGGCGGGAAACTTCCATCAGTAAACTGGCGACGCTGCGGCACAATTCAATAACAGAATCAATTTCGCGGGGAGCGGACGACTTGTTTATATACTTTTAAGTGTACCCATGAAATGTGGGGTTTGATAAAACGAGTTACTGGAAGCTTTACTGCTTCACAGCTTCACATAAATTACACCACGTCAGTCTGGCCCCGTGGCAAAGAAGCTAAGGCACAATAATGTTGAATTAAGAAATTTAAATAGAACCTCCGATTCAAAATTCTAAGAAGTGTCGGGAATCAAAATGCAAATATTGAACCGATCAAATCACTGGAAGTTGTTTACATGAAGTAGCTAAACCAACATATTTTAGCACTGAGCGGGCTGATGATAATGAAGTATTGCTGAGAACACTCTCAATAATGTCAGCTTTCGAACAAAAAAAACTAGGTCAAAATCGGTCCAGCCGTTTAGATGCCACAGACAGACAAACACACAGACACACATTAATTTTTGTCGGGAGTTACAATTCATAAAAGAACCACCAATATAGGCCGCGTACAACTTTAAAATCGCTCGGCAAACTGGAAGCTGTAATCGGCAACTAAGGACGTATGATCACTGCTCTATGAGGCGAAGCTTCTCTCCTTGCGAGAAAAAAATCGTCGCTAAAAACAGACTACATTTAGTAGGAGAAAGTTAGAATACAAGTCTGGCTGGACTTATAGCTCCCGAACCCGTAGTAAGCATCTGCATGTCTGTAACTGATTTTAAAACGAGCAATTTTAATTGTTATCGATGTTGAAACCTGTTGATACTGTGTGAAAATATCCCAATTTATTTTCTACAGCTAGTTAATTATATAGGTTAAAGTTAAACATAGCAAAACAGCCAGTTACGGCCGAGTAAATACGTATTGAAATGTGCTCGTATCACACCGTGTTACACTTCGATACATTTGGATATGCCCCGGATACAGTATTGGACCCGGGAGAGCATCCGCTCAGAAAAAACCCCGGAAAGGACGCGTATGATTTGCACAACAAACATTTCCTCAACCTACGTAATGCTTCCAATATTCTCTTCTATACAGGGTGTAACAAAACATAGTGATAATACTTAAAAGGCTGTAAGGTTGTGACTTCTGAGTTACTTTTGACTTCTTTATGAAATGATCCTAACGATGACGAAATTAATTGGCCCACACAAAACTAAAAAAATACTCTTTCGGCCGCTACTTTAGCTATAAACTATAATATGCGCCTCTATACAAGGAACGCAAACACATTCTAAAGAATTATCAGTTCTTTATGTTGTATAATATAGTAACATTCCTCTGCAATGTATCGTCAGTAAAAATGACAAAATAGACATAGTAAAAAAATGATTCCAAGTTTGGTTGGCACATGCAGATTCACCTGATTGTCTCACAAGAAAGGTGGGTCTGAACTCTGATGTAAAAAGTCCTGCGCCTGATTAGGTCTAGGCTAATTAGAGATTTCTAGCCGGTCGTGTCGGTCATACGACTGTCATCTACATTACGACGGCAAAGGGCTTTAAAGAGAGAGCTCGTGTACTGCGCACCCACCTACTACAAAAAAACTTCGTAGCTAGCCTGGTTTCAATGAAACCGGCCACCGTCACTGAAACCGGTGGGAAAGCATTTTGTTTTCGCACTTGTCTGGCATGTTTCATATCCGTCAGTTCTGAGACATCGTGGGAATGAGTTTGGCATAAACAGTCACACTTGTCTAAACAGTACACTATCGTCAACTTGTAGCACTGCGGGGCTAAAATGGTCGCTTAGGAGAATCATATAATGAATCATAATATGATTCATTTTTTTTTAAATCGCAAAATTGACACTGTTTGCAATTCAGATGTCTAAATTTGTACTAATTTGACATTCGTGAGTTTAACAGTTTTGACAATTCATTTTGTGAATTGATTGAGAGGAATTGCTAAATGTGACCATTTTAGCCCCGCAGTTCACGTAATGTTATACCCTACTACAGCAAACACAAGAAGGATAATGATTTTCGCGCACTACTGTCTGTTTTCATCAACCGCACCCTTACGTTAAATGCCTCTTGCTGGTTTTAACGATAAATAATTCCTAAGATTTAATACATGTTTAGGTCTAGGTGTAAGGACTTAGTTGACATATTGTAAAATGTGGTTACGTTACTCTTTTTGTTTTATGAATAGATGTCTCTAAAAGACCGCGAGATACCTCTTATCGTTATGGTGCGGTTGTTGGAACTTGGAAGCAAGCATAATATATTGTGTACCACTATTCGTTCCAAAAACCTTATATTTAATCTACAAATGTTTGTCCGTTGTCTATACTCGATACAACAGACACAAAACATCGAAAAGCAATATCGAAAATTGCTAAAGAAACTATCAAATGGACGATAATATTACGAGTGCTCCTCCATCATGTCCTTCCTTCGGGGTCCAGACATTTTGTACATCATTCGTGTTTTACCTTAAATAAGTTATAGACTTCGACGAAAACTATTTTGTTACAAACTAAACGAAATAATGTGCCAGACTTTACATAGTAATAAAATACTACATAAGCCAAGCCGTATTTTACTGCGTACCTGAAAATATGTTGACGTACTATCAGAGTAAATGACCACGAAAGACACGCGCCTGCCTTCAAAATTTGTAAACTAAAATGTCACTGAATAATAAAAAATATCGATTTCGATATTAAGTTATTTTATAAATGCAAAGCAGGCGCGTGTCATTCGTGGTCATTTCGTGTCCATATAGTTTATGTCAATGGTATTGACATATAAATCCGGGCCCTAATGATCACGAATCAAATTGGCTTTACATAACCCGACTAAATATGGGTTATCTGTTTAGGACTCAGTATTTTGATGGTACGTACGAGTACGTAAGTATAACTCTAAAAACAACAACTCTCCTGGCGCAGTAAGAAAAAAACCAATCGTGGAAGGATCCCCAATACCCATCAGCATATTGGCAATTTGAGTCTGCGAATTCTATATGGTGTAGGTAAACCTCATCCATCTTGGCTGGGATCGTTTTTGGGCGCAGCCGGGCGACACGAATGTACGTCGGCTAATATTTGCATGACGAATTGATGGCAAACTCGAGCGGAAAAACGGCAAATGATTACCTTTTTTTAATCTACATTGCGGAGGCTTTTGCCATACGAGACATGTCAGCTCCATCGCGACTTGATTAGCTTGACATCTTTGCTAGATTATATTTGGACAAATTATGGAAATTGGTAATGTGTACCTATAATATACCTAAATGTAATATCGAATTAGTTATGATTTATTTGAACAATTTCATGCTTTATTTGTCGCTGTATGACGTGCATAAAAACTCCAAGCAACTACACATTTACGATAATTATAAGTAGGTAATAAATATTGAGCCTTAAGACTAAGGACTAATATTGTCCAGTTCTGACGAGGAATTATAGGTCTACCAGAATCTGATGGCAAAAAGTGAGAAAATAAATTGACTCTAGCAATACCGGGGTAATTGGAATAAAACATTTTGATCCTTTTTTTTTCTTATAGCGGCTGATTCTGTGTGTTAAACATGCAAATATAAAAATTTATCCAATGATCAAGGATATTTTTCGAAAATCTGCTGTCAAAAATTGCCATCAGATTCTGGTAGACCTATAATTATTGTTTCAACTTTCACTGTCAGCACTTTTAACTTCAAAACCATTTCAAAACATTAACTAATCAACAATGCTGCCGAATTGAACTCCTGTCAAAAATCCTCAAAATCCGGGCATAATTTCTGTGTCAAAAAATTCATCAATATCATCCAGATATACAAAATGTCAAAATCCATCAAAATCATACAGATATCTAACATTTCGAATTTATAATATTAAGTAGATCATTAGTAACAATTTCTATACCCGACACAATAGAACGAGTTTCCTGAAACGGTACGCCGATGACGTTCGTTGTTAATTAATGTTATCTAATTATTTGGAGTGCGTGTTCACTCAGTACGCAGTAGTCAGTGCTCACTAAGCTACGAAGTAAACAACAAAGGATTGTACGTTATCTACACCGAATTGGTAAACAAATACGCAGCGTTAAGCGTATCACGTTTTTTAACGCCAAGATAATGCACTTAAGAGGGCTACGGACCCAAAAAATCAAACATCGTCCTTTTCTCTTCACACTCACGCCCGTCTTTCATATGCCAGGTGAAAAAGGACGACGCGGAATCATCGCCAAGTTAGTTTTACTATGAATAAAAGACGAACTATAATGATTATGAAAAAAGTATTTTGAGCAAAATTAGGTTTTGTCAATGCCTTTTTAGATATTAAAAAATATTAAAGAAAAGACAGCAAACTTCGAAGATCCAAGCAAAAATGTGTCTAAAACAAGGTTTTTTGTAATAAATTAAGAAATTAAAAAAAAAACCCCGCCAAACAACTTTAAAAAGTAATGAAATAATATTTACTGACTTTAAGTTTAAATAATTCCTAAGTGTAAAGTAAAATTTTAGTCCATAATTGTTGTCACGGTGTGTCGGGGAACCGCCAAGTTAACTACAACAGCGACTTTCGCATTTTGTATCGCTGATTGTCTCGATTCAGTTCGCTGTGAACTGACCTTTAAACTATAATGTTAGGTGAAATCAAACATCTACATTAGCGGTCCCCCGACACACCTTGACAATAATTATGGACTAAAATATTACTTTACACTTAGGTATTATTTAAACTTAAAGTCAGTAAATATTATTTCATTACTTTTTCAAGTTGTTTGGCGGGGGTTTTTTAAATTTCTTAATTTAATTTTATTTTATTCTTTTTAAACTTGTGTTGGTTATAGTGCAGTATTCGTATCAACAGGATCATATCCCAAGGTCGTATTGACCTATAAATATCGTCTTGGATGAGGCCGTCAATATGAGCCCAATCATGAAACCTCCACCCTGGGTTCATACGGAGCTCGGCTCCTATACAATCCAGGTGATGCTGCAGCAGCAGCATGCAAATATTTACTGCTTATCTACGTCTTATTGGCTGTCGCAATTAAAATGAGCCCAAACACGAAACCTCTGCTCTAGGTTGGTGAGGAGTTGGGTATCCTATTGATTACCAGGTGATGCTGCAGCACCAGGGTCAACTTTCCATTAATATGTATATATTCAAAAGTGTCACGAACTAAAATGCAAAATATAAAACCCATCAAACTACTGCAAGTTGCTAATCGGCCTATCACGAACTAGATAAACCGTGATATTTCAGCAATGAGCAGGCTGATGATGATGAACTATAGCTAAGAACACTCTCGATCATGTCAGCTTTCAAACAAAAAAAACTAGATCAAAATCGGTCCACCCGTTTGGATGCTACGATGCCACAGACAGACAGACAGACAGACAGACCGACAGACAGACACGTCAAACTTATAACACCCTTCTTTTTGATCGGGGGTTAAAAAAGAAACTATCGAGCATTTTTTCAGTAATCGCGTTTTCGTCTTGAGCATTTAATCTTCATAAACTGAAGTTACTTCAAGTGTAAAAAAGTATGTAGTCAAGTTAGGGTCAGGTGCATTCTTAAACGTATCTCAATTCTCAAGGCATTGGGATATACAGAGTGTAACAAAACAAGTGATAGTGATACCAGCTTTAGGGCTTTACCCATAAAAAAGTAAGTTACTCTGTCAGCTCTGCTACTTTCACAGTGTTCTATACAGCCTACAGGGGACTCATACACACCCTAAAGTATAATCGCCTAGTTTTGTTACACCCTATATAGTCATTATCTTGTATTGCAACCGCGAGAATGTGGGTCTCCGCTATGATATATTCTCAGAAACTCAGCGGTTCTCTGGGCGGCCTCGGGGATCGTACGATCCAGACGCGAATCCGCCCGCGCTTACAGATACTTGAGGTTCGCTTAAGAGCGGCCAACCCTTTCCATACAAACGCTCGTACGTGATTATGGCGTTGTAAAGGATCTTTCTTTGAAACTTGTGAACTAATAGGTATCTTCTGCACTATATCTAGGTTTATAAAAAAACGCGAACTCAAAATTTAGAGTAACAAATTCAGTATATGCCTCCAAAAATCTGCTTTTTTGCACAAATTTTATCTGAAATTTAGGCGGTTATAATGTACTTATTAATTGTGCCAGTAAAGGAAATATTTGTTTATAAACCTTGCAAATGTAATGGAGATTCTAAATGTCAAACATTTTTTTACAAACTTGTAAGGCCTACTGTATTTCTTGAAACAAGTTTTATGAAATTTCCGCACACTATTTATCGTTCAATGTTATCGCGCACTCACTTGCGCGCCTCTTAACTCACATTGCGCTGGATGAAACAACAAGTTTTTCGATCACGCCCGCGTTGACGATAGTGGGACTGGGAAGGGGCCTCTTAAACTTGATATCTAGCCCTCAACTGTTAGGTTCCCCGATGACCGGGATCACGATCAGCCACGAGGAAATACTGGATACTATTCCGATATACCACATTGGCATGAGTCTCTCTATTATTTATGGCTGTCTCAACTCTCACTACAAACGAACTTTCGAGCATAATATCTGACGTAGAACTTTAAATAACATACTTAACCAGCATAGGGAAGTCTAACGTGAACCGGGTCGGGAAGTCACAGTGTCTCGTCCCACGTGAAACGGGGTCGAGTCGCGCCCCGGGCGAGACGCCACTCTTCCCACACGCCCCACTCGCCCCACTCGCCTCAAGTTTGCGCCTCGCCCGGGGCGCCCGCACCGCTCCGACTTTTGCTCTGACCCTGTTACTCACTGTGGCCATGCGACATGCTCAAATGTCGGCGGAGCGAAAGAATTTCATTTCAATAAACGTCTCAAGCCGACGTACTGTAAAATCCATTATAGGAACGGGGATTAAATTTTCTGTATGAAAAGATATTAAGGCAGAAAAAATTAATGCCCAAATATTTTTTGAGAGTCAGTTATAAAATATGTAAAAATAGAACCTCAAAGCCGATTGCTTTCACGGCTGCTGACTTTAAGACTCAAACTTTTTTATTCAGAATACATTTTTACAAATGTTTTCTGAACGTCGTAACTACAGGTGCCTACCACCTTCTTTTTCTACGGAAAGCTTTATTCTAAGGGACTTACGTGTTGCGTGGCGGCTAGGCTGCGCGGTGCTCACTCTTGGGCCTCTTGAAATACGACATTTGCCTGTAGACAAAAAAAAAAAACAAACGTTAATATCATTAAGCACCAACTACTATCTTTAAGTTAACTAACGTTAGTTGAAATGTTTGGCACTGACTGCAGACGTCGGTCGATTTAGTGATGCTGTTGATCAACCACCTGGTCAAGCTGCAATAGGTACGTTCGTACATGTGGACTATTTGTTCTCAATTCCAGATTCCAGATTGGTCCAGATCACTAGTACTTATATGGCAGAGGAAATCGCAGATAAGCCGGTGCGCGTTACAGTTATTGTGTAATGTGTCGTAACATCCAGTGGGCGAGCACCGAGCGCGAGCAAGCGGCTAAACGGACCTAGTCCCAATCCACGCCTTATCGTTACAACCTAACGTTATAAAATAAAATGCAGCTGTAAAAACAATTTTGGGAAACTATTGTGAGCTTACATATGATGAATTATAGCCATAACATTTAATCATGCCAATTAAAAAAGGAACATTTAAATCGGTTCAGTCGTTTGGGAGCTACGATGCCATGAACAAACACATAGACATGTCTAACTTCATCAATTTTTTCGTATTTGTCGGAGTTTCAAAATATCGCCATAATTGTTTTATAGTGTTTCGACGAACCTCAGTCTCTGTCTTCAGTTTATCCATCTCCTCAAATATAGGATACTGCATTGAGGTAGCTGATGATGATGGCGTTGCAACCTTTAACCCACAAGAGCTAAATGCGAATGGCGTGTACACGTAACATTTGCATAGCAAACACCGCACGTAGCTCCACGACCGCCAAAGGCATATTACAGTTCAAGGATGAACTAATTCACACATGCTTTTTAAATTGTAAATGGCTGAGATGAATTGAGTTTATCAACGCTTTATACGCTGCACGCTGGTATTATATAATTGAATCCACAATGAAATGACACCGACATCCTAACACATTGGCATCTGCTCCATCAAGTGCGTTGCAAGTGTCTGGTTGGTCTCTTAAGGGCACCTTCTTCCAAATTCACGTTTCTAGAATGAGTAATTTTTAAAGAAAGCGCCATTAAAAAAAACTGAAAAATATATACATGTATAGATACATCTTTTAACTAGTGACTTTTTTGGTTAGAAACACAATACAGATAATTTTACTCGATAAAAAAAAATCCGAAACAACCTCGATTTTATAAACATTTTGAGTTTTATAGGACTTACAGGGACTCAATCAAAAAATAATTTGGACAGTTCGATTACTATTAAAATTTTACAGGGAAATGATTGGATACATGTTTAATTATAATATTTTTTATCTAAGTAAAAAGATTTTTTCTCCTATTTCGCCCTATCATGGACGCGGCGAGCGTCGTAACCGCCACCGTACAAGGCGCGCTGATATGAATGTTATTTTAATGTCATTTACGTCGATATTCGCACTGAACAGACATCAACCTGCTAATTTAGGGAGAAGGTGCCCTTAATTCCCCATAGTCATAGTTACTCGCAGTCCGCAACACCTACCTCTTTAAGGACGCTATCACATAAAAATTAGCAGGTCGATGTCGAATATCGACGTTAAGGACATTAAAATAACATTCATATCAGCGCGCCTTGTACAGTGGCGGTTACGACTCTCGCCGCGTTCTTGATAGGGCGAAAATGTATGAAGAAATTTGAGAGCGTTTCATATTTTTCTTATAAACGGAAATGTTATTTATTTTTATATAAAATATTTAGCTATTCGTACAGGGGACTAAACAAGCAACAATTTTTTTGTATATTTATTTTCCTTAGTTCAGTGTATTTAGCTATACTGGTTCCTAATCAGACCCCATTTTTTAATATTTTGCGATTATTGTGATGGTTAAAACGTATTTATGTGAAAATTTTGTATGCGGCTACAAATTTTTTATGGTGTGACTGGTGGAGATAAATATATTATCTTTCATTTGAAACCAAAATATCCTCGCAGTGTGACTCCTAATTCTTTAAAATGGTACCTGAAAATCACTGATATTTGTGAAAAAATGTGATGGCGTCCTTAAAGAACGACGAGACGTGATTTCTCACTATTTTGTGATTCTTCTCTAAGGTTTAAAATTCAATTGCTTTACGTACCATGTGCTGAATATAAACTCAATTCCTCAAATCCGCTTTTTAATACAGCAATGATGCGCGCTTAGATCCTTTTTACACTCAGTTCGTTCAGGAACGATTAATGTTGATTTAAAGTAGACTGGAGTATGCATGCAATTTCTTTTAAAATATTTCCAATCAAGGGCACTTTTAAATAACCATTCTTCAAGCGTTCTCGTTGTAAACCGATCCACGCCTGTGCCATATATCTTCCCTGATTCGTTCAAGCAATAAGATCATACATCATCCTCTCCGGTACGCGGGGTATAATTGCATTTCGCATCTACTCCGGCCCAAACCTGATCACCGACGTTGGGTACACCTCACGTCTAAGAAATTGTTTGTGAAAGCCATGCAGATTGCTCCTGTAGTTAGCTTGTATCAGATGAACGCAGGTTTAATAGATTTCTTTTGATAAGAAAATCTCAAACTAGCTTACATGTTTTCATAAAGACAATAAACATATTGCGACGTACCTGCATCAATCACATGATGAACATTATTTTGAGGACACTTAAGTCTTAAGCTCAAATCAGACAAGCCGTAGGTAGAGCTGGCAAAGAAAAATTTCAAAAATATATTCGAAAAACATTATCTTCTTCTGGCCTACTTGGGTAAAAAGTAGTGATCGCATCAAATGGAAGCTACTTGGAGACTTTAGGTGCTATAGCTGATTTCCCTTGGGTACAAACATTTCGGTTTACCCCTATGGGAAATCGACTTGAGCAGAGCTGTATTTCTTATAATAAATTGAGTATCGCTTAGTTCTGGTCGCGACAAACATTGGCGATCCTTTTCGTTGTAGGCAGCCGAGACATATTTGAATATTAAATTGTTACTTTTAGCTTTAAACCCAAAACGTGTATTGGCTCTTATTATTGTACAAAAAAAAATGTTTTATCAAACTTAAATCTCTTTAAAAATAACTCTTAACGTTCAATACATAATATTACAAAATCCCTACGTCAGAGTGTAAGAAAACATCAGTAAACAATAGCAATCCTATTCAAATATAGACGTACATGAATATTGTATGGCGTGTATCATGTATGCGGCCTATTTTAAGGTTCCACCGCGCGCGTCATGAGATGCGTTTGTAAGGCGATCGCGCGTGCTCAGGGGCATGTTGTACGTCACAGACTCACAGTGCACTCGCGAGGCTCATGTAAAAGGACACGCTGCGCCCGCGCATAACCTTATCTTATGGCTTCAAAACTCGTGACCACATCGAACTATGGACATATTAAACTAATTTATTAACTGAATAGTGAATAGGTAAATCTTTGGTTCATTTTTCGATTCTTGAGGCATCCACGTTGGGATATGATAAATTGGCACCATCATTGCAAAGCCTAAAAAGTCTGTCAACTCGTTTCGTTTCATGTAGGGATTCCTTTGGAAGACGTAACACAAATCCGAGTCTCAAGTTTAGGGTACACTATGGGAGTAACACCCTTTGTCAACAAATCCGATTACGCCTGATACGGGTTTGAAGAGCACTTTATTGTTCCGTACTCGGTACCCTTTGCCGAGCTTAACTGAAACATCTTGTTTACAGTTCGCTTGTTCGGTTTCTTCAAACGAATGTGTTTGTATCCAATATGTTATTACTTTTTGTACAAATAAAGAAAAATCACCGATATATAAATGTACAGAAATGTAATATTAACAAGTATCAGGAATGAGAATATATGATAATAATATATGAATATACAGGCCAGTCACCACACCTTAAATTAACTATTTCACGTACGCCATTCATAATAATCCAACAGTAAAAGTAATTAGTCAATTCCAACAAATTAATTTGCCGCAAATTAACTGTAAATTCATGAACGTAAACCACAGCTGGTACATACTGTTCACCGAGGCTATTACCTCTTCGTTAATACCTTTTTGACAGGAGTTTAACTATTCACTAGCGCGTTTGATTGACTAACGTTCAAAACTGGCTATAAATCTAGTAAACCTTATATTATTGGATTAAGGTCACAGCATGTCAGCTCGGAACAGATCGTAATAGTATCATATCGGGTCGTTCAGTGGTTTGTATGAAACTGTTGCTACACACACTAATAACGTAACTGCCTCTCCTGGAAACAAGCTCCGAATCACGATTAGGGCCTGATTACAGCCACCTAGTAGAGTATTGAGAAAGATATTTTCTTTTTCCGAGAGCACTCATCTCGCCACTCTATTCAGTAGGCGTCCCCGCGTTTAAGTCTTCTCGTCCCCGTGCTTAGGTACTATCGGAGAAGTTGATGCATAGGCAGTTGGCAGACCTACCTTATTTGGTTTTCATCAGATCACGACTAAAATTGAATTGGCATAATGACGTAGGTTTGCCTATGAACCGATTTCTTCGATGGTGCATCTCTTCATACCCGAGCTCACGCCCCTTCCATCATTACGATCCCTTAACTGTGATTTGACCTTTAGTGCTTGTTCAGACACAGCGGGAACCGCGCGGTTAAACCGCTCGTAGCTTATTAGTATGGCCACAGAATACATATTATTAGTAACAACCGGGAACCGCGCAGTTCCCGCTGTATCTGAACAAGCACATAAAGTCATGTCGTCAGAGGTGAAATGACGTTTTCCTGTGTCGAGCCGCGAGCGTCAGCAGTCGAGTATGACGGCTGTCGGTGGTCCGCGACCGCGTTTATCGCAGGCGGAGTAACAAATCCGTCATTGAAATTGTGTTGTCGACATTCATCGTTTATTCGTACTCATACACTCCGGGGCATGGCGGCCGGCTAGGTTTGTTAACCCTACCCACCTTAAATTCGTAAAGATATTTACAACTGTTTACTAAGAAAAATAGATAAGATGTTTGCATTTATAAGAAAAAAATACCGAAGTCCTAACCATATGATGTGAAAGTAGTTGTAAAATAGATAGTCTCTATTTTGCAACTATGTAGTAACTACAACTTTTAAAGCTTTTATACAAGTTTAAGAGTCTAAGATTGTAAAGACAACAAAAGGCAAGGTAAAATATTTATAAAATTCATCCAAAACTCCTGGAATTGATGAACAAGTCAGGCGCCAACACATCAAACGATCAAATCCACGTGCCAACTGACATCAATGGAAACATTTTGATCCCAAACACGAGGTGAACTACGAAATCAATAAGCCAGCCCACGAGAGTCGGAAATGAGAAAATATAATGGGCGACTAAGCCTCACAAGACCGAATAATCTACCGATAGATTTGCAAATAAATTACATACACAATTATTCCACCCCTGTCGGGGTCCTTTTGGCAACGACCCAAGGATCACTCTCGTAGAACTCATAGGTAAAATAAATCCGAACTATACGTAGGAGGTACTGAGAAATGATTTACTAGGCACCGAGCTACATACTTTTTCTTGGAATTATTTACTCGCGCTGCGGCTTAGGATCAAACATTAATATATATAGAGCTACTCAATATTCTATCAATATAATATTTAAGAAAATCCTATTTAAAAGGATTAGGAAAAGAATTGAAAATATTTGTTTATCAATCATAGACATATTTTCAGAAATGTCCTACTTCTTGATTCACCATCGATAGGAAGTAGGAACCAACCCGCCAAGAAGAACCAGATACTAAGAAGATATGCTTCTGGCAATAATTAAGATGACTCGATAGAATCGTCCTGAACCATCGTATCAAAACATTTAAAAACTCATTTTCATTAAAGCTATGTTTTTAGAATACGATATATATTTCAATACGACATAATATAAAAGTTATCTGCAGTAAATGCACCCGTAATAAAACAGCACTGTAAAAAGACGCTCGTTTAATAGGCACTCAGCTCGCACCACAAGAGCGCTATCGATATTACTCCACCTAATGTATTCTAGTAATTTCACTATTGAATAGAATCTAGACGCTGATAGGACATCCATTCTAATATTATAAATGCGAGAGTGTCAAACACACTTTGTTTCCTCTTCACGCCCGCACCGTTGAACCAATTTTGTAGAAATTTGGTATCCGGAAAAGGACATAGGATACTTTTTATCCCGGAAAAATGTGCGGTTCTCGCACGATAAACCAGTTTTGGCGAGACAAAGTTGCGGGCGTCACATAGTAATATTTTATAATTATACTAGCTATGTGCCGTGTCTTTGCCCGCGTGAATTGGGATGTATGCCTGCGACGCAGACGAAAAAAAACCCTGTTTGTGGATGCCTAAGTACGTATTTTAATGATTTTTGACAAGTTCAACAAGTGTATCATAAAGTTTTATGATAATCAGCTGAGTAATTTTCGCGAAAGCGTTTATTTTAGTAGGGATGTATTGCACCTGCGTTTCACTGAGG
The DNA here is from genome assembly GCA_905187585.1 of Cyaniris semiargus. NCBI lineage: Eukaryota > Metazoa > Arthropoda > Insecta > Lepidoptera > Lycaenidae > Cyaniris > Cyaniris semiargus. Next base: position 18,247,433 of record LR994555.1, on the reverse strand, counting down.
AAGCACTCGTCATCAGATGTCGATGTAAGCCTGACGTAACAAGTAAGTATTCCTATCGGACACCTAACCGCCCAAGAGGCCGGAATCATCGGCGTGTGATGTTGCAGCACGAGCGATTCAACAGCAGGTACTAATGGCATCGATCGGATCTAATTATAGCTGGGATTTAACTGGTTCCGTACATCCGCCGCGCTATGATTGAGCCATTTGTTACATTTGGGACAATTACTCTCAATTATTGAGGGCCCGATCGACCCGAACTAATTAATTGTTATTTCATAGTTTAAACGTTCTACGTTTCAATTTTGACTCCACTGGTAACAGTTTGGAGCGATTAAATCAGTAATGGGCCAGGACATAGCTAGTTGTTTTTAAGCTATAGAATAGCTTTTATCACGGGCTTTGAGGGCGGCGACCGAATCAAGAAATTCCGTAACGGAAAACACCTAACATTCGTCTAACGTCGTTTCACTACGGCAGACTTCGGCTCGGTGTGGCTCGGGGTGTGGTGCTCGCCATTGCTATGCAATAGCTTTAACGCGGTAGTCCCCGAGCGCCACACGTATTTTTTAAACTTCTATAGCACTTACACCTAGGGCCTGTTTCACCACTTCCTGATAAGTGCCGGATAGGCTATCCACAACTTAACTTGACAGATAGAGTATGGAATTTCTGTCAGATAAGTTGTGGATAGCCTTTCCGGCACTTATAAGGAAGTGGTGAAACGGCCCTTAGTCAAAGAACCTAGACCTAACGGAAAATTCTGAAGAGGAGGACCAAAAGTTAATTTTCAGCCAACACAACAATACAACTGTTATTTAAAATAATATACCTCTACTTGAATATATCATATTCCGCGATTCTCATCTTAACACGCTCAAAATATCATCCAATTTACGAAAGTTTAATTGAGTTCCGTCGCAACACATGAGCCGCTCGGTGCCCTTTCATCTAAATGAGATCGTCGCGAAACAATCCTCCGATAGCGTATTTCTGATATTATTTTTCTTGGAAATATTTTATGGGCTTAATCGTTGTCTTAGAGGCTTAGGCGTCGAGGAGCTATTAGCACTACTTAGCGGCTTTCAGCTTTAGGCGAGAACGGATTAGATATTCAGGGAAAACACTCTTTACGAGTAACAATAGCGTCTGGATTGTGCTTTTAAAGGTGGTTGTTTTGAAAATATTAAGAGGCGAATTATTAAGGCGATTACGTAAGTTTTTGTCCGTCCCTGTAGAGAGCATTCTGCCCTCTCCTGACATACTTGTAGTCTACATCATGTCTGTCGCTCTCAGACTTATGACTTGGCGGAGAAGTTCTGCCACCGTCGGAATATCCTATAGGACCTCAAGGTGTTTCAGTATACTCCATACCCATCACAAGTCTGGATTTCTGGAACGTTCCAGAAATGTATAGAGCTTTAAAAAGAGGAATAGAGCATTCGGGAATATAATCACCAAATGAAATCGCGTAATTGTCGCGTCGTGGAATCAGCGAGGCGATATTAACCCGAGCCTTAATGTTAGGTAATCTGCGATCTTTTAACGACCGAAGCAGTAAAAGCTGTACTCAAACTACGAGCAATTTCAGCGCTGATCCAGCAGTAAACCAGCAGCAACAACACGCCAGCAACAATAAACTCGCAGCAACAGCAGTTAAAGTGATTACATTTGAAACAGAGTTGGTGTTTATATAATACTAGCTGTCCCGGCAACGTTGTTTTGCCATATAAAGTATTTCGCCCATATCATTATAATGAAGTGACAAAATAAGTATGGCACTATGGCAACGTCAATCGCTATCCCGTCGCACAAACAATGGTCGCCGTCAGTCTCGAGTTGTAATAATTTACTATTATTTATTCAAAAAATGCACTTATCAATATAAAAAGTAGATGTTGTCCGATCCTCAACCCTAGCCGATATGCTCGCTAAGATTCACGAAAATCGGTCGAGCCGTTTCAGAGGAGTCCAATTACGCACACCGTGACACGAGAATTTTATATATTAGATATTCATGATTATGATACAAATGTTTATTGATATCACGAAATGTTTAAAAATTGTTAAGTCTTGAGATTTGTAGTTTAACGAGATCTGTAACAATGTGCTATACGAATTACGAGCTATATCTATCCGGACCGATGCCAAATTGTAGCATAATATGATTAGTTTCCATAATCCTAAATAGGGCAAAGTCTAGCCCGACAAGTGACAACCCGACCCCATTATAGTAAATCTGTATCTTAAAACACAGCTGAACTTTACTTAAGTTACGAAAACTTGTCTTTAGCTCTATGCCTTTTATTCAATCCAAGAAATAAGGACAAATAAGTCAACCTTAGTGGTAGTGTGATATGTATACCTATTTTTTCTTGTCTGTTCGGTGTTCCCTCTTCAAGCTAAAACTTGGTATGAAGTTAATATGTGAAGTTCGCAGTCCATAGAAAATTACTGCACACTCGACCTAAAAACAACTAGAAATATTGTTCTTTGAATGTTTGCGTGGTCCCTTACTATTCTTTCCTCAAAAAAAACTTGAGTACGCCTCTCATCAAACTGTTCTCTTCTCCTCCAAACTAACATACTTTTTCTATAGCTCTATCTTTACCCATAGATGGTTCGCCTCTTGACAATACGTAATTTGAACTAGTTAATTTCTATTAAGTCGTTGTTCAATTAACATCAAAGCGTTGTGAACAGATGTGTTCCAGCCGCGTCGTAAACCCGTCGGGCGGCGGGCTGTCCGTCAGCGACGTGCTGACTGCCGACGTCACAACTCTTAGTACACTTGCCAAATATATAGAGAATCCATGTAAGATCCTCATACTGACTGAAGATCTGTATAAGGCTGCGTTTCCACCAGAGATGTGTTGCGAGGAATGTGTTTTTGAGAACCAATAGAATCGCTTCATAGACGTGACCCCGCTGAGCGCAGCGATTCTATTGGATCTTAAAAACACATTCCTCGCAATACATCTCTGGTGGAAACGCAGCCTAATTGCCGGCAACGCACCTGCAACACATGATGATGCAAGTGTCCATGGGCGGCGGTAGTTGATTTCCATCAGGTGACCCGTTTGCTCGTTTTGCCCCCTTATTTTAAGTATATAAAAAAAGTTGCTAGCGGATTTCTTATGCTGGTTTTTTAACGCAGTTAGCGAATCAGTGTTTTCTGAACAAGTAGAAAAAAATGAGTTTTTAAATGAAGAAGCCGATTGCACTGCCGAACAATATTTTGACGACACAAAACGTGAAAATTGTGTGACAAGCAATAGCTAGTATAACTGTGCTTATACAAATGTTTGATGCTCATACTTATCCAAGCGATTTAACAAAATTACTTGAGGCAGCCTTATTGCCAAAAAACCACAAAACCACATCAAATAATTCTACTCTGTTTGGTAATTACTGTGCCTTATGTCTAGACATTTTAATAAATTAAACGCTAACAAGATACTTATTTACAAAATATAATATTTATTTTTCTTCGCAAGCATTATTTTGAAATTATTGTATCAGCTACAAAGTAAGAGAGGACGAAAAATCATGAACAAATAATATTATAAATGCAAAAGTATAATATCTGTCAGTTTATGCTAAAAACTTGGTATGGTCATATTTTTTAAGCGTAGAATATTTTATTACCCGGAACATATTATACAAAATTTTTTTGAATGCTACTTAATTTTCAATTTCATCTTCTTTATCAAATTTTTAGTTTAAAGCTTCTCGTTTATATAGTCCGTCATCATGCCTTGGCCCGTAGTTCTTACAATAATATTATAAACTGTTGAAAACAGTGAAATTATTCTAAAAAAATCTTGCGATAATTTTAAACCGGGAGTGGGTAATATAATATGAACCGTATTCGTGGAATGCGCTTTGAACCGAGAACAGATAACGTTAGGGCCGCCTACACTCCCGGCTCCCCTACTACGAGGAATTTTAGGAAATCTTTCATTGGATTTTGAGGACGAAAAGTAAACAATTCTTAACTAAATACAGAAAAGTCTTTTATTACGTTTGGAATAAAGAGGCGATTGATGAGTACGTTCATTTGGGAGTTGGGACAGATATAAAGATTCGGTTAGAGCGCCAGTTTAACAACACCAACAACATTTCCGGATTAATTTCTCGGTACATCGCATGACTACAAAAGGAGTAAATGCAGTCTTAAAGAAATTGATTCGAGGGCAGATTGTGGACCTACGTAGTACGTATTATTCGATCGGGTTATCTCAAGTCCAGCCGACAAATCACAACTAACACTGACTTGACATAATGCGACCGAATAACGTAGATGCGTCAGCTACCTCTTAATAAATTTCTCTGATGTTATAACAAATGGAGGTATATTATGTAGAGCGGCGCTATGGCGGGCGCATGCACGCACGATGACGTCACGCGCACGCACGCCGGCGGATTCCTCGAATACAACGATGTTTACAGTGCGGTGTCACGGCCAAGCGGTTACCTGATTAAAACCACATACAACATCACCATCATCACTTCATTGTAGTAGAGCGACATATTATCGATATGGGAAGATGATCGTTGTGGGTCCTAAGACACATTAAGCGTGACCTTTGGCACCCCTGAGATTCTGTCCTAATATGACAAAGTATGAATGAAACAGCAGGACTTTCTTCGGCCAACCAACAATCCAATTTTAATGGAAGGTTCACTTTATGGATAGTCTTAACAACTATTGTTCTGAACAGTCCATTACAATCCCTGATCCCACTATAGTCCAAACCCACATATTTTAAACATACAGTTTATTATTGTTTCTATAACTGGAGCTATTTAACCTCCAGTTATAGAAACAGAGGTAAAATAACTCCGACCGGACTAAAATAATAACTAATGAGTGCTGAATAATTTTATTACCACCAGCCACACCTGCACGTCACGGACTAATTTCGTGAGCTTTTCAGTAATAATTGTCGTTTATTTCAATTAGAGGCACTTTCGTGTGGACTGCCATTATATTAAAACATTAGGAAATGCGTGTTTCCTGATATGATGGGCATACAATAACCTTGGTATTCGATCACGCCTCCGTGGTCCAGTGGTTTAGAGCGTGGCTCTTGACACGGAGGTCGTGGGTTCGATTTCCGCGTTGGAAACATGTTATTTCCAAGTTTGGTTAGGACAATGCAGGATGATCACCTGATTGTCTGACAAGATGATACATGCGTCGGATGGGCATGTAAAAAGTCAGTCCTGCGCCTGTTCTCTCGCCAGTCGTGTCAGTCTGGGTTATGACGGTGAGAGTAAGGGCCAACCCACACGTACCACAACTTCACCACGTCGCAACGACAAAATGCCGTCAAGCAGTGGTTACGTGTGAATGGTGTCGCTGCAGCTTTTTGTAGTTGCATTGTGGTACCGACAAAATGTCGACGTGGTTGCGTTGTCGCCAGTAGTTGCGATGTGGTTACGTACGAAAGTTAACGAAACGGAGGAGGGGAAGAGCGCGGGCGGTGTGCGCGCACTGTTGTGGTTGCGATGTGGTCGGCCACTAGTTCGCTTGTGGTTGCGATGTCGTCGGTATCACACAAGTGGTCGAAAACGAGCAAAATGTGATACGTGTGAATAGTCTAGTTCATTTACAATAAAAAATAATTATACGCCCGACCACGTGGAGTGGTTGTGGTTGTCGTATGGTTGTGGTACGTGTGGGTTGGCCCTAAAAGGAATAGAGAGTGCTCTTGTGTACTGCGCACACACTTGGGCACTATAAAATTACTCCTGCGTAACTGGCTTGGTTTTTATATAACCGACCACCGTCACCGAAACAGGTGTGGAAGTTATTATAATATATTCGATCACATTCCATCACTCTTCTTGCTGGCGTGTTGTTCGTACTGCTAGGGCTAAATTGTGTAATCGCGATGATAAACGAACTCTTGGCGTCAGAAGTAGGCATGTAGATAAAAATAACACCACAAAGCCGACCAGCTTACATGCTCATCTTTGGCAGTGGATTAAGTATAGACTTGAACACAATTGAGATACCAAAATTGTACAGTGAACTTAATTTGAACATTATGTCGAAGAAGAACACGACTGCATTGCCAAATTTCAGGGATCAATTGACAGATTTTTTTGTGATGAGCATCTTAGGAACAAACACTTTTTGCAGATATACTTGCATGCTACCATTCTGTCGTCAATGCAAATATCAACAACAATGAAGGCATTACGGCGATTAAATTGGTCAGCGTGAATTTTTAGCATAAAACAATTCCAAACGCAGGGGAATTTTTAGCGTTTATGGGCGTTTATCATCCATCTAAAATCTAGATATAGACTGGAAAGTGCTCGGGCGATTTTGGGCATTTACGGTCTGTCAAGAAAGATCAAAGTGTAGACGCTGAACTAATTTCTAAACGTAATTAGGATTGAATGGTGGTTTTTAGGGTTTCGTACCCAAAGGGTAAAAACGGGACCCTATTACTAAGACTTCGCTGTCTGTCCGTCCGTCCGTCCGTCCGTCCGTCCGTCCGTCCGTCCGTGTGTCTCCAGGCTGTATCTCAAGAACCGCTAAAGCTAGACTTCTGAAATTTTCACAGATTATGTATATAGTTATCAGTTGCCGATATAACAACAAATATTAAAAACGAAATAAAATTAATATTTAAGGGGGGCTCCCATACAACAAACGTGTTTTTTTTTTTGGATTTTTATGCTCGTTATCAATAATGGAAACAGGTAGGCACTTGAAATTTTCAAAAATGCCCTAATTCAGTGTTTCCCAAACTTGTCGGGACCGCGACACATCTACAAGAAAGTTTTAAGTTCGCCGCCCAGTGCCCACCTTGTGTCATGAAGACAAAAAAAAGCAGCGGTATGTTGCTGCCGCAGCATTTACCAGTTAATTCTTATCGTAGTTCACCACCATATCATCATCGTCAGCCTTATTTACTTACAATTACGTTTGCGTTCGAATGTCCCGCCACCGTCCCGCACGCACCCACGACAACGAACGAACGAGTAAAATGACAATCGAACGAGTACGACAATCGTCCTATAGTTTCAGGGCCTACCCAAAATCTACCCGCCTCCCACCAGTGGGTCGCGACCCACACTTTGGGAAATACTGCCCTAATTATATCTGCACTTTAATAATTAAAAATAATATTAAAATAAAATAAAAATTTAAGAGGGGCTCCCATACAAAAAACACACTTTTTGGCCTATTTTTGCTCCATAACGGTACGGAACCCTTCGTGCGCGAGTCCGATTCGCACTTGACCGATTATTTTATTTTCTCACTGTATGTACAGTGTACACTAGTGATGTCACGAATATTCGGCAACTATTCGGTATTCGGCCTATTCGGCTTCTTTTTTTGCTATTCGGTATTCGGCCGAATAATACGTACTATTCGGCCGAATACCGAATACCAAATCATGTAAAAAAAACACGTTATATTACTCAACATTATGTTTTTATTCCCAAATTACAACACTTTAGTAATTAAAATTGATCAGTGGTAAGTTGTGATGGATAAAAACAAGCTTTTCAGCATTTTTTAGTAGCAAACGATTACGCTTTTCATCGTAAATGTTACCAGCCTCAGAAAATAACCTCTCAATATACAAGCTACTTCCAGGAGATAAACTTTGGCAAATTTCGGTTCAAAGGTTTGGAATTGGGTATTGTTTTTCGTTTGCTACCACCACTTGTAAGGATCGTCCTTCCAATCTAGGCGAGCTGTTTTCAAATAAAAATCTAACTCGTTTGACGCAAATGACTTGTTTGAAAACGCAACGAGGAAAACGGGTTGCGACTTGTCTTAAATCCTTCGATCGTGGATTCTTGGAAATCTATTGTTAATCTATTGTTGTCGCGATCACCGGTGATCTTATGGGGCTTGATAGTTTAATCCAGCTACCGCACCCCCGAAAAGTATGTATTTCGTGCCGAATATTCGGCGCTTCGGCCGACAGCGTTACCGAATATTCGGTATTGGGTATTCGGCCAATTCACTATTCGTGGCATCCCTAGTGTACACTGTACACTTTAACCCTAACACATATTTTGTTATTTGATTTTTATACTTTTTATGTGATTTATTCAGCGTCTAGCCTTTTTTGACAAGTCGTATATATTAGTTTCTCATCTCGAGTGTCAGCGTAGCATTCACTATCCAGATAGCTGTTATCTCGAGTTATCTACACCCAGGCAATTTCCTGCCCAATTCATAAGGCGCTCCCGATTGTATTACGTTCGCATCCGGGAGCCCCGGAGATTGTACTATCGCGGGAGGAAGTTGCGAATTGTTGCCTAATCCGCTTACCCCGGATTCAATCTTATTACTCGGATCTTAAGAGCGTATTTTGTATAAGTGTTATTTCAGTTTCAGAATCAAATGTTTTTTTTTTTTTTTTATAATAGTATAATATATTATATTTCTGCAATGTTTTCACGCTCGCGCTAGAGTACGGCGCTAGCATGACAGTAAACAAAGTTTTGTTCGAAGTTTGACAACGTTTCTGTCAATATTCTGATACTGTTTGATATGACTGTGTACGACATGTCGGATTTTGGTCGAATTATTTACTGTATGTGCTAGTAGCGCCCTCTGCTCCGACCTCTGCGTAATATTCCTTATTGCTAGTCAATACTCGTTGCGATCTGTCGGTTTTTACTTGCTGGTTTTTGTGTTATTTTTGTTGTCAGTACAAAATATCTTTAACACGCGCTAGTCCATAGGGCATAGACAATAATAGAGTAGAACTCTATAATTCTCAATGGACTTTGACTTTTGTTTTATAGAGCTACGTTATCGTAATGATAATAGGTGGTTCTATTTTTTCGGTCCCATTTGGCCATTATTGCAGAATCAATTTTTTTAAAGATATTACGGCAAAATTTTGTATTTAGGCTTGTGTACGTATACTTACTCTTATCCCTGAATTGGCTTATTCTGCTATTTATATTTACTATATAAATAGATGGATAGTAATGATGCAAAAGACGGAAATGAAAATCGATAAGATGAAAAATTTAAATTTTTGGATTTTAAGGATTGGAAGGAAATGAAAAATAGTTATATAGAAGAGAAAAAAATTAAGGAATTTCATGTTAGATAAACAGAATACTTATTATTGTTTTATTTTTATGAGTAATAAGACCAGTTTTTTTTTTTATTGAAGTCTTCTCTAAATAACAAAAATATAAGACTTTTGTTAAAAAGTAGGAAACAACTTAAGAGATTATTATTTTATTAAAAAAAAATGAAACCAATATTTAGTTCTACTATATAATCGTATACAATCAACATTCCATATACTTTACCTAACTTTTAACTTACTAGATTTTTTAAAGAAAACAATATTTTTTAGAAATAGTTTCACAAATCACAGTTCTATGCTATTTAGCGCCCATTAGTTTAGTAAGTAAACTTTAGTAAACTCTTGAAAATAATTCCCAATTTGTTACACACCACTTTATACATTAACAAGCGATAAATAAAGTGATGTTTAGCAACAATAATATGTATTCTGTACCTGTAACTAATAAAATCTAAAATTCTTAAAATTTGTTTAAAATATTAAATATTATGTTTAATCACTTAATTATAAAGAACTAGTTAGATTGTTACAAAGCATATCTTTGACAGGGCGTAAATCTACAATATCTATATACAGTTTCACAATCCACAAGCTAGGTAAAAAAATCTTTGTTTTGAACGTCAGTGACTTCTCCTATGTAAATATTGTCTCAGACGTAATTAAGCCCCCATTTTGTATCAAATGGTAGATAACATGATGAGACAGACAACGAACCCCCAAAATAGAACCGTTTAAGTGAACCAACTGATGATGAAGCAATCCATTCTGTTTTTGAGATTACCGGTAATTTGGTTCAAAATGATTCGCAGCAAGAAATATTAAAAATTGAATGTAATATATGAATAGGATTTGGACAAAACCTGTTATAAAATACTAAATAATACCAAAAAAATCGGAAAATTGGTTTCAAAATCGGAAGGAATGGATGGGAATAAAGTGGATAGAAATGAAGATTTGGCATTTAATTTAAATTTTTGTTGCATTCTTATATTTTCAAAAGTCATGCGATATACCTTTAAAAAGTATTTCAATAGTCTTTATCATAATGTATTATAAAAATCACTAGCAACAAAAGTCATTTAAATAGGCAATGGATAGTAATGAAGGCTTACCTGTGACCAAACGAGAATAGGGAACATGCAAATATAATATTTATGAAAATTTTGCTATTAAAATGTTAAAAAAATATAAAAGAAGGGCCACTGCAAGGTTAATATTTTATAAAATATTGTTTTTTTACAAAAATTACGAATTAAAAGTAACTTGAAACACAACGGATTTCAAACAACAATCATCGTTCAGTGACGTCACACGTGCTATCCCCGCGTTCCATTTAGCGTTAAAAACGATCAAAACGCTCAAAATGCCTACTATTTTAAGCGTTTTGATCGTTTTTAACGCTAAATGGAACACAGGGCAGGACACGACGTAGTGACGTCATACAGACTATAGATCCGTTTTGGCGCCAAAATTTAAATTGACAATTTTAAACCGCATTTTTGGCAGTAAATTGTTTTGTAAACAGTGTTTGAATTTTTTAATATACTTGTGGTCTATTCTACATGGAGTTCTTTATAATAAACACAAAAATAAAAATATCGCATCTTCCCTATTTGCAACTAAAAATTAAATTTTCTCCGAGAAACAATGCGCACATCTCTTATCTCGCCTATAATGTATGGCAGACATGGGCGCGGGGGGCGCGAAACATGTTTATTCGTAGATCTACAGATGCGGATTTGGTTTGGAAAAACGTAAAAACCATTTGCTCGGAAGGAAATGAAATATTTCGCGTGACAAAATTAAAACCTGCGTTCTCTCAATGTTGCAGGTGCACGAGTCTATCCTTATGTTTAAAATTGTTAATATGAGTATTTAAGCTAATGTAACAGTACAAAACATCTAAGATTACTTATGAAAAATCTAACAAAATTGTGTCTAAACTCTAAACTAAGCAATCTGAATGTACGGTCGAGGGAAATGAAATTTTGGCAATCTGATGTTTAATATCTTTTTGATTAATTATCTTACGGTAATACACAATACGTGGCAAAGTAGAACACTATAGACTAAACATTTTAAAAGTATTTGATCGAAAAAAAATATTTCGTAAATATCAAATTTTGACCGTAAAAGCAAATGGGACCGAAAAAATAGAATAACCCTAATACAGTCGGAGTTTTGCCGGGAATGTGAAAGACTGCTGTTGTGTTTTTGTACTATTTTTCCAAAATTGTGTTAACTGGGTTTTTAATGTGTAATATTGGTAGAATATTAAACATTAGATATTCGTTATCGTGCACAAGTGTAGGCAAATGCTGCAACTTCCAGAAACGTGCTTTTTTGTGTTCCCTCCAAAACTCCGTCGAAAGTTTTAGTAAAGCGTCTACCACTTTACTGAATTGACCGACTTGACTCCTTGACTGCTTTGACTTTTACTTAAGACTTTGACTAGACTTTAGACATGACGATATTATAGTAAAACGATGATGAAAATTATTGTAAGAAGATTCATATTATTTTCCCGCCATATTTCACTTGACACTGGCCATGGTTAAAGAGTCGAGCGCCATAATAAGAAAAAAATACAGTCAAACGTGAAGAAAGCTCTCATAGAACAGAATTCACGTCACGAATTTTGAACAAAATTAATGAATCAAACGCCTGCCAATAGAAACTTTTATTAACATTGCGCAGTGTTTGAACACGCTCGGGAAACTCCTTAAACTCGTTAAATTTTTGACGTCGCAAGAGAGATTGACGTTTATTTTTTAGTAGCCTATATGTTAATCCAGGGTACAACTAACTCCATACCAATTTTTATTGAGATCGTTCCAGCCGTTTTGACGTGAAGAAGTAACAAACACAAACTCACAAACTTTCGCCTTTATAATATTAATGTGATTAATGTTATCAAAGCGCACGGAAGTGCGCAGGCCAAGTTCCAGCAGGCCGCGCGCATGCCGTGCACTATTTACAAGAACCGTTTCGACGCACTTTTGAGCCCCCTGTAGCTCAGTGTGAGTGTCTATTGCGAGTGCAAAGATAAAATTATACCGACGTAATTATATACTAGTATTTAAACAATATACCCAATTTCATACATATAGATTCGGTAGATCCTGAATTTATATGTTCCTGTAAAAATAGCTAATTTTGACACTCACTCACTCACTCATTCATTCACTCACTGACCGGTAATCAAAACCTCTAGGCCACTTCCAATTGTCCTAGCGTTATGAAATTTGGCACACAGGTCGTGTGTTATATTATGTAGATTAACAAAAAATTTGAGAAATTTAAGAAATCGGTCAAGCATGAGTCAACTTATCTACGAACTTTAAAGGCCACTTCCAATTGTCCTAGCGTTATGAAAGGAGAATGATCAAGGTCGGTACCATTAATTCTCATGCGCTTAGATGAAGATTATACAGTAATTATTTTTAGATTTTTTTACGTAATTACACGCCCGGAATCCAATTTTTAAACCCGGGATTTAAATTAAAGAATAAAAGTTATTAAATAACTTCCTCCACATTCGGTAAGTGATGTAGTGCATTATTAGAAATACATCAAACAATATATTGTAACAATATCGATTCAATCGACTAAAGCAGTAATTGCTATCGTTATTCCATTTTTTATAAATATTACTTGCTTTAATAACAATTTCCGAATGATAATATTATTTATTGAATTGAAGAAATAGTAAATTAAGCTAATCCATTACACTTAATCGATTCAGTGCTGCTATTAAATATAAAATCGATTTTTTCATAGACTTCGATTTATCGATTGGCATCACTAACTACCACCGCATTTTTTCTGACATCTGTCATTCCGACATTTGCAAATACGTAATGTCTGTATTTTTTATCTTATTTTTCCGATAATATTAATAAGCAGAACTCGTTTCTATTTGTAAATAAGCTTGTTTATATTTTGTGAACTTATACTCAACTGTTCTTTTGCAATAACAAGAAATCAAAATACACATACTTTGGAACAAGTGTCTACTCCATTTTTCTACGTATATATATTGATTGTCCAGAAATTCGAGTCGTTTTGTCTACATACTCCAATGTTTATGGATAAGTCCTATTCATACCTAACTCAGGTAAGCAGACCTAAGTATTTTATTTTCTGAATAAGTATATAAAAGTCAAAGAAGTGCCTTCTTCTATATATTTCCTCACAAATGAAATATTTTAAACTATCACCTAAAATATAACAACAGCAAAAACATTAAAGGCTTAAAGGACTTCTTAGTCTTTGATTTCACAAGTAGGTACTTAATGTTCTAGCAGTGAAACCATTTAGATTTTAGAGTATAGCTGTTACTTCTATGAATATATTATTACAAACACTATTTAATTAATTCTTTGTATTATTACAGCTAACTTCAGATTCTGTGCTCTGTTCAGTGTTTAACACTGCTTCAAGAATCAAGACAGAGCAAACCCAACCAGTGAAGGAAGTTTGTCATACAAGATTATGTTTTCCTTGTGACTAGTCTATTCTATATAAATACTACAAGAACACATACTGTAAGACAAGATCGACATATAAGTGAAAAATTATAGCTAGACTAGTTCCGCTGAACTTGGTAGTTATTTTTGTTGTGCTGCAAGTACATCAAATCACTGTATATTTGTTAATTGTTTTGAAATGGACGTTTACTGGTACCTTTATCTATGAAACAGGTTTTAGTATCACCGGACCATTGGTACGGATCACTCCGCTTAGACCGATCTGTATGAAGCTTTAAGGAGGGTTTTAGAGCGGAAGAATCCGTATGGACACGTCCGCATTACTTCTTAAAGCTTCATACAGATCGGTCTAAAACCAGCCTAAAGGAACAGTTATTACTTAATTATAAATTCTATGTTTTTATTTTATGTAAATAAAAATGAATCTTATTTAAATGTTTGTGTGATCATGTTCACATTTTGCGGTACATAATATATTCCATAATAAGTACTGCAAAATGTGAATTACTTACTGAATTATGTGTATTTATTCATACACTATATTAGGCTTAATTTACATGTAATATTAGAGTAAGTTAAAGAGAATAAGTAAGAGTAGAATTAAGCCCTTTTTTCTTTTGTTATAATTATAATACAACTCTGTTCTTTGATAATGTTATAATAAATAAAACCGAGCCACTGGAAGTTTGATGTATATATTTGTTATTGTTATGACAATGTTTGGATAAAATAAAAATACATTGTTTGTTTTATTTTTGACTCCAGTCAACAGCATGAGCATAAGCCCAATAGCGCACTAGCAGCCAGGTCGCGGCGGCCATCGAGATAGATACCTTAGTATGAAACCGCCATTGACCACGCGCGCACTTGGCCACCAAGCGGCCAGCGGCCACACCATCGATGGCCGCTAGTGCGCTATTGCCTATTATATTGGGCTAATGTGTCCATTGTGAAAAGTATTGTGACTAAAATGTTACTTACATTTTTGCTTAAATTACGAAAATTGCTTATGAGAATGTATTCAATAATAATAATAAATACCCCTAGATAATAGATATTATAGCGGCGGCTTTTAGTCACAACACAGTATGCGGGAGATTTCGGTGATGATTTATTACTAATATATTAAGCGCCTTACCCTGTTTTTAGAGCAATAACGTTCGCTCGTGTATGACCTGTCAATAAAATAAGTGCTTTGAAGATTTTGAGGTTATTTTCGATTTTATCAAATTACTCTGAAACCCCGGTATTGTTTACAAAGAAATTTTTATAGGAGCTAAAATGATAATCATAGACTTTAAAAAACCAAGTTTCGTTTTGACGCAAAATGAAACGGGATACCATATATTTATGATCATTCTCCTTTGGCACACAGATCGTGTGTTATAATATTATGTAGATTAACAGAAAATTAAGAAATTTAAGAAATCGGTCAAGCGTGAGTCGGTTCATCTACGAACTTCAGAGGCCACTTTCAATTGTCCTAGCGTTATGAAATTTGGCACACAGATCGTGTGTTATATTATGTAGATTAACAAAAAATTGAGAAATTTAAGAAATCGGTCAAGCGTGAGTCGACTCATTTACGAACTTTAGATCTAGATTCTTATGTACCAGTGATACAATGAGAATACGATGAGGGTGGGAGGAGATGAGGGGGGGGCATAAAATATTATCATGTATAATGCACACTGTATAGCTTATTAAATAAATACTGTTAACTTACAAATTTGGATTCTATTGATAGTTTAACAAATACCACTAGCGCCATCTATCGAAAGTATTGTTAATATCGGGCGTGGCACAAAAAGACAAAAATAAGTATGATTTCTTGAAAAAAAGTATTGAAATCCCACCAAAAACATACCTGTTAAAATGGGGTCAAGTTCCTATCGGCTAATTTTTGGCCTAAAACAAGAGTTGAAATCCAATCCAATGCCAAGTTTAGATGAACTTCAGCGATCGTAATCATCTTCATCAACAGTCTGATCCATAATACTTCTAAATTTGAACTTGGCAGGTTTTCGTGCTATAAGTACGTAACACTTGATTAATTGTATAATTAGATAATATTATTTATGTAACTAAATTAAACTGCCAAGTTCAAATTAGAATCGTTCGTTCAAATTTCGTTCAAACCAATTTTCGTTGGTAGTTTTTATAGTAATGTACATCATATTATATATTTTTTAGACTTATCATGCCCCTACTTTAGAAGTTTTTACCACTTTGGAAGAGTCTCTCTCGCAAACTATTCAGGTTAGAAAAAAATGATATTAAAAACCTCAATATGGTTTTTAAAGAACTATCCATAGATACCCCACACGCATAGGTTAGATGAAAAATATATTTTTTTGTTTCAATTGTACCTACGGGGACCCCAAAATTAAAAAAAAAAAACTATTTTTGTATCAAAATCTTAATGCGGTTCACAGACTACATCTACTTACCAATTTTCAATAGTATAGCTCTTATAGTTTCAGAGAAAAATGGCTGTGACATACGGACAGACAGACATGACGAATCTATAAGGGTTCCGTATTTTGCCATTTGGCTACGGAACCCTAAAAAGTTACACAGCGTAAATTTTTTTGACATAAGACCTGTATATCGATGCTGTCATTTCCATACTAATTTCTCTGTATAGACTCTGTGTAACGTGTGTGTAACTTAAAAACTCCTGTTTAACTATTCACACGTAGAACGCATGTTTAAGAAGTTTTTATTAGTAAGAGGGCTAATATTTAATTATTTCACCTTAAAGCCTCTTAGAACCTTTAAAATGTCAGTAAACCTTCACCGTAATGAGATTAGAGTCGGGTTTCAGACCCAATACAGGCAACTTAATAACGTTAGGACTTAGGTTAGCAATTCAATTAGTGCACCTGAGCGACAATTTATAGCTCATTCTATAAAAAATATCTATATTAAAGGCAGATTTACATTGAGACTGACGTCAGTCCACCGACGTGTCAGTGCTAACCTGGCACTGCCATAGTGTAAAGGCAGATTTACATTGAATCAGTAATTACTGTCGTCAGCGTACTGTGCTGACTTGAAATCAATGCTAGGTTAGCACTGACACGGCAGTGAACTGACATCAGTTACTAACTCAATGTAAATCTGCCTTAGGGCCAGGTAGTCCCTAAAATTAGCAGGTCGATGTCTGTCAGTACGAATAACGACGTAATGCACATTAATAACATTCATATCAGCGCGCCTTGTACAGTGGCGGTTACGACACTCGCCGCGTCCTTGATAGAGCGACATAGGAGAAAATTATACTTTTCACTTAGATTAAGACCATTATTATTTTTTAAAAAAAAATTAAAATCGACTTCCAAGGTAAAAACAAAAGTAATATTCTTAAAAATAATCTAAAAAGAATCAAATAATTCTTATTCCTTATTATAGTGCCGCCTTCAGACTCCGCCTAAACCTCAACAGCTATTTCTGTAGTCAATCTTCGTACTTTTGAAGTCGGTAGTCGGTACCAACCCGGAAAAGTTCTGACATCCTTGAAATAGAATTTACGCGAAGGTAAGCTGGTACCGACTTCAAAAGCGTGAAGATTGAGTACAGAAATAGTTGAGGTTTAGGCGAAGTCTGAAGACGGCACTATTATAAGTTCGGTGTCCGCCATGCTTGGATGTACGTAATACACTGACGCATTCACAAGCGTGTAAACGACTTTCAAATGCCAAATGAGATTTGTGGACGCTTGTGCCTTGTGGTCTGTGGACGCTTGCCAAGGCTCGGCAAGCGTTGAAACGTACCATAAGATAGATTACAAATATTATGTTATTATATGCGAAAGTGTCTGTCTGTTACTTCTTTACGCCAAAATCGGTTCAGCGCAAATTTTGATGAAATTTAGTATGGTTATACTTTGAGTAGGTACTGGGAAAGAACATAGTGACATAGGATAGTTCTTATCCCATAAAAAAATGACGGTTTCTGCGAAATAAACTAATTTTGGCGGAATTGCGAGCGTCATCTAGTTATAGATAACATTTTGTATGGAGATAGTATACCAATAACTATAGCGACTTATGAGAGCTCGCACATTTTTCCAACTAAATTGTACAACTAAATAATTGGACACCAATCGTAAAAGAATCGCGATTCCTTTCCGATTACCTACAATTAAAAAGTTGTCCATGAATTAAATTGTGATACTACGCAATTTAGTTGTACGATAGTCGGCCAACTTGAAATTGTATATCTGCGGTGACCCTAAAAGAACTTCACATAGTATTATTCTATGTCCTTTTGACTGAATTATTACTGTTCTCGCGCAATAAACGGATTGAGATGAGCAAAAGAAAATATCCTTCATCTTTGAAAAAGAATTGGCCAAAACTATTGGCGCTTGTATTTCTATTAGATGACCCGACTGACAACTCTCATTCGATAAAGATACAATACTCCGAAAAGGGGCGAGTAAATTGAACAGTTTTTTTCTATGGGGTCATAGATATCTATTATTTCGAACTATCAAAAGGAAAATACGATTGACGCAAAAACACAGATCAAAGGTGACCGACGACGACCTTCTCCGAAAAGAAAAACACTCGTTAAAACGTAAAAATGGCGGATCAAACGAAGATCATGTGATATTAAAAGATTCTTTAAATTAAGATAGGAAATAAGAATAAATTAAAATATTAATTTCCTTCAGGTACAATCGAGGATGTATTTAATATGATCTTATGTTTTGAATTAAACATTAATTTGTACGGTCTTTACTATTGATATGAGCCGTATAAATTACAACAAGACTTGACTCTTGGTAATATTATTATGACATCTTTATTCTAGAAGTGAGCGACGGACGACGGTGACAATGCTTACCAACTTGACGTCAATTGAATGAAGAGTTTGGCACAAAAAGTAAGAAGTTAATTTTCAAATCTTCATTAAATAAAAGTTAAACAATAATCATTAAAAGTCTCAAAATGCGGCGCTTATTTTAGTATTTTTGACTAAAATTGTTAATTATTAACAGTCGTATTCTATAAGTTTGTTACAACTATACCCATAATGTATTGATCTGTAAGGGACAACCCAAGAGCAGAGGCTATCCCCAGCGAATTCCCGCCAAGTCTTACCCAGATCTTAAATCTTAATTACTCAATTAATTGTACACTCCACTGGGTCTTTTTATGTGGAGAGATTACCTTCAGTCGAAATTACAGCCTCGACTTTCGAGAGTTTCGGTAGCTTTGAATAATAAATGGCAAAGTAGTCACTATCCCACCAAAAACATAAATGTAAAAATGGAGAGCCAAGTTCCATCCAAACATTATTCTTGTCTATGGACTTCGCCGTAAAAAGGATGGAGATCTAAATGAGGTCCAAGTTCTATGGAAAATCGAAATATGTTTGTATAGGAACCAAATAACATTATGAACAAATAATAGAGTCTATTTCTTTGCTTTATTGAATATCTATAACAATGGATGTTAGTTAAATAATGTGAGATCTTTAAGTAGATTAAATCTAACTTGGCCAGTTTTCATTACATCAGTCATTTCATAAAGTTATTGAACATTTTAATTCTGATGAAAACTAGCCAAGTCAAATCTAATCTAGTTTAAGATCTCACATTGTTTAAATAACATCAATTGTTATAGATATTCAATAAAGCAAAGAAATAGACTCTATTATTTGTTCATAATGTTATTTGGTTCCTATACATACATAATTCGATTTTCCATAGAACTTGGCACTCATTTAGATCTCCATCCTTTTTACGGCGAAGTCCATAGACAAGAATAATGTTTGTATGGAACTTGGCTCTCCATTTTTACATTTATGTTTTTGGTGGGATATCATTACTTTTTGTAAAGAAAACATTCCGAGCAAGGGTAGACACCTTCCCATCTTCCCAGTTCAAACATACATAATATACGACTATATTCAATCGCAACCTTAAGGGGCTGTTTCACCACTTCCCGACTAGTGTCGGATATACTATCCGCAACTTATCTGGCAGATACTTCATCTGTCAGATAAGTTGTAGATAGCCTATACGAAACTTAACTGACAGATCCTTCATCTATCAGATAAGTTGTGGATAGCCTATCTGAAACTTATCAGGAAGTGGGGAAACAGCCCCTAAGGCTTGTTGAATATCAGTCGAATAAAACAAAGAAAATCCAATCGAATGGAAAAAGCAGCTACCATCAGAAGGCATTAGAATTATACGGTATAACATAAGTGTATTTCCAACCATTAACTATAGGGTACAACTTATTGTGCGGAAGTTAAGTAGCTATTATTATAGCTGTCTAACAGACAAACAGACAGACAGATGGACGGACGGATGGACAGACAGACAGACAGACGGACAGACAGACGGACAGACAGACGGACAGACAGACGGACAGACAGACGGACAGACAAATAGACAGGGATTAAAAGAATTCTATGTCTATTCCCGGGACTCTATACTATCTAACTATATCTCCATACCAAATTTAAGAACAATCGGTACAATCAGTTTGGGCGTGAAACAGCGCTTGCGCTGTGTTTCGCCGAGTGAGTGAGTTTACCGGAGGCCCAATCCCCTACCCTATTCCCTTCCTTTCCCTCCCCTATTCCCTTCTCTTCCCATCCCTACCCTCCCCTATTACCCTATTCCCTCTTAAAAGGCCGGCAACGCACCTGCAGCAGGTCTTCTGATGCTGCGAGTGTCCATGGGCGACGGAAGTTGCTTTCCATCAGGTGACCCGTATGCTCGTTTTCCCTCTTATTTCATAAAAAAAAGAGGTAACAGACAGACAGAAACACTTCATAAAGTCACCTTCTATTCATTTCCTAGTTTCTTCACTTCACAAATAAATATTTACGGGGAGCTCCCATACAATAAACGTGATTTTTTGGCCTGTTTTGCTCAAAATCAATAATGGCAGCCGGTAGGCACTTGAAATATTCACAAAATCTTTAATTATATTTTTACTTTCATAATTTATAATAAAAGTAAAATAAAGTAAATATTTAAGGGGGGTCTCCATACAAAAAACACAATTTTTGCCTAGTTTCGCTCTGTCCGACTCGTACTAGACCGATTTTGTTTTGTTTTCTGATTTTTCCCTACGCTTACACACAATTACCGAGCTGGATTCCTAATTTCAGCCTTCTAGGTCATCTGGAACAGGGTTAGAATTTTGATCTATAGGTCAGTCAGTCAGTGATAAAAATGTAGATTTTCGGATGTTAATACCTTAATAACCGTTTGAGCTGTGCTTATGAAATTTAGAGCATATATTTATCTCGCAAGTATTATATGAGCCAAATTTGAAACGTTTATGTGAAATAGTTTCTGAATTATGAGGGGGCTAAAGTAGCTGCAAATGGTTCGTGTAATATTACACACGATGCTGCTCGCCAGTTCTATTATGCTGGAACTTGGCTTGACACGCTACCGCGTGTCTAGATCTTTGTTGGATTTGAAATGAGTATTGCAAGAAAACTGCCAATATTCTTGTATTAAGTTATCGATTGATAATCTTCTCTTTTCTCAGTCGGTCAAAACTGATCGAGGAGTACTGATAAATTGAACTACTTATAACATTTTCCGAATCTTTTCAGGGCATTACATAACTATTGCTTATTAAAGTAACACGAATTAGTAAAATTATTAACAAGCAATTAAGATATCAAATAAATACAATACTGAATCAATTACATATGGGCTGCCTCGAGTAAGTAATGTCATCCAGGCAGCCTACGTACATATGGTAGACTGTATTATCATCATTCATCATCAACGTAAAATTCCTATTGCCATCAACTTCTATGACCGAAAAAAGCGTAACCTAAAACTGATCATGATATTCCCTATCGTCAAGTCTCAAGCATGATTCAACTGTTGCATGTCCCGAGCCCTTTTTATCTAATCGGTCCCTTCCCTTCCTTTAGGGCTGTTTAAAAATGCATGCGCGCGTGTAACAGCTCCCTCGTGTCGTGAGCTCTGCATATGCGTGCGATGACCCTGTATGCATAGTAAATCAGGTATCTAGCAATAGAGGCCTTCTCGAATGGTCTAAAATATTATAGCTAAGTAATGTTTTCCAAACTTCTTCCGCGGAGTAAAAGTAGGATTGTAAGCAAGCAAAAGCGATATTGGTGCCAACGAAAACCTTCACATCTAATTCGGTTAAGAGTCTACAATTTTTAACTTTTAATTTAGAATAAAATATGACCTTTTTGTGAGTGTGCAAGCTGATATGAGTTACAATGAAAGATCTTTCGACCGAGCGAGGTGGTATTTTTGTTCAGGCCTTTCGGCTATACCATTAATTTTCATCTGACAAAAACTTTTAGAAAACCTCGACGGACGGAAGACGTGATTCATGATTGTAGCGCTAACCAGTCCGTCGTAAGCACTACCTACACTTAATATTAAACGATATAAAAATACAATATATTATATCGTCTAAATTAACATTGCGAATTTATCGTGGATTATAACAACAACTGGCAACAAAAACAAACTCTCTTTGATGTCGGGAACACGTCCCAACAAGTACGTGTCGGGCCACGCGCAATATAGGGTTCCGTAGTACCGCTAGTTTTTGATAATTTTTGTATAGTCAATGAATGTACATTTATAACGTGTTTTACACTACTGTCTACTAACGACATCATTTCAGTTACGTTCAAAGGAATTTGAACGAAAAGTTCCTTTATACTTTGCCGAAAATTTTTTTTAGTTGATCGACTATAATTACTCCAATAACTTATGAAGTCTTCTTAGCCGTGATAATTTTTCTTTTAAATTCAGCATATTTCCTACTCCCGAGAATTTTTTCACATTTCTAGAAGCCCCCGTTTAGTTGGTAGAAAGGGGGGGGGGGGACACTGGCCTCTAACGATTTTTTCCGCTTTGAAACTTCATATTTCACAAATGGACCCCAAATCGGAAAATGATCTATGAATACTCATATTACCATATATACCATATTTATTCGGCATCATTAATATGTGCATTCATGCCGAATTACAGCTTTGTAGGTCCTATAGTCTCTGAGTAAAACAGCGGACAGACAGAAATTTCGGCAAATTCCAATAGTTGTTGTATTTACTTAACTTTCAATATAATATAAATTAATTCAAAATTTTGTTCTCTCTAAAACTCGAGATCGGCTGAACCAATTTGGCTAGTTTTAGTCATGAAATATTCGTGTAAGTACAGGGAAGGTTTATTAGGAGGAAAGTGGTACGAAGTTTACGGGTCATCTTGTAGAAAATATTGATTGGAATTTGAATCGCTAAATTTTATTTTTGCGTTTGAAATTATAGCTGGTGAAATATTTTAATTAAATTTGGGGTTTACCGATACACTCAATGATTCTTAAATCTTAATTAATTTGTATTCAACGTCGATACCCCTTGGGTGCTTTTAATTATAGATTTGTCTCCGAGTTTTGTTTTCAAATGACAAATTTTGAGACTGTTTCTTGAATTTCATTTGCAAGTGCTTTGCTTTTCATGATAAATGAGTCTTTACTTTTTAAACATAAGATACCCACATAGTGCAAAATCAGAAGTGGGATCAACACCGCAGACAGTCGCGCGGCTGCCGCGCGACACTGTTTAGTATGGAAGTCACGCGGCTGCCGCAGTACTCGCGAGTCGCGACTTAATGTGAAGGCAGCCTTAGGGCCACAGACATAGATCAAGATAGATACCGCATGTCCCTCCATTTGTATGAAAACGAGCGTGCCACTTATTAGGGTTCCGTAGCCAAATAGCAAAAAACGGAACCCTTATAGATTCGTCATGTCTGTCTGTCTGTCTGTCCGTCCGTATGGGGTGGCGTGTGGGGTATCTATGGATAGGTCTTCAAAAATCATATTGAGGTTTTAATTATCATTTTTTTCTAACCTGAATAGTTTGCGAGAGAGACTCTTCCAAAGTGGTAAAATGTGTGTCCCCCCCTCTAACTTCTAGAGTAGGGGCATGATAAGTCTAAAAAAAATATGATGTACTTTACTATAAAAACTAACAACGAAATTTGGTTTGAACGAAATCTAGCAAGTAGTTTTTTTTATATTTTTATATTTAATTATTTTTTTTCATCTAACCTATGCGTGTGTAGTATCTATGGATAGGTCTTCAAAAATCATATTGAGGTTTCTAATATCATTTTTTTCTAACCTGAATAGTTTGCGAGAGAGACTCTTCCAAAGTGGTAAAATGTGTGTCCCCCCCTCTAACTTCTAAAGTAGGGGCATGATAAGTCTAAAAAAAATATGATGTACTTTACTATAAAAACTAACAACGAAAATTGGTTTGAACGAAATCTAGCAAGTAGTTTTTTTTATATTTTTATATTTAATTTTTTTTTTCATCTAACCTATGCGTGTGTAGTATCTATGGATAGGTCTTCAAAAATCATATTGAGGTTTCTAATATAATTTTTTTCTAACCTGAATAGTTTGCGAGAGAGACTCTTCCAAAGTGGTAAAATGTGTCGTGTGTTCCCCCCCTTTATCCTATCCTACTAATATTATAAAGGCGAAAGTTTGGATGTATGTATGTATGTATGTTTGTTACTCTTTCACGCAAAAACTACTGAACGGATTTTAATGAAACTTTGCAATGATATAGCTAATACATCAGAATAACACATAGGCTACAATTTTAACCGACTTTCAAAATGGAGGAGGTGTTATGTTCGTTTTTTTATGTTCAATGATTACTCCGCCGTTTGTGAACCGATTTTCAAAACTTTTTCTTTTGGTTATCATCCCAATTTGGTACCATATTCATAAAAGTGGAGATCTGATGAAGGGATCCATAAGAAATCGAGGGAACTCCTCAAAATTGATATGGAAACATGTGGTGACTTCGGTTTCGTGAGCAATATTCTAAGCATATACTACCAACAAGCAAGATTTTTCACCAAGGTATACCATGGTTCGGAAGGTGCTGAGAGAACTCCTGACTCTTTATAGATACAAGTTTGGGAGTTTCGACAGTTTTAAGAACGGAAAGCATATGCTACTATGCAAATTACATTCATCATCATCATCACTACCATAAACCATTGTAGAACCATGTATCGTCCCGTTTTGACCCTATTATTGGTACTTTTCATAGTCTTTTATTATAAATCACTTAAACCGCGGGTAACACAGCTTGTACGTCATAAATGGTAAACTTAATTTAACTTTCATTAAATCAACTGAAATATAAAAATAAATCAAAAACCTTTTAATTTCATAAAAATAAACCTTATTGCTGCTGCGGAACCCTTCATGGGCGTGTCCAACTCGCGCTTGGCCTGTTTTTCCTACCTACTGTAACGTACCGATGAATGTGTCCATTATTTAGGCCAACGTTTCTATTCGAATTTCTACAGCTCAATACGGCACAATTAGGCATTTAGGCATTTTTAAAATTCCGATTGACGTCCGATTCCGATAGCAGACTAAAGAACAGACTTTCGAAAGACGAGCATTGCTCGTCGTTTGGGAACGCGATATGGCACGCGAATTACATACACATGCGGTATCTATCTTGATCTGTTTGTGGTTAGGACTTAGGCTGCCAATTCCAAAATTTCTGTTGTCTATATATTTTTGCTTTATTATATTTTTTTATTTTATTATGTGCGAATAAAGAGTATTTTTTAAATTACTTAGTGCCCTCAATAATTATACCTGCTGAGTACCAGGAACCGGTGACGTCGTCAAAATCGCCGTTCTCGGGTCTGAATCACCGTCGGCCGATCAGATAACCCGGCAATGAGTCAGTAGATACTGATCTTCGTGGAAAAGATGACCTGCACTTGACCAGGTAATTTGAACCTCAATGTAATAGTAATAAGGGCATCGAGGAGATATAAGAGTATCATAGTTTTCCAGAGGATTCGATGTTTAACCGCGAATATGTATTGATGTTCGTCCTAGAATTTGTTCGTCGGGGTTGGAACCAAAGGAATGAATTTTCAAGGATCAAACACGTATTACGTTGGCTGTTTTACTACTCTATATTTTGAAATCGCGATGTGATATTAATGATTAGTATTAATAGGGAATGCCCGTTTTTAGACGTAAAACTTAAATGTTTCCCTTAAAAAGTTAAAATACTTCCACAGGTTTTAGACATACATGATACATATAGTATACAATAGTGTATGTGCGTAAAATATCTGTAGAGCTGATTTGATGACATCATTACGACGCTTTGTTATCGCATACGTACCAGACACTAGTGAAGTCCACAGATATTTTGGGTTGTACTAATTACATTTTGGGTTATATGTACATCATTCATGCACACTAATATTATAAATGCGATAGTGTGTCTGTCTGTTACCCCTTCACGTCCAAACCGCTGGACCGATTTTGCTGAAAGGTATGGAGACACTTTCCCTCTTAATAATAAAAAGTTACACAGCGTGTATAGAGGGTGCATAAGATTTTTTCTACTAATAATCATTTTTTGAAATAAGGCCTGTATAACGATGTCGTCATTTCCATACTAATTTCTCTGTATAGACTGTGTGTAACGTGTGTGTAACTTAAAAACTCCTATTTAACTATTCACACGTTGAACGCATGTTTAAGAAGTTTTTATTAGTAAGAGGGTTTAAGTCTCGGGAAAGAATATAGGATACTTTTCACCCCGGAAAAATTTACGGTTCCGGGCTACCGCGCGTTAAACGAATTTTGCGCAACGGAGTTTCGGGCGTCATCTATTTCCTAACGGCATAGCGGCAGACCATATACCTCCATTACACAGTTCTAGATATATTTATTCACCAGGTGGCTTATTAGTGGTACACAAGTTCCATAAGGCCGGAGCGCCACAAATAACAGGGGGAGCGCCGACCTCTGCTCCAATTTATGTGGTCGTCCTTGCCACTTAGACGCGATACCCTTTCTGATCTACCGAGTTCCGTGATATTGCGAGTGGACTTAGCTAAACTAGCGCTTGAAGCTGAGCGTAGTCTAGAATATTCTTGATAGAGCGCCAGTCATAACTCTTTTAAAAATTAAAATATTATGTTTGTAAATTCTGCTTTTTACCAACTACATACCTCGTAACGCTAACTGTCCCTTGGCAGTCCTTTAGGTTTTGGTAGATCTCTTAAAATCTAAACACTTTCTGCCGCGCACTGTAAAACTCTGGAACGAACTGTCACCAGCAGTATTTCCGGACCTATACGACCTGCAAACGCGAAGAGAGCGTATTCCCACTTAAAAGGCCGGCAACGCACCTGCAGCTCTTCTGATGATGCGAGTGTCCATGGGCGACGGAAGTTGCTTTCCATCAGGTGACCCGTCTGCTCTTGCCCCCTTACTTCATAAAAAAAAAACTTAGGTTACATAGTATTATATTGGTGAAATCTCAAGAGATAGATGATTTTTAGGGTTCCGTAGCCAAATGGCAAAAAACAGAACCCTTATAGATTCGTCATGTCTGTCTGTCTGTCCGTATGTCACAGCCACTTTTCTCCGAAACTATAAGAGCTATACTATTGAAATTTGGTAAGTCGATGCAGTCTGTGAACCGCATTAAGATTTTGATACAATAATGGAAAAATTATTAAAAATTTTAGGGGTCCCCATAGGTACAACTAAATCAAATTGTCCGTCCCATCCCCCCCCCTCTAACTTCTAAAGTATCATGATAAGTCTAAAAAAAATATATGATGTACTTTACTATAAAAACTACCAACGAAAATTGGTTTGAACGAAATCTAGCAAGTAGTTATTTTTATATTATTATATTTAAAAAAAAAAAATTTTTTTTCATCTAACCTATGCGTGTGGGGTATCTATGGATAGGTCTTCAAAAATCATATTGAGGATTCTAATATCATTTTTTTCTAACCTGAATAGTTTGCGAGAGAGACTTCCAAAGTGGTAAAATGTGTCCCGTCCCCCCTCTAACTTCTAAAGTAGGGGCATGATAAGTCTAAAAAAAATATATGATATACTTTACTATAAAAACTACCAACGAAAATTGGTTTGAACGAAATCTAGCAAGTAGTTTTTTTTAACATTATTATATTAAAAAAAAAATTTTTTTTCATCTAACCTATGCGTGTGGGGTATCTATGGATAGGTCTTCAAAAATAATATTGAGGTTTCTAATATCATTTTTTTCTAACCTGAATAGTTTGCGAGAGAGACTCTTCCAAAGTGGTAAAATGTGTGTCGTCGTCGTCGTCCGCCCCCCCCCCCTCTAACTTCTAAAGTAGGGGCATGATAAGTCTAAAAAATATATATGATGTACTTTACTATAAAAACTACCAACGAAAATTGGTTTGAACGAAATCTCAAGTAGTTTTTTTTTATACGTCATAAATGGTATTTATATTTCAGTTGATTTAACTTTCATTAAATCAACTGAAATATAAAAATAAATCAAAAACCTTTTAATTTCATAAAAATAAACCTTATTGCTGCTTCGGAACCCTTCATGGGCGAGTCCAACTCGCACTTGGCCGGTTTTTTTAATGGTTGCTAGGGGACACAAAAACATCTGATTTTATAGGAATTGCAAGGTTCAAAAAGTAGCTTTTGGTCACAACAAAGTCATCGCAAATTAAAGAAAAACTGTTCGTTGAATGGAATGCAGCTAGTTAGCGCGACAAATCTGTGAAAGTCATGCTTGTTTGCACTTAAAACAGTTGGATCTTAACTCTCAAGGCTCAATAGAGGAATGTAGAATGTACTGAAGCCTTTATGCCGAGGATGTAAGGACTCCCATAGACGCTAAGGTAAAAAACCAGGGTTGCCACTTGCCAGATGATATATTCGGACAGTAAGGTGTACTCGGGGAATCGAGACAGTAGCGGTCATTGACTTCCTGTCAATTGACTTGTCATTTTCTATAATTATGTATAAATCGCGTTTGACAATGAAGTGTCAGATGTTTCTAGTCTAAGGGCGATATCGTATTTTGCATACTCGATGTGAACTGAATAAGAAGCATATCACTTCGAACTCATAAAAAGTTGGAGATTATCATTCTAAGATTTACCAAGAGGTTTTCCGATGAATCTGTAATAATGTGTGCCTTAATAAGAGGTCAATTTTATTCTTAAATATTCTAAATACAGTGCGAGTATTTTTCATTTAGCGCCTAGACGAAACAGGTCAATGACCGCTACCGCCTCGTTTCGCCGAGTACAGTATAGAGTTTTTTGATTTATCCGGCCCAAAATTCAAGAATATAGGCTTTAGGAAGTATGGAATCTACATACGGAAATCCTATTTATGTTAGAAGATTTTATATTTAATCAGACAGATAATAATTTGTACTCGCCAAGTCAAACTAATTTCAATATAGTGAGGATTGAGATGCATATATAAGAAACACAAGCAGCATTTATATTACGGATATCCGGCTAGCTGGCTGGTCTGAGTTTTTTGACTGTGAGCTTTAACTTTATCTTTAAGCGCGTGTTCAGAGCAAACTGACTATACGCGGCCGAATGTGAGCAGGCTCACTGTGAGCCCCAGTATGAACGTGAAAATATACGGTATCGAATGTCCGCGCCTACGCCTAGCGTAATGGCGTATTGTCGGTTAGGTGTGAACGAAAAAGTGAATATGTATGAAAATACAATAAACTGCGTAACGTTCGCTCACATTCGGCGGCTCACAGTCGGTTTGGTGTGAAAACGGCCTAACAGCGGTTTTGATTGGCTTACGTCAAAATATTAAATAATCGGCCAAGTGCGAGTCGGACTCGCGCACGAAGGGTTCCGTACCGTCAGAGAGCAAAAATAGGCCAAAAATTGTCTGTTTTGTATGAGAGCCTCCCTTAAATTTTTTTATTTTATTTTAATATTTCAAAGTACACATATATAATAATTGAGGATTTTGAGAAAATTTCAAGTGCCTACCTAGTACCTGTTGCCATTATTGATATCGAGCAAAAAATGCCGAAAAAATCACGTTTGTTGTATGGGAGCCTCCTTAAATATTAATTTTATTTTTAGTATTTGTTGTTATAGCGGCAACAGAAATACACAATCTGTGAAAATTTTTGATCTCTAGCTACAGCGGTTCTTGAGATACAGCCTGGAGACAGACAGACGGACAGACAACGAAGTCTTAGTAATAGGGTACCGTTTTTACCCTTTGGGTACGGAACCCTAAAAACCAACAACACTGTTAAATGGATAAACTCTTGTGGAAAAACCTCAGAAAGTTGTCATAAAGTGGATAGTTTGTTCTAAGTTTTGGTGGCCGTGGCAGCCCTAGCTGGAAGTATACGTCCAAGTGGTCATTAGCACCCTGCCCCTCGCTGAACACTCCTAGCACTTGTAGCCCACGCTCAAATGCACTCTTACCGACGCACGGTGGTCCGAAATCGCTAAATAGTGGACATTCGCAAAAAGAGTTGGATTTTGGTGGGAAAAAAAATACCATTCGCTAGATTTTAAGAACAGTAACAATAAATCCTTAATAAGTTTTTCACAAAAATGTATTTTTTAAGGTGAAAAAAAATAATTACGAAAATGTTGTATGGGAAAGAATCTATAAATATTTTTTTTGTAAAAACTACTAGGGCATTCTGGTTCATTTTTGAAACGAGTAAAGTTCTAGTGGTATTTAAGGTTTAGAAAAAAAATTACGCAAATTTACGTGCAGCCTTTTGCAGTAGAGGGGTTCAAAATTTTGAAATAATAATTGTACTTACTTTTTAGGTGTGGAAAAAAATATCATTCGATAGATTTATAAAAAAGTAACAATAAATCCTCAATAAGTTTTTTGCAAAAATTTATTTTTTTAAGGTGAAAAAAAATAATTACGAAAATTTTGCGTGGGAAAGAATCTATAAATAGATTTTTTATAAAAACTACTGGACCATACTGGATCATTTATGAAACGAGTAAAGTTCTAGTGGTATATAAGGCTTAGAAAAAAAGTGCGCAAATTTACGTGCAGCCTTTTGCAGGTTCAAAATATTGAAATGTTTGTACTAACATTTTAACAATTTTTTATTTCTCTAATGGCTGTTGCGTTAATTGTTTAGGTTTTTAATAATTTACTTATATCATTTTTGTACAGATTTACAAACCAACTTCTAGGTCTTGGGTCAACCCGGATATTTTTCAGGCTATCATGAACACATTGGTGAATGGACACTATTTAGCGATTTCGGACCACTGTGCGACGCAAAGGCGCCGGGCTGGATATTGCGCGTTATGCAAATCCTGCCTGTTTTGTTACGCCTTTACTCCTTGACTAATACAACGTTTTGCATATTGTCAGAGATTATCTCGGAGAATATTTCTGTATTACATTAAAGCACTTTAAAGGTTGAGGGGAATTAGACTGAAAAGAAAACTAAAACGAGTAAATATCAACAAGTATCGTTAAGGTGGTACCTTCAACTATTCTGGTTGTAGTTGGTATTGAGATTTTAAAATTTGATTTACATGCGGACCTACATAACTCACGCGGATTAAGTCTTGATCTATTCTAATAGTACACATACCAACTAGAGACCTAGAAGGTTTTAAAGGAAAAGGATCAAAAAGAGACCTTAAACGAGTAAAATAGGATGCAGACGATGATGGTAAACTAAATAATATTCTTACGGATACGGACACGTAGTGCCATCTAGCGTCAAACCGGCGAAACTGATCAGGGAAACACAGAAAACATAAATCGCCTACTTAATACTAGATGGCGTTAGGTGTATGTTTACTTACGCGTGTTTGCTAGAAAGTTCCCACACTTGTTTACTTGTTTACATAAATCGGGGGAAGGAACTTTCTAGAATTCGTCTCGCCATATAAATAGCCGCAGGTAGACGGCCCGGCAATTCAGTTTCATCTGAGCGATCTTCGAGGCGACTTCGGAGCGAAAACAAGTGATCAATAGTGAGTGAACCAGTGAACCTACGACTCGGCTACGACCTAGGACTATCTAGTGCTTAGTGTTTGGACTTGGTGATTTGTGTGAGCTAGTGTCAGTGCTAGTAAAGTCTTTATAAGAGTCAGCAGGACTTTTTCTCCAAATCCCTCGAATCCTAACACGTAACAACTGGTGTCGGAAGTGAGATTTGGAGATGCCATTGACTCCGAGAGAGGACTTCAAGGGGAGTGTCAGGACAAGGGCGCAGCGAGCAGCTGCCATTGAATCCGAGAGAGGAATTCAAGGGGAGTGTGAGGACAAGGGCGCAGTGCCATCGACTCCGAGAGAAGACTTCGAGGGAAGTGTCAGGACAAGGGCGCGACGGGCTGCGGAGACCACACCCACTGGGGACCAAGCTCCGCCCACGGCGGGGCAGGCCCCACCCTCTGGCCCCGCCCACCAGGCTCCGCCCACTGACCACGCCCACCAGGCTCCACCCACTTCGGGTGAAGCCACGCACACTGGCTCCGCCCACCGGGACCTGCCCACTGACCACGCACCCAGGCCACGCCCACAGGCCCCGCCCACTGGGCTCCGTCGACTAGCTCCATCCATCCTGCCACGCCCGTAGTTTCGACGGCCCCTCAAATGGCTCCTCAATTGGAAAGCATAATTGAGTTAATTCAGGCTTTGCAGGAGTCTCAAAGAGCTGAAAGTCAGGCTTTGCAAAATTCGCAAAGGGCAATGATGGAGTCACAAGACCGCAAGCTTGGCGCTTTGCAAGAGTCACAAGACCGCAAGCTCGGCGCTTTACAGGAGTCTCAAGAGCAACAAAAGGACCTCCAAGAAAAAGCGCTATTGGCAATAAAGGATGTTAGTGACACGGTGACTAAGCTTCGAAAAGATGTCGACATAATGGAAGAACGCGTTACCGGGCTAGGAGTGGATATGGAAAATGTGAAAACCGGCCTCACAGAACTACAGAAGTGGAAAGTGCGCCTGGAAACCACAGGAGTCGCGACGTCTAGTGGAACTACCGGAGTAGTGGTACAAGGACCAAGAGATAAAGTGCCACCATACGACGGTACTACTTCTTGGAACGCTTATCGTCAGCAATTCTAGACGGTTGCTTCCGCCAACGGATGGACTGACGAACAATGCCTGACCGCTCTCACTTTTGCGCTCAGAGGGCAAGCTTTGTCTGTCCTAGAAGCACATACAGGATACGGGTTCCAAGACCTGATGGAGGCCCTTGAATCCAGATACGGGGAGCGACACCTGGAGCACGTGTTCCGTGCTCAACTTCGTGACAGAGTCCAACGCTCAGGAGAGGGACTACAACAATGGGCGTTGGAAATTGAAAAACTGGTCAAGAAGGCACACCCAGGAGCCGATTCCAAGATGGTTGACACGAACATTGTTCAAGCATTTGTCGATGGAATTAGGGACCTGGAAGTCAGAGGCTACGTCATCACACCTCGCTAAAAGAAGCGTTGGCGCATGCTTTAGAGGTCGAGGCTGTTCGGCGTGACATACGGCAGACCTATAAGATCCGCGAGGTCTCTGAGGAAGTCAAGGAGGTAAAGGCTCCCACGAAGAAAAGTTTTGGAGCCATGTGCTACAGGTGCGGCGAAAGGGGCCATCTTCAGCTTAACTGCCCGCAGAAGGAGACTCAGATGGCGAGAATGAAAAGACTCGAGGAACGTATTAAACAAATAGAGGAGCTGAAGAAGCAAGGGGTTTTGTCCTCTGGCCGGGAGCAGGGAAACGAATAAAAGCCAGGACTAAGGGGCGAGTACTGGCTGACGCGGAGGAAGCCCCAATTACTGTTGTCTCCCAAGCAAGCAGTGGGAATAGTCTTGTGATTCAGGGGATTATTAACGGGACGGATTGCAAAATGACTCTAGACACAGGAGCCTCTAGAACAATAGTGAACCCAAATCTGGTAAAAGCCGCAAGAAGACACAAGAGGAGAATTAACTGTCGGCTTCTTACTGCCTCCGGTCAGCCAATACCCGTCCTGGGAGAAATGTCAGTTACGATTAATGTAGGGGGGTCCTCATACCCTCATGACGTTATCGTGGCTGAGATTATGGATGACTGCATCTTGGGTTTGGATTTCATGAAGAAGCTTAACTGCAGAATTAATGTCGCTGACGGAGTTTTCAAGTGTGGTGAAGAAGAAATTTTCATTCTCGGAGGCGCCTGCGGGAAAGTCGCATGTGTAAAGAAAGTCATTATACCTGGACGAACGGAAGCTAAGGTGCTGGTGAAACTGCCGCCAGCTAGAAAGAAGAAGTCAAACAGATGTGTGTTGATCGAAGACACACCTACCAAGACATCAGCGCAAAAACTGATGACGGCGAGAACCCTTGTTTGTGGAAGCAGTAACGCTGTGGTCAGGGTTTTGAATCTTGGTGATCGCGAGATCTGCTTGAACAAAGGTGACGTCATTGGAACGTGCGAGGAAGTTGTCTGGATGAGGAAGTGTAGTTCGATCACAGGCTCAGACTCAGCAAACAGCAGCAACTATGGAATAGTGACTGAGCTACTCGATGACTGCAAGAGTAATCTGACTTATTCGCAGAACATGAAAGCTAAGAAGTTTTTACAACGCCACGCGAATATCTTCTCCAGTCAGGAAGGGGACCTTGGAAGAACGTCGATGGTTCAGCACAGGATAGATACCGGAAGCGAGAATCCAATTCGTCAACGAGCAAGACGGATACCCATTGCAAAGGAAAAAGAAGTTGAAGGCCTTTTGGAGGACATGAGAAGGCATAAGATTATTGAACCGTCTGCAAGTCCGTGGTGCTCACCTGTTGTGTTAGTGAAGAAGAAAGATGGTAGCACAAGATTTTGTGTGGACTACAGACGTCTCAATGATGTCACCAAGAAGGACAGTTACCCGTTACCTCGAATCGACGACACTCTGGATACCTTGAGTGGCATGAAATGGTTCTCGACCCTGGACCTGAAATCTGGATACTGGCAGGTGGAAATTCATCCAAAAGACAAGGAGAAGACTGCTTTCTCCACCGGTAAAGGTTTATGGCAGTTTAACGTCATGCCCTTTGGATTGTGCAACGCACCTGCCACATTTGAGCGACTCATGGAGTGTGTACTGGCAGGCTTAGTTGGAGAGGCTTGCTTAGTCTACTTGGACGACGTCATCATTGTTGGCCGCGACTTCGAGGACCATTTGCGAAACTTAGAACGAGTTTTCGCCAAAATAGAGGGGGCGAAGTTAAAGTTGAATCCGAAAAAGTGTCGTTTATTCAGGAGTAAGGTCAATTATCTCGGCCATGTTATCTCCAGTGATGGAATCCAGACGGATCCGGAGAAACTGGAAGCAGTTCAAAATTGGCCAACCCCTAAAAACAAAACCGAAGTGCGGGCATTTCTCGGCCTATGCTCCTACTACAGGCGTTTTGTTAAGGGATTCTCAGAGATGGCCAAGCCATTACATCGGCTGACAGAAGATAAACGACAGTTTATTTGGGACGAGACTTCTGAAGATTCTTTTCAGAAATTGAAGAAATATCTGTGTGAAACACCAATCCTGGGGTATCCACAACCTGAAGGTCAGTTTATAGTCGACACGGACGCAAGCAACACGGCCATTGGAGGGGTGTTATCTCAAAAACAGGACGAAAGAGAAGTTGTAATTGCATATTTCAGCAAAACTTTATCTAAGCCAGAGAGAAACTACTGTGTAACAAGAAGAGAACTCTTGGCTGTTGTAAAGACGCTACAACATTTCAGTAAATATCTCATCGGCAGACAGTTTTTACTGCGAACTGATCACGCAGCCTTAAAGTGGCTACTGCAATTCAAGAACCCAGAAGGTCAAGTAGCGCGATGGATTGAACAGCTCCAGGAGTATGACTTCAAGACGGAACACCGCAGCGGAAAGGCGCATGGGAATGCCGACGCACTTTCACGAAGGCCGTGTTCAGAAGACTGCAAACATTGTGTTAAGCAGGAATCTAATGAAGTAACATTAAAGTTAACGAAAACAAGTCCTTTGGGTCCATGGGAGAATGATGCTATGAGGGAGGCTCAAGAAAGAGATGACGACTTTCGGCACATCATCACATGGAAGAAACGGGGTGACGTGAAACCAATCTGGAGTGAGGTTGCACCCACTGGCGCTGTCACTAAGGCGTACTGGGCGCAATGGGACAGTCTGATTCTTCAGAATGGAATACTCTACCGGAAATGGGAGAAGACTAACGGCAGAGAGTTCCATCTTCAGATAGTTGTCCCAAGAAAGAGAGTACCAGATGTTCTCCGTGAAATACACGATGGCGTATCAGGAGGTCATTTAGGTGTAAAGAGAACGTTAACAAAAGTGCGAAAACGATTCTACTGGTTGCATTGTCGAGATGATGTACAGGATTGGTGCCGCAAATGCACTTGCGCTGCAGTGAAGGGACCACAGACCAGGAGCCGTGGGAACCTGCGGCTGTATAACGTTGGCGCACCGTGGGAACGAATTGCAGACCCTTGAGAGGCATTTGGCGAAATTGGTAGATGACAGACAAAAAGATTGGGACAAGTATATACCACTCTTCCTTCTCTCGTACCGTACCGCCGAGCATGAGAGCATAAAAGCTACCCCGGCGTATGTCAATTACGGTAGAGAACTACGAGTACCAGTAGACCTCTTGACAGGAGAGTCACCGGGGGAACCAAAGACCGTACAAGACTATGTCTGCGATTTAAGGGAAAAGATGCGCTATATACACGCCATGGTTCGGGAAAATGGGTTACAGTCAAGTGAAAACATGAAGACCAGATACGACCGGAAATCGAACACGAGCGGCTTCGAAGAAGGGTCACTGGTGTGGCTGCATAACCCAACTCGCCGAAAAGGGAAATCTCCAAAGTTGCAGACCAAGTGGGACGGCCCATACAAAGTGGTTACCCGATTGAATGATGTGACTTACAGGATTCAAAAGCAACCAAGAGGGACATTCAAAGTGGTACACATAGACCGTCTGGCGCGTTACCATGGCAGTAATAACGATGCTCGGGACGAGCACCTCTAAGAGGGGAGTGGTCTTACGCATACGGACACGTAGTGCCATCTAGCGTCAAACCGGCGAAACTGATCAGGGAAACACAGAAAACATAAATCCCCTACTTAATACTAGATGGCGTTAGGTGTATGTTTACTTACGCGTGTTTGCTAGAAAGTTCCCACACTTGTTTACTTGTTTACATGAATCGGGGGAAGGAACTTTCTAGAATTCGTCTCGCCATATAAATAGCCGCAGGTAGACGGCCCGGCAATTCAGTTTCATCTGAGCGATCTTCGAGGCGACTTCGGAGCGAAAACAAGTGATCAATAGTGAGTGAACCAGTGAACCTACGACTCGGCTACGACCTAGGACTATCTAGTGCTTAGTGTTTGGACTTGGTGATTTGTGTGAGCTAGTGTCAGTGCTAGTAAAGTCTTTATAAGAGTCTGCAGGTCTTTTTCTCCAAATCCCTCGAACCCTAACACGTAACAATATATTGTTTGTTTGTTGAAGGTGAAAATTCTATTGTCTTTATTAATAAAAATGTTTACTTACTTCGCGCTTACACTAATCCATGTGATGTGGCTTTTACAACGTATAAGACAAAGACAGGAACACATTACATATTTTTTCTTCTATCTTCCTATTATACGTATTCGGACTGTAATACGCATAATATTATGTAGAGTCATTGAGAATTATTTTACCGCTAACAGGAACTTTATGCCCACAACATAAGGGTGTTGGAGGTATAACCAGGCGTGTCTCACTTCCATACAAACGGCCCGAAATCGCCGAGATATTTACCTACTATTCTGTGAAACAACCTAATTTCAACCTTTTGCATTGCGTTTAGCGTTCATAGTACAATCATGGGCGTAGCCAGGATTTCAGCTAGGGGGGGGCGGGCAGCATACCTGTTTCGAGATGGTCGGTCTGGTATATTGAAACAAAAAATCATGAAAATTGACTTTTATTAAAATGACTGAGGGGGGGGGGGGGGGCTGCCCCTACCTGGGTACGCCCATGAGTACAATAACTGTCTGCCGTCTCGCTTCAATCTGCCAGGGCTGTCAAGCGAGCGGCGCGGCCGGGTACTATTACTTTTGTATCGCGGATGCGTGCGTTGCGTGTGCGACAAGTCGAGTGAGTGCCAGACTATCGAGACTAGTTCGGTGACCGGACGCTTGCGTTTATCATACCTAAACTCGGGAGTGAGACTTCTGTACCGTAAGGTATATATTCTGTAAGGTATATATTCGTAAGGTATATATTATATATTCTGTGGTATAACTCAGAACGGTGAACGGTCACATTACTTTGCGCGGCCACATAACACATTGCTCCGCTGCGGTGCGGTTCATTGGCACTACGATGCGACGGTTGATAATGCAACTGTGGGAATAAGCGTGGAGGCCGCAAAGGAAGATCTTTCGAGCGTGCGAGGTGTTAAGCTCGGTCAGGCCGAAGCCAGCTGTCGTATAGTATTATACCGACGCACTTAGAAAACTTCGATAGCGCGATGCAGGAATGTGGCGCTAATTGTGGGTACCGCCACACAACATTAATACGTTGCGTCGTCAGGCGCGGTGTTTTTCCTAAAAACGGATAGGACATAAAGGGCGAATGACGTCCTTCTCTTATCTTGTTATCGCGCGTCAATACAACGCTGATGGTTGTTCCGACGACACAACGCAACGGAGTGATGTGTCCTCGCACTTAAAGTAAATGTGCTACTGTTCAGAATTTTTTTAACAGTCGATAAGACCTTTATGCCGATGACATATGAGGGTCTCTCCTCCTCTACGTAATTATAACTGGTTGCAGTAGATTCTATAGTACCCGCAACTCTGCCTTCGGGGAGTGGAGCACCATGGAATTTTAATGGGAAGACCGTACGCCAGTCCCACATACCCCGGCCCAGGAATCCGTCGGGGATGCGTAAAGCATTTCCACATGAATAAAACGTAATGAGAACTGAACGCACTGTAAACTTTGAATGTAAGGCTTCAGTCTCGAAATCAGCGGGCAGCGGGGCGGGAGCGGCGGCGGCGCGTGACAATGTATAGATTTTGTTTTAGATTTATATGGATAATCCGTAAGGTGGCTTTTCGATCTTTGCCGCAAGCGATCGCGACCAACAAAAATTCAAACAAATTGCCACTTTATGGCTATCTTACGTTTCATTTTCTACCGACATTGGTCTAGCGACCCATGCCGCCGCTGCTTTGTTATAGCGTAGAGCAAAATGAAAGAAAAGCCTAGGACATAAAGTGGCATTTTATTTGAATTTTCGTCGGTCGCTTGCGACAAAGATCGGAAAGCCACCTTAACATAGCTGTGCCCGCGGCTCGTCAGGCGGTGAGTAAGTAGCTGGTAATGCAGACGGGGCGTGGCGGCCACTGTATATTAATTGGCCGCGCCGGGCGCCACCTTCGTACCATTGCATATTGTAACGTTTTGTATGCATAATTCTACTCAACTATGCACATTGTGCAGTCGGCGAAAAACTCGCATATTAATTGTGAATCTTATAATATTATGATAATGTCTTTGATCCAGTGATTTACGAGTTCAGACTCTCGACTCATCTCGTGGGTTCGACCCCATGTTGCAACATTTATATCATGATTAGGACCATACAGACTGATCATCTGACAGTCTGATAAGCGAGATGATCCATACGACATGAATGGGAATGCAAAAAGTCCTGCGCCTGAACTCTCGCCAATCAAGTTAGTAAACTAAAAGTAGAAGAGAGTTCTCTTAAGAAATAGGTAACAGAGTTATTTTTGTAATGCTTATATTGTGTACTATAAAAATAGTTTCCGCGGAACTAAACGTGGGAGAGCCATGCTTCGGCACGAATGGGCCGGCCCGACCGGAGAAAACCACGTTCTCACAGAAAACCGGCGTGAAACAGCACTTGCGCTGTGTTTCGCCGAGTGAGTGAGCTTACCGGAGGCCCAATCCCCTACCCTATTCCCTTCCCTACCCTCCCCTATTCCCTTCCCTTCCCTTCCCTTCCCTTCCCATCCCTACCCTCCCCTACCCTATTCCCTCTTAAAAGGCCGGCAACGCACTTGCAGCTCTTCTGATGCTGCGAGTGTCCATGGGCGACGGAAGTTGCTTTCCATCAGGTGACCCAATTGCTCGTTTGCCCCCTTATTTCATCCAAAAAAAAAAACTAGCCTGGTCATAAAACAACCACTGTCACTGAAATTGGTGTGGGGAGCTATTATTATTTAAGGGGAGACGAGTGGTGTTACACAAGTGGACAGTATTGTGCTTTATTTTGCTTTGAAAACTTTACCAACAATAATGCATTTAAACATGCCTTTACTATTCTTAAATTTAAAAAAACCAACTCATTTGAAACACACAGCTTTTAACATCACTGTGGATTCAAATGCTATAGAATAAAAAGTAACAGTAAATTATACAGTAGATTGGTAAGTTATGTGTGAGCTATATTTTTTACCATTTTCTGCATATCAAACTATGCACAGTGGACCAAGAGCCCACGCCACGAGGGCCAGACCTTCCTTCGTTTCGTAAAGCTGAAAGTTTACCTGTTTGTGACCTTTACAGAGGTAAGAACGACCAGCAACTATGGAGTTTTGGTCACGTGTGTGACAAATAAACTGAATGAGGGTGCATAACATGATATTGTAGAATTAAAAGGTTTTTATCATTCTCTCTAAGAGATTTTTCAGAGAGAAGTCTATCTACTGATTAAATCTTTAGTGCCCGGTTTTTTGACCAGATTTAAATATCTATTAGCTTGTGGTTTTGATTGGCTAACATCAAACCATTAACCAATCAACAAGGCTGTTGAACTAAACTACTGTCAGAAACCAGAGAAACCGGCCACCAGATATTAAACAGAAAAATAAATATTTCAAACATGAAATTATTATTTGTTTTCTTGTTACATAATCATAGCTACCCATGTTTTTATATATCAGAATAATTATTATGTTATGTAACTACCAGCGATATGCACTGGAAGTTATCATATTATACAGTAATACCTAATGTTTATTTATTTCAAATTCCTTTGCAATCATATGATCACATTCACCTTGAAGTCTTTAAGAACTACGCATCTGGAACCTGAATACATAAATATTTATATTTATATTTTTAATTACTTTTATTAACAACTACATACATATTAGAATTTGCCCATGACTCAGTGCTAAAGAAATCCTACTACACTATATGCTTAATTATTATGGTCTTACCCAATTAGAAATTTTATCAGTTCAGTCCAGTAGTTTAGGAGACTTTGCAACCTATTTTACAAATCTTTCCTTATACTGTGTAGATTGGTAAAATTATATAATTGGACATTTTATAAGAAGTGTCGTAGTCTGCATCAATCATTAGAATTTAGAATCTAATATCCAAGCCATTTTTTAAATCTATTGACTTTAGGAATTCTGCTGGCTCACGAGCAGAAATCTTTCAAAACATTTTTTCTATGATTGGTATTTGGTGATATTTAATAAGCTTAGTTTTAATTTGCAAAAAAAGCAGAGATTACATGAATAGGATGAATGGAATGGAGGGATGATTAGTTGTCAACTGTAATTAACATCTTTACTAACGTACATTATGAAGATAACGAAATTGAATTAAATTAGTTAGTTAAGAGGTTGAAGGTTAATTTATAGAATAGAGGTTGAGCAGACTGCTGTGTCTGATAAGCTGATATCATTGATTTCATGTGTCATGTGATTATTAAGCAGCATTTACATGTTCTAATACATAACAGTATATTGAAACCGGAGAAACTAACCTACAATTTTGTACAAGAAGATGCTAACGTAAACACATACCCAGGATCTTATTGTAAACATTGGCAAACTAGTTGCGAATTTCAAGGCTGCTCGCATATATCACGTGATAAATTCCAAACGAGATCTGTGATCGCTTATGCTAATGTTATCGCCGCACAAAACATTCTGAATTACACAAAAAGCACGCTCCAGCGTTGCCGTTCCTACGAATTCCTAGCTCCGAAATATTATCAATTCTCCGCAAATACGCAGTTAGCATGCAATAATAAATACTCACAGCGAGTCCGTCCAGTTGATTCCCGAGGGCTGTGCTCAATCCGAGAAACTGTTAACCATCAACCGGGAACATCACATTAGCATACCACTCGTCGAAATACAACTAAGCCGATTGATCTGGCTACAACTGTCTCGTATCTAGCGGTAAATCAAAATTTTAACACATACAACTTATGTTTATTGATACACATGCTTCACGTTCGTCCCGAGAAATACGTTCGTAAGAAAAAGTCCCACTCGATGGAATAAATCCGTCCTTCTATGCAAAACAATGTCCACAGCGAAACCACACACTTCACAAAAATCCAGCGACTATTGCGCACGCATCCGGTGAACCGAGACGGACGTCAAACAAAATGACGTTTTCATCCTGTGTTGCCATACTGAAAAATCATGTGATTCGAATGGGTTGTGTTCTTTTTAGAATCGGCACCAGATGACGCGACGGTAGACACTTCTAGATTTTCTATTGGTTCCCCGCCGATCTGAAATTATCTGCAGGTTGGCATCACTGACTACTATGGGTTGTGTTTCTAAAAAATCTCAGTGTCCTGTCAAGTGTGACATAAATCAAAATATCTTAAACCTAGTTTCCGTTAGCATAATATTAACATAAAACTGTATGTATTTATATATTTCCATATATTACTATGTTTTTTTGCTTCGTCTCTCTAGTTTAAATTTCACGAAGAACATACGCCTAAGCGATCATTGGCCTAAACGATTAGGCCATTATATTGGTAACAGTTTAGGAACACGCTGACATAATATAATACTTGTCAAACTGAAAACTGACAACTGAAAGAGTTTTGGCGGGCATGTTACTTTGACACTTCTTCTACTTTTTATTGTTGGTGTGGTTTTTATTATTTTTTCCCAAATAAAATAATAAAAACCACCAATTTTTCCCAAATTGTGTTATTTGGGTTTTTGATGTTCATTATTGGTAAAATATTAGCCATTAGATATTTGTTATCGTGCACAAGTGCACTGTAAGATATTGTCAAAACCAAAATTTATAATCCTGTGACATTTGGTGTGAATACCGGTAAATAGGGCTATTTCTTACGTGAGTTTTAACTAAAACATCGTTATAATAACTTTATTATCCTATTCATTGAAATATTATTGCGTCTATCAAGTTTTACATTCTTTTCTAAAGTCTGCTGGTTCCAAGTAGTTCAGAAACTTCATAATTCATAATTTTTCGTGGAGCGAAAATTCTTTCAACCATCTTTTTCGCCTTTTATTTCTTTCGATTTTCATTGAGCCAACAGCTAAGCCTATGAGAAGACCAATTTTTTGTTGCTTTGACAGAACTGGAGCCATTAAGAAGACGTCTGGCCAAAATCGCCGCATGGTCACAACTGATTTAGTTACTAAATTAGGACAAGTGGAATAAGAAGCTTCTAATTAGTCTCCTTTTTAGGATCCTAGCTAGGACTTCTAAATTTAGTGAAATGGAATAAACTAGTTGTCTACCCATACGCCATTTAGTTACTAAAATGAAAACTGTTTGACAATCAAATTAAAAAAATAAGAAAATGCCTCATTGACCAAAAAAGCCGTGGACAGCTTTTGGCCATTTTTTTGGCCAGACTCACTAACCTCCATTATAGTGTGCAGTGGCTCTGTTCGTAAAGGAGAACTGTCAAAACCTGTCAACGATTACGTTTTTGTACAGTCCCGAGTCCGACAAGGCTTTATATGAATGTGTCAAACTGTCAATGGGCGCTGCTTCTGGTAAGGAGAACTGTCAAAAATGACGTTTTAGTATGATAGAAGCGTTAGTTCTTTTCTCGCCACGTTCATAAACAGCCTTGTCGAACTATATGATGGCAGCGTTACTTCCTTTTTTCGCCACGTTCATTTAAAGCCTTAGCGAGCTCTAAGAAATATCGGACGATAAATCGCAGCTGTGTGCAAGGAATCGGGACGCATTATCGCAATATCGCTTGCGTTATTATCGAGTATATCGACCGATAATATCGCGCCTGTCTGCGGGAGGCTTTAACCTTAGGACTTTCTATATTTAACAGTTTAGAATGGCCTCAATTTAATTTGAAGTCTGAGGAATATGCTGAATGATATAAACACGCAACGTTGACCATTGCATTGTAGACCTTGTGCAAACTGCAAAGCTGCAGCCTGCAAACTGCAAACTGTGCAAAACTGTAAAGTCAAAAAAAAAAATGCCACAAAAAATCACTGTCAGATGTCACTGTCACTGTCAAGTGAACAAAATTCTAAAATTGAAGCAAAAAAAATTAAACAAAACTGACGTGTACCTACAACAATACGTTTATTATATTTTAGAGATTTCGTAATTTCATGTAGATTTCTAGAAAAATAACCATGTCGGCCAACGAGAGACTATTAAATCCGGAAAGAGAAGAAACGCCACAACGCAGTGAACCTACATCCGAGCGCGATGCGTATTTCCAAGCCCTCAGGCTCTGGATTCAGCAGGCGCAAGTGTATCAGAAT
Source organism: Cyaniris semiargus (assembly GCA_905187585.1). Lineage (NCBI taxonomy): Eukaryota > Metazoa > Arthropoda > Insecta > Lepidoptera > Lycaenidae > Cyaniris > Cyaniris semiargus. The sequence continues at coordinate 18,203,419 of LR994555.1, read as the reverse complement.
CTTTCGACATGTTTTCCGTATTACATGATGTCTATACAGGGACTGCAGACCAATTCGACTAATCCACCCCTGATCAACAACAACTACCAGTTGCAGGGCGGCCAACAGTTTCCATTTCAAATACCCGTTCCCCCACGGCCTCCTGCCGACAACCAACAAGCGGAAGAAAACCTCACTGCTGCAGAAGGTACGAGTGGTATAATAATAATCACTATACTGGTGATTAATCATTACAATTCTTACTAATAATCATCTTTTCAATTTTTTCTCCAGTAATTTCTAGGCATGGAGGATATGAGTACATAATACCGCCCCTGTACAAGAGGCTGGTGGCAGAGTTTATAGACTTCCTGCTGCTATTTATACTGAAACTTGTTGTCACATTTGTGGCTGTAGATGTTTTTGAAATTATGTAAGTTGGTTGTGTTGTAATGTTTTATTTTACAATTGATTTTGGTCTTTAGTTGTAAAGTATCATTCCTTTTGAGTATTATATGCCCAAAGACAAATTAAAACTGTTGGTATTAAAGTAATTTCAATGTTTATATAAATAACTTTAATAGTTTAAAGTTGGTTTAAGTTGCTCATTGAACATTCAATTAACTTTCTGGTATTATTTTTTTTCAGTGACTTGGACAAATTTGACTTCTACAAGTTGAGTGAGGGCTACGATGATTACAAATATGCCATGGAGCTAACTTCAGAGATCCTGTTTTTGGAAGTTATATACAGGATACTTGTGTGTATTTATGAGGTACGAGTTACTTATGTTAAACAAGTTGATTAGTTTTATGCTTATTTAACACTCTCCCTGCCGGCAATATATAATGACTTAAGTTCAGGAGGCCATGGGGGCTACCGGCGGACCCTATGGTCTCCTAACAAAAGAGTTACAAAAGTGCTTTGGCTAGCTGCACAAAAATTATTGGGGGTCGCCGGTGGATCCGTTGGCAGGGAGAGTGTTAAAAGACCAGTCTTGCAAAGAAAGCCTTTGACACCAGCTTCTGTAATCAATTTTAACCCATCAAACCCCAAGCAGCCACTGGTGGCCGCGTAACAATTGCATATCTATTGTAGACACAATAGATAATAAATTAGTAAATAATAAAGTAATTACCACGATCAAGGTATTAAGAAAATAAACAATGTCTTCTATTACAGGCATTCTGTTTAAGCAGTAACGTAGGACGAGCTGGAGGAGCTACTCCGGGCAAGAACCTCCTGGGCTTGAGAGTGGTGACAGCCACAGCAGTCATCCCCGTTGAGGGCCGAGCCAAGCAGACTGTCCTACTTTACCCAGGAAGACCTCTGAGCTTCCATCTAGCATTGTTCAGATCTCTGATGAAGAACTTTCTCATTTCCCTACTGTTTCCGTTATTCTTTATACTATTTGTGTTTCGATTTAATCGTACTGGATATGACCTGCTCTGTGGAGTCATAGTCGTAGAAGAGAATATTTTCCCTGTGAGACGGTTTGCTCCGTAATCTGTGGTATGAGAACTTTGCATAATGTACAAATTGGTGGTCATATTATTTTTGTAGAATTTTGTTATTTTGCCCGCTTACTAATAAAACCATGTGCACAGCAAATTATTATACAAGGTTTGCTTGTGTTTGTCTGGCATATTGTAGAAGTCGGAATATGACAGAGACTGTAAACCTTGAACAGTCACATGCTGGTAAATATATTTATTGGTAAGAGGATTGATAGATTACTAAACCTATTGAAGTAAACAATTGCTCAAGTATCATGTTATCTCTCTCATTCTTCACACTGATAGATGAGACATAATATTGATATTTAGACAATAATTAACACTTACAGTTATTAGCGTACATATGAATTACTTTCAGAACATTGTCATGTGATAGGTATTTATTGTTGGCATCTCAACTAAATTGCATTTTATTTTACACCTTTCTGAATTTATATAGTGAATATATTGAGAGAGAGAAAAATTACCAAAGATTTAAAAGTATTTTTATTTCTTCAAAAAATTTATTTGCAATTATTTCAAAGCACATATGTATGTGTTTGCATATTTTATGGGCCTGATTACTATATTATTTTAATATAAAGTAATAATAATTATTATTATAAAAAATGCTAAGTAGTACTTTGTTGAAAAGTTTTAAAAAGTTATCATTTTTAACCCATCTATCCCCAAGCGGCAGCGGGCTGCCGCCTAACAATTGAAAATCCGTTTGTTTCTGTGATACCCACGATGGAGGTGTTAAAGAGTTTAGTTGAACTAAGTAATAAAAAAATACTGAATCTTGAGTTATTGTAATATTTCTCACTTCTTTTATATTGCTTGTCTTTAGTTTTAACTTTTAACCAAGTTTTAACTTCTTATGAAATATGTAAAATATTTTTCCATTAAAAATTGTAGCTATAAAATAGTAAGGTAACAATAGTTATTAGACAAGCTGATGAATGTTATTATAAGTATATATTTATCTTTTTTAAATTCGTAAACAATATGGATAAATTCTTGATAGAACGTGTAAGAGAATGTAAATCTATATATTTTTACCCTTTGCTAATAAAGAAATTGTAACAGTGCACTGTTCCATTCCAAGAGACCTAGTCTGTTAAGCAACTTTTGTAACATTCGGGTAAGGATAAAACGGCAACACGGAATCTAACAATATTGGTTATGTAAGTATTTTGATATCGTTGGTTATGTACACATATTGTGTTATGACACAATATAGATTTCATATTAGTAAAGGGTCTAACGTATAAGAATATTATTTTTTAGTGTAAGAAAATTTTTTGTTATTATTATGCAAGATAAACCAAGCTATTATATTATTAATTAATAAGTACCAGTTGTGTGCAATAGTGTTAAATACGGTGTGTGCCGTGGCTGTTGCGGTGTAAGTCTGTAGTAGTAACACATTAAGTTTACAGTTTGTCATCATACCCATTATGTGTATGCCAATTTTAATCTATTGCTGATTTAATACTAATGAGTAATGAGTAATGACTGACTGTATATAATTTACATGAATAGACTATTACTCCAAACTTATGTGTACAATCTCATTTAAAGACAGAAGTTAAAAATGTATTAAGTACATGGAATAAAATGATTTAAAAACAAATCGTGGTATTGTATTACTCTAATTTATAGCAGGTAGGTAAGGTAAAAAGGTTATTGTGCTTAATTTTTTCATGTGAATAACATTTTTATTATTCGTAGAAATATCGCCTGATGGAAACATAGCTCTGAGCAAACATATTGTTACATTCGGTACTAATCAGAAATCTTAAATCTACCTAGTTTTTTACGCTTTGATTACACCTACCGAGTAGAGTGTCGAGACAGTGCTCTCGGCCAAGCACTCGGTATATTGTTTTGTATGGAATAATAGATGTACTCGGCCGAGGGCACTGTCTCGCCATTCTACTCGGCAGGTAGGTATAGATATACTCAACCTGCGGGTCCCAATGGCCCGCGAGAAGTTAAACCATTTTGAAAGGACAATGCCAGTTTTTGTATGGAAGTTGGACCAAGTGCTGCCCAGAATGCAGTTATAGCGCATTATGTTCTTTATGCCAATACTTATCTGTGATCTGAGCATGCGTTAGCATTCTATATAGTTTGTGGATCTGAGGCGCTTCAAGATCTGTCCCTGGGATCAAAAGAAAAAAATTTTTTTTTTTAAATTCTTTATTTTGTAAAAAAAATATTTAACAATGATAGACATGTATTTATAATAATATATAAAAACGCGTAAAATACGAACATTCTTGTAAACCTCCTTTGGAAACATGATGTTTTTCCAAGAACAAGAGTAGCCTATGTTACTTTCCATCTCTTCAACTAAGTATACCTATGCCAAAAATCAAGTCGCTTGGTTGCTTCGTTATGCCGTGAAGAAAGGACAAATAAACAAACACACTTTCGCATTTATAATATTAGTATGGATAGCTGTTGCCCGTGACTTCCTTCACGTTATCATAGTATAATAACTTATTATAATAATAACGGAAATGCCCTGCCTGCGCTGAAAGTAGTGGCAAGTGCAAAGCAGCCCCCCAAAGTACCTGCCAGGGGCAAAGCCTCCCGCATATTAATCAAACGACGAATTATCCTAAAAAAGGAGGATCTAAAGTCAACACTAACGACGCGAAACCATTTTGTTATAAGCAACAATCCCAGGAGGAGCGGGAGGGGGGGGGGGGGGGGGGGTTGGGGGTGGCAGACCCCCCAAATACGGGCCGGGGGCAAAGCCTTCCGCATAATAATCAAACAATGAATTATCCTAAAAAAGGAGGATCAAAACTCAACACTAATGACGCGACACTATTTAATTATAAGTAATATTTACAGGAGAGGGGGGAGGAGGGGGTTTGGGGGGGCGCAGCCCCCCAAAGTCCGTGCCGGGGGCAAAGCCTCCCGCATATTAATCAAACGACGAATTATACTAAAAAAGGAGGATCAAAAGTCAACACCAACGACGCGAAACCATTTTGTTATAAGCAACAATTGTTTATTTTAACATTCGGGGCAAAAACACGTCAAACAAAGTAGCAAAAACGAGATTAACAAACATTAAATAATTAATTAGAAATCATGATTTTACTACTTGTTCCAGGGATGATTTTTTTTTAAATTATTTTTTTTGTGTGTAATTTTATGCTAAGATCTAACTTTAATTAGTCTGATTACTGGGCAACACTTGGTCCAAACCCTGTCAATGTCCTTTACGCCTACTGGTAAAATAGTGCAGTCGTCGTGAAAGTCGTGAAATTTTTTCCATTTTAAATTGCAAATTTTAAAGAACGTCATTTTAACCCTAAATAATTTTGTTTGCGGCCCGCGACATCAAGACCAAAAGTATTTGTGGCCCGTTTGAAAAAAAGGTTGAGTACCACTGCATTAGCATTTTGGATTATGGCAAAATTTACTGGGTGAATGATGGTCTATAATCTATATAATGCACGCTGTGCAGTTTTTTATCATCTGTGCTATATCTGTCATTGGTCAGTTTCTCATCTCGTTTGACGTTTTAGTTTAGTAACGTGGCGGCGCTGCGCTCGTATGCCGCAGGAGTGGCCTGTCATTGTCATCGTTCATATAGTTTTCTGTGATAAGAATTACTGTGAAATTATTTATAAGCTTACTAAATAATTATAGTTTTATAAAATGTCGACGTCTGGTGAATTCGGTAATCCCTTGCGCAAATTTAAGTTGGTTTTCCTCGGCGAACAGAGCGGTGAGTCGTGGACGTCCAAGCCACAGTTGTACATTTTTAATACATAGTTTTTCAGTTTACGACACGTATATAGATCGTAGACATTATTGAATTACTGACCTACATCAGGCTGGGGGTCGAGGTACTCCTTTGAGTGTAAATCTGATAGACAGCCAAATAATGGAGCGCTCACAGATTTTAGAATGTAGGTTACTCGATGTACCATGTACCGATCGTCTGCGAGTCGATCGCTCGGGGGCTCTCATGCCTTTTGTTTTGCGATCATCTCCCTACTATTAGTTCACGCATTGTACTGCCGGAGTAATTACCAGGCATTGACCCTGTGCTCATGATTTTCAGTGGGAAAGACTTCGCTCATCACACGGTTTATGTACGACAGTTTCGACAACACTTATCAGGTGAGAATGTGTGCCAAATCATCCTAGTTATTATAACACGCAATAATTAACTGTGCACTTGCTTTTATAAGGAATCCATAGAATATCCATAGCAATGTGCTATTTATGCTTATGTATTAACAATACACTTATAAGAAAAAATGAATCAGCTGTTTACTTACATTTCTACAAGTGTTTGTTAGTATTGTTTCTTTTAAAATCATATTCCTTTTACTAACAAACTGCTGATTACCTCTAAACAACTTGTTTTTCTTGTTTACTTATTTTGCTTCTTATTTCATGATGCTATAATATTTAAAATTACTTTTTTAAACATAAACAAGATCCTTGTAATAAATTTTTTATTTCAATCCACTGAAACATGAATCATGTCTTAAAAATGTTTCACCAAAGCCATTGAAACAAAACAGGGTTATTAAGCGACTCAATGCAACTGTATTTTTATTATGAAAAAACAAAGCTGTGAATAAAACAGTTTTTTTTTAAATCACAAACTCTTTCTTAGTTTTTTTTTCAGTAAAAAATTAATAAAATATACTTTTTCCTGAACTGATAATATTAGTAAATAATTTATGATGAACAATAATTGTGCAAAGATAAGAAATCAATAAGCATTTAGACTGTCTATAAATGCTAAAAATATCTTGCTATCTTAATTTATTTTAATACTTTAATTTCAACTAAATACTGTTTTTCATTGTATTACATAGGTTGTATTTGTTTTAACATTCAACAAAAGAGTTTTTAGTAAAAAAGCTACTACTTCCTGTAAGCTATAATATTGTGTTCTGGCTACATTAAATGAATTAATGAAGATTCAACAATAATAATATTAGAGTAATATGAAAAAAATGAGAACTGTGGAAAAAGCTATATTACTAATGTCTTACACTGTTTTCTAACTTTGTTTGTCCATACATATATCTTTTGTTAGGTGAATCATTACTCCATAACAGAATGCTACCTTAATGCATTGAAGAAATATATTATCATCCTAACTTTGAGTTTACTTAATATATTATCATCCTAACTTTGAGTTTACTTAATATATTATCATCCTAACTTTGAGTTTACTTAATATATTATCATCCTAACTTTGAGTTTACTTAATATATTATCATCCTAAATTTGAGTTTACTTAATATATTATGAATTAATGAAGATTCAACAATAATAATATTAGAGTAATATGAAAAAAATGAGAACTGTGGAAAAAGCTATATTACTAATGTCTTACACTGTTTTCTAACTTTATTTGTCCATACATATATCTTTTGTTAGTTAGGTGAATCATTACTCCATGACAGAATGCTACCTTAATGCATTGAAGAAATATATTATCATCGTAACTTTGAGTTTACTTAATATATTATCATCCTAACTTTGAGTTTACTTAATATATTATCATCCTAACTTTGAGTTTACTTATTAAATTATCATCCTAACTTTGAGTTTACTTAATATATTTTCTCCAACAGGCAACAATCGGTATAGACTTTCTATCGAAGACAATGTACCTGGAGGACCGCACGGTGCGGCTGCAGCTGTGGGACACAGCCGGCCAGGAACGCTTCCGATCCCTCATCCCCTCATACATTAGAGACTCCACTGTTGCGGTTGTCGTTTATGATATCACAAGTAAGTTTATTTTGTTAAGGTAAATATTAATTTAAGGACATAAAGAAAAGTATATTATGGGAAGTTATTGATGTCTTAATGTGATCATGATAGGTAGGCAGTATTATACATTTAAAAGGTCTGTGTAATAAAGCTAAATAGGTAAGAAACATCAATTTCAAATCTAAATACTGCATCCACTTTTTAATAAACAATGACAAGTACTAAGATTTGTATGCAGTAAATAATAAGGACTATAGAGCTTTTATTCTGAACAGCAGTTTCTGTCGTAAAGTTATCTACTCATTATAATTAACATTTTTTATATAAATTCTAACAGTCCAGCTCAACATTTAGTATTATAAGGTTGGGTTGCACCAGAGGCGTGGTTAAAGTTAAACTTAAGGTTAAAATTATGGTTATAGTTAAGGCTAAATTTAACTTTAACCTTAACCTTAACTTTGACCGGAGAAATTGACAGATGACAGCTGGTCCAACAAGGTTATAAATGAACGTGGGCGGGGGCGCTGCTGGTAAAGGAGAACTGTCAAAAATGGCGTTTTTGTATGATGACAGTGTTAGTTCCTTTTTTCGCCACATGCATTTAAAACCTTGTCGAGCTCTATGGTTATGGTTAAATATGGCGTCTTGATGGCGTCCATTTTTAACTTTAACCAAAGATTTGACATTTTGCACTGTGGTTAAAGTTACAGTTAAAGTTAAAGTTAGTTGGTGCAACCCACTCTAAGTATTATGTAAAGTGTATGACGTCATTTAGAGATGGTTATGGTCTGATTATGTCAACCTGTTACAAACCAGTTAGATTACGATCTAGTCGTCTAACGGCCGTTCCCAATATTCAATCTATCTCTGGTTTGACATACGACCGATCGCAGCTAACATTGAATTGACATAGTTAAGATATATGTCTCTAATGTCTAATGAGAGCTATTCCTATCTCTAGTAGGGCAAAACCAGAGATAGATCAAATATTGGGAACGGCCGTTAGCCCATCTTGTAAGAAACTTTCTCAAGAGACAAGAACACATTCTCGCACGAGTTCAAACAAAGGTTTACAGTTATCTGGACCTAAATACTTCCTAATCGTAGCCTATTTATAATTTTATAACAGTATTTGATGTCAATCGCAATTTCGTTCACACAGAGATTCGTTTAGCGCGCGGGAACCGCACATTTTTCTGTGTGAAAACTTAACTATACTACACTGTTCTTTCTCGGCTCTGAAATTTAATCAATACGTCATGGGTACCAAAATTCTAAGTCCACACAGCACACTACATCACACTAGCTATTATTATTATACCAAAATTCGGTGGATTAAACGTAAATAGTTAACAGATTGAATGATACGCTTTCATATAAATTATAACAGTAAATAGTGTGATGGACTACAATTAATTAAAATTAATAATATTATTTCAATTATCATTGGTGCGAAAAATCTAAATAATAAAATAACAAAAAAAGGATGTGGGCGAACAGCCCATAGACGGCCCCAATTTTATATAAAAAAAAAAAAAACAGTAAATAGTGTATTAAATTCTTGTAACTAAATAAGGAAATATCTTCTATTTATAGGCTCTCATTTCAATTTCGTTGCATAAAAACGATGATAATAATAATTAATGAATGCATCTAAAGTGTGTCAACGATGCTACGATATCTCGGTCGCGGAAAAAGTTGTGCTGATATTAGTTACGCAATGAAGTCGACGATTGATACATGAGGGGGTGTGCATAATTTAGCTTAGACGCTTTTGAGTATTTAAAGAATTTTTAAGTACTTAAATTTGGACTGTTAAGGAGGAAACAAAAAACGCCCTACAAAAATACAAAACCATAAGAACCTAATAAGTGGAGAGCCAAATGCAACATTCAAAAGGCTCAGAAGACGAGCCCCTCAAGACATGTTTAATATAAACAAAGCTAGCACCGAAATGGACATATCACTGGATTTGTTCAATACAAGTCAAGGACTATACACATTTAAGGCGGCCACATACATCAGTTTTCCTGATTCGGAAACCGTATCATGAAAAATTCCGTACAACTACCACACACATTAGATTTTTTCCGTTCGGAAGCTTTTTCAGTTCGTTACTAGCGCCCGCCACTGTGTAAATATCAATCAGTAATTCAGTACGGCTAAGAGGAAACAGACCGGAAGAGTTTGTCATCAGGTGTCGTGGGTTTGTGGTTGACCACAAAAATGACAGGTGGAGGACACATAACGTCTCTAGGGTCTAGTGTTTTCTCTCTGATATAGACTCTCATTTTGGAGGTTAGGAAAACGGCTTAAATTATTTTGAAAAGAAAAGTTTTTCAATTTTCTGTTAAAACGCTCTAGCACGGGGCCACTCCCCGTTCGTGTTTCTTACGCTGGTTCTTTTTGCCGGGCTAGTTCCTGAACGTAGACATTCTGAAAAGATTTGATTAAACTTTTGCTCAAGAATAAAACTTTTTTTAAGTAAAAACCCCATTTAGGAATGCAGTAAACATAAAGTCATTCACATAAGACACAGCTCTTCTTCTGTCCTCAATAGGTAATACTTAAAACCCAATCATTTACAAGTTACAACCACTCACACAAGTTACTTTATGCTCTTATTTATTTCTTATCGTCTAATCGGTCCATATGAAAACTACAACGGTACCTGGCGACTTAGCATCGATAAACTAGGCTATAAAAGTGTTATATAAACACTAGGACTGATCGATTACCTAGGTAGGCCGTAGGAGCGACAGCCACGGCCCACGACTACAAGTTATAACAGACCGTGTGTACATTTTTATATTGTACGTCTGTCTACCGAATTGAAGATCTTAAAATATGGAAACATTAATTTTGATCTAGTCCTTTTGCTTGAGTGTTCTGAGCTAACTTTTTTACTTATTTCTATCGGAAAAGTTATGTACTTATATCTAATATCAAAATAAAACGAATACGAAAGTGGTATACTTTCGTATTCGTTTTATTCTACGACAGAATAGCTGCTATTCTGTCGTTCGTCGTAATTTCTTCTATTCCTCTGCTGCAGAGGAATAGAAGAAATTACGGATCGGTAAAAGAAGTCTTTTTGTATTTCGCATTTCTATTCGGTGTGGTAGAGACTCTACCTATTCTACTCGAGCACGGTATACTCTACCGTCGAGTATACCATGGTCGAGTAGAGACAAGTATGAAGTAGCGATAAGCGTATTCTGCAACCGGACTTTAGTTGTGAGAATCCGTGATCGCACGCCACCGCGCCTGAATCTGAAAGTGTGTCACGACCTCCACACTCCAGTCTGCAGTGTGCCTCTTATTTACTACACGTTACAGAGCATTATTAAAGTATTTCCTGGTTCTTACAGTTAAATACGTAGCGAAACAAGGGCGGCGGTTTAACGAATTGATTTATTGGAATGCATTTCGCACGAAGCGATCGCGAAGTACAAAATAAAATTTTAAATATTATCTAATGCTGCAATTGGGTATGCCCAACACTTGTTTGTAGGGAAATTAAATGTGAGGCGTTTAATTAAAAGAGGAGAGGGAGAGGTCCGAATCTCACGAGCAAAAATCCAACCAAAAATATTTGTTAAGGCTTCACTCCTTAGTGAAAGCTTAACAAATATTTTTGGTTGGATTTCTGCTCTACAAGCTGAGAGGCCAATTTCCATTGTCCATGCTTCATTGCCAGGAACAGTAAAAAAAATCTATGCAAAGCAACAATTTTAGGTCGAAAAAAAGAACTAAAAGTAATTTAATGTAACCTCGAAATATACTGTTCCTAAACTAACATTTTAAGGCTAAATTTTAATTAGCAAGATCCATTTATAAATTCAATTCTTATAAAACTTCAAAAACTCAGAATGGCTCGAGAGTTTTAAAATTGAGTAAGTTATTTAAAATGTAGGCGGCGTTCTATTTTTCAGCTAGCCTGTACTACAGAGTTGTGTAAAGTTTTCGTTGAAATATCTGAATAAAAAATTTGTATGCAACCTTCGCTTCGGCTTTGCAGACAGTCCAGCGAAGGGTATCATCTACTCTCCAAAGTACAAATTAAATTATTTAATATAAAAAAAGTAATATTTCTAGATATTATTGTTTTTAACCCCCAACAAAAAGGGATTTATTTATAAATTTGACGTCTGTCTGTTTGTCTGTGTGTTTCTGTTCGTGGTATCGTGGCATCCAAACGGCTGGACCGATTTTGATCTAGTTTGTTTTTGTTCGAAAGCCCACTTTATCGAGAGTGTTGTTAGCTATAGTTCATCGCCAGCCCGCTCAGTGCTGAACAATTAAGTTTTATCTACATACTTCAAAATTCTATTAATCGGGGGTTGATTTTAAATTTCTTAATTTAACAGTATTTGTTATGCTGCTTCTTATAATAAAATAAATATAAATAAAGATCTGCGGACCTAAAATGGTCACATTTTGCAATTCCTCTCAAATCAATTCAGAAAATGAATTGTCAAACTGACGAATGTCAAATTAGTACGAATTGTGCGAATTACTAGACATATGAATTGCAAGCAGAGTGACCATTTTGCAATTTTAATAAAATGAATCATATTATGATTCATAATATGATTCACCAAAGCGACAATTTTAGCCCCGCTGATTTTCAGTCATAATGATTGGTAGTCTCAAATAACTCTGAATGTAAGAAGAGGCTCTTTGTTCTTCTTGCCGAATTAGTTCATTGACCTCTACATCAGAGACAATAATGTCAAGATCGCTCCGTGGAACAGTTATCATTGGCGATAATTTCTAATGTACATTATTTGTATGACTGCGCGATTTCGTTTCACAATTCTACATTCCTCAGACTGCTTTATTAAATTCGTTTTCTCGTGCCGACGCAATCTGAACTGTAAGAGAAAAGAGAAAGGTCGAGATTCCATTGCAACCACGAGGTTTACCTAGCTGCGAAGCTAGGTAAACATTTGGGCTTGGACCTAATCTGTCCCTGTTGACCTAGAGCTTTATGTACCAGTTGACCCCGAAAACATTGACCCACAAGTCTTATCCCGCAAACAATGACCCACAAAAATCTTATTTGAAGATCTAGATTGTATTATCGAGTCTAACTCCTAAGTTTTGGCCACCTTGATATAAACTATAAAGTAACAAAAGTATGTTGTAATTTTAATAGGAATAAACTGTGATAGAAGTAGTAATATTTTGAACAGAATATTGTGGCGATTGTTAATTTACTCTTTACCTTTCAAAAACGCTTTTTAGGGTTCCGTAGTCAACAAGGAACCCTTATAGTTTCGGTCTGTCCGTCCGTCTGTCTGTCCGTCTGTTTGTCCGCGGTTTTGCTCAGAGACTATAGGACCTACAAAGCTGTAATTTGGCATGAATGCACATATTAATGATGCCGACAAAATGGTACATGAAATCTTAAAAAAATATATTTTTTTATGGTACCTTCCCTACACATCAAGCGGGGATGAATTTTTTTTTCGCGTGCACCCCATCGTGTGGGGTGTCGTTAGATAGGTTTTTTAAAAATATTATAAGTATTCATAGATCATTTTCCGATTTAGGCATCCGTTTGTGAAATATTAAGTTTTAAAGTGGAAAAAATCGTTAGAATCCAGTGTCCCCCCCTTCTACCAGCTAAACGGTTGCTTCTGAAAATGTGAAAAAATTCACGGGAGTAGGAAATATGCTGAATTTAAAAGGAAAACTATCAGACTTCATAAGTTTTTGAGTTATAGTCGATCAACTAAAAATATGTATGCGGCGAAGTATAAAGGAACTATTCGTTCAAATTCCTTTGAACGTAACTGAGATGATGTTGTTAGTAGTGTAAAACACGATATAAATGTACATTCATTGACCATACAAAAATTATCAAAAACTAGCGGTACTACGGAACCCTATATTGCGCGTGGCCCGACACGCACTTGGACGGTTTTTTAGATTTGGCATTTACGGCAAAGAAAATTTGAACGTTGAAGATACCTATCTAATATCTATAATATAATTAATTGTATTCTTTCTGCTTTCATGTCTGTAACGGCCTTACGGGTACAGACACTACAGACATGTTTTAATAAACAGATGGTACTTACCACCGCATTCAGAAACATTAATAATTAATGATGGTTAAACTTAAATTTAATGAAAGTATTTCCGGACCAATACGACCTGCAAACCTTCAAGAAGAGAGCGTATTCCCTCTTGAAAGGCCGGCAACGCACTTGCAGCTCTTCTAATGTTGCTAGTGTCCAGGGGCGACGGTAGTTGCTTTCCATCAGGTGACCCGTTAGCTCGTTTGCCCCCTTATTTTATACTAGCTTTTGCCCGCGGCTTCGCTCGCGTTAAGAAGTATTATTATTATTTAGGTATCAGTCTCAGCCCGATCGGTATATCCTCTATTTTATCCCTTGGGGGTAGAATTGATCAAAATCCTTTCTTAGCGGATGCCTACATCATAACATCTACCTGCATGCCAAATTTCAGCCCGATTCGTCCAGTGGTTTGGGCTGTGCGTTGATAGATCACTATGTCAATCAGTCACCTTTGAGTTTTATATATTATTTAGATTTAGATTTAGTGAATAATTAAGTATTATTTAAATCATCATTTACTAATAGATCTAAGCTCCCTCCCGCACGCGCACCCCCGCGCCGCCTTGGTGACGCCCACTTCGCAACGGGCCGTGCAGCAGAAATCGTAATATTTTAATTCCGCCATAACTTCAAAATCAAACGTCCAATTTTAATCATTCACAGACCAAATATTATTTACATAAACTGTGCTTAGTGATTAAATAATTTATTTTGATAAGGATTAATAGCAATACCAATAAACGCGTTTAAATGAAGTAAAAAAAAAAATCAAGATTTTTAAATAAAAAAATGGTTGTTGTGCGGTGTGCCTCACTCGACATAGATAAGTATTGTGTGTCGCGGACTTTTTTGTAGATATTTATAAGATCTACAATTAATTAGAACATTTTATGGTTCTATCTTTTATAGTTTAGGCAGCGTACGCAAAATAAGTAACGTTTCTGGTTGATTTTTACACCTTGTGTCCGAAAAACACAAATATCTTACGGAACCCTATTTTTTTTCCAAAATAAAATTTATCCTATGTTACTCGTGGATAATGTAGCTTTCGAATGGTGAAAGAATTTTTAAAATCGGTCCAGTAGTTTTTGAGCCTATTCATTACAATTAAACAAACAAACAAACAAAGTTTTCCTCTTTATAATATTAGTGTAGATAAAAAAGAGTTTTACAGATAATAATCTAAATGGGGCCTATGTGAAAATCTTCATACAGTTAAGTAATTGATATTCGTCTCTGACTGCGGCGGTTAATCCTTTAACATAGACAATAACATATTTTAGGGTCTGTTTCACCACTTTCTGATAAGTGCCGGATAGGTTATCCACAACCTAACTTGACAGATAGAGTATGGAGCATCTGTCAAACCCTACTAATCCAGTATGTGAAGGAATCCATTGGAGAAACACCTCTTTAGAACAAGCCTTCAACTCAAATAAAGTTCTTAGAATACTGTAGGCAATCGGTGTTCCTCTCACACGAGAGGTACACCGAGTCAAGTGTTGTAGGGATTAAAATTTTAATGTTTCTTTTTTTCCACACGATGTTTTGTTTTATTTTCCTAGTTATAATACGTTACCCAATAAAATTATTTAAAATGTTCATTTTTTTACTTGGAACCAGGTAATAAAATCAGAAACCGGACCCGGTCTGCACCGGCTACCTATTAAACAATAGATTTCCGGTTATAGCTGTTAAACCTACGAGTATATAAGACCATTTTATACCGGAAATATAATAAAAGATTTTAAATGTGTCAACATATTGTATACATTAGAAAAGTATTAAGTTGTTAAAAAAATTCCAAGTCAGTATGTATTGTAAGATTCAAATTAATATAAAAACTGCAAATTTGCTTTTGTAATAGCATATTGCTTTACTAATATGAAAAACTAAAATAAAAAGTAATCGTTTTTTTGTTTCTGCTCAAAAATATTTGCACGGCATTAATAAAATATTTTATCGATTTATCGAGTCACTTTAGTGACTCAATGCCGTTTCTCTAACCTTCTGTTTAAGTATTAGTCAGGAATAAAAAAAAAAAAACAAAGTTCAAATCAATAAAAAAAATTGGTATAGAAATATTGACAACCCTAAAACCATAGTTACCATAGAACACTTTAGAAGCCTCTAACTTCGGTGCCCTTTATTATTTGGATCTAATTTTTTTTACACGAATTCTTGTACATTTAAGTAACAATTCTGTATAAAAATTAAATCCAAATAATTAGAAATACGTTCATAATAAATTAAAGAAAAAAAAAACATAAATCGTAAATAAATATTTAAACACTTATTTAAGAAATATGTAAATTTAGGTTATATTGTGTGTTTTTTTATTATTGTCGATCAGAATAATCAAGAAGACAATTAATTAAATATTTAAAAAGTTATGGCAATTTTTAATTTTATTGAAAAAAAAAATTAAAAGTATTTTTTTATTGTTCATAATAAGAAATTAACGCATGTAAATACTAATAAATTACTTACATAACATTTCTGTTCAAGATTTCCAAAAAAAAAAAGGCATGGCCAATTTTTTGGACAAAAAATACACTGTGCTATTTTAAAAGCGATAGAGCAACATAGTTACATGTGACTCGTGTGACGTGTCGTCCCGCAACTCAGGGCGTCGGTTTTATGTCCCGACTCCCGACGCGACGTCCTCCATAGACCGACCACGTTACACGTAGTCGTGTTATTTACAATTACATACGCTTTTACTGCTGAATGCTGATCAATATTATGTGCACGAGACGTGGTAATGTAGCGGGTATTAGAAAACAAAAGTTCTATAAAGTCCTAAACATAATTAATTGAGGCACAGAGTTCATATAAAATGTCGAAATTATGTATTGTGTGCCCAGCCCAGTGTCAAATTCGTCGTTTTGAGTAGTTTACCGTGTCAGAAGCACACAGGAGTTTGTCTATTCGTTAGCGCTCTTAATCGGCTTACGATATTGAAAAGATGAGCTCGTGATTTTAAGGAAGCAGAAACATGTTTTTTTGATGAACTTTTACGCCAAATATTTATGTCTTTTATGGCGACTAAACGTAGATTTCTCTCGGATTTTTTTTCCAAAACGTAGTTCACTCGAAGTGTTTTTTGTGCTCGTACTCTTAAAAATCAACCACCAGCGCGAGAGTTGAGAACTGAGAAGGTGTCAAATAGTGACACACATGACACCTCGAATCGAAATGAAAACGCGCTTTTGGAAATGTATGGCGTTTCTAACGAACAGGATCGCGAAGATTAACCAGCGGGGCTAACATGGTCGCATAGCAATTCCTCTCAATCAATTCACAAAATGAATTGTCAAAACTGTCAAAGTCACGAATGTCAAATTTAGACCAATTCAATTGGTCTTAAATTCGTACTAATTTGACATTCGTGAGTTTGACCAATACAATTGGTCTAAATTCGTACTAATTTGACATTCGTGACTTTGACAGTTTTGACAATTCATTTTGTGAATTGATTGAGAGGAATTGATATGTGACCATTTTAGCCCGCAGGTTTCCGAGCCCTGGCCCCCTACCATGACATCTTATAGCAGTATTACTTTAATATTAATTTCAGATTTCGCACAAACAAAAAACATAGCTATGTTTATATAAATAGAGATCCAGTTTGTTTATGCGAAATTCAAAAATAATATTAAAGTAATACTGCTATAAGAGCTCATGGTAGAGCCCCTGGTCATGACGTATTCGAAAGTGGTGAGATTACGTCACCGTGAGTCATTAGAACCGGTAGATCTCCGACTACCACTAGATTACGTCATGTTATGTGCGCTTGGCAATAAACCCGGTGTAAGACGGACCTTATGACTATAGCAATAGGATCGAATTGGTGTAAAAAGTTTGTAGGTATTTGGAATAGAGTTCTCATCAAAAGAGAGTAAAGTGCGAAACCGGGTTCTTTCACTCTCGAACGAATACAGTATTACATCTTTACAATATCTATACTATCTATACTTAATATTATAAAGCGGAAGAGTTTGTTTGTTTGTTTGTTTGTTTGAACGCGCTAATCTCAGGAACTACTGGTCCGATTTGAAAAATTCTTTCAGTGTTAGATAGTCCATTTATCGAGGAAGGCTATAGGCTATATTTTATCACGCTAAGACTAATAGGAGCGAAGAAATAGAGGAAAATGTGGAAAAAACGGTGGGGAATTATTTGAAAGGGCTTATTTGAACGTGCTAATCTCAGGAACTACTGGTCCGATTTGAAAAATTCTTTCAGTGTTAGATAGCCCATTTATCGAGTAAGGCTATAGGCTATTTTTTATCACGCTAAGACTAATAGGAGCGAAGAAATAGAAGAAAATGTGTAAAAAACGGAGGAAATTTTTTGAAAGGGCTTATCTCACGAACTACTAGAGGAATTTTTCAGTTATTTGGGTTAGATAAGAAGTAGACCACGTGAAGGATCATAGGCTATTTTTTGTAGACTGATTTGTCTGTGAAATATCTAATTTACGCGGGCAAAGCCGCGCGGAACGTCTAGTCTTTAATATTATGAATAAAGAAGTACCATAACTCTAATTTATGTATTTAATTAAAATTTCAGAAAAAATACTAAAATACTGTTTTCAACACAAACCAAAGTCTTGGGAGTCCTAAATGCCCACTTTCTTTGTCTTGTAACTTGTAAGAGTGTACCTACTAACTAGTATTTCGCAACTTAATAACCCTCAGCCTCAGCTGCCGCACTACTCGCGACTTAATGTGAATGCAGCCTTAAATCTCCCGGCTGAGCGAGTCTTAAACGAAGTAATGCGACTTAGTTAATGACTCGTACCGTTGTTGAATTGTTAACGAGGTGTTATGTTAACGAGTTAACAAGCGTGACGTCATACCTGTGGGAAAACTTTTACCCATACTCTCATAGTATCTCTTCATCTCTAGGTTAAAGTTGAGGAGTTTCAAAAGGCTTTAATAATTATATATAGGAAATCTATAACCCGTAAGGGAAAAGTTGGAGGGTTTAAATATTATATTTTTTTGGGCTAAAACAAAAGAGTTGAAAATCGAAGTGCTAAGTGTGAAATCAAATGTAGGTAACTAATCTAAAAAATCCGACACATGTTTTTTCGGTTCTATTCAAATAGAACAGGACAAAGAGGTATTTTCCACGTTCGGAATTTTAAAAAGCGTTTTATATTTCGAATGGGAAGATACTATCAGGGATTTCACGTAAGACGTGTGACCCAAAGTCCGAAACTTGAAGCCGGGTTCGCCTTGTACATTTAAACTTGGAATAAAATTAAGAAATAAAAAAAAACTGCCTTTAAGTTCAAATAATTCCTAACTTGTGTAAAGTAATATAGTCCATAATTGTTGTCACGGTGTGTCGGGGGACGGCCAAGTAAATTACAACCTACAACGGCCAAGTCGCTGATTATCTGGATTCAGTTCGCTGTATTTCTTCATTTAATTTTATTTAATGCTTTTTAAACTTGTGTTGGTTATAGTGTAAAATAATTCCTATCAACAGAGTCATATTCTCACGATTACCATCTATCAATGTCCTTTTCGATGATGCCGTTAATATGAGCCCAAACATGAAACCTCCACTGGGTTCATACGAAGCTCGGCTCCTATAGAATCCAGGTGACAGTAAATATTTATTGTTTATCTACTTCTTACTGGTTGTCGCAATTAAAATGAGTCCAAACACGAAACCTCTGCTCTAAGTTGGTGAGGAGTTGGGTATCCTATTGATTACCAGGTGATGCTGCAGCACCAGCAACTTTCCATTAATATGTGTACGTATGCGTATTTTTTTAATTTTTTTTTTATTTTATGAAATAAAGGGGGCAAACGAGCAAACGGGTCACCTGATGGAAAGCAACTTCCGTCGCCCATGGACACTCGCAGCATCAGAAGAGCTGCAAGTGCGTTGCAGGCCTTTTAAGAGGGAATAGGAGAGGGTAGGGATGGGAAGAGAAGGGAATAGGGGAGGGTAGGGAAGGGAATAGGGTAGGGGATTGGGCCTCCGGTAAACTCACTCACTCGGCGAAACACAGCGCAAGCGCTATTTCACGCCGGTTTTCTGTGAGAACGTGGTATTTCTCCGGTCGAGCCGGCCCATTCGTGCCGAAGCATGGCTCTCCCACGTTAATTAAGTATATTGTATATTCACAAATGTCACGAATTAGAATTAAAAATAAAACCCATCAAACGACTACAAGTTGCTATCTGCCTTTCTTGAACCAGATAAACCCAGATTGCCCAGCACTGAGCAGGTTGATGAAAAAAAAACTAGATCAAAATCGGTCCACCCGTTTGGATGCTACGATGCCACGGACAGACACACACACAGACAGACAGACAGACACGTCAAACTTATAACACCCCTCTTTTTTGTAGGGGGCTAAAAATCCACAGCAGAATTACATAGAACCTCCTTCCTTTTTGTAAGTCGTTTAAAAATACAAGCAGTGATAGTTGAAAAAAAACCGGCCAAGTGCGAGTTGGACTCGCCCATGAAGGGTTCCGCAGCAGCAATAAGGTTTATTTTTATGAAATTAAAAGGTTTTTGATTTATTTTTATATTTCAGTTGATTTAATGAAAGTTAATTTAAGGTTTACCATTTATGACGTATAAAAAACTACTTGCTAGATCTCGTTCAAACCAATTTTCGTTGGTAGTTTTTATAGTAATGTACATATATTTTTTTAGACTTATCATGAATACCTATCCATAGATACCCCACACGCATAGGTTAGATGTTTTTTTTTTGTTTCAGTTGTACCTATGGGGACCCCTAAAATTTTTAATATTTTTTCCATTTTTGTATTAAAATCTTAATGCGGTTCACAGACTACATCTACTTACCAAGTTTCAATAGTTTATAGTTTCGGAGAAAAGTGGCTGTGACATACGGACGGACTGACAGACAGACATGACGAATCTATAAGGGTTCCGTTATTGCCATTTGGCTACGGAACCCTAATGATACATCTTTCAACTCATATACTTCACCCAAGTAACTGTGGTGTGTGAAGTGTACAGTAGTAGCGAGTACCACAACTATAGGTCTACCAGAATCTGATGGCAATTTTTGACAGCAGATTTTCATAAAATATCCTTGATCATTGGATTAATTTTTATATTTGCATGTTTAACACACAGAATCAGCCGCTATAAGAAAAAAAAAGGATCAAATTGTTTTATTCCAATTACTCCGGTATTGCTAGAGTCGTTTTATTTTCTCACTTTTTGCCATCAGATTCTGGTAGACCTATACATATTGTTTTATATGACAGTTACTCAGCTACATTACATGTTCCGTCAGTAATAACAACTGTTATTTATAACAGGTGAGCACGAATCTATCTCGCTAGCGTGCGATCGCCGCCTCGGGTTTTGTATCTAGCCGTTATCTAAATACTCAGTCCCTGGAGTACTCCAGGGGGAGGGCCCCCCCTCCTTCAAGCTCTATCTTATTAGGTTTTAGCTCCTATAAATTTGTCTGGAGCTTTCTTTGTTGATGTCCACGACTTCAATTATTTATCTTAGACGGAAAGAAGGATGTAACAAAAATAAGTGATAATACTTTAGGGTTTGTACGTGTTCCTTGAAGAGAGTTCACTGTGAAAGTAGCAGCGCTGAAAGACCAAAATTTTTTATTCACTTTCGTATGGGGAAACTCGTGACGCTCGGGCCCTTTCCCATACAAAAGTGAAAAAAAAATTGGTCTTTCAGCGCTGCTACTTTCACAGTGAACTCTCTACAAGGAACACGTACACACCCTAAAGTATTATCACTTATTTTTGTGACACACTGTACGTGTATAATTAACTAGACGTTCCGCGCGGCTTCGCCCGCGTAAATTAGATATTTCACAGACAAATCAGTCTACAAAAAATAGCCTATGATCCTTCACGTGGTCTACTTCTTATCTGACCCAAATAACAGAAAAATTGCTCTAGTAGTTCGTGAGATAAGCCCTTTCAAATAATTTCCCCCGTTTTTTCCACATTTTCTTCTGTTTCTTCGCTCTTATTAGTCCTAGCGTGATAAAATATAGCCTATAGCCTTCCTCGATAAATGGGCTATCTAAAACTGAAAGAATTTTTCAAATCGGACCAGTAGTTCCTGAGATTAGCGCGTTTAAATAAGCCCTTTCAAATAATTTCCCCCCGTTTTTTCCACATTTTCCTCTATTTCTTCGCTCCTATTAGTCTTAGCGTGATAAAATATAGCCTATAGCCTTCCTCGATAAATGGACTATCTAACACTGAAAGAATTTTTCAAATCGGACCAGTAGCTCCTGAGATTAGCGCGTTCAAACAAACAAACAAACAAACTAACAAACTCTTCCGCTTTATAATATTAGTATAGATAATATGACTGTCCGTCCTAAATTGTGTGTTGTCCCAAATAGTTCCATCTTTAGTAAGTTTCACTTTAGGGCTGATATTTGAAGATACGTCTGTTTGTCTGTCCGTATGTGTGTATGATTGTCTGTTGTAGACTGAAATTCTGACATCTATAGTAGAATTTAGTAAAAGTATTTCTAGCGCGAAACTCCGCATCAATATTGAACATTCTTCATTCATATTCATGAATCGAGAAATTTTTAATATAATATGTAAACAACTTCAGACTGAAAACTTTTTATTGAAAGAACTTGTAGAATTTAACATCAGTTGGAAATTGAAATTGAAAAAAATATTGAATGTCTGTTACTTAAAAGTATGTAATTGTTTTGCGGTCAAACATTTGTGCTTTGTACAAATACCACTTGGGCCAACTTAACGTAAATGTATCGCATTCATTATTCCCTAATAAAAGTATATCTTTCGTCATTCCCAAATAAATGAAGAAAATTCATATCACGTTTTGCCACACGATGACACGATTCTTTACCTCCGTATATAATTAATTCCCTATGATATAGGAACCATATGGATCGGCCCTACGTAAACAAATATCGTGTACAATATGTGTTCTGTGCACAACACTTTTGGAACATAAAATGGCCGCCTCTTTGTCAATATCGGTTGGTTATTACGTTTTCTTGCACTGCACTGTTTTATACAACACGAAGGCATATTAATAGTCTCTAAGCAAATCCCTAACAACAAATGAAAACTTCTGACAATGCGTACTTTTCGAAAAAAAAAATCGCATCGCAAAACTCGAACTTAACATGGCGGCATCGGCCACGTTCATGCTATGTATCTATAGTAGATTAATAGTAATAGGGCCTCTTCATATATTTCTGAACTCAATGTTAATTCCGAATTCCGATAACCTAACACCGCTTTTGATGATTTATGCCCGGTTTCTAACAGTTTTTTTTTTGACAGAAGTTTATCTTTTCACTAGCGTTGTTGATTGGTTAATTTTTTGACGCTAGCCAATCAAAAGCAATAGTAAAAAGATAACACCGGTTAAAAAAACTCGGAAACTGGGCATTGGGCTGGTTTTATCGTTAAGCGTTTCGGCAGCGCCGTTGGAGCGCGCGCGTTCGATGATACAGTAAAGGTTGGCTTAAACCTAAAGAACATAGAGCAAGAACTGCACAAGAACATTCTTTCATATTCGTTTAGTGTAAACTATAATTCGTTACAACATACTTTAGATCGTTTACACCAATCGAACCAACAAGAACATCAAGAATAAGAATTTTTGCTCTATAGATGAGAATAATTTAGACCAAACGAGCGAATGCTCATTACTCATTCGTCAACGAAAAGTAGTAGGGTTCACACTACACTCAAACAGTATATAAACTACGTAACAACTACACTATGTCTGACTGTGATAGCGATATTGTGATTTCAAGTGCTGCATTTATTGTTATAACGCAATTAAAAAGAAAAGAAGGAAAAGACGTTGGTGGGTGACGAATTTAATACAGAGAAGAATACTCGATAATTTAAAAAACCCGCCAAAAAGTAAAATATTTCAAGAACACTAGAATCCCTTTGAAGAGACCGCCTCGAAGAGCGAGCACGTCCGAACACGAAAGAATGCTCTAGGCAACTGCTCGAGCGCTCTTGCGTCGGTTACACCAAACGAGCGAGCATTCTTAGAGCATTCTACCATTTCTACCTATTTACCGCCGAACACGTGGCGAACACACTAGAACAACGAAAGAATGCTCGTTGTTTGTTTACATCAAAAGAGCTTTACTAGAATGAGCATTCGCTCGTTTGGTCTAAACGGATCTTAACGAACGAACGGACGAACGGCGCTGCTCAAGCGCGCGACTTTGAAACGCAACTACTACCCCCATACATCTTCGAACGCGTGGCGCTCCAACGGCGCTGCCGAAACTCTTAACGATAAAACCAGCCTTATGCTTGATTTACACGGGTGACTAACGGGTCGATTTTAGTCACCCGGCAAGTCACTCGCTACAGTAGTATTCGCAGCAAGCGATCGCTTGCGACTGAGCGTTTGCACGGTCGATTTTAGTCACCAGCCGCATGCGGCCGCTGGCCGCACGACTTTGGGGCTTGCGACTTTAGCCGCATGCGGCGTAGTCGAATTGCCATTTACACGGTCGATTTTCACCGTGCGGCGTAAATCGTGCGGCTTTAGTCACCCGTGTAAATCAAGCATTAGTGCTTGTTCAGACTTAAACTTCATGGTTATGACGGAAAAAAGTCTGTCGGACCCGCTGGTGTATTGAAAACTTTGGCCCACGCGTACGACTATATTATTCACGATTACCTTTAACCCGGATAACACAAATGTGATGGATATGGGTTAAATATTAGACAATATTTAACCTATATCCATCACATTTGTAAGAACCATTCCAACTATAAGAGCCATCACAATTATTGTAAGAGCCATTGTTACTAATTTTCAGGAAATAAAAATACATACTATTCTATTCTGTTCACATTCCAGACGCGAACTCGTTCCACCAGACGTCGAAATGGATCGACGACGTGCGCACGGAGCGCGGCTCGGACGTGATCATCATGCTGGTGGGCAACAAGACGGACCTGTCCGACAAGCGGCAGGTCTCCACCGAGGACGGCGACCGCAAGGCCAAGGAGCTCAACGTCATGTTCATCGAGACCAGCGCCAAGGCCGGATACAATGTTAAACAGGTACAATATTTTTAAAGTAGTGTGGCGGTACCCACAATTATCGCCACAATCCTGCATCGCGCTATCGAAGTTTTCTTAGTGCGTCGGTATATACAGGGTATAACAAAACTAAGTCATAATACTTTAGGGTGTGTATGAGTCGCCTGTATGGAATTCACTGTGAAAGTAGCAGCGCTGAAAGAGTAACTTTCTTTTTAACTTTTGTATTTGAAAACTCATCGCGCTGTGGCGCTTGCCCATACGGCATACACTACTACTACTACTTTCACAGTGAACTCTATACAGGGTGTAACAAAAATAAGTGATAATACTTCAGGGTGTGTACGTGTTCCTTGTAGAGAATTCACTGTGAAAGTAGCAGCGCCGAAAGACGAATTTTTTTTCCCCTTTTGTATGAGGAAACTCGTGACGCTCGGGCCCTTGCCCATACAAAAGTGAAAAAAAATGTTCGTCTTTCAGCGCTGCTACTTTCACAGTGAACTCTCTACAAGGAACACGTACACACCCTAAAGTATTATCACTTATTTTTGTTACACCTTGTATAAGGGACACATTATCATTATTTATCAGTTATCACTATGTTTTATTACAGCCTGTACAAGACAACTGAAATCAATCACGCGGGCTCCGGCCGGACCGAGCATACCACCTCGCTCGGTCTACCGATCTTCCTTTGCGGCCGCCACGCATATTCCCACAGTAGCAACACTGAAAGAGGAACTCTTATTGTATGGGCAAATTCATGCCGTTGTGGCATTTCTCATAGAAACACAAGTCAAAAGTAACTCTTTCAACACTGCTACTGAAAGTCACAGTGAACTCTACACAAGGGAAAAGAATTGTCACTCCCTTTACATTATAATATGTTGTGCGGCTCAAAATGTACAGAAGAACGATTCTTCCACATTAATGTGGAATAATTCCTCGTGGTCTATTTTGTTGTAATTCGATGTTCACATTCGCCGCACTGTCGTTGATAAACACTGCACTAATCAGACGTGCGAAAAAGAGGACGCCTGTCGCCTGCTCAATGCTCATACCGACATTGACAATAATATACAATGCTTTTACCAGACTAATTTGAAGCCTTAAGAAAGGGCAATGATAATATCATATTGCACATAATATTATTATGTATGTGCAATAGGCGTATCAATATAATAAGTGGGCGTGGCTTACGACGCGCGACGCTGCGTGCACGCATAATATAACATTGAGCTCGCGCGCCCGGTCGACACAATGCCATGAATGTCTCAGTCGCCTGCCATTTTAAATCTGAATTAGATGCTAGCTCATGTGAATCAAAGTGTACAAAATTCGATACAAAATTGTAGAATGTGGAAATAATAACGTTTTGTACTTTGCATGTGCTAAATAATATAATCGCTAGTCAGAATACAATTTGTGTCGACGGAGACTTTTCTGTAGACCGTGCGCTTAGGGTCTAATAGTAGGCGCGTAAAAACGTAGGCGCATTGAATTAAGGCTGAAGAAACTCTTATTTTAGGTATTATGTTTATGCTTTTCAACTTTCACCTCTATTACGAGTGCCATAAAGTAACAATACCGTTGTAATTTCCAGCTGTTCCGGCGGGTAGCGGCGGCACTGCCGGGAATGGACTCCGCCGAGAGCAAGCCCCCTGAAGACAGTATCCTTTGCACAATAGACACAAGCCCTCTTGCCCTAGCCTGGGTTAATGTTAATCCTGGATTATCTTCTCTCTCGTTTTTATGAAAGAGAAGACATGATTGGAAGCATTTATCCATTTTAGCACAAGTGATTTCATAATATTATTATGTATTAATTATATGACGATGAAGCTAAAACTTATGCAGATAGATATGCAAGTAGACGCCGCTATTTGAGTTTGATTTTTGACGAACGATTTTCATTAAAATCTGAACCAGTTGTATAGTTCTTTACGCCTGTTAGAATTAATATTTGTCTTAATATCACGCTTTCTTTATCATAAATAAGGAATAAAAGAGAGAGTAAGTCAAGGAATAACTGTAACAGGCGTTGGTGAAATAAACACTAACTGCCGCAGTCAGAGAAGAATACTATTGTAATTAAATTAAGAGTTTGACAGATAAAGTATAGGGCTCACGTCAAAATCTTTATTTAATTACAGTGTATTTAATATTCGTCTGAGTGCGTCTGTAAATCGCGCTAGATTATTATACCGTCTACTTAAATATATGTCTGTGTTTCACGCGTACGTACACGCAGCCCATACAAGCACTTGTGCGGACACGTTTGTGGTCATGTTGACAGCTGAGAATGTAGAGGTTACTTAAAACTATTTGACCAACTTTGCTTATATGTCGGAATAACACGCCCTCTTTCATACATATTTTGTATATCTTGGTATTACTTTCGCTCCTTCCATAATGAGATATTAAATCTAAGATCTATTTTAATCCACTCTGGGTTTAATTGTGTATTAGATATGGTAAATATGGGTAAAAAAATTGGGATTAATAGTAGAAAGTTTTTAATTTGTATATGTTTTTGAGCCTTCTACGTTCTCAGCTCTGTAACTTCTACGTATTTAAGACGGTTTGTGCGTTTTTTTCGTCGTCCGTGACCAGTTAAGGGTCTTTTACACGCGTTGTGTTTCGTCGTGTGGTGGTGGTATAACCGGCTAACGTGTTGTAAGTAAACTTAACAATACTAACTGTCGCCTCTTGTGTACACTTCCTACGCTTATTATGTATTTATTGGCTTATAAACCTTTTGTTATAATATGTTCGGTGAACAATTATACATTTGGATTTTAGTTGTTTTGTGTTTGGTAGACAAGTACATGTAGATTGGTAGACTATTAGAGATTTAGGTTAATGTTTATAACTGTCATAATATATTTTATCCTAGGACGGCTGGGACCTTAGACTTTGACCGAAACTGAATTTAGAACCCGTATGAACTAGTACGACCAAAGTTTCGTAGTAGAGAATATGAAAAAAAATAATAAGCAACACACTAAATGAAATGGAGCGAAATCATAATGATGAATTCTTTAGCAATGGTTGTTTGAGGACTAGGATGCACAGACTGAAACGTTATACTTTTTTAATAAGTCAATAGACATATCCCTCTTTCTGGCGCAGTTGGGCAAAACAGCACGACAGATTTTTTTATGATGAAATCGATTAGATTACTCTTATTTCCTTCTGCATGCGACTGTTTCTAGCAGTTTCGTTTCATTGCGTGTTTTCTGTAGTGTTTTTTATTTTCCTTAATGGTATGTGTTCAGTGCATGAGGTAATACTGAGACAGGCGCCGGGGGACAACAAGGAGCCCGACAGCAACTGCGCCTGCTAGACAACTACAGGATTAGTTTAAACCAGTGTTGCAAACTTTACGATTTTCCCTCACAGGAAAAATTGTGTTGTTGGCGACCCTATGATAGTTGTGTTAAAACAATCGTACTGATGTTGCTTTATGCAGGGTAATGCCAAAAGTACGATTTTCCCGAATTTTTGGAGTATTGTGCAGATGGCAACCCATCACGCTATGATAAAGTTGTAGACTATTTTGTCATGTTCTTTAGTACAGGGTTAACATCCGTATGATTTTTAATACACAAACTTAGAGTAGAATAATTGTACGGTTGGCAATCCTGCTATGTATGTTAACAGCTACAATACCGGCTTATTCCATTGCACAGGGTTGCCAATCGTATGAATGTTTTTCCTGCTCATACCTTTTGTATTATATTTTACGGTTGGCAACTCTGTAATACTACGTCACGCTGAGGTTGTCAGACAACCTCCAATTCTGTTTTATTGTTCGGTTTGCCAGCAATTCCTAAAAACGTAGCTATTTTTAGGATGCAGCTAGCAACCCTAATAATCTTATGAAAGCTCAGCTTCTGTTTGTGTCCGCGTAACTTTTAAAAATTTAAATTATATTTTTATGAGCATTATAATTCCTTTCAACAAAGTTATAGCTTCAAAAATAAAACTGAAAAATTTTATTGACTATGAGTTTATATTACAAACTTTTTATTGCTAACATTAAATGGAAATAACATTAATGTAATATGGAAACTATAGTTTCGTTTTTTTTCTCGTTTTTGGAGCTATTAGTCTTATGAAATATTATGTTTAGCGTCTCTCAATGTGATTTTAGATTATACTTTTTAGTATATTTATAGAAGTGTTAAGCGGCACTATACGTTGAGGCTTACGCTGTGCTCACGAGCCAAGAATAATGAGATTAACGCTTTATCATTTAAAAAAAAAACTATTTGTCATGAATATCACTGGTTGTTAAAAATATAACGGTGTGTCCAGATTAGCTGTGACTGTACCAGTCAGCAGATATTGTATAACGTCACAATATTGCAATACCTATGACTAATACCAAAAAACACAAAAATAAAGATAATTGTTATGACGCGCTGTTTGTTCGGAAGCCGAACTCGCTACCTGCTCTCACAACTACAATTCACTACATTCTCAAATCATTTAATACTTACTACACGCACACATGAATTGTGAGTCTCTGATTGGTTACAAACACCACAAACAAAAGCGTATGCGTTCACTGAAACTGTTGTACACAATTGCGCACGATTTGCGATGCGTGCCCAGCACCCGGTATTCATTTTTAAATTTTCAAATTTTCACAAAATCTTTAATTATATTTGTACTTTAATAATTAATAACAAAAATAAAATAAAATTAATATTTAAGGGCTTCCATACAAAATACACAATTTTTTGGCAATTTTCGCTTTATAAGGCAACGGAACCCTTCGTGCGCGAGTCCGACTCGCACTTGGCCGATTATTTCTAAAATCAATGATTGACAATGGACTGGACTGGACTGGAATATGGTTCTGACGTCGAAAGTCACAGTAATCTGGAGACACCGTAAAGCAACGCTAAAGGTCTATAGACTATCTGTTCACGTTCGACTTTAAACCGTTTATTACTTAAGGCGAGGACAAACCCCATTTTGTTATTTATTGACATGTAAAAAATATGAGATATAAAGCACAATATTTAAAAGGTTTTAAACCATAAACATTTTAATAAAACGTAATACTTTGGCTGTAATTAATTTACAAACTTACCTCCGACAAAAATCTTTATCATCGAAATATAAGTATTAACAAGGATAACATACATTTTATTTTAATAAATTGGTAATAATTCTATATTAAAAAAAATTTACCGAACATTTTTTTTCTTAGTATTTATTTCGAAAGATATTAAAAAAAACACGAAAAATAAAAAATAGAGAAGATCTGCCCGTCGTAACTACAATTTTATGCTAAGCTAAAATGAATCTTATTGCGATGCGTACACGCTTGGCACTCGCGTTCGCAAGGTTATCGTTTTGGAATTGAGGTAAGTGCTCGCCTTAAGCGGTTTTTAAATATCTGTCTCTTTCATCCTATAACGAAAAGAGAGAGACAGCATTTGTGACTCGTGGCTTTTAAGAAATAGACAACCGTCGTGAAACTAAAGTTGAGCTTTTGTTACAATTTATAGGCGATGTATAATTAATATATTATTTCCCAGTTAAGGCTTTATGAAAGAAGAGAAAATTGTATTCTTATGAAAATTATTTATTAATGCAATGAAATTATTAATGTACTACGCAAAACTAAATAATTTGGCCGTTGACACAATAGAAAATATACTTTCACGAAAAAATAGCACTGTCTATACGATGTGAAATAATAATATTATGGTGTTTTGTTTAAAAACGTCGAATTTCTGACCAACTTTTATTATTATTTTATTATAGTGAGCTCACAATCATTCGCTATGCGACGCAGCTCAAAATTGAATTTACTAGACAAGATACAAGATTCATTTCTAGAGTTCTAATTACGAGCTATTTTGTAATACCCAAGCTATATTATTGTTTAACATTTGCCAAATACTCTTACCGGGTCATAATAAAAGCAGGCTGCTATTGATAATGATTTTAATACTAATTATGAAAGTAAATGTATATATTTTTTCTCTACCATCGTGACGCGGCCTCGATGTACGTTAGTATTATTTATTTAATTTAGATTATAATTTATTTTATAGAGGTTTCTAATTTTCTATAGTAAACTGAATATTTATAAGTTTAATTTTTATGCGTCGTCATTCCAACAGCTTTTTATATTTAAAGACCGACATTTTGTATCTGAAATCACTTGTAATAAAGAATTATTAATTTTTGAATATTTATTAGATGACCAAAACAATGATGCCGTATTTGTCATGTTCTTGAAGATTATGGACTTAATTTTGGTAAAATAATGTTTTTTTTTTATTTATTTATCGTCTCAAACACAAAAAATACTTTTATTTTGTTCGACTAAGGGCCAATCCACACGTACCACAACCACACCACGTGGTCGGGCGTATATTTCGTATTGTAAATGAATAAGTACTGTTCACACGTACCACATTTTGCAGTCGTTGTCGACCGCGTGTGTGATACCGACCACATCGCAACCACCAGCGAACTAGTGGCCGACCACATCGCAACCACAACGTTGCGTCGATTCAATGACAGTGCGCGCACACCGCCCGCGCTCTTCCCCCCTCCGTTTCATTGACTTTCGTACGTAACCACATCGCAACTACTGGCGACAACGCAACCATGTCGACATTTTGTCGGTACCACAACGCAACTACAAAAAGCTGCAGCGACACTATTCACACGTAACCACTGCTTGACAGTATTTTGTCGTTGCGACGTGGTGTGGTTGTGGTACATGTGGGTTGGCCCTAACAGTAACAATTTTTTAATGGCGATTATTTTATGAAGCAATTGAGAAAATTTACGAGTCCATAATTTTCACGGTTAGCGTTTTTTTAAGCAGCGTCAAGATGCACGCACCGCTCGTGAAGACTCGATTGTGGCGTCTATACACTTGCAATAAGATCGAGATTCGCTTGTGTGGCAGCGGAATGATGGAAACTATGTAAATACGACACGCAAATTTTTGGAATTAAACATTTTTAAAAACACTATTCTTGATTTTTTTATTGTAGGATACCTAAGTTAAAAATACTTTTCATGTTTTAATAGCAATTTAACTGGCACGACCGAGATGGATGTATACTACTGTCTCTTTCCATGCGATTGCGAGAGCTGACCTTTATGCAATGATTTATAAATTAATTATTAATAAAGCAGGTGAGAGATTGGTCTATTCACCACGAAGAAGTTAACTAGGCACCTTGCTCTAAGACAACTAAGAAGGTTTCAAGTTAATTTCCGCGTGTTGTAATCAGTACTTCCTGTCAAAAAAAACAAATTCTATATGAATCACAATAAGCCTGATGGCGCCACAATGATGGCAACGAAGTCTCTTGACTTTAGCGAGCTGTTTTGTGACAATTTAGCCATGGTTTCCTTCACTCGCGTGACAGCGGTGGACCTACAGACCCAGTCGCCGATGGGCTCGGAGCAGGAGGGCGGCGAGGGCGGCTGCGTGTGCTGAACGCCCCACGCCCGGCGCCCCGCACCTACACCCGCGCCCCACCCCCGCCCGCCATCTGCCACTGTCATCATGACAAGCGTTTGACTTTTGTATTTTTTATTCAACAATGGAAGCGGCAAAGAATTTGTGTCGAGAAAAGCCGCGATTTATGGGCATATTTTGTATTTTTCTGGGTTAGCTCAATGTGCTTACTTGTGTTAATGCGTTTGATATTTAAATCGAATATCAAAAATAAACTGCGATTTTAAGTGTCGTGCCAATATAAAATCACTTGCAATATCCAAAGAAAGTAATAAAAATAGGATATAATATTTACAGAATTAGGAGTAAATGTTTGCTAAAGATGGTGTTATAAAATTATTTAACGAATAGCATTATCAAAAATAACATTTAATATGACGAACCTGTAGGCCTACTACGAAACTGTTTTGAGACTCAAACAATCGGACGAGAATGCCGCGTCCTGCTCTAACAACGTCATTTCACGTTTGTTAGAGTAGGACGCGGTTTTCTCGTCCGATTGTTTTAGTCTCAAAACAGTTTCATGGTACAAGGCCAGTTTCAGAATATTCGACCAATATCCAGACCCAAATTTTGAATGTCACCATTACGTTTCTTTACTGCTCCAATTTTATTAGTTAATTATTATATTGCTTACAAGGGGATGGCGTTAAAATATTTATTTCATATAAAATATTGGACAAGAATCTTGAAGATACAGTACATCTGCGTTCTTAATGTCTATCAGGAGCTGTGTTTTATTCATACATCTGTAATTTCCATAGAAAAACTATGATGCGAAGTGACATTAAGAAGTTGGTTGCAGTGTATGCTTGTCTGAGGTTCTTAAATTGTTGGTATTGGAAATCATCGTGGATGGTAGATTGTATATTGTTTTATATTAATTTATTGAGATTTTTTATGTTTTGTACGATGGATGTTGTATCGTAAGGTTTAAGAGACTGTGCTTCCTTGTCCAACTAAAATACATAAGTTTTGAATCATAATTTGCACAGTGAACTATTTTTACTAAGGAGCTGAAAAACAATTTCATTTTTCAGTTCTGATCTAGGACATGCAGTATTTGACGTCTTTGGTACATTTTAAAACAACATACAGTAAAGCTACTGTCTTGACATCCCCTGGTAAAATTACTGTTTGCCTGGGGATGTATTTATGTTGTTCTCTGTGCTCACTAATTATTTATTATTGTTTGTCTAATGTCTTCCCATCAGTAACTGTGTCTAGTTGGTCAAGGAAGCTGTGGGAGAGGTTGTAAATAGTATGTTGTTTGGTTTATACCGATCACCAGCGTCGATCTCAGCCGACCGCGATGACTAGTGGAGATGTATAACCCAGTGACCAAACAATTATATCGAGTCTATGCGGTGAATGATATGAAGATAATTAATCACAGTTAAAATAGATTTAAAGTGAGTGTGGCAAAGCGCGCCACCCCGGCAAGTGCGCCATATAGCTATATTCCATTTTTCATACTGCTGATTAGAAAACTCCAACCAGCAGTATGGAATTATAGTTATATGGCGCACTTGCCAGGGTGGCGCGCTTTGCCACACTCACTATATTCACAAGTTACAACCATAACAATTAATATACATCAGCAATGACGAAATATCTGTGGACCCGTTTTATGACGTCATTTCAGCGCAAGTGGTCCGTCACAACTCACATACCGGACTGTTATTGCAGCCAGGCAAAGCAAAGTCTTGAGTCCCGTAAATAAAAACTCGTTTGCTTTCAGTTTCGAGTAAGGTGGTCACATTCGCACTCGACACGTCGAAGCGTGTTCTTGCGAGTGAGACAAAACGTAGGAACTGCGACTCATGCAGCAAACAAATCACAAGCTATTACCAGTATTCTCTTTGTCTGGTGACACATTCGTGCCGATGCACTCCACTGGTCGCCGTGGTCGGTATCAACAGACAAGACTAATTATGTAAGGACTCATTCTTCTAGATAGACTTCGGCACAGTTAGTAGGTAACTTGCTAGCCATTTAATATATTGTTTACGCGTTCACGAGGCTCAGGGAATATCTTGAGATGGGTTTGGGAGTTCGGGAGTCGGTTTTGGGGGTATTCTACTTAGAAAAAGTAATGAGGGTATTCTGGAAAATCCAAATTGAGGGTATTATATAATAAAATTAATGAAGGTATAGTGTATACTAGAAGAACTAAAATGAACTGTACTGGTACTTTAGAAAACAAAAGTGTGGGTATTCTGGAAAAATCTTGCTATGTGTAGGCGTTTTAAATATGAGGAAGAGCTTTATACGTGGCCTCATAGAGATCAAGATATTCCCCGAGCCTCGCATCTAGCCCACTGCCGTAGATCCATTTCAATATTAGTAGATAAAACTCATGTTAATCGAAAAACGATGAATTTGTGAAATTTTTATAGTATTTTATATGCAATAATAGAACGTCTTATGATCGAGTCTCTGAGAACGTGCGATGTGCTTAGCTTCTAGCGATAATGTTACGGTCATTCCGGGTTAAAATAATGTTCTGAATAATAAAGGATTTTAAATATAACTGTAGTTTTATTATCACTATCTCGCTCTACGTGTTGCCATCTTTTTCACGTATGTGACGTCCATGGCCTTCTCGATTCGAAAACTTACGTTTGAATATAGAACAAGTTATGAATGAGAAATTAGGATGTTTGTGTAGGTAATTTAAAAAATAATCACGAAATCAAAATCTCAAATTGTTTAATAGAATGTAATTGTACAATCAATTTAAGCAAATATTTTAGTAATTATATTTTTATGCCCTTAAAAATAAAAACTATAGTTAACACGTTCGTACCTATATTTGGCACAATTTTAGTATTTGGAAGCCTTAAAATAATCAGTAACAGTCTTATAATCAAATCCTAAGTTATGTACACAGACTCAAAAATAATGTAGAGGTAGGTACAGCTAGCTTTATAAATATGTACTTAAAATCCTTAGGGCATTTCTTTCTATACTGTACTCGGCGAAGCGTGGCGGTAGCGGTCATTGACTCCCTGTCAAAACTTGTCATTTTCTATACAAAGCCGCGATTGACAACATCTGACACTTCATTGTCAATCGCGGTTTATATAGAAAATGTCAAGTTTTTGACAGGGAGTCAATGACCGCTACCGCCATTGTTTCGCCGAGTACAGTATAATTTTCTCCTTCTAACGTAGAAGGAATGAAAATAAATAAAATCGGCCAACTGCGAGTTGGACTCGCGCACGAAGGGTTCCGTACCACATAGCAAAAATAGGCTGAAAATTGTGTTTTTTGTATGGGAGCCCCCCTTAATTATTTCATTTATTAAAATTTTATTATAAATTATTTATGTACAGATAAAACTGAGTATTTCGTGAATATTTCAAGTGTCTATGTAATGCCGTTATTGATATCGAGTAAAAAATAGCAAAAAAATCACGTTTGTTGTATGGGAGCCCCCCTTAAATGTTTAATTTATTTAGTTTTTAGTATTCGTTGTTATAGCGGTAACAGATATACACAATCTGTGAAAATTTCAGAAGTCTAGCTATAGCGGTTCTCGAGTTACAGCCTGGCGACCTACAGACAGACAGACAGACAGACAGACGGACAGACATCGAAGTCTTAGTAATAGGGTCCCATTTTTACCCTTTGGGTACGGAACCCTAAAAATATATTTTATTAATGGCACTATGTTGTTTCAATAAAACACCATTAATATTAATTTTGTTAAACAAGAAAAATAGAGAAATCATGTATGTACTATACAATGTTTGGTAACCAGAATTAAAAAGCTTATTATAGGCATATTCATTGCAAGAGTCTTATATTGTAGTTTATTATGTGGTTTTGTCATATTAACAAATGACTAAACTTATTACCTTTTATAATTTTTAACATGGAATGAGGAGATATTTTAA
This sequence comes from Cyaniris semiargus, assembly GCA_905187585.1. Lineage (NCBI taxonomy): Eukaryota > Metazoa > Arthropoda > Insecta > Lepidoptera > Lycaenidae > Cyaniris > Cyaniris semiargus. Next base: position 18,167,608 of record LR994555.1, on the reverse strand, counting down.
CATGAAAACTAGAAAACTAGTGAATCCGCATTTCATATTTAACTTTTATTTTACAGTGTCGTAAAGTCAATTTTTGGCACAGGATTTTTAAACCTATTCACAACTTAAATCTAAACTTAATATTGAATATGTACAACAAGAAAATATAGTTAAATTATAATATTAGCTTAATTGGTCCTTACATTTACAAATTAACTACAACACTGGATTCGATTGCTTTAAAACATTTTGTTTTGTTTTTTAATTTGTCTTAACTTACATTTCTTATTCAATATATAGTTAAGTATATTTTCAAATGTAGGTAACGATAGGTAATCCAATATTTTATTCATACAAAGTGTCAGGTTTCATATTTTTTACTTGAGGGTAGATTAAATTATGACAATCGTTTAAATATGACGTCATACCTAAGAAGTTAATAATATTACAACTATAGACAGTTATATTTCTCAAAATCAGGTATAATTAATAGCTATAGGCATTAATAACATTGGCGTTGGCAGCCGTGTATTAGCGTCAGAGCAGAAAAGTCAGTCAACAGCTGATATCGAAACGTACCTAAGTTTTTGTAAAATCAAGTTTTACACTGAAGTGACTATAATAATTATGTTAAAGTTATCCTAAAATATTTAATATATAAATTATAATGTAGTATATTTTGTATCTACCCTCCTGAATTATTTTATATTTTTTAAATATTATTATTACATTAAAACACTATTGATATTGAAAATTTAAGTGTGTAGTGTTTTTAAGTTTACAATGTACAGGAGTTATAATTACAATCTTTTTAAATACTTATTGTACCTAACTTTAATTATGGCACAATATAATGTATCAAGGCTATATTTCATTAAAACGTTGAATTATTTGTTAACAATGTCGATAAAATCTTGTCATTAAGTTAAAACTTATGAGTAGTCACAATATAGCAATAGTGCATGAGACCTACAACTTACAAGTATCAATAGTTTACTAGAAATAGGTAAATACATACATGGAACGTTAGAAGTCGGTACCAACTTACAGTTAGCCTTTGGTAAACGGTAAAATAAAAGTCAGTCTCGAATACAATTATTCATTAGTATACTAGGTTTACAGTCCACCGAACGACAAAAACATTATTGGAATAGATTCTTTAAACACTCAAACGAATGACTAACAACTCAAGTCTTTAGACTCACATTTTGCATAACTCGGCCACAGGAGAATGTCTCTGACGTCACAAAGCCGTAGCCGTCAAAATTCACATGTTTCAGTTTAGCGTAACGCCGTCCTAGGACAATTTGTACGTCACACTATCGAGCTATGACGTCACTACGCACAGATAAAAAACTTTCAAACGTCAAATAGCAGCGCAATATTGTGCTGCGAGGCGCGGCGCTAGTAGTGTTCGTGCGCGTGCGCGTGCGGCATCGCGGTGCGGTACCGCTGCGGCGGCGGCGCGTAGCTGCCGTACGCGCTGTCGTCGGACGGCAGCGGCCCGCGCCGCGCCCCCGCGCTGTACACGCTCTCGCGCCGCTCTGATACTGCTGCGCCTGGAATAGATACAAGAGTAAGTGAAAACTTATTGCATTTTTATAAAACACGCCAGATTTTAGTCCTTATACCTAATGCAGTAAATTCGAGGAGGATCTTGACGCCTGACCAAAATCACAACTAACGCAACCATGTTGTAAAGTTACCCGAGATAGCTGGTTCATACCCATGCCTTTCTCTGTCAATCCAACTATCATAACGCCTGTGATGTGACCGAAGGAAGAACTAACGTTGGTGTCAGTTTTGGTGACTTAACATGTTTTCACTCTTCATCTTATCGATATGTGTCAAAGAACCTGAAGATTCTTGTGTTTATAATAGTATTCCACGTGACACGTCACATAACCACTCATACTTTCATAGCATATTACCTGCGGGCCCGGGTCGCACGCCGCCCGCGCTGGTTCCATACACGGGGTCGCGCTGCGCGTTGTGCGCGTTCTGGTTGAGCGCGTGCGGATGCTGCAGCGGCGGCCGCAGCAGCAGCGACTGCGCCGCCGCCAGCGACCCGCTCGGCTGAGAACTGCTGCTCTTGCTGTATACTGACTGCGATCTGTAAAACATTAAGGACTAGGTTTTAAAAATATCAAGGCATATCTTTTTCCCTTTTCCAAAAACAAATCCAAATGATCGCCAACCTACCAAAGAAAACGGCACATTAAGAAGAAGGTACACCTACTAATGATTATGGATCGCTGGAGACGTAAGACCTAGACGTAGGACGGAAAAATTCAGACCTCTAAGAAATACTGAGATGTAATTCACCTTATACTGACACATCACACGCCTGATTAACAAGTGTAAATACCATAGTAGGTAAATACATGTAAATACCATGTAAATACTAAGTTTATTATTATTATAAATTATACTTGTGAGAACTTAATGTGATGAAATCAGGTTACAATAATCATCAGCGCAGTAAATCTGTTATAAGTTTAAATTGGAGATAGGTGGCGTTGTACACCTTATTTTTGTTAACAAAACAACAATAATTTTATTCGTAGTGAAGAGTGTGTGGACACCATGCAAGTTGCATCACCAAATAAAGCTTGTTAAAAACACCGAAAGCCAGTTTATAAAGTTAGGAGTAGACAAGCCAATTAAAATACTGCGATAGAACTGCAAAGTCAGAGAGATATTTTATTCACGTTATACTTTTAGCAGAGTAAAAGATAGAAATTATAAGATGGAACTTACTGCCGCCCTCAGAGACGAATATTATTTACAGAAGTTCTATAATTAGATAAATGAAGATTTTATATGTCCCATACAATATCTGTCAAACTCTTCATTAAATTAAAGTTTAATCACCATTCATCATTCGATGTCTCTGAGTGCGGCAGTTAAAGTTAATTAAAATTAAAATATGAAAGTAACTCACTCGCTGTAACCACCACCGAGAAAGCAGCACACAGAAAGCACATTAAACATCAAACACTGAGCAATGATATTTTAAATTGGAACTTAAATAAACAAGTAGGTAGAAGCTTTAGTTCTGTCGATGGATATTGGCCAATTAAGTGCAGTAAGGTAATTTCAATAGATAGGGACTATCTTTTTTTTGCTAAAACCAGTAGAAATTGAATATTTTGGACCTCACGCGACACTAGCCTCTTGTGGCAAATTCAAACGCGAACCCTCATTGCGGCATTTAGTATTTCCAGCTGCACTGCGATGCGCAGCGCTGCTTTGGCAATGAAACGTGCATTTTCTTGTGTAGCAAATACAGCTCAAAGTAGCGTTGTAATAAAAAATTGCAACGTCGTGTAGCTTCTCATTGTTAACCCTAAGGTAATCGGAGGCAAGAATACTGATAGGTAATATTCAATATCCATCGACAGACCGTTTAATGCGATATAAAAGCGAGCATACATGTTGCAGGCCGACCTGTGCAGCTGTCGCGCGGGCGGCGGCGAGCGGCAGTAGAGTGACTTGCTGCCCGAGTACAGCGGCTCGGCAGCATCCGGCCGCGGCGCCGTGCAGTACGTCGCGCGGTACTGGAACTTGTCCTCCTCCTCGCGGGGGGACGAGGCGCGGGAGGGGGGAGCGCGCCCCCGGCCCCCCCACTCGTGGAGCACCGCGCACGCCACGCTGCCCCCCACCGCGCCCACCCAGGACACCCAGTGACCCTCCCATCGTGACAATACGAAGGACGGGCCCAGCGCGCGCGCAGGGTTCAGGGACGGCATCTGGAATGGTTTTATTTTCGAATTGGTTACAAAGTAACGCTTTAAGGAATGTCTACGAAGCCTTCCACCGTTTCGGAATAATTAGCACGGCAAGAGAAACCGGTGAAAGAAACTCGCAAAGAATATAATTCTACGTCGTTATAGAACTTTAGAATATAATATTGAAATTTGGTACGAAGTAACGTCTGATACGAAGTAAAGGATATATTTTTTTAATAGTTTGTACAGCACCCTTGGCGCGCAAGTCCGACTCATACTTGGCCGCTATTTCATGAAACGAGAAGTTCTTGAAACATACTATAGCCAAATATGCGAACGAATTCCGGGTATCTAACTTTGAACATTATTTCAAGTAATATATGTATGTACTATCAGAGAAGTTGATTCCTAGGCAGATGGCAGGCCTAAGTAATTTGTTCGCGTTAAGTCAGACCCATCCGACCGATCACAGCTAACATTGAATTGACAGAAGCCGACCAAATGACGTAGGTCCGTCAACTGCCTCGGAATCAATTTCCTCGATGGTACCTACTAGAAAGAATTTAGTTATGCATTGCAAGGCTGTTATCTTAAAAAGTTCAAAAGAAAATCTAAAGTTAAAAGATAAATGAGAATGGATTCGATAAAATCTTTTCGATTTAAACACTGACTAAGAGCTGAAACTATTTTAATCAATCGCTCTATCTCCATTAAGTTAATTTAATGAGAATTCACTTAATATATACAGTTAGTTCAACCTACATCGATGCGATGCGCAAAACTACCTGCAGAAACTACACTACGTTCACAGTTATTCTGCCTTTAACATAATCTCTATTCCGTCTAAATAAGAACTACTTTTATACAATCCTAGGTGTAACTATAAACTATCTCTTAAAAATTACACGGCGGATCGCCTGCAGGCATTTTCAAACTGAATATAAAGAATTCGTGATTGCACGTCACGAACATAGAGCGATCGATTTTAAACTCTATCTACGTGACATAGATTTTAAAATGCAGTGGGAGATATACGTAGATTTTTTAAACTTTATTTTACCCGGAAACGGGGACGTTGAATACCGTCTCAATTCAAAGGACCGTGTGATTGCGGCATAATACAATATCCCCCCCCCCCCCCCCCTTCCTCTCTTGTTATAGATCTCCATAGTTTGTATGTAGGTAAAGATCTTTGACAAATACAATACACACCTACAATTTATGATGTGCACTTTATATCATATGACGAAAAGGCTACATTGTAGCCTTTTCTGATATTGACTACATTTGTGTAAAATTTTATCAAAATCGGTAAGAACCGGAGCGGTAAAGTAATTAAAGATCTTTGATAAAAATAATATCCACCTAAAATTTATAAAAATATGCGTGTTATATTTACGTTGTTACTATGTACTTACTATTTAGTATATATCTGTGGTTATAATATAGCCAGTCATATTATGTAGTCTACTGCATACGTCTTTTCCTCTTAATCTACATACTAAATTTGTATAAAATTTCATTAAAATCAGTTAGTTTCGGAACCGGAGCAGTATTCGATACAAACAAAGTTTTAACTTCTATTTTAGATATTTCTACCGCAACCTCAGCGCTGCAATAATTCTACAACAATAATGGAACCAAATATTGACAATAACTTGCAACATAAATCCATATTATGGCCGTAAAATTCCTTGTAAAACAATGAACACTATTAAACCTGTGACAACATTTTGAATGAATTTTTCAGTCCGCCGTATGTACGGTCGGAGAAATTTTCCGCGTACCACATTTCGATCTTATTACTATGACAGTAAGGTACAAAAGTGATAGTATAATATAATGACCCCGACCGTACGCAACTATTGAATCGATAAACCGAGCCGACACAAAGGAGGCTCATTTAAATTTCAACGTGTATGTTTAATGTTTGCTTTTGTATATTTGTGAGGAAACATAGTAATATAATTTTTCAATTTTCCAGTTTTGCCTATTCCATTGTTGCGTTTGAATTTAAATGTTAAGTAGAAGTAATAGAAAGTTTATTTTTCATTCTAAGAAAATAATTTTTATGTCACAAACTCTCAGCATAGAGAAGTTTGCAGACGACCACGATGATATGAAAGTAAGTGCTCCAAAAAAGTACAAATAATGGCCAAATAAAGCAATCCAGCGCTGGACTGGAATAGATAATGTCATCAGAGAAATTTAATCATAGGCAGATGGCAGATACCTAACACCTACGTTATTTGGTCGAGGCAACACAAGTTACCTCTAGGCAACACAAGTTACCTCTAGGCAACACAAGTTACCTCTAGGCAACACAAGAAACTTGACACAGCCCGACCAAAAAATGTTGGTCCTCTTTGATGGTACTTTACATGAGCGTTTTACAACAATAATTAATATCATCAAAGACTCAAAGTTGTGAGCGCGAATTAAACAGAACTTCGTCCCGAATGTTTAAGATGAAACGTTGTACGAGATTGATGAAGCAAACAACAGTATCGTGAAGTTAAGACGTTGAATTACGCAATATGTTACTAACTTCTGCTTAAGTTTAGGGTTATTCTACATTTGACAAGACTTTAATGCTTACGACATAAGGACTAGTTTCATAGACACTCCAAAAACTGTACCAAAACTGTTTCTGACGAGTAACTATTGTATGTTTGTTTAAATTTCGAATTTCAACGTTGACTCTTCTGCTCATTAAATTATGCAACCACATCCATACTAATATTATAAATGTTTCAGTCTGTTACCTCTTCATGGCTAAACTGCTTTGGTTGAAACTTTAGATACCTTAAATTCAGTTGAAGGACTTAATAATACTGTTTTATTCTGAAAGAAGAAGGTATCAAAATCATGATATAGGGCTAGCGCATACTAATAAACAAACCTTTGTTTGAAAAAATTGAATGGGCACAGACCGCGTACAGATAATATAAGGCATATATTCTATTGAAACCGACAAATAAACTACATAATAATAATATCATTATTGAGTATGTACTTAGATGACGCTTGCGACTCCGTTGCGCCAAAATTCGTTTATCACGCCGGAACCGTACATTTTTCCGGGATAAAAGTCCCATGTCCTTTCTCGGTACTCAAAGTATCTTCATACCAAATTTCGGAAAAATCGGTCCAGCGGTTTAGACGTGAAGAGGTAACAGACAGACAGACAGACACACTTTCGCATTTATAATATTAGTATGGATTGTACGTACGATCACACGGAAGCTAGACATTCCCCTCAGCTAAGCAAAAAACCGTATTGTCGGTGTCTTCTCCGATTTCTTTTAACCATCTGCCTACACAATGGGCAGGTAGAGCTGTATTGTACATACCGTCCATACGTACAGCTTTTGTTGTCAAACAAAAACTACCATCAGGCGATTTCACGTTCGGAAGAAATATTGCTTGCACAACAAAGCAGGACACCTCTTAGGACTAGCGAAAAAATCGACATTGCACAAGCGTTGCATACTGCATGGTCGTACATTAGCTGACTTTCAAAAACAAGGATATTCTCAATTTGATTATATGTAATAATATGTGACCTTTCCACAGTGTGTAGACTATAGAGTATTAGTTTATTATGATTACTGATTACTCATAATCGACATCGATCGTCCATGTCCATAGACAGTTGTGACTCCTAAACCATAATTGCCACTATGACTAGTGGCAATTATGGTTTAGGATCCAACGTGGTGATTTATTTCATGACACATGAAATCTAGCATCCAATCATGTTTTTAAGCTATTGCGTGGCTTTTTTTTGTGCGGCGACCGAATCAAGAAATTCTGTAACGAGAATGAACCTAAACCCCCCCCCCTCACTCCGACACAGCGGTGCGGCGTTGAAACTTGAAAGCCGCGCATCGTCTAACGTCGTTTCAGAAGGCAGACTTCGGCACGGTGTTTGTGTGCGTCCGACTAGACGTATGCGAATTATAACTGCATAAGTTGATAAACAATGCTATGCAATGGCTTTACCGCGACAGTCCCCGTGTGCCACACGTATTTTTTATTTTAAGTATCTTAACTATCTAATAAAATATAAGCTTGATATTAATTTAGAATTAATAGCTTTTGCTTTCTAGTTTAAGGAAATAAGACAGGCCTGCTGTGTCAGACTTGTCTCAGCCTGCAACTGAAACAATCCTATTATGAACGACACAGATTTATAAACAGGAACAAGCTGGGTTTAAAACTAATTATGTTTGTCCTATTTAGTATTTACTATAGAATAAATCAAATTTTAATAAACCAAAACAATATACGAAATTGTAAAAAACCCCATAATATGGTTGGGTCACGTAGCAAGAAAGCTGGGTTCTAGCCTGGAGGTCAAATTGCATTCGATAATTTCGAGGGCAAAGTTACATGTCAAAAAATTTGGTATTTGCAAGATTACGAACAACACTAACCGTCGCAATCAGAGACGACTATTAATTAATAATTACATATCTGTAATTAAATGAAGATTTTGACATAAGCTCCATACATTATCTGTCAAACTCTTCATTCATTGAAGTTAAATCATCATCAAAAATGAGTGCGGCTCTTAGCGATGCATTCGCTGTCGATACTATGGAATACAGTTTGTCAGCACTTACAAACAATTGTTTCATTCGCAAAACAAGTTACTTGCCAAAAACAGAAGTGTTAAAGTTATAACTTATAACAGAACTGTTCCTTCGGGAGTTTAAAACATATATAATATTAACAGAAGCGTAGCGTGCTTTAGCGGGGCCCCGTATAAAACATTTTTGGAGGCCCTTAGGAAAGTTAAAACTTCTCACAAAACAAAAAACAAAATCGCATAGGGTGCCAACTTTTGAACTCACGCGTAACAAAGGAATTGCTTTTTTGTTAACTTTATCATTTGTGAATTGAAAAAAAAATAGGAAAGTATTTATTAATTTTTGCATACGCTCGTTGGGGGCCCCCGGGGCCCCGTATAATTGATACGGCAGATACGGCGGTAGCCACGCCCCTGGATATTAAATCCTCAAAATGTTTATCCTCTATTAACGAATCATATATAGTAGTTATATTAACATAGTATGTTAATTTTGTATCTGCACTATGCGGTATAAACGTGACAATTTATAGATATGTGTGCGGTCTACGAGCGATGCCCGAGGGATCAGCTGCACCGACTACAAACTAACCGCCGCTACTTTACGACGAAATGACCAATGTTATTCTACTAGGATTAGACCATTGAATAGTCTTTCCTTACTGTTCATCATATTATGTTACTAGAAGCTCGAATGTACTGTTTACGCGATTAGGGACAGTGATATAGAAATAATATTAGAGTATGTGTTTAGTAAAAGTTGTTAATTGTTTAGCGTGAACCGTATATTTTTTCGAAGTAAAAAGTGTTCTATGTCCATTCGACGGACTCAAATTATTTCCAAACCAAATTTAATCACAATCCGTTCAGCGGTTTAAGCGTGAAGAGGTAACAGACAGACAGACAGACACACTTTCGCATTTATAATATTAAGATGGATGGAGTACAGTAAGACCTTTATTACTTCTATTAGACGCAGAGTGTAGACTATAACGCTACGCCGTAGTACTACGGCGTAGACAATGTTCTACGACGTAGACTCTTCACCGTAGAACTTATTTTCAAATTAAAAGGAAAACTTTAGTTTATAAACATAATGTAGAGCTGTTTTTATTCACAAATTGGTCTTTCATACTGTTATAGTAACTATAATGTTTCTTCGTTTTAATTGGCAAGTGAGTTTAAATGCTGGCAGTTATAATATCTGCCTGCTGAGTGAATGCCACATCATTACAGCAATACGGGGATAGCTCCAGGCTTTTGTCCCCACGTATGAAAAATCATTTCAAAAGCCTTTTCTATGTCAGTTTGATATATTGTTACAGAGCGCTCAATTAGGCGCTAACGACGCGCTAGGTGTATTTTTGAAAATAAGGATTTGAGATAAAGAATTTTTATAGTTTTTGGATCGGCAAAAACATTTTGTATTTTTTTTTATAGACGCTTCACACCACGTCATTCTGGCCCCGTGGTAATATATATATATATATATATATATATAAGACCCAGGAACATTGAAAACTTTTTGTTTCATCAGCGGGATTCAAACCCGCGACCCCCTGCTTGAGCTACCAACTCGCTCACTAACTGAGCCACAGAGGTCGTCAAATCATCAGATCGTCGTTGTATCATCAGACAATCATGTTAATTGGTCAACAATGGCCGACATAAGTGTTACGTATAGTTTATACTCTTTGGACATATTAAGTCAAACCAATATTGCTCGCGTGATCTGTCTCATAGGCTTGCCATAACTCGACCAAATTGCGTAAGGACAGCTTTAAATGCTTGTGAATCAATTTTACTGACTGTACAAAGTAGTACGGGACATTTAAATTGGTGGTATTAACGAACATGTTACCTATTTGTTTACGCTTGGATTTATTGACTTACCCTCTTACTAATAAAAAGTTACACAGGTGTATAGAGGCTGCGTAAATTTTTTCTACTAATAATAATTTTTTTGACATATGGCCTGTATAATGCTGTTGTAACTTCCATACAAATTTACCCAACGCTTACACAAGGCATCACCCTTGTATAGAGTGCGAATAAGATCAAGATGGCGGATTTTCAATAGATCAGCTGATTATATTTTATTTTGAATATGTAGTTTTGAGTGCGTTTGCTGATTTCTACCATCTTATTAGCAAAGAAACATAAAAAGAACTATTTAATATGTTTTATTTCTTTAATCAATTGAATGAAATTGATTTTCAATGTAAACGAAATATAACATACATCGCGATCGTTTTATTTAGGGTGCGTTCCACTAAGCACCTACAACGATAACGCTCACGAATCACGACCGTGGTTTTTGCCGTTCCACTCGCATGATACAAATCGCGTCAATGATACAAACTCAAGTGGAATGGATTATTGAGAGTTTCTAGCGTTCATTTCAAATTATAATTTTATCGCATTTTATATTGTTTTTGTCTAGGAACGGCTTTCAATAGTTTCTCGTTTTTATAGCTTTTTTCAAGATATCGTATATTTTTATTTTCCTCTTAAGTCATCATTGTTTATTGTTACATTTATTTTATAAATTATGTATATTTAGGTATTTAGTTTTAATATTATCATTGTCATTCTTATTCATTTTTTACCTCTTATTTTACTAACTTTATTATTATTATTTTATTATAATCTTTAAAATTTAAATTAAACAGCTTATTTTGCATATAAAAAGATGGCGGTTTTATTAAAACGTCCACTTCGACCCACCTTTAAGATGGGTCGTTTTTAGCTTTGCATTAGCGAAAATATACGTCATGAGTGACGCTTTTGCCGCGATCACTACGATCGCGGTCGACATGTGAAACGGCTGAAGGTACGCGCCCCTAACACGTCATAAGTGACAAAATATGACAATTTCAAATTTTATTAACTTTGACAGCGTTGCGTTCAAAAACTGAAAGTAAATGTCATAGTCGCGGGGCCATTTTAAAAAGAAGAAGAAGAAGAACATTATATTATTTACAAAATTCACGTACTCTACTGATTAATATTAACTAAAAATGTTTAAATATCAATCTTGTTTCTATAAACTATACACATAAATAAAAACATAACTTTCATATCAATTTTTGTCCTCGACACCCGAACATCAGATAGCGTGTTACTTAATTCCTGAACGTTTTCCTTTGAGTCTACAGTCTATGGTATATAACACGATTTTAGTTCATGCGTTACACGGATGTGTAAGAAGTTTTTAGTAGTAAGGGGGTTAAAGTATATTTGTCGGTTATGTATTATCCATTAAACAGAGTAGAGTATATCTTTTATCGATATTAATCATCAAATACCAGTATTTATAGATGTTACTATCAGAAAATTTGTTTCATAGATGACAGATCTACGTAATTTGATAGCGTTATCTCAAACGACAGGTTACAAGTTACAACCAACATTGAATTGACATAATCCAAATAAATGACGTATGCAAACTGCCTATAAATCAATTTATTCGGTGTTACTCACCGAGACGAAGCTAGCGGCAGCATACGCGGCACCCAGCAGGGCGGGCGCAGATCCTGCCGCGCGGCGCTCCATGGCGGCGAAGTGGGCGGCCGCCACCAGCCCGCCCAGCACCAGCTCGGCGCCCAGCCGCTCCCACGCCGCGCCCACCACCAGCGCCGCGCCCAACCCGCCCGCGTGGCCCGGCACGCTGAAACTGGAAGAGAAGGAGGAAATTAGTATGGTCTTAGAAGATAATGGACCATTTGCGCCAGCGCCGACAGCTCAAAATGTTGCAATTGTAATGATGCGTAGCGCTCGTAGCGCTTAGCGCGAGTATTTCATCATCGAACAGTCAGAGAAAAAACACATCATCTTTAGTTCATAAAAAGCAGTCAAAAATTGGCTTCAGTAAGAAGCTTTAAAGCTGATCGGGCATTTGTCCGCAACGTACGCGTCGAACGCACGAAATACGGCGCGTACGGTGCGGACTGCGGACGAATGTGCGAGGTTTCACGTCATTTCATACAACGAGTTCTAAAATGCGGCGCGTTCGGCGCGTGCGTGCTGATAAATGTGCGATCACTTTTATATATCGTAGCGTTACATCTCTTTGCGGTGTGACAGACCTAAAGTGTGGACTGTGACAATTCACACTTTTCCACCTTTTCGTGGAAAACTCGCGGTGTCTTGAGGCTTTACGGCTACAACCTAATTGAACGAAATTGGCTTAGCCCGGAGGTAAAGTACGCACAATTTTCAAATTAAAAACATCGCTCAAAGGAACTCCAAACAGAATAAATGTGAAATTAATTCCAAACATTATCTTAGTCTTAATTACAAGTTAATTATGTGTGTCGGTCTGCGTGCGACAAGCTGCGGAACTTGAGTCACTACGCCTCGAGGTTCAAAGTTGAGTATAAGAAAACTGTTTACTAGAGCTGATGACTTCTGATTAAAAGAACATTGTATGTGACACAATATTGTAGCTAATTAAATGGAATTTATTTTTTAGATAAAATTATAAATGCGGAAGTGTCTGTCTGTACCTCTTCCCGCCCGAACCACTACACCGATTTTGCTGAAATTAGGTATGGAGATACTTTGAGTCCCGGGAAAGGACATAGGATCTTTTTATCCCGGAAAAATGTACGGTTCCCGCGCGATAACCAAATTTTTGCGCGACGGAGTTGCGGGCGTCATCTAGTATATAATACTTTTCGTCTTTCTGTACGTCTGTCACCACTCAGACCTCAGTACTCACCGGCGGGGCTAAAATGGTCACATTTAGCAATTCCTCTCAATTAATTCATAAAATGAATTGTCTAATTTATACGTGGGAGAGCCATGCTTCGGCACGAATGGGCCGGCTCGACCGGAGAAATACCACGTTCTCACAGAAAACCGGCGTGAAACAGCGCTTGCGCTGTGTTTCGCCGAGTGAGTGAGTTTACCGGAGGTCCAATCCCCTACCATATTCCCTTCCCTACCTTCCCCTATTCCCTTCCCTTCCCATCCCTACCCTCCCCTATTACCCTATTCCCTCTTAAAACGCCGGCAACGCACTTGCAGCTCTTCTGATGCTGCGAGTGTCCATGGGCGACGGAAGTTGCTTTCCATCAGGTGACCCGTTTGCTCGTTTGCCCCTTATTTCATAAAAAAAAAACTTTCAAACTCACGAATGTCAAATTAGTACGAATTTAGACAACACAGTGTCAATACAAAACGAAATCATATTATGATTCTCCAAAGCGACCATTTTAGCCCCGCAGGCATCTCCTTACGAATAACGAAAACACTTTTACGTTAAATTGGAACAAATTGTTTCTGTAATTAGTAATTAGCTTCAATGGGCGTAGTGCTCGTACACATTGTTGTTAACTGAACAAATTGCGAAGCACACGATCACCCAGATAAAATCTATACAGTTAATATTCAAGCTGAAGAGTTTGATTCAATGGAAAATGTGGAAAAAACGGGAAAATTATTTAACATTGTTGTGTGTTGACGTTGACGAAGTCGCGGGCAACAGCTAGTACTTTATACAGGGTGTAACAAAACTAAGTGATAACAATTGTTGTATTAGTATGGGTTCCATATATACAGTTCGCTGTGAAAGTAGCAGCGCTGAAAGAGTAACTTTTTTTCACCTTTGTATGGAAAAATTCATGACGCAGGCGCTTGAGCACAAAAAATTTTTTGTTCTTTCAGCGCTGCTACTTTCACAGTGAACTCTATATAAGGGACACATACACACCCTAAAGTATTATTACTTAGTTTTGTTACACGCTGTATATGTGTGCAGACGCGTAAGATGTAAAAACTAAAACCTTTAAAAACGCTTACTTTAAGGGTGCGTTTTCACCGGATCTGCTGTGCGAGAAATGTGTTTTTGGGAGCCAATAGAACCGCTGCACTGAGCGAGATCATCTCTCAATCAGAAGATCTTTGAAGAATCAAAGATTTTTAAACTCAGGCTGATAACATAGCACGATGCATATGATTCGACAGAAAAACTTAAATTTACTTAAAGAATAATAATTAATGCAGCAATGTCCGCATAAGGGTATACACACAATCGAGGTACGAAGTTTTCTAAACAATAAGTTTTATAATTAACTTTTATTCTGTGTAATCTCTGAGGTCCAAAATCCTGCAGTTTTCTTACATAAGAAGTGACATAAAATCACGATAGAAGTGGGCCATGCACTACTCGCGAGAACCGCACATTTTGTCCTGAAAAGATGTAGTTATGATATGAAACCCCTTGCAGCTATGAATCTAGTTATATTTATCGGTCCGATAACTTCAGAGTCTAAACAGTGCGAGCTAACTTCTTAAAAATGTCTAGAACTAAAAAATAAGCAGTTCTGGCTGCATTCAGAGACACTAATGATTACTTAATTTCAATTTAATGAAGAGTTTGGCAGTGTATGCAGTTTGTACTTAACTATTAAAGCTAAATCATTTACGTGGGAGAGCCATGCTTCGGCAGAAATGGGCCGGCTCGACCGGAGAAATACCACGGGCTCACAGAAAACCGGCGTGAAACAGTGCTTGCGCTGTGTTTCGCCGAGTGAGTGAGTTTACTGGAGGCTCAATCCCCTACCCTTTTCCCTTCCCTACCCTCCCCTATTTCCTTCCCTACACGGGGAGTTTATTATATATTATATATTTATATTTTTATATATTTATATTATTATTATATATTTATATTTATATATTCCCTTCCCTACCCTCACTACCCTATTACCGTATTCCCTCTTAAAATGCCGGCAACGCACCTGAAGTTCTACTGATGCTGCGAGTGTCTATGGGCGACGGAAGTTGCTTTCCATCAGGTGACCCGTTTGCACGTTTGCCCCCTTATTTCATTAAAAAAAAAGTCTCTGAGTGTGGCGGTTACTTTCTAGCTTACATCTCAAATCCAATCTTGTAGACTAATTAACTCAATATAGTTAAACTGGGTCTGCCATTGGCCTCGTTACCCAGTGAGGGGATCGATGTCATTATTTCCGACCGGCGGGACACAGGTTCGATACATTTTCACCAGTACAAGGTCACTAGAGAGTAAAGGAACTGATTTTGCCGCGGTAAAAACAGCCTTTTGTCTTTTCTCGTGGACTAGTTTACATTTTTTTAGGAAATTTGTCCGGAAACTTGTAGATGATGGTGAGCGATGGCCGCCGCCCATGGATACCTTTAGCTTGTTGCGTTTTTAAGTCACGAAATCACCATTCACCTTAATTCTATTGTACGTCATGGCCTTTCCTGAGTTTTTGTATCCCCATTAAAAATACGTGCAGCACTCGGGGACTGCCGCGGTAAAGCTATTGCATAGCATTTTTTATCAACTTATGGAATTATAATTCGCATACGTTTAGTCGCACGTACACAGACACCGTGCTGAAGTCTGACAACGCCGCACCGGAGTGGTGGGTGTTAGGTTTTTTAGTTACGGAATTTCTTGATTCGGTCATCGAGTTCAAAGCCCGCGATAAAAGCTATGCAATAGCTTATAAATGTTCCGTCAAATATACGTCATGGCCTATCATAAGTTCTTTGCTCGAATCAATGTTTTCCTAGTCCACGTGTTGATAGAGATGCTCACATAGTCTGTAGAACTAGTTCAGGCACAATGGCTATTCAATAGTTCTCACAAAGCGCTTCCTGACCTGGGGCTGACGCGTCAACGTCACGTGATGTCCGCCATCTTGATTCACCTTGTGTAATTGCCGAATCCTGGCAGGTGGAGAAATTGATAGAGAATATTATATTGATAGGACCGTAGTGATTATATTCTCTCTGGATAGGACTAATAACCTGGACTGCAGTGCACTGAAATTATAACTCTGTGCGAATACAATACTGTTGGATTTTGAATGTAGAGTTAAATTTCAATGAACTATTTTTTTAAACACTTGAGTATAAGTAGCCTTAAAGGTCGAGCCCATTCAGATATTTTACCTTTCGAGGGAAGAGTCCTATTCGAAACCAAGTCTTAAAATACGTCTATACAGTATAGACGTATTTTAAGTCTTGACACAGACTATGAAGTATAGACTATACTTAAACACATATCCCCTTACTAATAAAAACTTCTTACACATCCGTGTAACGCATGAATAGTTAAACACGGTGGTTGTGTTTACACAGGGTTTATACAGAACTCTACTAATAATCAAATGAAAATGACATTTATGACTTGTGTAACTAAAATCGTGTTATATACCATAGACTGTAGACTCAAAGGAAAACGTTCAGGAATTAAGTAACACGCTATCTGATGTTCGGGTGTTGATGACAAAAATTGATATAAACGTTATGTTTTTATGACACAAGATTGATATTTAAACATTTTTAGTTAATATTAATCAGTAGAATACGTGAATTTTGTGAATAATATTATAATGTTCTACTATGACATTTACTTTCAAAGTCTTTGAACGCAACGCTAGTGTCAAAGTTAATAAAATTTGAAATTGTTAAAATATTATTTTGTCACTCATGACGTGTTAGGGGCGCGTTCCACTAAGCGCTCAAACGCTGAAAATACTCCTTCAGCCGTTTCACATGTCGACCGCGATGTTGTGATCGCGGCAAAAGCGTCACTCATGACGTATATTTTCGCTAATGCAAAGCTAAAAACGACCCATCTTAAAGGTGGGTCGAAGTGGACGTTTTAATAAAACCGCCATCTTTTTATATGCAAAATAAGCGGGTTTTTTTAAATTTTAAAAAATTATAATAAAATAATAATAACCTTTAACGTCACGGGCGGGGTCTACGCAGACCCCACGCGCTGTTTTTTGACGGTATTTTTTTAAATTGGCAAGTTACGATGGCACGTTTTCGGCTAATCTCAATGCAACGCGAGGTCTTTCAGTGAGTAAAAGTCCGTCGCTCCTCTGCTAAGTGAAGTTACATTTTTGCTTATGTGGGGATACCTGCAGACCCCACCCGTGATTTAACGTTTATACTTTTTTCACATTGGTTATGTGTTTATTTGTTTGTTTTTTTGAATTGGCTATGTATAAATGGAAAAAATTGTTGCCGAATAACAGAAAATCAAATTGCACAAATCATATACAATTTTAATGACTCTGAAAGTTTTTGGAAACATTTGGGAAGAGTTAGAGGTAGCTAGACCTAGTGCATCAAAAATGAAGCGAAGATGCTATTATTATCCCAGAACTAATTACTTTTGTCCGTAAGCCTTGCTATAAAACTATTTGCAAGCCTCATTCAATAAATTATTTATTATTTACCTTGCCTACTCAAGGAATAATTTTAGTTTATGGTAGTACTTTTCAAGGATTGTTAATTTTTTTTCTGTAATGTTTAGTGTTAATTTTTCTTTTGATTACTTATTTCTAAGTCTTATTTTATTAGAAAAAAATAATAAGTTAGTCAGAAGTAGACACTTTTGTTGAATTTTGGTACAGTAAACATGTGCCCTAAAAATTCTATGCACGAGATTGGTTAGTTCATAAAAATGTTCTTTACTGTCTAAATAATGGTTAGTTTATTATTTATAAATGCTTTTCATAAATAAAATAATATCCTTTCTTATAATACAAAACGGGTAATTTTTATTAAACAATTCTGAATTTATATGTAAGTATATTTATATTGGGGATACTTCTAGACCCCTCGCGTGACGGAACGTTACCCAAAACAACGCGTGTACTTAAAGGATAATAAAGTTAGTAAAATAAGAGGTAAAAAAGGAATAAGAATGACAATGATAATATAAAAAGTAAATAAATATACATAATTTATAAAATAAATGTAACAATAAATAATTATGACTTAAGAGGAAAATAAAACTATACGATAATATCTTGAAAAAAGGCTATAAAAACGAGAAACTATTGAAAGCCGTTCCTAGACAAAAACAATATAAAATGCGATAAAATTATAATTTGAAATGAGCGCTAGAAACTCTCAATAATCCATTCCACTTGAGTTTGTATCATTGACGCGATATGTATCATGCGAGTGGACCGTCAAAAACCACGGTCGTGACTCGTGAGCGTTATCATTGTAGGTGCTTAGTGGAACGCACCCTAAATGAAACGATCGCGATGTATGTTATATTTCGTTTACATTGAAAATCTATTTCATTCAATTGATTAAAGAAATAAAACATATTAAATAGTCCTTTTTATGTTTCTTTGCTAGTAAGATGGTAGAAATCAGCAAACGCACTCAAAACTATATATTCAAAATAAAATATAATCAGCTGATCTATTGAAAATCCGCCTTCTTGATCTTATTCGCACTCTATACAAGGGTGATGTCTTGTGTGAGCGTTGGGTAAATTTGTATGGAAGTTACAACAGCATTATACAGGCCATATGTCAAAAAAAATATTATTAGTAGAAAAAAAAATTACGCAGCCTCTAAACACCTGTGTAACTTTTTATTAGTAAGAGGGAGTGTCTGCTTATATGAATAACATGTTAACAAAATATATGAGCATGTCTGTACTGTATAACGAGTTCCCGCAATATTTAAGTTAACTGCCCTACTGAGTACTGTGTCATTTTGTGATGCCAACTTTACCTTTTTCGATGTAAAGCTACATTAATTTTACGAAACCTGCATTACTTTTGATCCTCTTTTTGTTAACATTCTGTGCTTTAATGTTATGAGTGCAAAAGTTGGATTATGTTGTGAGCTGGATGTATATTTGGTACGCCTATATAAATATTAAAACAAGCCAAAAACAAGCCGAGTATTTAAATAGAAGAGGTGAGTTCTGAAAATTTCGACCAGTGCCATTGAGGTCTCTGGATCCAATCAAAACTTATCAATTCGAACTGGCCAAGTGGCCAACAGTTGTAAAAACTGTAACAGTTTCAGAACACACTCATTAATTTGTCGTACATTCGCCACATTTCAGACAGTCTGATTATGTGACATTTGAATTTCTTTGACGAGTAGTAACTATACTGTACTCGGCGAAACATGGCGGTAGCAGTCATTGACTCCCTGTCAAAAAACTTGTCATTTTCTATTTAAGCCGCGATTATCAACATCTGACACTTCATTGTCAATCGCGGTTTATATAGAAAATGACAAGTTTTTGACAGGGAGTCAATGACCGCTACCGCCATGTTTCGCCGAGTACAGTTTAATAACCTTACACTTTATCTTTATTGTGATAGTACTTAATAACATTGAACTACCTAGGTACACTGAATTTGTAACTATCTAAGAGGTCCTACATTAGCTGTATCTACCTATTAATTTCACCGAAGTTGAAGTTTCAACAACTTACTCGGTGTATTATAATTTCGAAGTCACTTTCAGTAATTACTTTGAGCGAAGTTACGATGAAAATTAATATAAAAAGCTCGTAAAACATTTTGCATTCATAATGGCTAACTTTAAAATAAAAACAGAATCTAATATCGTCGACTGCATCGTACAAAGCACGTTTCATACGAATTTACTAGAATCTAAAACAGGGGTCACCAATTAATTTCGCTCACGGTCCATCTTGAGAAATGAAATTATCTTCGCGGTCCACACATTTTTTAGAAAAATTATTTATAATGTAACAAAGATTATTACGGAAATAATAAACTTTATTCTCCTCCCTTTTTCGCCCTACCCTTTTTCGAATTTTCATGAAATTACGTTCTCTGTAGTGTAAGTTGGTATGTTCCGTGGTCCGCACACAACGGGTTGGCGGTCCGGATGCGGACCGCGGTCCGCCATTTGGTGACCCGTGATCTAGAACATTTAAATTTTGATGCGGTTTTCTTTAATAGATAGAGTGATTAAAGAGGTTAGTTTAGAGGAAGATATATAGATTAGAGGAAGGTTTATAAGTATAATAAAATTCATTAAATAGTGGAGAAATACTGTTATTTTTGAGGTTTCTAATCTGATATCGTAAATAATTACATTTTTTCCGCTTACATTGCAAACGCAGGCTGAACCCTACGAGATTTATCAAAATAATGTACCTTAGTACATTATTTTGATAAATCTAATAATAATAATAATATAATAACATAACAGCACATTAAGGTAAGGAATATTGCAAATAGGCGGCCTTACCGCTTTCAGCGGTTGTAGTTTACCTACGCAACAAAACTATTGTTTTCTCCAGCTACTGAGAAATATCAAATAAGATGTACCTACTTACTTAAAAGTTATTGCGAGAGTAGGTAATAACTTTTAAGAGCTGGCTGTGCAATTTTGCTGTGTTTTATAATAAGTATAACGATCCCGGAAGACGATTGACTCAAATGAAATTGAGATTTATTTAATCATTGTATATTTATGTGATATTTAGCTAACGGAAAACACGATTTACTTATTTTGACTCGATAGTTTTATTTTTCGAAATTATGAATCTTTTTGGTCATTTCAACAAATACCTGTTACACTTTTTGAGTTACTATTATTAAATAACTTGCACTACTACAATCACACACTTTATAAAATAATAGCTAAAGGAAATATTAGTATTGTATTTAGTTTTTAAGTAATCATCAAAAAACAGTTTTGGGACTTACGAAAATTAAGTAAGTAAAATATTTGAAATACTATTATATAATATTTAAATACTTTCGGCGAAAGCTTAACAATAATAATCAGAAAAATTTAAAATCAAATACGGCTGTGAAAAACGTGTTCAAACATAGAACGCCTGTTAGATTCAGAATACTGTCGTTGACAAAAAAGTATTAGATAATCAGATCTCATGCAAATCCGTACACCTGTGTTACAGAGTTTTTGAGTAAATTTCTAACGTGACCTTTATGTTCAAAATATAAGGATCAAATTCGTACAACTTTGAAGGTAAAAATGTATGCTTCGTAGATGGCAGCAAGATACCATGTTACAATATTCTAATGCTCTACCATTGTAGCCAACCCCATGTTTGTGTTACTGAAGCGAATTCAAATAGCTAATTATTCGTTTTTTACTATTCCGGGTAAATAGTTCAGTAGATCGTTTAGTGAGATTAGCTGTATAATGTCGTATCTGCAATTCGGGCATTAGAACGGATTAGATTTGGGGGGAGTAATGAAAATTGACGCTTAGGAAATAGAGACGAGAATTCAATTTCGATCGTATACCGTTGCTGCGCATTAATTTAAACTCGGCCTTTGTAAGCTACAACCAGGAATAAATATTTAGTAAGTATTTATAAATTTAATATTGAATATTTACGAAATAAGTGAAACAAAAGAAAATTATTAATCAAAATGGGTGACACATTTTTTATTGCATTGACATCAAATAATAAAAAAAATGTTACAGCCCCGTTGCACAGATAATAATAATCCCATAGACCCAGATTATACGCGCGCATCGGCAGATGATTATGCATAATTTATGCTTAGGGTCAAGTGGGCGAAGGGCGTTTTGTGCGTTTTGTGAATGGT
The DNA here is from genome assembly GCA_905187585.1 of Cyaniris semiargus. Lineage (NCBI taxonomy): Eukaryota > Metazoa > Arthropoda > Insecta > Lepidoptera > Lycaenidae > Cyaniris > Cyaniris semiargus. The sequence continues at coordinate 18,145,934 of LR994555.1, read as the reverse complement.
CAGTAAACGAGCGAACATTGTCACCTTATGGCGATGACTCGCCTCGTTGCGACAAAGCGAGTATTAGCGCATTATTAGCTAACCAAATGCGACGTACCTAAAAAGTGGCCATTGTAATTTTTTTTTAATATAATATGCACCGTGCTCTGTGCCACAGATTTGTCTTTATAGATAGTCTATCGAATTAATGCATTGTAAAAATTATTTTACTGGTAAAGGTCCACGTTTCAGTTGAAACAATGGCTATGTAACAGCATCACTACGATATGATACAAAAATCTGTACAAAAAATATTGTATCGCAAACAGTATTGACATATTGTTCGTTAAAATGATATATCAGCACATGTCTACGTGGATAATTATTTAATACACGAGGAAGGGTTCTATGTTTTTCCTTTTCTCGTGGAAATCATTGCCAGGAAATACTCAACATTAATGCTTAATACCTCAATAGAAACCTCCACAATTCCTTACACTGAGAGTGGAGTAATAAAACAAATTGCTTTTTTACTTTCACGAAATCTGTGCAAAATATTTCTTTTTCGGATCTTTTTACTTTTATACAAGTACACTATGCCGTTATTCTTTTCTTAGCAAAGTGTTGAAAACTTTAAACCTAAATTACCGTTTAGAGGATTTATTGGGGCAGTTTTAAGAAGTAATAAGTCAAAAAACTCTGTCTACAAGCATCGTAATGTTGAGTGCCGAATTTTCTGTGCCCGGAATGTTCTAAAATCTAAAACTTTATGTATATTCCCGCCTACATGGAACTGTCAAAAACTTTTTTTTTTTATTGGCGTCGATAAGAAATATTGGCTTTACGAACAAAATGTAATAACTATAGTCTGTCAAGAAAGTGAAGAAATTAAAAAGTGGTAACATCGTGGTGTCATCCCTTTTTTCTTAGATTGATTTGAAAGGGATGACACTACGATATTGCCACTTTTTAATTTCTTCACTTTTTTAACAGACATAACTTTTAAGTAATATTATGTGTTTTATCTACAATTTAAATTACGTACAATTCAATTTAACATGTAAAACTTGGATTCACCACGAGAATTTTAAATAATTTCTTTCAATATGTAGAATATTTCCGCGTCGAAAACCAAAATTCCTTTTCCTTCGTAGTTATAAGGCGGTTAATTTGGAAGCTCTTAAGCATGATATTGTAAATACGGATTGGTCTGACGTCTACTCGGCCACGAGCATCGATTTGAAGGTGTCGCTGCTAACCAATACACTTACTCAAATATTTAACATCCACGCTCCGCTAAAGAGAGTTAAGGTTAAGCACGCGCCGACTCCTTGGCTGACCCAAGATATTGTGGCCATGATGGCTAGGCGAAACTGTGCCGGTATAGAAAACGGCCGACTGATGATAATTTTACAAAATATAAGTCTCTGCGGAATCACTGCAGTCGTCTGTGTAGGGATGCCAAAAAACGCCACATTCATTCCACTATCGACCAAAGTAACAACACTTGGTATAGGAAAGTCTTCGGGTTCCCCTGGTAACACGGTAGATTTAAATGCGCTTAACGCAATTTTCACACGCCCACCAACTACCGTCGACCATGCTACCAAAGCACACACGATTTCCCATCTCTCCTCTCTTCCTCTACCTTCCTATACTCCTTTTTCGTTCAAGCCAGTAACCGAGGACGATGTTATGAAGCACATTAAAGCTATAACATCCACTGCTGTGGGTGATGATGACCTTAGTCCACGTATGATTTCCCTTGCCCTCTCTGAACTCTTGCCAATTCTCAGTCATATTTTCAATTATTCCCTGTCAACGAGCTCTTTCCCTTCGGCATGGAAACGTGCAAATGTCATTCCTTAACCGAAAACCTCTAATCCTTCTTCCTTATCCCAGTACAGACCTATCTCCATATTACCCTATCTCTCCAAAGTCCTTGAACACATCGTCCACAAGCAGCTTTCCAACTTCCTATTCGTCAATAAATTGCTTTCTCCCTTTCAATCTGGTTTTCGTCCTGGTCATAGCACTGTCACAGCACTGCTAAAAGTCACAGATGATCTACGACTAGCTATGGAGGAAAAGTGTGTCTCTATTCTGGTTCTTCTTGACTTTAGCAGTGCTTTCACCTCAGTAGATTTTGATATTTTCCTGTCAGTCCTTCGTTCCCTTAACATATCCTCCTCAGCGGTAGGTTGGTTCGACTCATATCTTCGGGGACGCTCGCAGAGGGTCCGCTCTGATGAGGTGACCTCGGACTGGTGTGATCTAGATGCGGGGGTCCCACAGGGTGGCGTTCTTTCTCCCCTATTGTTCTCCATTTTTATTAATGCCGTCACTTTGGTCATATTAACATGTAACTTCCATCTCTATGCAGACGACTTGCAGATTTATCGTCAGTCACACATAGATAACGTTAGTTCCGCAGTCAGCGACGTCAACGCTGATCTTTTGGCTTGTTAGTAAATCCCAAAAAATCACAAGCCATTATTATCGGTAGCAAATATATGACCCAGCGCTTGCACAATGTTCCCAAGATCATGTTTAACGGTACTCCAATCGTTTATACGAACACAGTGGCAAATCTTGGTATAATTGTGGATAATAATTTGTCCTGGAACGCTCAAGTCAATGAAGTTAGCAAAAAGGTGTTTCATTCACTACACATGCTTAAGACCCTTCAAAATTTCTTGCCCTTAAATACAAAAATCCTTCTAGTTCAAACCCTTATTTTCCCTATCCTTGACTACGCGGACTCCTGCTACTTCGACGTTACCGAAGAGCTGTTATCAAAACTGGAACGGTTGCAGAATCTCTGCATCCGTTTCGTGTTTGGGCTAAAAAAGTACGACCATGTATCAGATTTTCGTTCGAAATTAAAGTGGCTCCCGATTCGTCTCCGGCGAAATTCCCATATTCTCTCTCTCCTTTACAAAATCCTTTACAATCCCATATCTCCCTCTTACCTTATAGATCGTTTTAACTTTGCACGACCTCTTCACATACCGTGCAGGCCTAACGTTAGGACGAATCTATCCCTCCCCTCCCATCGCTCCAACTTCTTCTCCTATTCCTTTACCGTTCATGCAGTAAGATTATGGAATTGTCTTCCCCACACCATCCGTGACAGCCCTTCCTTCGCTGTCTTTAAAAAGCGACTAAAAGAGTACTACCACAACTAAGAATCCGAAAATTCTTATTAAATATACATATAGTATGTATTTGTTTATAATATATTTAATTATAGTATATTTTATACTTTGTATATTATAAAATAATAATTAAGTACGTCATGTATAATTTGTATTATATAATATAATTATATATATTTTTTATTTGTATATGTATTATTATGTAGATTTCTATATTTAATTTATCTGTGCACGCCCTATCTGATATTTCCCATCACATTTCTCTCCGTAGGACTGCTGGAAGAAATTTCTTTTAGAGATAAGCAGTACCTGTTGTGTCGTCTTTCTTCTGTGTATATATTTCATGTTAAAAATGTGTATGTGCAATAAATAGTTAAATAAATAAATAAATAAATATTTCGGCGTATACGCACTACTATCCTAACAAAAAATCATGCAGTCATTAAACAGCTATCTGTTACATATAATTCATTCGAAAGTCATTACAACCCTCCCGTATCCCGCGGTTTACAAGCGAACAATTACATTTAATTTCGCGATGCACTTTTTAAAGTGTTCCAATATGGCCGCCCCGCGGTAATACCCGTGACATTTGTTAAAAAATAAAGAGGGTATCGGTTAAATTTCAATTGTGGTAGAGTGGCACTTGTTCCTGCACCCGGGTTATCGCATATTATAATGTCTATTCAATTAAATCTGTTGGTTTTTGTAGCTACAATGTTTTTATACTTTATAGTGATTTTTTACAAGCAACATATATTTCTATTTTGTTTATGTATGTACGAGGACTAGCTGCTAATAGGTAAGTACTCTGGTAACTGGTTACTTTTATAGTAAGTATATACAATATACATACATATATTAAAAAGTTACATTTTTAATTTTAACGATACTCCGGTAGTTTTTATTAATCGAACTACCTTTGGTATCGGTTTAAAAATTTTAAAGTGCATTGCAGCGTCGAATTTTTAAAAATTCCGTCGCCGGTAGAAAATTGTCAGGTGTAGATTCCGCAGACACTTCAATAATATACGTAGCAAGTAGAAACTTTACGATAGCGACCACATAAACTAATGAAACTACGTACTCTTGTGGTGTATTATATCATTTTTATCGTTTGATTGTCTACAAAAAAGTGATATATTTCTCTCGTAATCCCACTTCTTCGCACACTCGGCGTTTCTGATCACATTATTAATCATAAGTTCATAACCCACACGGCGAATGAAAACATCAAACGTTTTTTGGCATTAAGCCCTTTTCCAATAATAACAGCGGGTGGCGGGCGCGAACTTGTTGCCCTTTACCCTTTAATATTAAAATAATAAAGAAAACAGAATTGCTTTAACCCGTAAGGCCGTAACCCTTCACATTTGTCATTGGCATAATGCGGTGGTGGTAAAAAAGTCCCATGTGTTCTGTCGGTGCAGTGTGGCGCGAAACCGAGAATTGCGATAAATTAAGTCCGACCCCTTTGAAACGTAAACAATCGTAAATATCGTCTGCGGTCACATCTACATTCAACTACAGATTGAATTGTGCTCTCTGATCTGTCTGATATAGGTCTACCAGAATCTGATAGCAAAAAGTGAGAAAATAAATTGACTCTAGCAATACCGGGGTAATTGGAATAAAACATTTTGATCCTTTTTTTTTCTTATAGCGGCTGATTCTGTGTGTTAAACATGCAAATATAAAAATTTATCCAATGATCAATGATATTTTTTGAAAATATGCTGTCAAAAATTGCCATCAGATTCTAGTAGATCTATAGTTTAAATGGATAAGATAGGATCTTAAAATAAAGATAAGTGTCCTTAATCTCGTCTGTATGTATAAATGTTGGAATGATTCTGCGTGGGTAGAGTTGTTTATTCGTGAAAAGAAAATTATTTAACAGGATAACTGAAATAAATATTTTCCAAATATTTTAATTTTCATTAGAACGGATAATATCTAGTGCGATTGTAATTTGTAGTCCACATTAAAATAATGGCCATTAAAATGATAACATAGGCGCGTATGATTGCGCTTTGTATTCTGTGACAAAGGCGGACGTCCATGTTTTCTGCATCTGTTATTATATTTTGTGGAATTGTGAATTATAACTCTCTGGTCTGAAGCTGGCACTGCAACAGTTTGCTGACTTTGCGGAAACTGAAAAGCGTTAAGTAATATATTTCTCTGTTTTACTACGTTATAATTATTTTCACAGTAATAATGTTTTGTATTCGTTTTTAGCAAAAGCTTTTAGGCTTAAAAAGTAAAAAAAAAACATTTAATACAAAATGTTTAATATTACTTTTATTAACCATATAAAGCAACAAAATAATTGTATATTTTCAAAACAATTTACATACTTGCAAATAATAAGCTTTGTGAAGTTGAGAGAATAAGCTCGTAACGTAAATTTCAAATGAAACGTAAAATAAGAACTGTTTTGGAGTGTGTCTTGTTTATTCGCTCAAATAAATCTTTTCAGCGTAAAAATGTTTTTCTCAGATATTTCGTTGCGTAATTGTTAAGAAATTGAAGGGAACAAAAAATATTCAAACTTAGACATTGAAATGCTGAGGAATATTGTTCGAAAAATGTTAAATATGTTTTGAGATTTTAGTTTTCTTGAACAGAATAACCTAGCTCAAAAAATATTGTGAACAACTGAACTAGACTGTAGAACCTTTTAAAATTGTATGTTAAGATAAAAAGTTACTACAGTCTTCTACAACGTACAATACCATTTTTTAATTTAGACAAGCCCTAAAAGCTTTTTAATACCCACTTTAAACAATTTGCAAGTATTCTTAAATTAAAAATTTTGCGAAAGCTAATATTCTGTGGGCGCAGATAGGAACCGCTATGTAAACTCTACTTTCTCACTTAATTATGAAACTTACGCTGTATAACGACGAATAAGACGATCGAGTTAGACGAACACGATGCGTGCCTTAGCGGTGGGGCCCCGTATAAAACAGGAGGCCCTAAGGAAAAAAATCGCATAGGGTGTTGCCAACTTTTAAGCTCACGCTTTACGCGGTTAACAAAGGAATTTCTTTTTTTATCTCTGTCATTTGTGACTTGAAAAAAAATAGTATTAGGAAAGTTTTTAATAATTTTTGCATACGCATTACGCACGTTGATGTCCCCTTAAAAGTGATACGGCAGATACGGTGGTAGCTACGGTCCTGCAAAGAATACTGAGTAGTACGAAAATCGGTAGGAATAAAACATATAAATCTTTTCCGGGTGGGCATTTGTTGTGGAAGTAATCAGCATTAAATCAGCTTTTTGAAGGCATCGATAACATTGTGGTCGCAAAATGGCTACTATTATGGACTGATCTAAAATACCCTACAAGGGCAGTTTTTTTTTCTCAAAGGAAGTGTTTTTGATAACTGATGACTTTGTTTAATTAGTTGGGGAAAATCTTACGAAATCTCACCAAAGGGGAGAGGGGGTCAAAAAATCCTCAAAAATGCCCCACCCAATTAATGGACGCCCCCTAAGGGAGTAATTGTTTTAATATTTTGTGGCCCACATTACCAAAGGACCATAGTAGTCTGAAATAAAGATATTTGTATTTGTACATTGGGAAATACACATCGCCAAAAGAGTTTAGTAGGGTGATTCTTCGGAAAACGATTCTTCGTCTTATTACCATAGTCAAATTTAAACGTTACTTTTTTGACTGGAATTCATATTTTTATGATAATGTAAAGGTCAAATAACCTACTTTTACTTAAGGGACTCGTTTTCATAGAGAAGATTTAGTAATATCGAAGTTCAAAAATTTTGTGGCTAGGGTAATGATAATTGCATACAAGGTAATTATAAAAGTAACAAAAAATTTAAAAAATATCTAAATAAAATATTTTAATTTAAAAATAATCGTCTTCTGACAAAAACTATAACATTTGTTATAGTTTTTGTAGCATAACATTTGTTTTATATGTTTGAAAACCACTTACATTCCTTGTATCATCCTAAAAAATAATTAAGTAACTAGTGATTATAGTACTCTTAGAAACCAGTCTTAGTTCAGTCTTGATAATTTAAAAATCATTTGCATACAAAACGTTTGATTTAAATTCATACAAAGTGATTTTTTCTTCTATACGAATATTATAAAAGGGAAAGTATGTATGTCTGTTACTACTTCTCGCCCAAATCACTGAGCAGATTTTTTTTTATTCGGTATGGAGCTACTTTGAGTCCTGGGAAAGTACGCAGGATAGTTTTTATCCCGAAAAAAATGTACGGTTCCCACGAGATAAACGGATTTTGGGGCATTAGAGTTATGGGCGTCATCTAGTAGTAAAATAGCACGATTATCAAAAGAAAAATGAAAAGCAGTATTTGTTTGGTTTTGTACTAGAAGTTGAGTTTAAGTAATTCTCAAAATTATTTTTTGTTCTCATGGACTTTTTTTACTGAAATGGAAGTCAATAGCAAACATTAGCAACTTGAACAATTTTTAATCTTCTTTCTTTGTTCTGAGACTTCTTAAAGTAAAAGATATCATATGACTCCGAGTCTGAATGGCCAGATAGAATTGTTTTATGTGGAGAAAAAAATATAGAACCTTAAAATCTTCACAATCATTTTTTTTCTATAGGAAGAAAATCCTTTCTGTAGATCGATGTTTTTTCCTACAGAAGAAACACTTTTTTCAAATATTTTTACTTCTCTTCAGAATACATATATTTTATTTCTCCGTTAGCCATATTATATACACTGCATGCTTTTCCTGATCTTGCTTAGTTTTTTCTATTCTTTTTTTATTTTTTTTCTCTTCAGTAATTTGTGACATCGTTTTTACGTTATTCTAATGTCTGTAATCATAAGTTACAAACAAGTTTTTATAAGGAAATTTAAAAGAGTCTTAATAATTAAAAAAAAACTTTATGCAAGGATATTCAATAGTCGTAGTTACTCTACAGAACTCGTGAATCGCACATAAAAGTGCATATTTCAGGACAAAATTAATATATTTTATCATTACCCTGGTCTTTTGACCAGGGTAATGAGACCCACGGAAATGAAAATTATGCCTATAATTATGCATAGCTCATAATTCTTACAAGCATCAGTTTTGATATTTCATAACATAAATATGTAACCCAAAAGCATCAGTTGACACGCAGATTAACTCATCAAGCCCCATACGGGCACCGGTGGTCGCGACAACAATAGAATACAATAATAAATAACAAATGAATAACTTAAATATTTCACCTCTTCTGATGAACGTGAGCAAAATCGTTCGCAAAACCTTAATTAAACTTTGTTTAATTATTAATAAAATTCTAAATTGTCATTTGGAGTATTAAGATTATTCAGATTTATACAAATACTTATTCAACTTGCTGGTCCAAAATAAATGCATAGAAATTCATCGTTATTATAATTTGTTTGCGTTATACCTACTGATTTGATGGTATTATAGCTCTAAATAATAACATGACAAATTTAGAGAGTCTGTCTATACAGAGTACAGACCTGAATATCCTCTACACACGTTTAAGACAAATCCAGCAGTAATACACGGACGTATTCACTAATCTCGTGTCGTGCTCGTCTCGTCCTCGCGGCGAATCAGACAAACGTCTCAGCAATCTCTCAAGATCTTAAGCGCTTCCTAAATTGTATGACATGGGTTTTATTACTGGGCATTTCTTCGGAGGCTAAATTTTTGACGGCAACGGACTTTTTTCTGTAACCAGGCAAAAGCAAACAATAAAAATATTTTTTTAAATACTTGAGCTCAGTGTCTACCTAGAAACAACTGTCTTTTTTTAATAATTGTAGTTTCAGTATAGGAAAAAAAATCTTAAAGTCCGTTCTTCTCATTACGATGGAGCGTCCTCTTGCCATTTTCTTCAACAAAAACGTCTATAATTCATTTCCTGTTTGACAAATCAATGCAAAATAAAATTATAACGAAATAACATTAGTTTACCTGTTATAAAAAATAAATACAGTAGGCATGGCTACAAGTTATAATTCCTGTGGCCCAAGTTGCGATCGATCATAACTTTTCTGGTAAAAATAATGGGAGTGTATCTTACCGCATGCAGGCAAGCCAGTCATATGTGAAAGAAGCTATCAGGCGGATGTGCGGCTAATTGATTTCTATCCAGGTGTTTGGAAGGTAAATATATCATTACCCTATGTTTGGTTCGCGTAGTTTATCATTTATGTGTCTACTATATCGAGCTTATTTTATTATTTCAAAACTTTAACCCTTCGATCGCGGATTCTTGGAAATGCTCCCACCAATCAACCCATGTCATACAATTTAGGAAGCGCTTAAGATCTTGAGAGATTGCTGAGACGTTTGTCTGATTCGACGCGAGGACGAGACGAGCACGACACGGGATTAGTGAATACGTCCGTGTATTACTGCTGGATTTGTCTTAAACGTGTGTAGAGGATATTCAGGTCTGTACTCTGTATAGACAGACTCTCTAAATTTGTCATGTTATTATTTAGAGCTATAATACCATCAAATCAGTAGGTATAACGCAAACAAATTATAATAACGATGAATTTCTATGCATTTATTTTGGACCAGCAAGTTGAATAAGTATTTGTATAAATCTGAATAATCTTAATACTCCAAATGACAATTTAGAATTTTATTAATAATTAAACAAAGTTTAATTAAGGTTTTGCGAACGATTTTGCTCACGTTCATCAGAAGAGGTGAAATATTTAAGTTATTCATTTGTTATTTGTAGCTTATTCACTTTGTTCAATCGAGTCTGAAAGGTTTGTTTTTAATTATATTTCTTCGCTTCATTCAAAGATATATAATTAACCAGGTAGTCCTTTGCTTATCTGCTAGGCAATCGCGTTTTTTTAAAGACGTATGTGGGTACTTGATAAAAAAAAAATACCGTCCTGCTCGGTCGTTCGTCAGCGCTCCTCATTCTTTGTTAACGCGAGGCAACGCGAGTACGTATACTTAGTAACCATGCCAAAGCACAGATGGTTATTATTAAGATGATTGAGTCAGTGTTGTAAGTAACTAAAGTCAGTGTTATCTTATCGTGTAACAAGAAAATACATGTAAGTACTATTAAATACTTAAATAAACGGCAGGCACTACCGAGGCCAAGACGAGCCAATTATTTTCAATACTAACCGGCATGTACTGCGACTGTGAGTTAATAAGTACAGTGTGTTTGGACCGCGAGTCCTTTTACACAATCTATATTCTATATGCATCGGAATTGATCGCGGATCTCTGACGATGTTTTACCTATTCTATAAATAGAACTATAATATGTTTGCCCGATTGGGGGAAATAACTGCAAGTTAATAACTGAAAGTGTTTAATTATATTAAGTTATTTTATAAACCGCCATAATGTGTGGATTGACTGCGGGTCTCTAAACACAATTTATATGCATCGGAATTGACTGCGAGTCTCTGACGATGTTTTATCTATTCTATAAATAGAACTATACGTTGGCCGGTTTGGGGGTTAACAGCGAGTTATTTTATAAACCGCCATAATGTGTGGATTGACCGCGAGTCTCTAAACACAATCCTTATGCATCGGAATTGACTGCGGGTCTCTGACGATGTTTTATCTAAAAATAAAAGTATAATATGTTGGCTGGTTTTAGGGGATTAACTGCGAGTTAATTACTATTTAAATGAAGAATGAAGCGAAGAAATATAATAAATGATCAAACGAACTTACCAAGTGAAGTTCGATCATTATTATATGAGTCGCTTCATTCAAAGATACATAATTAACCAGGTAGTCCTTTGCTTATCTGCTAGGCAATCGCGTTTTTTAAAGACGTATGTGGGTACTTGATAAAAAAAAATACCGTCCTGCTCGGTCACTCGTCATCAAACATCCCAAGTTATGGAGGGTTAAGTTGTTATAGCGTTTGAGGGTTAGGACCGAGTCTAATGGCCATCATCTAATGGTCAATGAGGCTAAATAATATAAACCGGCACTGAAATGAAATTCAGTACATTCCACCCGTTTACATTATTCCATTAAGATCCAGCACTGGATTGGAATAATGTGGACCCGCTTTAATTGAGAGCGCGACGAAATGATCGAAATCCATCAAACATCCCAACTCCCAAGTTATGGAGGGTTATGTTAAGCGTTTGAGGGTTAAACCGAGTCTAATTGAAGCATCCGTTCGGAGTTTTAATTTGAAAGTTGATTGTCTGGGCTCTGATGGGGCTCAAATCTTCTCACGGATAATAAATATTAATTTACAATAATGGGGCCCGGGGCGATTCTATAGGGGTATTTATACAGTGTCTATATCCATAATCCATTTCTAATAACATTATAAATGCAAAAGTGTGTTGGTCTATCTGTTAGCTCTTCACACCCAAACCACTGAATCAATTTTGCTGTTGATATGAAATACTTTGAGTCCCGGGAAGGGACATAGGATTTCCCGCGCGATAAACTAATTTTGGCGCAACGGGGTTGCAGGCGTCATTTAGTTATTAATGAATTCGAAAGTGCGTCTGTCTGAATCGATTTAGACGAGATATGAACATAATAAGATACTTTGAGTTCCGGGAAAGTATAATATACTTAGGGTGGTTTTGGTTGTGAGAAAGGTACCATTCCCGGGTGACAGACACTGGGTGAGCGAAGTTGTGGGTAAGTTTAGTAGAAAAATTCAAATATTTCATCAACCTCGAATACAGAAACTGATGAGAACTGCATTGTTTTGCTACAAGTATGTAATGCTATAGTATTCGTATGCCCAATTTAAGCGGTTTATATAAGTAGGGCCTGCTGTATATTATAGCGTGATATTTATGCTATAGTCCACCTAGACCGTTCCAAATTATTTTACCTCTAAGTTTCAACGAAAGTGAACCGTATGCCGTCGACATACAGGTTCTCTCCAAGTTTGTGGGAGTATTATGGTAATGTTACGTTTATGGCCTGTACGTTGTGCCTGTATGCAAATTGCCTAACTGAGAACAACAAGCGATTGCATTTAATCTTGTTTATGTATTACAAAATTATCCTATCAATAATATTCGGAACAAACTATTACATTTATTTAATCCCGAACATCTCAATCTTCGTCTTCTATCGACTATCCATACTAATATTATAAATGCGAAAGTGTGTCTGTCTGTGTGTTACGTCTTCACACCCTTACCGCTGAAGCGATTTTGCTGAAAGGTATGAAGATACTTTGAGTGGGAAAGGACATAATCCCATCAAAAATACGCTGTAAAAAAACCAAGTCTCGCAACTCAGTTTTTCTACCGTAAAAAGTTGTGAGATCCATGTAATACCAAGTCGGTTAATTTATTCAGTCCCTACTTAAGGGATCTTTTGTCTTAAGTTATTACGTAAGTTATTATCATATCAATATTATAAAGATTTTTAATATCAGTCAGCCAGTCAGACAGTCAGTGAGTGACAAAATTAGAAAGTTTAACAAGTTACGTTACTTGTTACGTTCTTAAACTACTGGTTCAAATTGAATGAAATTTTAAATATTCCGTGTTTATACAATGCTTGCTTAACACCTAAAAATTCAGGCTTGTTGTTTTATCCACAATGAAGTTATAGGGGGGTCAAAAAGAGCCTGAATTGGTTCGAGAAAAGGATGGTACGGCCGTGCCGCTTTTTTGCTCGACTTGGCGGGGCACTGCCGTGCCCCCAGATACGATACTTTTTATCCCGGAAATATAAACGGTTCCCGCGCGATAAACTAATTTTGGCGCAACAGAGTTGAGGGGTCATCTAGTTAAGAATAATTATTGCTATTATGTTATTTGTACCTCCTGAGTCCTGACCAACAAGAAGATTGTTTGTAAATATATACTATTGTGTTTTGACTTTGTGTATCCTCTTTTCTAACGGTTTGGATATAGACAAAACATAACCCATTGTTTACGCAGCGTAATTCGAGGTTTGCTGTCTTTGTCTGCCATGCGGCTTTTTCAATGTGCCAGACTAAGACAAGCAGATTTTGCATTATGCATAGTTATACGCTGTATGTTTCTATTATTAAGGGTGTAGGTATCCCGAACTAATTTAAATGGTTCTCATTAAAAGCACAAAATTACAAAGGCATCAATATAGAAATTCAACTTCTGTTTACTTGTTTCTGGAATTCAGCTTTAGCCTTTATTTGAAATCACATTTGTTGTCAGGCTATACCCCCCTGCCCCCACCTCCCGGCTACGATTGCTGTAGGTTGGTGACTGATGAAAATGATAATTCTGATTATTGCGGCAAAACATCAGGGGCAGAGATACGCGTATGGTGGGCATCAGGGCGCCCACTTGTTTGAACTGGTATGAAATGGTTTCTTAGAAAGCAAATATACAAGAAACCCATTTAGAAAACGATACATTTTACCAATAAATCTTTTACAATTAAGTTATTTACGTGGGAGAGCCATACTTCGGCACGAATGGGCCGGCTCGACCGGAGAAATACCACGGCCTCACAGAAAACCGGCGTGAAACAGCGCTTGCGCTGTATTTCGCCGAGTGAGTGAGTTTACCGGAGGCCCTATTCCCTACCCTTTTCCCTTCCCTACACTCCACTATTTCCTTCCCTACCCTCCCCTATTCCCTTCCCTACCCTCCCCTACCCTATTACCCTATTCCCTCTTAAAAGGTCGGCAATGCACCTGCAGCTCCTCTGATGCTGCGAGTGTCCATGGGCGACGGAAGTTGCTTTCCATCAGGTGACCCGTTTGCTCGTTTGCCCCCTTATTTCATAAAAAAAATCTAGTAACTTTTTTCAGTATTTTGCTTGTTCTTGATTGAATTTGTATTTGAAGATATATTTTGAGCAAATAAATGTAACAAAATTATAAATCCAGCTTTAACATTAGATACCGGGAGGCAGTGAGGTGAAGAGCTTAGCTAAGAACAAGCTAAGAACACTCTGAGCGCCAACATAAAAACATCAAAATAGTTCCATCTGTTAACTGAGAATCTAAGTACCTACACACAGTCAAATCAAACTCTAAACTTTATCAGGAATTAAATGCATTGCCCGCATTGTAGGTCTAGCTACGCCCCTGAATATCCTGGTATTGTGTAACAACAGAGGCGACAAATTACAAAGTTGTGGCGCAGCGCCCTCATAAATACGCCCCTGCCCGAACTACCGGAGGGGGGGAGGGGGCTGTTATAATCTAACGCGAGTGCTTTTAACTAAATTTCAATGCAGAACAGTTTTGGGCTAGATAATACGCCTGTTATCTAGTCTACATTCTAAATTTAAGTTAGTATAGACTATAGGTATACATGACTAGATGACCCGATGAACTTAATATCACGACTACCTTCGTAATATATAAGGTATATATTACGAAGGTACCCAATCTCCTACTCCTCCTACCTTTCTTCTGATTAATTTCGTTGCGAGTCCCAAGACTGATTTGGCTTATCATGAGATCATATCAAAGGGTTTTCGTGGTTGGTTAGGTTGGCTGTTGATCCTGGCGACACAGGAGTTGCAGTGGTGGGAATGTGTGGTGGGCCATTTGCCCGTATAAAAAAAAAGTACCCAGGACTTCCACCAACACTCCAAAATAAAATTTACCAAATCGGTTCAGCCCTTCTCGAGACTAACATAATTTAAACTACATTTTTTATTTATATATACAGGCTTAGTTACATAGATTTATAACAACTAAACTCAAAGTACTCTACATTTCAAAAACCGTTTACTCCTCCTTTTAGGAGTAAGCAAATATACATTAAACAGACTCCTTAATTAAAACCGACTTCCAAGGTAAAAACAATAATAACATCCTTATAATATGAACTAAAAAGTATTAAATAATATTTCCTATCTAATAGTGCCTTTTTCCGAATTCGGCTAAACCTCAACTATTTCTGTACTCAATCTTCATAATTTTGAAGTCGGTGCCAGTTCCAAAAGTTTCAAATACCTATTCTGTCAGAGAACTGAAGATTCAGCTATATCTGGTACCGACTTCAAAATGATGAAGATTGCGTACAGAAATAGTTGAGGTTTAGCCGAATTCGGAAAAGGCACTATTAGATAGGAAAAAATATTTAATACTAGACGTTCCGCGCGGCTTCGCCCGCGTAATTTAGATATTTCACAGACAAATCAGTCTACAAAAAATAGCCTATGATCCTTCACGTGGTCTACTTCTTATCTGACCCAAATAACAGAAAAATTGCTCTAGTAGTTCGTGAGATAAGCCCTTTCAAATAATTTCCCCCGTTTTTTCCACATTTTCTTCTATTTCTTCGCACCTATTAGTCTTAGCGTGATAAAATATATCCTATAGCCTTTCTCGATAAATGGACTATCTAACACTGAAATAATTTTTCAAATCGGACCAGTAGTTCCTGAGATTAGCGCGTTCAAATAAGCCCTTTCAAATAATTTTCCCCCGTTTTTTCCACATTTTCCTCTATTTTTTCTCTCCCGTTAGTCTTAGCGTGATAAAATATAGCCTATAGCCTTCCTCGATAAATGGACTATCTAACACTGAAAGAATTTTTCCAATCGGACCAGTAGTTCCTGAGATTAGTGCGTTCAAACAAACAAACTAACAAACTCTTCCGCTTTATAATCTATAATCTATAATACTAATATTATAAAGCGGAAGAGTTTGTTAGTTTCTTTGTTTGTTTGTTTGTTTGAATGCGCTAATCTCAGGAACTACTGGTCCGATTTGAAAAATTCTTTCAGTGTTAGATAGTCCATTTATCGAGGAAGGCTATAGGCTATATTTTATCACGCTAAGACTAATAGAAGCGAAGAAATAGAGGAAAATATGGAAAAAACGGGGGGAAATTATTTGAAAGGGCTTACTTGAACACGCTAATCTCAGGAACTACTGGTCCGATTTGAAAAATTCTTTCAGTGTTAGATAGCCCATTTATCGAGGAAGGCTATAGGCTATATTTTATTACGCTAAGACTAATAAGAGCGAAGAAATAGAAGAAAATGTGGAAAAAACGGGGGAAATTATTTGAAAGGGCTTATCTCACGAACTACTAGAGCAATTTTTCTGTTATTTGGGTCAGATAAGAAGTAGACCACGTGAAGGATCATAGGCTATTTTTTGTAGACTGATTTGTCTGTGAAATATCTAATTTACGCGGGCGAAGCCGCGCGGAACGTCTAGTATTAGTATAGATTTTTAGTTCATATTATAAGGATGTTATTATTGTTTTTACCTTGGAAGTCGGTTTGAATTTTTTGTTAAAAATAATAACGTGACATTAACGACTATATATTTCAATTTTTAAATTCTGCTAAATAAATAGATACTATAATTTTTAGCATGTGACTAACTATAATATCATTCGTGGGTCTACAAATTGTCGCTTATTCTCTACAGCTCTACCATAGGTAGGAATAAGTCTCTATCAGCGTACGTACTGTTTAGTAATACGGCAACAGCTGATTTAAAGAATGCAACTAACTAAATAATCGGCCAAGTGCGAGTCGAACTCTCGCACGAAGGGTTCCGTACCGTTATAGAGCAAAAATAGGCATTTTTTTGTTTTTATGTATGAAAGTCCCCTTAAATTTTAATTTTATTTCAATTTTGTTATTAATTATTAAAGTACACATAAAATTCAGGATTTTGTGAAATTTTCAAGTGCCTATCTGTTGCCGTTATCGATATAGAGCAAAAAAAGGCAAAAGAATCACGTTTGTTGTATGGGAGTAGTTTTGATTTATAATTTATATTCATTACTACCCGTGGCCCGCATTGGCCGGTACCGCCGCAAAAACTACGTCCCGCAATTTTTAAATCTGTAATAATATCTTCGAAAATATTAATTTAAATCACATTAGAAACCTAAAAAATAACAGTATTTCTCCACTATTTAATGAATGTCATTATACTTATAAACCTTCCTCTTCAATCGCTCTATCTATTAAAGAAAACCGCATCAAAATCCGTTGCGTAGTTTTAAAGATTAAAGTATACAAAGGGACATAGGGACAGACAAAGCGACTTTCTTTTATACTATGTAGTGATTAAGCACAACCACAGAATACATATTAGTACAAGTAGCACAACTAACTACAGGGTATAACAAAACAAAGTGATAATTAATGCTTTTGCGTGTGTATGTGTCCCATTATATAGTTCACTGTGAGAGTAGCAGCGCTGAAATAGCAAATTCTTTTTGTGGTTTGTGCAATTTCATAAATTTGCCCATACAAAAGTTGAAATAAGTCACTAGTTTAGCGCTGCTACTTTTGGTCTTTCACAGTGAAGTCTACACAAGGGACACATACACAGTACACACATTAAAGTACTGCCACTTTGTTAACAGCCTGTATATTCTACTAGTTAGTTGTCCTTTAGTTTATCGTGTAACACATGGCGCGAAGTTGTGTCCGGAAGGCGGTAACTCGATCAAGTCGCTATTGAGTCGAACTTCCGCGATATATCTCACTAACTTTAACATGTTACTCAGCTAAACTTGTACACTCCGTAGTCTGCGCAATAATTGTTAGTTAGCTAAGCTTATGAGCTCCGTACACAATACGAGAAATCGAATTAAGGCGCTGTGTGCATTCGTTATTCAAATTTGTTAGTTCAACCTACTTAGACGTGAGTTCAGTAATAAAGTTTACAATTATTGTAATAGCAAAATTTACTTAATTAAAAGGTAACAATAATTATTATTGTTACCTTTTAATTAAGTTCATTTTGCTATTGAGTTTCAAGTCATTGATTTTACTACAGGCTACCGCCAACTTGAGAGCCAACGAATAAAATGGAATGGGATGCAGCTTATGTAGATTTCTAAGCATAAATATTATATTTTTAAATAGATTGGCACAAAGGAAAAAGAGGTTTTCTTCTAGTAGGCACCCGCAACACTAGACAAGCAACAAGTGAGTAGGTGGCCTTAAGTGTCATGTATTTACAGTAAGGTTTTTCAACAGAAGAAAAATCCAATTGAAAAAAAACGATCCACGTTTTTCACGAAAAAGTCAGCCAAAATGGCTTCACAGAACCGTCTGAACTCATAAATCTGTCCGAACTAATTACAGCCGAGAGAATTTAATATTCATTTTGAGCATAATTATTATTGTAAAATTGACAATTAATTTAAATCAATTTGAGAATTTCGTCTGCCGTTTGATAAGGCAATTAGTCAACCAGTTTAGTGAAAAGAAATTAAAAAAAAACCGTTATAAGAAATTTCTTTACGTATATTCTGAGTTCTGACATTCCAAAAATAGTAAAATATATAAAAAAAGAAAAACCTATGTTATATAGGTAGGTCTACCAGAATCTGATGGCAATTTTTGACAGCAGATTTTTAAAAAATATCCTTGATCATTGGATAAATTTTTATATTTACATGTTTAGCACACAGAATCAGCCGCTATAAGAAAAAAAACGGATCAAAATGTTTTATTTCAATTACCTCCGTATTGCTAGAGTCATTTTATTTTCTCACTTTTTGCCATCAGATTCTGGTAGACCTATAGTAACCCTATGGATCGGCCCTACGTAAACAAATATCGTGTTAAGTGTACAATATGTGTTCAGTGCACAACACTTTTGGAACATAAAATGGCCGCCTTTTTGTCAATATCGGTTGGTTATTACGTTTTCTTGCACTGCACTGTTTTATACAACACGAAGGCATATTAATAGTTTCTAAGCAAATCCCTAACAACAAATGAAAACTTCTGACTATGCATACTATTCGAAAAAAAATATCGCATCTACCACAAAACTCGAACTTAACATGGCGGCATCGGCCACGTTCATGCAATGTATCTATAGTAGATTAATAGTAATAGGGCCTCTTCATATATTTCTGAACTCAATGAGAAAAACTATAATCCCAATAATTCTGTCAGTATTTCAATTATTTCTGATTTCTACTTTTGTTATGCTTTTTTTTTTTTTTTATGAAATAAGGGGGCAAACGAGCAAACGGGTCACCTGATGGAAAGCTTCCGTCGCCCATGGACACTCGCAGCATCAGAAGAGCTGTAGGTGCGTTGCCGGCCTTTTAAGAGGGAAAAGGGTAATAGGGGAGGGTAGGGATGGAAGGAGAAGGGAATAGGGGATGGAAAGGAAGGGAATAGGGTAGGGGATTGGGCCTCCGTTAAACTCACTCACTCGGCGGAACACAGCGCAACCGCTGTTTCACGCCGGTTTTCTGTGAGAACGTGGTATTTCTCCGGTCGAGCCGGCCCATTCGTGCCGAAGCATGGCTCTCCCACGTAAAATGCTTGCCTGATTTAAAATCAGGCGTATCATTGTCACCTAACAATCTTAAAAATAGAACCAAAACTATCATCATACTTAAAGTCTAAACTATAGTTAATAACGGTATCCTTTGAATCTCGAAATAGAACGAAATTACGGGCACCGGGCCGCCGAACGTTTTTTCTTTTTTTTTTTAACTTGTGCAGATGACGACGACGTAATTTTAGAAGTCACAAAAAATTGGAATTCCTGTGCTACTATCTGTGATCCTGTTAGAGTTGAATTTAAATTTTTATACCTGAGGATCATCGGTTAATAGGGGTTTTTCTGTTATTCAGGTGTTGTACCCGGTTTAAAAAATCGGCCAAGTGCGAGTTGTACTCGCGCACGAAGGGTTCCGTACCACTACAGAGCAAAAATAGGCTAAAAATTGAATTTTTTGTATGGGAGCCCCCCTCAATTATTTAATTTATTTAAATTTTATAATTAATTATTAAAGTACAAATACAATTAAGTATTTTGAGAACATTTCAATTGACTATGTATTGCCGTTATTGATTAAGAGCAAAAAATAGCAAAAAAAATCACGTTTGTTGTATGGGAGCCCCCCTTAAATATTTAATTTATTTTATTTTTAGTATTTGTTGTTATAGCGGCAACACATATACACAATCTGTGAAAATTTCAGAAGTCTAGCTATAGCGGTTCTTGAGTTACAGCCTGGTGACAGACAGACGGACAGACATTGAAGTCTTAGTAATAGGGTCCCGTTTTTACCCTTTGGGTACCGTAGTTTTAAAAATCTAAGCAAATATTAGGGACAGAGAACGGGAAGTGACTTTATTATATAATGTGATGATATGTAAACAGTAAAATTAACGTTGGTTTAGGTAATCCATATATTCTAGGCTTTCAACCATCTAGCTTTACATACAAATTGGTTGAATCCTTGTAACAAACACGGGAACAATAGGTTTGGGATTTAATATGGAAATCCATACTAAAATTAGATGTTCCTATTGAATAGGCTCCGGAAATTAAGTCATGATTTTGATGAAATCTAAATTGTGTATAAACTATAGACAACTTGGTCTTTTAGAATGTACGGTTCCTACGGCACTGGCTTTTGCTCGCTAACTGCATCATCCTGCGTTCGAATTACATTATAAAAACGTTATTCCGGATTCGTTTCGGCATATTATTTGAAAGAGACAGGATAAGTTTATAGTCTTTATACTAATCCATACTAATATTATAAATGCGAAAGCGTGTCTGTCTGTCTATTACTACTTCACGTTCAAAGCGCTAAACCGATTTTGCTGGGTATAGGAATACTTTGAGTCCGGGGAAGGACATTTATCCCGGAAACATTACGATTCCTGCGCGATAAACAAATTTTGGTGCCCTTAAAATTATTGTTTCGGGCAGGAAAAACGATAGCTCAAAGCATCCCCGGCATAAAAATACTCACTTTATCAAAGAAAGATAGGTCTAGCCTAGCTCTAGCTAGCTAGCTCTAATTCCAAGGCAAAACGCAAGCTTTGGTTTAGTGATAGCCAGTAGTTAGTACGCAGAAATCGATTCTGCCGGCCTACAATAATTACACGAACGGTGCAGCCAGCACAACTGTGAGCAGAATACAACACGAGAATAGGGAATATTAAACAAAGCTCGGAGCAGATGGCGCTACTGGCACATATAGTGAAATAATTAATGAATTAAACATTCGTTTATCGCGCAGGAACCATACATTTTTCCGGGATAAAAAGTATCTTTAGTCCTTTCCCGGGACTCGAAGTATCTCCATATCAAATTTCAGCAAAATCGGTTCAGAAATTTGGGCGTGAAGAGGTATAATATGAATACAAAAAAATCGGCCAAGTGCGAGTTGGACTCGCGCACGAAGGGTTCCGTACCATTATATTATATACAAAAATAGGAAAAAAATTGTATTTTTTATATGGGAGCACCCCTTAATTATTTATTTTCTTTAAATTTTATGATTATTTCTTAAAGTTTAAAGACCTACCTGTTGTCATCATTGATACTACGCAAAAAATGTTAAAAAAATCACGTTTGTTGTATGGGAGCCCCCCTTAAATATGAAATTTATTTTGTTTTTAGTATTTGTTGAAGCGGCAACAAGAATACATTATCTGTGAAAATTTCAACTCTCTAGCTATTACCGTTCTTGAGTTACAGCCTGGAGACAGACAGATGGACAGACGGACAGACATCGAAGTCTTAGTAATAGGGTCCCGTTTTTACCCTTTGGGTACGGAACCCTAAAAAGACAAAATATTCAGGTGTTACAATGGCGGCCTTACGCACATACAGTAAATAATCCGACCAAAATCCGACATGTTGCACACGTCATATCCGAATATTGACAGAAACGTTGTCAAACATCGAACGAAACTTTTTGATAACTGTATGTGCTGGTGCTGCCTCTAGCGTGAAAACATTGCAGTAATATATTCTATTACTGGAGTTGATATCACTTCATTATAGTCCATTATCAATTACTGCTCTAATGAGGATATAAGCTACAGGTTAATGGAGTTCATTAAGCTAAATAAACATAGAGTAATAATGATATAATTATTTACTCATGTTATATTACTAAATATAGTTTTTATTATTCGTAGACTATAAAGTACAAAATATAAAGCTTGTCACGTCGCAATCTAACGATAAATTTGTACAGTGAACTTACACGCTAGAGACAGGTTACCGACTTACAAAAAGAAGGCAGAGTCACAGGGACAATTCTTCTTGTCTTAAAACGTCTCCAACGACTGCCAACGATGGAACAGGGCAAAATATTGACAGTGGTTCATCCCTTCTTTAATCATTGACTTTTAGTTTCCTGGTCGACACATTAAAAAAAAATTTGGTTGCCTGGAAGAGACTGCTTCCAGCATTAAATCTGCCAATTCTAACTATACTTATATGTATTTATTTTATTTATACCAGGGGTTCCCAAACTTATTTTGTCTACTGCCCACTTTGAGAACAAATTATTTTTTAACGCCCCTATTGTTTCACCTACTTTCTTATATTTATTTAAATTAAGGGGCTTTCGCCGCAAATTCTATAAAAATAAATACAAAATGCTAAAATTAGTCGTTTTCAAACCATATTTTCGCCATAACCACCGACTTAATTTGCATTTCCAAATTTTCTACAATCCCGGAATCTGGGATTTTTGTTTAACAAAATATTACCTATATTCTAAGAAGTCGCCTCCAAAACTTGTAAGCCAAAAAAAAACTAATGTGAGAGAATAGATGTATTTAATTTAAAATGCATCCAGATGAAACGAAATTACAAATCACCCTCCAAACCTCTACACAACGCCCTCATTTTTTTTGGGTCCCACACCGCCCCCCTTTAGGCCTTCAGCGCCCACAATTGGGCGTTATCGCCCACTTTGGGAAAGGCGCAAGGACACAAAATTATTATGTGTTATAACTTATAAGTTATAACTTATATTCCAATAAAAATGTATAACTAATAATATGATTATTGATTATGCCGCATGAGTCATAACTCATGACCTGTATGGGTAACCGCGGCGACCACAGACCTGTGGTGTGTGGACAAGATTGACGTAGCAGTTAATTCTGTGGACAGATGTTGCGGTCGACCAGCAACCACGGTGTTACCGAGAATCTCGGTCAAGCTGGTCCGCTCGAGCCTGATATTTTTATGAAATTCAGCCCTAAGGCCTTTTATCAAGATGTATTCAGCAATTTTTATAATCCATACTAATATTAAAAATACGAAAGTGCGTCTGTCCGTCTGTCTGTTACCTCTTCACGCCCTAACCACTGAACCGATTGTGCTGAAATTTGGTATTGAGATACCTTGAGTCTCGATGAAGGACATAGGATACTTTTTATCCTGGAAAAATTTACTAAATAATAAATGAATTTTGGTGAAAACGAAGTTGCGGGCGTCATCTAGTTAAGTTTTAATACATATTGTATTATAATATGAGAATTTTCATAAGCCGTGGTAAGCGTAATCTTTACAACAGCCTTGTTTTTTTTTATGATGTTAGCCAAGCAAAAGCGTTAGTGAATAGATAAACTTCAGTCAAAAAACTTCAGAATTCGACAGGAGTTTGTCTATTCAATAGAGTTTTTGATGAATTAAGCTAGAAACAAATTATCGGTCGCATCCGTAAGTCGCGGCTGATGGATGCGGCTTAACAATGTGCACGGTTCATCCGCGGACGTCAAAGACCTAACCTATATGTCAATGGCAGACGTCCGCGGATGCAAAAACATCCGGCCAGCCAGATTCTGTTCGGACGTCCGAACGCTCAAGGTCGCGTCCGCAACTTATGTCAATGTGCACAGTTGTATTTTGTATTGATCAGATTGAAACAAGTCGCATCCGATGAAAACGTCCGCGGACGTTCGTCTGATAATTTGTTCCCAGCTTTAACGTGATGGCGTAAGCCAATCAAAATCACTAATGAAAAGATTTAGATAGAAGAAAGAAACTTCTATCAAAAGCTCCAGAAAAAGTGTTGCATGAAGTGAAATACCATATTTTTTGTTCATAACTTCGCTGTCGAAATTATTGAACACAGCTTAACTAGATTTTCCAAAAAATCTGATGATTTTTATAATAATTATAATAAATACGGCCGATAAAACGACTATAAAATATTTGTGAGTGAAATCGTGCTGATTTTACGTGTAAACAACGAATTTATTGATCAGTTATCACGTTCATTAACGCGTTGGCTAAGTCAAAATATAAACAAAACCCCAATTCTCTTATTTGGCTTTGTCTTTTTTATTACGATCCAAATTTTTGAGATTGTACAAGACAGAGCTTCCCCCTGAAAAATCATCCTTCGCCACTGTCCTGTAGGCTGTAGACAAACAAATTTATTTTCTGCGGTTCTACGGGTCGCAAAAATTTAAAGAATAATTTCAATAATAGGACTAAACATAACCCTACTAAATTACGAAGGCTTCTCATCTTCCTTGAATCAATTTCTTTGATCATACATTCCTTCGTGACTGTACATAATACTCTCAATGGTAATCTAGTATGTACATTGTAAGTAATAAGTAGAGATTGAGAGATAGTCCGCTGCCGCACGTTGTATGAAAATATCTGGAAAATAGAGGTTCAACAGGCTTATCGCGGTCGGAGCGTAGCTCTCTACATCCAAGCATTGTAGAATGAACTCTACACTCTTGTAACAGGAGATATTTTGCATTGTCATCCATCCAGAAGTAATGGACCGTTTTCGTATGAGATATGGGCCGTTGTAGGAGCATTTTCGTGGCTCAGGACGTTCAGGTTTGCGACGAAATATTGTATGAAACTGGTATTTAATGTGAACACGGAGATATTTTGGACGTACATTTTTGTAAAACATTATTCAGAGACTAAAATGTTTTATAGCGAAAAAGTGAAATGTATGCCAGCAAAATTTTCATACAAATCTCGTAGGACAAAGAGAGATTACCCTTGCTATAGGTTATATTTCTTTAAAAAGATGACAGACGCTTTCGTAATTAACTTTCCCACAGTTAATTGCCAAAAACAAAAATCAAATCCTAACCTAAAAACTTCTGAGCGAATCCTAAAGCAATTTAAACTGAAAAAAATTCACGTGCCCGCCATGTGTCCTGAAAAAATAATTAATTTTCCCAAGCGCATGACGCGGCTTTATAAACATGGCCTGCAGCTGTTATTAAAAAGTTTTTAATTAATTACTGCATACTGGCTGGATGTGAGAAGAAAAACAAGTGCCGGCTTACAAAACTCCGTATGCTGCTTGACGTCTGTCGGCAGGCGCCATATTTAAATTTTGTAAAGTGTTAATCCTTGAGCTATTCAGTATATGTACTAACATTAAAGGCTTTTGTACTTACTACTTACCCCCTTACTAAAAGTCACATGTAACATGATACATACTGTGTTTATAATTTATATAGACGCTAAAAAAGATGTTTTGCTCTTGTGATACTTTCACCTGGCAGAAATGACAAAGCTTTGTGTGACTGTTGCTCGTAGATATACGTCTACAAATATACACAGAAAATATACGCGCTGAAAATAACTTTATTATTTTGTGCACTGTTTAGTTCGTTTTTGTCTAAACCTCGAATTTTAATTCGGGGTTTTCCTCTGACGGAAAAAAATCTTAAAATGATGTACAATAAGCGTGCTTACACACGCGCCGCAGCAGCAGCGGCACCGCCACCGCGGCGGCGCCGCTGCATACTCATCCTTGTATTTCTATGGGCCCCTTTCACACGGCGCCGCAGTTTTCAACAAACATACGAGACTAGCTGTCGGACCCATGATCGCGCCGCAGAACCTGCGGTGGACGCACTGCAGCCAGGTTCTGCGGCGCCGCGGCGGCGAAAAACGCTGCCGCCGCGGCGCCGTGTATAAACACGCTAACTCTAAGAATATAATTTATGCATAATGTTATCATCGCATTACATAATGTAGAAACACACTCAATGCCGCACTCAGAGACATTTAATGATGATTAAACTTCAATTTAATGGAGAGTTCCACAGTTACCTAATGGATGGGGCATCAAAATCTTTATTTAATTACAATTACTGTGTGATTAATATTCGTCTCTGAGTACGGCAGTCAAACAATATATGTATATTTTAAATAAATTAATAAATAAATATTTTGTAGTATCATCGGCATGTCGTTGAACCCCATAGGTTGTGAATTGTGATAACTCCTAGATAACCTGTGGTTTATGTGTTCAATAATTCGGCCATAATGCACATGCCTGCTATATTTCTTTAAAGGAAGAGAAATTTATTACGTAGAGACTACAGATACGTATAATTTTGGTACAGGAAGCAAAGTTTAAAAAATAAAAAGAATCAGATTGATAGAATAAAACTAAAACTTTATTTTTGAACTGTTGTTACCGTAATCAAAATGACGAGGCACATATTTTTATACAAATATTGATATTTAATAATATGAAATTTTGGTCCTCGATTCGTCGTTTGGACTTAAGATATAAAACCACAGAAGAAATATATAGAAATTCGTATGATGTGGTCTACATCAAACGAATTTCTATGAAACAGTCACATAAAATTGGCCCGCACATAATCTTTCGTCTGATAGCCTCTAAAAAGGTTGACAAAGGACATTTGTTCCAAGCTGACAAGATAAACGTAATTTCAAATTTCGAACTTAGGTTTAGAGGTCTTTGATATTCTTATGTAACATGTGTAAAATCGTGAATTCGTGAAAAATGAGTGCAGTTTCTTAGGAAAATATTTTAAAGGCAAGCTACACTAGAGCGACACGTCACGGCGCAGCGTAACACTTCACTTACATAGAACTGACGTTTGTAAATCGTCAGTTCCATGCATGTTCCATGGTACTGATGTTTTGAGTGTCACCTTTAGTGTAAACTTAAAAAAAAAACAAATGTGCCAATGCCGGCAGGATTGAAAATTAAACAGCAAGAGAAAGAGGAAAAGACTTCCTCTCATACGCCGTACTGGCAGCCTACTCTCCCTCTGTCTTACTAATTTTCGATCAGGTCATGTGTTATGAATCCTTAGACGAGTTTAACATTTTTACCGAATACCAATAAAGTGTAGAACGCAGAGCTACGGAATATTTAAATAATATAATGTGGGAATATACGTGGAGGCCCCAAAGGAAGATCTTCCGAGCAAGCGAGGTGTTAAGCTCGGTCAGGCCGAAGCCAGCTGTCGTATATTATACCGACGCACTTAGAAAACTTCGATAGCGCAATGTAGGAATGTGGCGCTAATTGTGGGTACCGCCACAATAATAATTATTCAAAAATACATACATATAAATTCAAACGCTGAATTGGCCGCTTCAGAGTATTATTTTAGCGAAATGGACAGAATATGGATGTCGGAGAATGAAAATAAATGTAGTAATTTGATGAAAGTTGAAGTGTGTGCGCAATTCGGACGTGCCCGTTAACGCTTCACGTGTTGACTGTACAAAGCTAATTACGTACTTACGTGCAAACTGGGAAGACAAACACACCCCCATACTGAAACATTTTAGCATACCATACTACATATTGTACTTTATGTCCTACGTAATATGTTTTAAAATCGTTTGTACCCGCTAAAAAGAGTTGCTAAAATAAATTGTACTTTATTTCAATGGAAATACGATTGAAAATCTGTTGAAAATCAGCTTTAATGTAGATGTACAAGTTTGATAGATAAACTTTCTCACACTCAATTTTAAACGCCCTTACATAGTTAATGTGGTATACTCGTTGTTAGCTTAGTTATTCCATACTTAAGGCAATAAACTTACGTTTTGACTTTAGAATAGGTACATAATACATTACATCGTTAAGTAGTTAAGTACTAAGTACTTAGGCACCAATGTAGTATGTTATAACATAGTCAACCTAAAAGCACCAGCCTTGCCTTCTCCTTCACGAAATTCGGTGAAACATTTAAACTTTTCTGATACTTTCAATGTCAGATATTAATGAAAAAATGTACAGCCGAACATACATAAAACATCCTCCATTTTTGGAAATCAGACACAGAACTCTATGTACCATAAACTGAATCCAAACTACGGCTTGCCCTGTTAAGAGGCCCCTTCCCAGTCCCACTATCGTCAACGCGGGAGTCATCGAAAAGCTTCTTGTTTCATCGATTAATAGTAATTATTATTAATTAGTAATTATTATTTATTAATTATTATTAGTAATTAATATAAATTATTAATAATTAGTAATAAGTAGTATTCACGATAAATAGTGTGTGGAAATTTCATAAAACTTGTTTCAAGAAATACGTGTATATTAGTAGGCCTTACAAGTTT
Source organism: Cyaniris semiargus (assembly GCA_905187585.1). NCBI lineage: Eukaryota > Metazoa > Arthropoda > Insecta > Lepidoptera > Lycaenidae > Cyaniris > Cyaniris semiargus. The sequence continues at coordinate 18,117,724 of LR994555.1, read as the reverse complement.
GTAAAAAAATGTTTGACATTTAGAATCTCCATTACATTTGCAAGGTTTATAAACAAATATTTCCTTTACTGGTACAATTAGTAAGTACATTATAAACGTCTAAATTTCAGACAAAATTTGTGCAAAAAAGGCAGTTTTTGGAGGCTTATACTGAATTTGTTTCTCCAAATTTTGAGTTCGCGTTTTTTTATAAACCTAGATATAGTGCAGAAGATACCTATTAGTTCACAAGTTTCAAAGAAAGATCCTTTACAACGCCATAATCACGTACGAGCGTTTGTATGGAAAGATGGTCGGGTTGGCCGCTCTTAAGTCTACAGTGTAAGTTGTAACGCACACACATGTAACGAAACTACACCACTTTGAACAGCTGTCGCGGTATCTGCATACGGCTGGATTTATATGCGTCCGCCCGATCGCGCGGTTTGGCGGCTACACCGCAACTCGCAAGATCACAAGCAATTAAATGACGGCGTGCTGCGTGACCGCGCCGCTATTTAAATAAATCGTTATTGCCTGTGATCTCGCAGTGCAGCGGCCTAACCGCTCGTTCGCGCGGACGCATATAAATCCAGCCTAAATAGTCCTCTGATAGCTTAGCTCGTAAGATAGACAGGACAAAAGGAAAAACAATTGAATGAATAAGTTTGGAATGTCACTCAGGGAATACGAAGCGAGAAACCTTTAGCAAACTTTTAACGATGTTATCAGAAAAACAAAAGTTTAGCGATAAACTCCGGACTCGCTCTCTAAGGACAATGGAATATGATCTGGCCCATAGCCTTCAAGGTCAAATTTTACCGAGTCTACCGAGTAGAGTGGAGAGACAGTGCCCTCGGCCGAGCACATCCACAATAAACATACCGTGCTTGGCCGAGAGCACTGTCTCTAGTCTCTACTCGGTAGCTGTGATGCGGCCCTAAGGGTTCCTTTTATGGGATAGGATACTTTTCATGGGACTTTTAAAACTGTAGCAACGCTACGGAAAGTGATATTATGAAGCTGACAAAAATAGCGCAGACCCGATAACGGCGATTTTTTGTCGGTCTATTTTTTCTATTGCAAGGAAACTTAAAAATATCTGCCGATAAAGATTTTTTATATATTATTTTTGTCTTTGTCTAACAAAAGGTTTTTCAACGGACGAGACAGAGACGGCAATATTATAGACAAGTTATCCGAAGCGTTAACTACGGCGGAGTTTATTTAATACATAATCCCTCTTACTAATAAAAAGTTACACAGCGTGTATAGAGGGTGCATAAGATTTTTTCTACTAATAATCATTTTTTGACATAAGGCCTGTATAACGATGCTGTCATTTCCATACTAATTTCTCTGTATAGACTCTGTGTAACGTGTGTGTCCTGTTTAACACGTTGAACGCATGTTTAAGAAGTTTTTATTAGTAAGAGGGATTATGTTTAATGTTATAGGATTATTGGCTATCACTTGTTAAATATTATACCTTCTTTTTCATAAAACGTAGGTTATTACAGGAGAAGGACCTAAGCTTAATACTACTTAATTTCCCGGAAAAATGTACGGCTCCCGCGAGATAAATGAATCAATATCTTCGATAGTACATAGTAGTCCTGACATAGAATTATAACCTGATACATACCATGTGTGGTGTGAATATAGTGATACAGGAGCTCAAAACACGAGTTTCAATTTTCCTGATCAATATTAACCTATTTCCATTCACCCATCAGTCCACATTCCGAAATGTGGAAATTCGAAACTGGAATCAGCCAATCAACCACGAACGAACGATAAGACGCGTCTCAAATTAAGTTTCATTCAATTTATGTTCTGTTGTTTTAATAACATAAACAATGTTGTTTGGTTGTGGAAAATTGCGTGAAATACATGGCCTAGGATCCCACCATAGAAGGACCTTCACCGAGCTGGTTAATGGATGAAAAGTATTTTATATTTAATTACGTATGTCAATAAATTTATTGCAAGTGGGTTGCCTAAAAAATTTCAGTCCAAAATAAAAAAAAAACAAAAAAAAAAAACAATTAAGTAATTTTTTTTACATTTCTCTGGTTTGGTTAATAGACAAATTCCATACCAATCGAAAGTATGAAGCCCGTAGTATATAGTCCAACAATTTTTTTTTGTATTCTGACACTGGATCAACACTATACTTATTTTAGTACATGTCTTAAGTCTCAGCTCGTAGGAAATTTGTATATTCTTTGTAGAGAAGGCAAAACCATTGTTTCATTCATCAATTATTGCTGGTCTAGTACCAAAATATGATAATATATAAATGCAAATCACTAATGTTGAAGCGGGTTTGAAGTTAGTAGGTATACTTATGAACATTTTGATTTGGGTTCGGTGACAAGTGGCGAACATTTAATGAAGTCATTATGTAGATCGAAACTCATTTTAGAGGTTGGAGATGTTTGGAGACACGGTAATAAAGCAAGGAGCGTCTTGTATATTAAAGGACGATTCGCCATAATCAAGCTAAAGTAAATACTTTACCTTAGTATAAGATCTCTACCAATTTAAAAACGAATAAATAGCGCCAAACAAGGTATATTTGACGAGCAATCATCAGAAGTGAAAACCCATGGAATTTCTTCGACTCGAAAAAAATTAGAGCACTTTAAAATTGATTAAAAACATTTAAGTTTAACAATCACTTTTTAAATATCCTATTACTGCTCAATACTTTTATAATGTCTTTTAGCAAATAGTACGAGCAGCAGAAAATATACAAGTTTATATACGAATAAAACTTGTACATTTTGTGGCCGACACAGCTGATTCAATTATTTCTGACCTCGTGTTCATAATTACTTATTGATTAGCTCCGAACCTGGCCGTTTCAGATGAAAACTGAAACATTTTATTACTAAATGTTATCCCACCAAAAACATACCTGTTAAAATAGGGCCTAGTTCCTATAGGCTAAGTTTTGGCCTAAAAAAAGAGTTGAAATCCAATGCCAAGTTCAGATGCACTTCATCGATCATAATCATCTTCATCAACAGCCTGATCCATAACACTTCTAATTTAACTTGGCAGGTTTATTAAATTCTATAAATATTATCTAATTATATAATTAATCAAGTGTTACGTATAGCACAAAAACATGCCAAGTTCAAATATAATTTTGTTTTAATAAAACATGGCACGTGTTTGTAGCCTAAAACAACTTTTTATTTCGGCAATAGTGGTAGTATAAGAGCGTCCTTGGACTAGCGGGTAAACCATTAATTCGTACTCGAGAGGGTGAAGGTTCGTCCCGGGTGAAGGGGTGTAAGACATTTTCAGATCTCAAGCACGGAGAGTGGTTATTTCGCTCAGAAAATACTGTATTAATCCACAGCGGATACAAAAGCCTTGATTTTTAGTGGAGTATAATTTAGTTAAATCAAGTAGGTACCTAATGGACCATGAGCCTGCGATGGCCAGACCTTCCTCAGTTTCGAAAAGCTGAAAGTTTACCTGTTTGTGGCCTTTACAGAGGTAGGAACGACCAGCAACTATGGAGTGTCCAGTTCTGAAGATCTACCTGACCTTCGAGAAAGAGTAAAGCTCAATTTTATAGCTTAAATTCTTCGCGGTAAGTGGAGGAATCTCATCTTCTAGTGCTGGACATTTTTGACAGCTGCCAGACACCCTTACAGTATCTTAAGCTATGAAATTGAGCTTTACTCTTTCTCGAAGGTCAGGTAGACCTTCAGATCTGGATACCTCCTAAAGTAACCGCGACCGAAACTCTATAGTTGCTGGTCATTCTGACCTCTGTAAAGGTCACAAACAGGTAAACTTTTCAGCTTTACGAAACTGAGGAAGGTCTGGCCGTCGCAGGCTCTTAGGTACTCTATAAGTAAAGTGGCTACAATTTAACAGCTTATTGTCATTTTACCACAGTAAAAAGAGAAGAATGAGTATTTAGTTAATTTACGTCTTTTGAGCCGTTATCTTTCGATGTCAGCACTTGCAGCTAGCTGCTCACAAGTTACGACGCGGAGTGTGCTAGTTCGAAATTGACATAATATACGATTATGTCACATGTTACACGAAATGTCATACTCATGACATAATTAAGGTTTTTATGTAACTTGAAGATGTAATGTATGATTGTTCGGGTTTTACATCGTGCAACTCTTTCAATCAGATTTTCAACCGATTATGCTAAAATTTTGTACGCTTTGACAATATTTTTTCTTTTATAGGGCATTCGAATAAAAACTATTTTTTGAGATTTTTACCTGCTATCCATTCTTATATTATAAAAGCGAAACTGTGTTTGTCTGTCACTATACCGATTTTAATAAATTAAGGTATGGAGATACTTTGAGTTTCGGGAAATGACATAGGATACCTTTTATCCCGGAAAAATGTACGGTTCCCGCGCGATAAACGAATTTTGGCGCAGCGGAGTTGCGGACGTCATTTGGTTTATTAATAATTTTATGAATGCTTCTTCTTTAGCTAACAGTTCGCGTGCCACACCTGTCATGCAGGGTGCAAGCAATATTGATACAAATTACAAGGGAGGAAATAGAACTTACGGCCGCACTCAGAAACATTTAATGATGATTGAACTTCAATTAAATGAACATCAAATGTGACAGATAATGTATGTGGCTCATGTCAAAATCTTCATTTAATAATTCAAGACGTGAGTGGAAGAATAAGGTATGTAACATGAAAAAACTTCCCGTTTTTTTGCTTAAATGGAGGCTTTAGGGCCGGAAAATTTATTTGAAATAGAAAAACTGTAAATTATATGTGTAGCCAGATATATTATCTAGGTTATGAAGTAGATAAATTACAAGTTTTATGAAAATAATAAGGGAAAATATGAGTTATTGTCCGTATGTTACGAAATGTTACTTGTTCGATTCTTCCACTCACGTCTTCAATTACATTTAGGTAAAGGTAGTATTCGTCTCTGAGTGCGGCAGGTTATCTTTTTGCCATAACTTAAGCAGATTCCCGGATCTAGAACATCTAGACGACAGATAAATGTTAAGTCATGTTGAATTTCTCTGAATGTTTAACTGCTTGAGAACCAAGAAACAAGGTCAACAGATGTTGCGTCTGCTACTAATTCATATTAACGCTTAAAAAAGTCTACAGAATTATTGGATAATCCCGCATGTGCGTGCAAAAAGAAGAGTGCGATAAAAAAAAAATACAAAAATGTAAAAATGGCTAAACATTTTGCATTGGGAATATAGATGGGTGATCGCCCTGAAAGCGGCATTTATATGCCTTTGTGTATCTCTATATCTATGGATTTAAATGTAAATATAAATTTTGTATATCTCCAATCAGGAATTCTGTTTTCCTTGATATAAATGAAGACACGCCTTCCTGCAGGCTTAGCATGGCCACAGTACAAATTCGAAAGAATAGAAAGCCTGACAGTTTTTGCGGATAAACTGACAGATTTCCTTTAATAATCCATCACTTTGTCTACTTTACCGTAAGAATAAACCTTTCTATGGTGGCAATGCTAAGCCTGCTGGCCCCTGCATACACTTATATGCATTATCCACTATTCTAGAAAACCCTGTATGCCCAAGCAACAACAATCCGTTCTATAGAGCTAGTATGCCAAAATTCTGTAATTGCGTATACATTGCGTAAAAAGACAGGAAGTGAGAATTGATGGGTGAAACCGGCAATGGTCAGTGGGCAGGTATGATTCAATTTCACAGGCAGCTGATTACCATACGAAATGTATTGCGTATTTTGCTTTACTGCTATGTTGCTTTATCCTATGTCCTTTCCGGGACTCAAAGTATGTCCATAACAAATTTTAGCAAAATCGGTTTAACGGTTTGGGCGTGAAGAGGTAACAGACAGACGGGCAGAGACCCTTTAACATCACTTTTAGGTAGAAGCGGCATCTAAATTTTAAATAATGAATTAAAGGGCTGTTTTCATCGAAAGAAAAACATATTGTTACCCAAATTTCTTTTAAGAATGTAGAAAATACAAAATACGAGTAGTATTATGTTTACGTAAATGATGAATCGGATATAATGCGCATAAATCACCCAATTTTCTCATTCCTCACATTCGCTCCATCCATCCATCGATCACGGCAAGACGATCTCCTTTTCATTTCATAACCGTAAGGGCAAATATTGAAAATTAGCGTTTGAAGCATTAATTTCCATCCTGACTAATATTTTAAATGCGAAAGTGTGTCTGTCTGTTTGTTACCCCTTCATGTCAAAACCGCTGAATCGATTTTGCTGAAATTTGGTATGGAGATACTTTGAGTCCCGGGGAAGGGCATAAAATACTTTATTTCCGAAAAAAGTACGGTTCCCGCAATAAACGAAATTTGCCGCAACAGAGTTGCGGGCGTCATATCTGTGACATAGTTACTACTTACTGCAGCTACATAATATTATATTTGTGATCTGTGGGCACGAAGAGCACAACTTTATTATCAGGCAAAAGGAAAGTTATTTTGTTTTCAGAGAGATCTTTATAAATCTGGTCCAAATAAAAACAAAAGAAATACGTAGTACTACTACTTTGTCTATTTCCAGCGTTGCCTCTATATTTGGCGCCGACTATACAGCTGCAGGCGTAGCATGGCTACAGTAGAAATACGAAAGTATAGACAAACAGCGGAGATAAACTGAAGGTGCCGTTCCGATCTTAACCGCGGCTAGCCGCGATCGACAAAAATTCAATTAAAATGCCACTTTATGACATGTAGGATTTTATTTCAATTTTTAGGACTATAGTCTATGTCATAAAGTGGCATTATATTTTAATTTTTGTCGATCGCGGCTAGCCGCGGTAGAGATCGGAACGGCACCTTCAGTTTATCTCCGCTGTTTGTCTATACTTTCGTATTTCTACTGTAGCCATGCTACGGGTGCTGAAGGCTAGAGGGCTTATGATAAAAACTGATGATTTAGCGCAGCTTCCGGCTTGCACTGTAAAATGCACTGTACAATGTTACATTAAGGTTAGTTTTAGATTAGCAGCTAGCTGCAGGTTTTAGTAAAAAATGAAGGTGATTTAGCTGTTGCGTTGTAAAATGCACTCTGCTGAGTTTCATTAAGGTTGATTTCGGAAGGGCAAAGGGCTAACACGTGCTCGCGTGCACGTGCAAGACATCTGCTGGGCGCAGGGTTCAGTGTCCCTTCAGCCCTTATTGTTAATGAGCATCAGCGGATGTCATGAAGACGTGGCGATGTCACACGACGCCACGTATGCAGGTTGCAAGAATTACATTTATATGATACTAGATAACGCCCGCTACTCCGTTGCGCCAAAACTCGTTTATCGCCATTCGCCGTACATTTTCCCGGGATAAAAAGTATCCCATGTCCTTTCCCGGAACTCAAAGTATCTCCATGACAGACAGACAGACGGACGGACAGACGGACTGACTGACTGACTGACTGACTGGCTGACTGATTGACTGACTGACTGACTGACTGACTGACGGACGGACGGACGGACACGCTTTTGCATTTATAATATTAGTATGGACTAGATGACGCCCGCCACTCTGTTGCGCCTAAATTAGTTTATCGCGCGGGAACTGTACATTTTTTCGGGATAAAAAGTCCTTTCCCGGGACTCAAAGTATATCCATACCAAACAGCAAAATTTGGTTTAGCGGTTTGGGCGTGAAGAGGTAACAGACAGACAGACAGACAGATAGACAGACACACTTTCGCATTTATAATATTAGTATGGATTGCAACTCCTAGGCCACTATAATATCACTGTGATCAAAGTCTCTTGAGTCTTGATATTGCAACTGCTAGAGCGAACCTTTACTGAGCAAAGTCTCTACGTAGACCCATGTAGAGCTATCAAAATGATTACTTGTATATTGTTGTATTGTTACTTTATTTGTTAATTAATGGCAACCGTATTTTTTAAGAATTTTTTAGGGTTAAAAAATAACGTCCTTCAAAAATAACGATTTAAAAGTGGGAACTTAACGACTTTCACACCGACTTTACATTATTTTGCCGGTGGGTGTGAATTTCAAAACAGTTTGACATCACGCGGGCCACTGATAAAATCCCGGCGGCCCGCGGGTTGTGGACAGCTGTTCTAGAGCAACTTACCCCATCGTTAGCAGTCATCCTACTATTGGTACCATAGATTGTCAGTAATAAATATACACTTTTCTTGCACTTACTATTTACTCCACTTTGTTACAATTTTAAAGTTTAACACGACCGGTTTCGATAAAATCATCCTCAGAGTTTCGTAACACCAGCGGGACTAATTGCGAGGAATTGCTAAATGTTATGTGACCAACATTTAGCAATTCCTCTCAAGTCTCGATCAATTCACAAAATGAATTGTCAAAACTGTCAAACTCACGAATGTCAAATTAGTACAAATTTAGAAATTTTTAAAAAATGAATCATATTATGATTCATCATATTATGATTCTCCAAAGCGACCATTTTAGCCCCGCTGTACACTGCAGTAACACCAGTGCCAATAATTGAATATATGTTGCCTTATAATATTTAAAAGTGCACCACAAATAGTTTTCAATATAGAACATAATAACACCTTGAACTTGTAGAAAGTTAAAGAAATCGTAACTTCGATAATGAGTGATGCAGATGTTCCGAGATTGGCTCGCCATCTGCCGCGCTCGGTAACATTGTAATATGAACCTTACCATTGAGACTTTAAGATTGACAAGTGCGTGCAGTGTGACACAAAAGGAACAGTTTATACCTGCATATTGAGTCCGATCCTATTATAGTGTCAGTAAAAATGTTCAACGATTTGTTGTATTTCATTCTATATTATGTAACCATATCGATTCTGATTTCTGATCGATTTTGTCCTTAAATACCATGAATGATCCCAATCAGAACTTTCATGCACATTTTCACACAGGGTTTACGTGGTCGAGGAACGTCCAATATGTCCTGGCAATACTTAAACTGTGGTTCTGGTTACCTCAGAAGTTTTATAGGAGTTAGTACTTAGGTTCTTCGGTGTTTAGCTCATCAAACGGTTAATTCGTTTTCTCTTTGAAAATACTCTAAATTATTAAAACGAATCATTCGACCTACATTCGGTATCATTTTCATTCTCTCCATTTAGAGTGAAACGTGCCGAAAGGAAGAGAAAATTAACATAGTGCTTACTGCTTACTCTCTTATTTTCCATCTAATAAAAACAATAAGTGTTGCCAGAGAATAAAAGCCACATCTGTCCGGCTGAATCTGTATTTATTCCGGTCATATTTCAGTTTAGTCCGGAAAAATGTTGCCGCTCCGACGATATTGCTTTTATTTTGCATAATTTGGTGCATCTCTGTGGGGAAAATAACTAAATCTTGTTAACGTATGAATTCTAATGGAGTGAAGATTCATTTCAGCGGATCTGGACAATAAGCAGGCCTTGCCGCCTTAGATTAATGGCCTGCTTCACCACTTACTGATAAGTGCAGGATAGGCTATCCACAACTTATCTGACAGATATAGTATGGAGTATCTGTCAGATAAGTTGTGGATAGCCCATCTGGCACTTATCAGGAAGTGGTGAAACAGCCCCTAAGAAGTAAGGACTACTTTTGCGAAGCATACTTCTTTATTCTTCCACTCCAAGAAGTTGTTCTCCTACGACTATCACAAGAATTAGTAGTTTGAAGAACAGCTACTTCTTCGCCCCAAAAGCGTGTTCTAACTTCTAATTCACAAACAAAGGTAGGTACACCATCTAGTTTCATCACATTCATATCTTGCACATGCAAATGTATAGGAGGTAATAGAGTTCATGGATGTAGAGTTCTGCAGCTATAACTCGCACATACATCTGCATACAGTACAAGATATGGATACAGAACTCTGTTAGCTGTTAGAGGTTTCCACCTGTCTGCAGCGTGCATGTCTAAACTTGCTGTCGCCAAACCTGTCTGGTCTGCGCGACAAACTCGCTTCCTACTCAAACCTGCCTACTTTGTCATTCAAGAGTTTTTTTTTTTTAATTACCTTAATTATTTGGATATCAGTTTGAATGGATATGAATAACAAAGTCATAATGTTTAAGGGTACATGTATGTGTATCTTAAATAGAGTTTACTTGGAAAGCTCTGTAAGAGTTTTTTTTGTGATTTATATGGGCAAGCGCTACAGCGTCATTTTTCCTATACACAAAAAAGTGTATAGGGCATAGGCAAACGTGAACTCTATAAAAGGGACTCATATACCCCTAAAGTATTACATCACTTTGTTTTGTTACAGTCTGTATATCACCGTGTATATGTATAAATATCCTTCGTTTGTCTTGGTGTTAAAGATAAATCAGCTTTCATTATATGCTATATCGAATCTGAGTTCTATTTCCTATAACTTAGCGTTTAAATTCAGTTAAATCGAAACTAAAGGTGTAATTGAGAAGCTCAAACAATATAGTTTCGTTTGAAGCAAGCGAAGACTGCGACTCGACGGATGTATTGTCGTATTGTCGTGACTCGTGATACAATAGACAGGTGTGTACAAAAGCTAGGTGAACGACCACAATATAAAACAGTAGCGTAACTCGCGTGCTCTCAATAAAACAAATTCATGAAACAAAGCTTCGTTTTAGGGTCAATTCAGACCGCAACGCGACGCGTGGATACATTTCTAAATTTGTATGGATTTTACAGGTTTCAATTGCGTAAGACGTCTTGCAAATCTGTCAAATCCGTACAAATTTAGAAATGCATCTACGCGTCGCGTTGTGGTCTGAACTGACCCTTACGCGCACGGTCAATGTATTTGAAATTCTATTTGCCACCAGGTGTCACTATGTAGCCTTAGGGTCTATCGTGGCAAATAGGCATATTATTGTGACAAATAACAGCTATAACGTGACACATGACAGCTATGTCGTGACATATGACAGCAGTTTGACACGATACACCCTAAGGCTACATAGCGACACCTGGTGGCAAATAGAATATCAAACACGTCCTCATTGCCACGTTATACCACGTTATACTGTTTAGCGGACGTAAGTCCAAACACCGAAAACCGGCGTGAAACAGCGCTTGCGCTGTGTTTCGCCGACTGAGTGAGTTTACCGGAGGCCCAATCCCCTACCCTATTCCTTTCCCTACCCTCCCCTACCTTATTACCCCTTAAAAGGCCGGCAACGCACCTGCAGCTCTTCTGATGTTGCGAGTGTCCATTGGCGACGGAATTTGCTTTCCATCAGGTGACCCGTTTGCTCGTTTGCCCCCTTATTTTATATAAGTAAAAAAAACAGGGCACTATCCTGAATAGCGCTTTCGAAGTTTCTGACATCGGCGTGACATTTACAACGTCTGAAATAACCATAGGGACAGTGCCGACCTTACCGGGCATACAACCTCGCCCGGTCGGAAGGTCTTTCTCAGAGGCTCATAATCATATTCTTACCTTTGCATTATTTTGCCCGCTAAAGTTATCTGAATTCTGAAATCAATAATATGTGCGTGCAGCCATGAACCCCGGGCCCCGGCGCGGGCGCGGCAGTCTATGTAGTACATATTAAGATGGTCTACTGTATTAAAATATACTGTGCAACGACCAAACATCGGGGGAATGTTTTAACATTTATCAATTACGACTCTTTAGTTAATTCTGATTTATGTGAAACGGTACTAATGCGAGACGAAAAACACAAATTACTATGCATTAGAATAGAGACCTCCAGTAATCCTGTTAATTATGTAAAAGAGACAGCCGTAGCACAATTTATAGGGTTCTGTAATCAACAAAACTTGGTTGACTACTGAACCCTAAAACGGAACCCTAACAAACTGATTTTTTGTATATTGATAGGTTAATACATAATAGTTATATAATTTAAGAGTAACATTGTCCTACAAATAGAACAATCCATATTTTAGGACCATCAAGTCAAAGTATGAAATCCTTTCTATTTCTTACTATTATGACTAGTTAGCTACCACTTTCAAGATTTTTCGCAGATACAAATGTTGTTCGTCTTATCAAAATGAAGCTACTCACAAAAAATTAGCTTGATAGTAGTAAAAAAAAATTGTTCTAGGTCTCCGGTAGTATAAAATATGAAGGGTTAGACAAAAAATTTATGAATGAAAATTTCAAAATCTTCATTTAATTAAAGTTAAGTTCGATAAATGTCTCTACGAGCGGCAGTTATAATGTTACTTATTTGCTTGTGGTCAATTTAATTACTTACTTGAGTCATAAATTAGCTGGAATAATTGAAAGATTAAGATAAATGAATGCGTTTCTGAGGACCGTAACTTAGCGACTTAGTGCGTGCAGGTGCGTGCAAAATTTTATCACCCACTGGAATTTTTATTACTTTCTTACCGTAAGAATTAAGATCGAATTAAAAAGAGCATATTATGTAATTTACTATGACACATCAACTCAACTGATACGTAAAAACCTTACTAATAAGTAATATTGTAAATGCGGAAGTGTGTTTGTCTGTCTGTTACATATTCACGCTTAAACGGCTGATTCAGATAAAATTTGGTGTAGAGATATTTTGAAAGAAGGGACCTTACCCGTCTTATAATATCTCTACACCAAATTTTATCTGGTCTTATATGGCGACAAAAACTATCCTATGTCTGTTTATCCTATGTCTAATAGGTTATAGGATAGTTTTTGTCGCGAAAAAGAAGGTTTCTACGGGATAAACACGTAAACGGTGTTCTAATTACATACTAATATATTATCTATTCTGATTTCTGTTTTCCGAATAAAATAAAATAAACGAATTAATGCCCAACGGATTTTCGACTACTACTGACTATCTCTTTCTTTTTATATACACGTATATAAAAGCTTTCTTTTATATTGATACTACACTATCAGCACGATAATATTGCTTAAATCCATAGATAGATCAAGCGGTGTGTACATTCCCGACATGACACACGGACAGACAGATTCACAAATATTGATATCGCACACTCGTATCAAACGCTTGTCAAAAAACTGTAGGCTGGTACACATTGGGGGTGCCTTTTGGTACTCATTTGAGCCTTTCTAACGCGTTTGAGTTGCATGGAATATGTAGAGATTTCACACAAAAGAAATGTTTTATAACTCAATGCCTTTATCCCATCAGAAATGCCCAAAAATACCCAACGTACCCTAATCAAAATAATTAAATAGTTACTGGTATAGGAGGAAGAGCATACTATAATATGCAGAAGCATACTAAGATACATCAGTTATAGTAACTTCGGCACTGTTACTATACAAATTGGGCATTGGTAGAGCTCGTTGAAGCGCCTAATGTGAACTATCTCTGTACGCAAACATGGCTGAACACCCGCAGCAAAATATTTTCAATCGTCCCAGTTTCGTCACATGAATCCTCGCACGAGATGATAAAAGCGTGTTGCTTTTGTTTCAAATTGTCCGCTTGTACCTGAAATGGTCCGAGATACAACGTACAGTGAAAACTAAAGGGACAGCTGCGAATTGATTCAAAATTCCCGTTCAAATTTTATTGGTTAATTTTCACTTGCGACTAAAGGATATGAATATGAATATAAGCACTGACCAATAAAAAGGAAGTTTACAAATACGAAATGAATCAAAATTCAAACTCCATTTCTGATTCTATTTTTGAAATGAAGCGTTCAAAGGTTGTGAACTTGAAAAGAATTAATTTATTTAATACCAGCACAGTAGATATTTTCAATTGTCAACTCTATCAAAAGTAAATATTGGAAAAATGCTGTCATCTCAGGCTAGAATCTTTATTTATAATATGCGCCCGCAAGAACGCGGGAACGCGCCAAACCGCACGTTCGGGGGGGCGCATATATATAAATCCAGCATCAGAGAAAAATTTACGTGTAAGGTACTTTATCTTCTCGATTTTGCGGTTTTAGTGAGCCATCTCGCTGCGATTCTAAATGGCGGATAATGTCCGAAATAGCTAAATCCACAATATTCTGTATGAAATGACCTGTAATGAGGGACAGGAATCCCCGTCGGTAGGCGACCCGCACGTGACCGCCTCCTCAACTACATACAAATGGCTAAATTTTCCGAATTCCGATTTTGTGTCACCGCGTTTCATATCTACAAAATATTATCTAAATTCTAAATCCTGCTTGCAACTTCGTTGAGCTGAAATTCGTTTTATTGTAAACCGTAAATCTTTCGGGACGAAAACTATCTGAATAGGTAACTGTATCCTTTTCGAGGACTTAGTTTAGGCGCAAGCACTGAAGCAATAAAAGATATACCTATTCTCGTTTAATATTAATAAGCATAATATACTCGTAGATGACCGAAAATAATAATTAATATGCACCGACACGGTCGTCCAAAGTAAAGTAAAACCTTGCCTCTTCTTCCGAGAAAAGTTTTTTGATGGTTTTAAGATAATAACCTGTTTTCTAAAAGCTATCTAAATACTAAATTGCATTCAAATCTCGTTGATTGTTCGAGTGCGCATTATTGTTTGATATAGAGACTAGATGTAGAGACACAAACTAAACAACATGATTGTTGTTTAGTTGGTGTCTCTACATCTGTGTGCCTGAGTTGTGCTAGAGCAGGGTTTCACAAACTTTCGGTTCCACGAACCCCTGTTAAAATTTCCAGGTGACAGCGAACCCCTTACTAAGTAATGAAAATAATAATATTGACTGTTGAAGAAAATTAGGTTTTTATTTGAATAAAAGGTAACTTATAAAGTGCCAAAAGAGTGCCGCGCGTGCCTGTCAGTTATCAAGCCACCCCACTGACCTCCATTATACAAGTACTCTGGACCTATGATACCCACTTTTTTTTGTGCCTATTTGAAGCGGAATCAGCACCCCCAGTGAGAGGGAATAGGAACTAAATTTGACGTAACTTGCAAATGGCCGCTTAGTCGTTATTGGTTGTCATCACTAGTATTAGTTCCAAATACTCCCACTACTGCTATCAGCGCCAATATGGCGACTTTCAAACGTCATTTTTAAGTCCGTGAGTAATTTGTATTCTGTGTTTTTACGTCAAATTTAGTTCCTATCACTCACATTGGGGGAGCTGATTCCGCTTCAAATAGGCACAAAAAATAGCTGTCATTTCAAAGGGTATCATTAGTCCAGCGTATTTGTATAATGGAGGTCAGTGAGCCACCCACTGTCGTCGAATGGCGAACCTATCCATTTTCTTACATGTCATATCTCTCTTCGTAGGGCTGCTGTAAGAAATTTCATTAGAAATAAGCAGTTCCTTTGTGTCGTCTTTCCATGTCAATTGTTTTAGAATAAGTTTCTTGTGTACAATAAATGTTAAATAAATAAATAAAATAAAACCCCTAGGGGTTCACGTACCCCACTTTGAGACACACTTTGAGAAAAACTGTAGCATCGCAAGTTAAATCGTAAATTTCTACTTTAAAAAGTCTCTAAGTACATCTTTTTTTCTGTACTATGTCAGAGATATAAAATAAAGAGTCATCTAGAACTACATCATCGCAGGTTAAATCGTAAATTTCTCCGTTAAAACTCAACAAAGTTTGTTTTAGTAAACCTAGCGCAATTTATTCATAATTTTACAAGGCGATCCTTTACCTCTTTTTACCGTGTTTCTTTGTTACGTTCACCATTTTATGGACTCTGTAAAAACACGACCGCGAAAAATGCAAATAAGAACCGGTTGGGTCGATACTCTTACCTCGGTAAGACTATATTTTATGGACACTTGTTATAATTGCGGCCTGTGCGATGATTCACACCGGCCGTTGATCCTTTTGGACATCATTGAAGACTGTTGTTTAATTAACATTGTATGTATCATTATTATCATTATCATAATAATCATCATCATCACGTTAGACCAGCGGTCGTCACACTTTACTGGCCAAGGGCCACACATGACAATGTAAGTGCCAGCACCGGGCCGCAAAGTATGTGAAGGGCGCTCCAAGAGCGGTTCCACACTAATGCTTTTTTTACACCTGCCGAGTAGAGTGGCGAGACAGTACTCTCGGCTAATGGTAGAGAACATTATCTCGCCACTCCACTCGGTAGGTGTAATCAGGCCCTACCGAGTACCGAGTTGTACCACACCATAAAACAACTGGATTAGGTTATTATTATGACATTTGTTAACTAAACTTAAACCGTAATAAATAAATAAATAAATAAATAAATAAATAAATAAATAAATAAATAAATAAATAATTGGCCGGTTACGTTTATCGTTAAACATGGCGTAATTTTAACCATTGTGTAGTATAGTTGACCATTGAATTTTGAATTTACTTTATCGCGGGCCGCACAAATAAAGGTAGCGGGCCGCATGCGGCCCGCGGGCCGCTATTTGACGACCACGGCTCTAGAGAGTATAGATGCTTCGCCTCGGCCAACAATTACATGTGATCTGAGACATTTCTTATTTTCCTGCCTTAGGTGCGTAATGTATGTACTATTTTCAGTATCGCGCTGTTTGTTAGTGCTCTGCCTTTGGGAATAAAACATCTATAAATTCTTTTACGTGTGACTCAAACAAACAGTGTATTTCAACACTTCTTGCAGCTTTAAAAAGTCTAAAATCAGTACTAGACTTGTGATCGAAGGTACTAAAGGTAAAAATCCAGCAATAAATTAAAATAAAAGGTCTGTTCCTGAAAACAATTTCGAACCTAAAATATATGAGTAGAAAATCCGGCTAATCTCAGCTGATCATGCGAGACACGTGGGGGACGAATAAACCCCGAAGTTACGTCGTTTTTCACCCCCGCACTACCCAGATACAATGAAATTTATTCCTCTTTTACCGACTTTGTACAGTTCCCCGTTGGCGTAGTTTTTCCTTTCCAATTTACATTTTAGCTTTGGCTATAAATAATATTCAATGCACTTGTAGATAAATGGAAGTTAGAATATTAAGGATTTATCGCTTGCGTTGCTCTCTCGCTCAATTTCCATGCAACAGCTTAACAAAATTCGGCACACTTTTTCGTTAGTCACGCTTTTATGAGACTAAATTAACATACTTATAGGCTACCTTTTCTCTTACAGTCCCCGAGGGATCGATTTCATTATGCGGATCGTCACAAACTGTGCAAACAAGCAAAGTTGCGAGTGATTTCGTTCAATTAGAAAACTTAAAAGTTCCAGTGCCCCGAGAAATTCAGAAGAAATTCGGTCATGTTAAAGGAATATTTAAGTTTCCGAACTGAAAGAAGTTCGTTTTGCAATCTTATTAACTGAGTTTTCAAACTGGAGACAAGTAGCTTAATATAACCTCTCTATGAATAAAACATCTTATTTACTTGTTTCTCCAAAGTTGAAACAATACTAATAATATTGGTAGATCAAAAATCATCATCGCCATATTTTAGATTATATTATTGCTTAACCCAAAGAGTCAGTTTTCGACTCCCTTATCTGAAATACCTCGGTAAAATTGCAAAACCAAATTATCCGCGTTTAAATAAAAATCTAGGCTGCCTTGCTGGAACATTTAGCTGTAACTTGTAAGTACTAGGCTGTCGACTGTTCTGTATTGTGCGCTGACCCGTATTCCGCGGCCACTTATTACTGAGAATAAAGACCCATTCAGAGGATGACTCGTTCGAGTGGCTCTAACACAATGACATATGAATCTGGGCGACGTCTGCTTATGAAAATTGGATAGAGAAGTCTAGGAATATTATATTATTATATAATATTACAGTACGTTTATTGAAAACCTGTAGCCAAAGGATATTTTTATTTTTTTGTACATTACGCAAGTAAAAAAACTATTATAAAAACAAATTAAACGCAAAAATATAAATGTATATCTGCAATTCATTGCACCGAATTTTAATTAAAATAAGTACATTTGCAACATTAAAAACTACCATGTCCTTTAATACTCCTTAGAAGGTTGCAATTTGCAATCAGTCTTGACTGTAAGCAATTTATGTGTTGTGTCATGATCGGTCATTTAAGGTCTCTTCACAGCAGGAGAGTCCTTTCATTTTTACCAGCTGACTTTTAGGCTTTGTATATCAGAGCGCTTCAGGCGTTTATTGTAGGTGATATTTATTAGTTGGTTAGCCAAGTCATTTGGATGGTTTTCAAGTTCCTCAGTTCTGTAAGCCCTAGCCGGTGTAAATCCCCATTACATTTAATTGGCTACCGGTCACCGCTATCGGCCGACAAATATAAACTTTCGTCGTTCCCGCCGCCATTAAAAAGTTCCCTGATTGCATACACCCTTATTGGCTATTGCCCGCCATTCCAAATATTATTCGTTTTGACTAAACTTTAAAGTGAAAAACTTTAAAACGTAATTGTATAATTTTGAAACGCTTAGTTGCTGTTAATTAATAACGTATTATGATGTGTTCAAATATTGATTCAATGCAAATAATGATACTTGTGTCGCATTGCTGGTTTCATGTTTTTTAGGGTTCCGTAGCCAAATGGCAAAAAACGGAACCCTTATAGATTCGTCATGTCTGTCTGTCTGTCTGTCCGTCCGTATGTCACAGCCACTTTTCTCCGAAACTATAAGAGCTATACTATTGAAACTTGGTAAGTAGATGTAGTCTGTGAACCGCATTAATATTTTGATACAATAATGGAAAAATTATTAAAAATTATAGGGGTCCCCATAGGTACAACTGAATCAAAAAAAAAAACATCTAACCTATGCGTGTGGGGTATCTTTGGATTATATGGCAACTCGTCGTGACGGTCTTCAAAAATCATATTGAGGTTTTAATATCATTTTTTTTAACCTGAATAATTTGCGAGAGAGACTCTTCCAAAGTGGAAAAATGTCCACCCCCCCCTCTAACTTCTAAAGTAGGGGCATGACAAGTCTAAAAAAATATATATGATGTACATTACTATAAAAACTACCAACGAAAATTGGTTTGAACGAGATCTAGCAAGTAGTTTTTTTATACGTCATAAATGGTAAACCTTAATTTAACTTTCATTAAATCAACTGAAATATAAAAATAAATCAAAAACCTTTTAATTTCATAAAAATAAACCTTATTGCTGCCCGGGGAAGCCTTCATGGGCGTGTCCAACTCGCACTTGGCCGGTTGTTTTGTTTGTAGAGAGATTTTGTCGTAGGCTATCTAAGACGTAATAGCTATGATGACTACAACGAAGACGCACCGTAGTACGATTCTATAAAGAAGAAAAGGGTCAGTACTTACCCATAGACTGCCGCAGCGCCGGCGATGCCGCCGCCGCACTGCGCCGCGACGTAGAGGCCGGCGCGCAGCGGGGAGACGCGACGCCGCACGCACAGCGCCACAGACACCGCCGGGTTTATGTGTGCCCCTGCAATTTTACACATAGTGAAGATTGACAATATACAGGTAGATGTAACAAAAAGTTTGGGGTGTTTATCCCCTCAGTCCCGTCCCCTATATAGAGTTCGCTGTGAAAGTAGCAGCGCTGAAAGAGTAACTTTTGTTTCATCTTTGTATGGAAAAATCACGACAAAAAAATGGCAAAAAAGGTTTTGCTCTTGCAGCGCTGCTACTTTCACAGTGAACTCAGTGAGTTTCAGAGTGATACAGGGTGTAACAAAACCTAGTGATAATACTTAAGGGTGTGTATGGCTGCGTTTCATGACATTGACGTGACCTCGCTCAGCGCAGCGATTCAATTGGTTATGCAAAGATACGCGCGTTGTAAGTACGCGCAAGTCGAGAGAGTACAGGGGTTCCGAAAGAGTGGAACGACAAAAACTATATCACGGAATTCTAAGCCCTAGAGTTCCGTAGCTACCCGATTAAGATTGGCTATCCCATTGAGATAGACTATAGGAGAGAGCCTTATATCGGTGTATAAGCGCCAAAAGCGTGTAATGTTATGTCCTGCTTACCAGGACATAACAAAGGAGTCGGTCTGCATATTTCATGTAATAAAAGTGTTAATAAAGGTTTTTAGTGAACATTTTATGCTAGATATTGTTGAGTTTTGTGGTTCCGCTAAATAATAAACCATAAGAACGGCCAATGAATGCCTCAAACACGTGGATTTGACATTAAATACGTAAGTTTTGAACAACGTTTTTTGGGCTTTTCAATCGGTATTTTTTGTAAGCTAAAAAGATTATTTATAAGTTTAATAATCCCTTATTCCTGCTATATAAGACATTAGTGCTAAAAATGTCACATCAATTAATAATTTGGCTACAAAAATTGCATAGCTTTTTAGGTCTGTTTACGGATTCTCATTACTTGAACTATAGTTTATCGATATCATGAACTAAATGACTTTCTTTTCTGGATTATAATGTGCTTCGAAATGATCGACAAATAGAAATATTCAAGAAAATACACACATACTACTTGTATGAAAATAAGCACAAAATGGCCACGCGATGACGGGCTAAGATTATATCTATACTATAATACTTTATCTATGGGCTATCCTTTACTACTACTACTGAGATCATATCAAAGGGTTTTTCGTGGTTGGATACCGCTGACGATCCTGGCGACACAGGAGATACAGTGGTGGGAATGTGTGGTGGCCCAAATCCCGTTAAAAAAATATTCTTTACTACTACGCCAGTCGCCACCCTGTATCATACTATTAATTAAAAAATATTAAACTGACTTCCAAAGAAGGTGGTAGTTATTTTAAGAGCACATTATTAAAAGTTATTTCACCTTGCGACTCGTCGCGATATACTAAGGCTGAACACAGCCCATCAACACTTTCAAACTTACAGTAGCTAATTAATAAAGAATTAAGGACTTTATTGCCTTAATTATTTATTATTATAACTCGATATCCACTTGAAATAAGCGATTTAGAGAATCTGTGACGCTCTTGAAATGTCAACACGTAGGCGCCGCGCCGGTGAGAACGCCCACTTCCATGTCCACCCTCCGTTCAGAATTAACTTATCCCTGACAGGAACTTAAACCAAATGATATAAGGTTCACTCTTTTAGAAACACAGCGGTTTAATAACACTGAACGAACTGTTTATTTCTCACACCATAGCAAAATAAAATTTATTGCTTACTCGACTACGGCCAAGCCAAAAGGAATGGAAAGAAACGATTACGATTAAGATTCGATTATCATCAACATGGGGTCAATAATTACAAATAGCAGGTAACATGGGTTTTGGCATTTTATAATATATATAATATACACTATACAGCTATCGCTACTCGCTAGTCTAAAGTTGATTGCGTATCCGCGGCTAAAACTATTGATTATTATTATTATTTATTCATTAATAAAGCAGGTATGGCAAAGCTCCTTAAAGTGCAAAACAATTTATTTATACCGAGCCACTTCTGTCCTAATATTGTCTTTCTATTTCGAGGCTTATAAAGGCCAGGAGCGAGATCGATATTATAAGCTGAATTCTGTATTGAAATTGTTTTATGGAAGCAAAAGACAATTAATTTTTAAGCTGTTTTTTGGCTTATTCCACTTTCGACCTCCACAATTTCCGGCCTACTGACCCCGAAATGTAAAATGGTGTCTGGGTTCAACTCCCAGGAGGGTAACAGGGATTCATGTTATTATGTTTGAGGTTCTATATTTAATGTTTGTAGATCTCTGATAAAAATAATTTATATTCATATTCTTAATATTAAATATTTGATATTAAACTTACAAGGATCTTGTGGAATTTGGATGACATTGTGAGTGCTTTAACCTGTATGTATCAGCTTGGTATGCTACAGCCTTCTATCAACTGACAATATTTACAAGGCATTTATAGTTGATCCATTATTTTACTGCGCACCAAAAGAACCAGCTTTGTCGATCTATAATTACACCATAACTATATCAGAGAATTTATTTACAACAATAATCTCCTCCGTTTGTAGTTGGTTAATTGTTATTTATTTTACACTGTTATCCGTGATTTTCCTCACCCTCATTATGTCAGAACTTGCGACGTTGACGTCAGGGATCAGTTTCATGTGCCCTTCGTAAGAAAAACCTCGACTTTCTTAAAATATTTTCCACATAAAACCTTGGAATATATACGGATCGACCCACGTACAAAAGGCGTTTATAAAGACGAAATATTATGTAACAAAATCTAGAAATAGAGACAGTATTTTGACTCGAAGAAGTGTTGAGTGCCTATTAAAAATTAGAGTCGATACAGAATATTATAAATACGAAAGTGGGAAGAGGTAACAACCTCTTCACCTTTTTACTGCTGAAGCGACTTTGATAAAGTTTGGTATGCAAGTACTTGAGTTCCGGGAGAAGACACGGGATAAATTTGAAAAATATGCAGTTGCCGCATGATAAACAAACGGCGCAAAGAAGTCGCAAGCAACATCTAGAATAAGAGTTTACCTGACTATGGTCAAGAAAACGTTTAGTATTAATACCTATAATATGTGCCTTGTGAGTTGAGAGCTCTACATTCAAGTACCCTACAATCTACAATATGAAGTAAACATCGGTATGGAGGGTACAGCTTTCTTAGTGTCTTTGCTTTGCAACTGGATACGAATACGATTATAACATCCAGTAGCAAAGCAAAGACAATAAGAAAGCTGTACCCTCATTTGCCCGACTGTGGGCGGGTTTAGTGGAGCCCGCACGCGAGGAATAATGTCAGTATTCAGTACTAATGCCGCAACCCGCGTAGGGGCAGTAAAGGGTAACTGCAACACGTGTAAACTATATTTAGGTTTCGTTAACTAAATATTATATTATATTGTGTTAATACTTCAATTTGCATGTATTTATAAAGTCAATTTATGATTTCTTTGCAATTTTCCATCACCGGACTGGTTGGGAGACCAATCAGTAATCACGCTTAGCGCGTGAGCTTTTTAGGGTTCCGTACCCAAAGGTTAAAAACGGGACCCTATTACTAAGACTTCGATGTCTGTCTGTCCGTCTGTCTGTCCGTCTGTCTGTCTCCAGGCTGTATCTCAAGAACCGCTATAGCTAGGTTTCTGAAATTTTCACAGATTATGTATATCTGTTGCATTAACTCACTTGCATAGCGGCAACAGATATACACAATCTGTGAAAACAACAAATACTAAAAACAAAATAAATTAAATATTAAATTTATTAATTATTAAAAAAAAAGACTTGTGCAGGCCCGGGACAAACAGGCCATTCTCTTCCCTTGAAATCTTTATAATGCGCGTGTATCTATAAGTACCTCTATGGCTTCAGTTAGTACGCTAGAGTGAGTAGTACAGACTTAGAATCCTAGCTGCAGCTAATTTGTCGCCCTGCGGCCAATCTTTAATATTTTTATGAATATAGTAGAGAAGTAGAGATTGGCCATCTCTACTTCTCTACTATATTCATAAAAATATTATTTAACTGCCACATTGCGCTATAGATACGGATTACGTTATAGGATCGAGAAAGTAATTAAATTTAATAAGTCGGAAAGAAATACGGCGTGACTGATAATAATATTTTTATGGCAGCTCATAAAACAGATGATCGCAATTTTTATTGAAGGCGCGGAGGTACAGGGTACAGGTAGGGCGCGCGGGTTCGACAATTTTTTTCCCGGTAATCTGTTAGGACTTCTACAATAGCTATTATTTAGGGTTGCCACCAAGTTGCCACAAAGTAATGAAATAAAATTATCTTGTAATATTATCATGGTCAGGACTCAGGAATAAGAACCATTTTGTCTAAACTAACTCCTAAACTTTTCGGTGTTACATGGTGTATATTTTTTGTTTCTATTTATTTAATTTTGGTTGAATTTAAATTTATAAAGAAGAAAAGAAAGTAAAAGCCAAACATCATAAGATCTCGTTGAATTCGCCAGTGGCATAGATAGGTTAGCTAGGTAACCTAGAACCCAGGGCCAAAAAATTTGCTAGGGCAACATTCCCTAACAAGCGAAGGAGCAGGACGAAAATTTTATGTAAGCCGATTCACACGTAACATTTGCAATACAGACTGCAGGTAGCAGCCCTGGCGTACAGCTGGCCGCCACATCTGACATGACTACATGAGCCAATAAAAACTGTTATTGTTGATTTATGTGTCGGCATCCCGCGCCCGCCGGCCAACCCCAGTACCTACAGCTTATTATCTGTACGAGCTCTATTGAACTTCGCTATTTCGTGCTTTTGTCAATAGTGCACTGCAGTATGCATTCTGTTATAGTTTCTTTGTTCATTGATAACCGCGACGGAGCTATTTTCTAATGTAGAGTAGATGTGATCCATCTACTCTACATTAGAAAAGAGCTCCTGTTGATAAGTTGCCGTCATTGTCTCCTTGCTAACTGCTACTTCTTGACCAATATGAAATATCATTTTTCGAGAATCGGGAGTTGTTAGTTGTTACTTGTTAGCAAGATAATGGGATGATTACAAGTATATGCAAAGTTACTTACCCGATATGTGTGCGAAGCAGAGAGTGAGGGTTGCGATGGCACATCCCGAAGCCAGGGCCGTAGCTAGCAGTACGGCAGAGGCGGAAGCACCCACGCCAGCGCCGCCCGCAGCCCCGCACACGATGAAGACGTAGAGGAAGGAAGCAGCGCACTCTGCCACCACAGCTCGCCACAGGGACAGCGTCCGCACCTCCAGCCGCGCCGGCACGCGACCAGCCAGAGCCGCCTCGCTGGCACTCTCCTTCCGCAGACTATCCAACTTCTCGAACAGAGTGATGATGTGCTGCTCCAAATTGTCATCAGCTATATTGAACGATTGGTCCGCCATTTTTGAAACTACAATAAACAATAACACAATCCTAGCACGAGAACACCATTGTTTTGAGATCGTTTTCGCGCGCAAACTACCGAGCTCGGACGCGGGCGATCCGTCGTGCCGCCTGCGTGAATGGAACGTGACTGAATGAACCTGCCGGGGCAACCGCGGGGGCGCCGCACACTTGTTACGCCCCCGCCCCCTGCGCCCCCGATGTACACAAGTCGACGCGGTGCCCGCAACAATACACCCCTAATTGCAACAGATATACGCCACTTCAAATTATGATTTTATGTTATTTTGGTCGCTGACCCCATATGTCCTGTATAATTTATGTTTAAAAAACTTGTGAAAAATGAAACAAGTTCACTGCGGCCAGCTGTGTCTCCCCCTCAACGAGCAGTGCGGAAGAAGGATTTACAATCAATCATTTATCATACGGTAGAGGGTCGTAAAGTGTAAACTCGTATCTCCTAAATACCTACAAATCGTATATGTATAGTATGCCATAATATAAATAAGATTTAAAACGAAATGTTTGATGTTCCCTAATTTCTCAAGTAATCAACGTTTATAGGATCGTTTGAGTATAAAGTCATCTGAAAGTTAATGTTGATTGTTAAGCGATAACTTTTTATGAAGCTATAATTCATGGTCCAGTGTCGAGCTGGAGAGTTCGAGACCAATCATAATATACTTATTTTATAAATACCTCAAAAGTTACTTCTTTCTTTGCTAAATGCTCATACTAGGTAGGTACTTTATCTAAAACATTATATTATTTACCTACCTTCTTTTGGTAAAACATTTATCACGTACCGTACATATTTCCGAGGTAAAAATTGGGCTTACCCCATTGCTATTTAAATGTTAGTTTTAATTATTAATTACCTAACTATGTTAACTTAATTAACGTCAGTCCAGTAAATTCTTTCCTTATAAATATTGGTATTATGAATGATTGATGAGTCAGTGGGTAACGCCAGGAAACTTCGCCGGGTAACGATCAGTTCCATTGTCTGCCGTTTACAGCCTAATACATAAGATTGTAATTAAATGGACACGAGCTTCATGTGCAGAGGAGTTACAAGTGCGTTCTCGCTACAACAACGCGGCCAGCGACGACGCATAGTTTTTAAGAATGAACACGTAAAAGACCCTCCTCTAGCTTACTCAGCATTTTTTGGGTAACGTAACACATTATTTTACGCTGGTTTTCTGTGATGGTCGTTATATTATTGTGGTTTCGGTGTTTCGGTCGAACCAATCGTGTAAATCCCTCTTTACAACTCAATCAGCCATACAGCGCCATCTTTGGTAAACTTATGAAACTCTCAATTTTTTTTCCAAACTTAAGATGTTGCTATTTAAAAAATATTCTAAAATGTATATAGTAAGAAACATCAGAAATGATTTTTAATGTATTTTAACATTTAAAGATGCCTGTTTAAATTGTTAAGATTTTGATATTAATTATTTTAAAATAAAATTATTGTTCTGCTAAGTGCTACATCTTAATAAATTTTAATTTTTGTTTTTAGACGTTAGACTGGTAACTCTAATTTTAATGGCGGTGATCGTACGTCCAAGTGATTATTGACTGTCTATTTCTATTTTTATTTTGTATTTTCGACTTAATTGAGTAGATTTAATCCTATTATTTCTATATAGGCTGCGGCCATATCATGCTTTTCTATGTCGGGATCAGCTAAAACGTCGGTCGTGTTCGAGGAGGGTGGCAATCAGTGTAGAAAACGTTGTCATACAAACCTTAGCAACGAGCAGTGCAAAAGAACTAAAATTGACGATATGAGTGCGAGTGAAAAGAAATCCAATTTCTCCATGTTGTCCCCAAACACGAACGGAACATTAAAAATGACGGCGTCGTCCATGAATAAGCCAGGCACGACGACGAAGAAACTAGTTATAAAAAACTTCAAAAGTATGTTTACAGTCCAATAGGAAAAGTATAATAATATAACCTTAAATGACATTTGCTCAAGATTATGCATTTTTGCAGGTAAACCGAACCTTCCAGAAAACTACCAGGAGACGACATGGAGCAAACTGAGAGAGGCCGTTATAGCAATACAAACATCAAAAGCAATTGCTTACTCTTTAGAAGAATTATATCAAGCAGTTGAAAATATGTGTAGTCACAAGGTGACCATATTTTTGTTAATAACACTGCTATCCATTTATTATATCTTCACATACAATGCACATAAGTGTGCTCAAAATACAGAGAATATTACAATTCTTAGATTATTAAAATTTATTGTACTAAAATTGTATAAAAATTAAAATACTTTATATTTCAGATGGCTTCACAACTGTATGTTAGTCTAACAAATTTAGTAGAAGCTCATGTTAAAGCTAATATAGAACAGTTCTTATCGGAAAGTATGGACCGACAAGTGTTTTTGAAACGCATGGATGACTGCTGGAGAGCGCATTGTCGACAAATGATAATGATAAGGAGTATCTTCCTGTATCTTGACCGGACATACGTGTTACAAAACCCTAATATCCATTCCATATGGTATGTCAATAATTTTATACTTTTCACTTATTTCTTCCAATTTATAGCTAAAATGATATGACATTTGCTTTATCAGTCAGTAACATGGGAAATATTGTTGAGTTATGATTGTTGTTTTGTAATCTTTTTAACCAACTACAAAAAGGAGGTTATAAATATCTGTATACAGTATGTAATTTTTCTAGAGCTGCCTAGTTTTCGTATATCGTTGTTGCGCTTGCCAAATCCTCTACATGTTTTAAGTCAATTTTTCAGGGGTAAACAATAAACTATTTTATTTAATGATGGTTGGACTTATCAATAAATTAAAAATGCAGTATGATGGCAAATCTTATTATGTATGAATTAAGACCTTTAATTCATCAAGCCCCAAAGGGTCACCGGCGTCCGAGACACAATAGAATATCTATTGTGTCTCGTTTTCCCACAATCGACGGGTTAATTTATTGATAAATCCATCAATCATTCAATAAAATAGTTTATTGTCTATCCCTGAAAATTTGACTAAAAACACATAGAGGATTTGGCAGGTGCAACAAAGATATGTTAGTCTATAGACTACTACTATATCAGTGACAGAGACTACTATATCAGTGTCTAAACAAATGTGCCAAATTTCAAAAGTGTATGTATGTATGTTTTTATGTTTGTGTTTGCATATCTCCAGAAGTACAAGTCAGATTTAAGTGATTCTTTTTTTGTTGTACTTTGTATTGTTCAACTTAGGGAATGCTGCAAGTTTAAGCAAAATCGGTTCAGTAGTTTTTGGCATAGGGAATTCAAATTCTCAATTACATACAATTTTGAAGTCGGTTTTATCTTTTTAAAATACTATTTATTATGTTACATATATTATGGAGTATGATTATTCAAAATGCAAAAATACCTTTTCAATAATTTTGTATCATCAAAAGATTATTAAATAATAAATATTTTGGAAAAACTGGTACAATTTCATGATAACTTTGGTAAATTGCATTCTTTTTATTCTGGTTTGTAGTACCATGCCAATAACTTTAATAAAACAAACTTATGAATACTATGAACAAAGAATTGATTTAGTGTTTACAAACTTCAAAGCCAAAAAGGGTTTTATCCTGTGTATGATGATTCCTCTGTGATGCCTAACTGATCTGTATTTAATGAATAAGGCAAATAATATCAATAAATTCCTAAAAAGTCTAAATATAGACTTTGCTTTAGTTTTTTTTTTTTTAATACTTCAATTGCGGATTCTTGGAAATCTATTGTTATCGCGGCCCACTTGGGCCACTCGGGAGTTGATAGGTTAATTTTCTGTTCCAGGGACATGGGCCTAGATCTATTCCGTCATCACATAGCCATGAATACTCTAATACAGACTCGGACTGTTGATGGTCTACTGCTGCTCATAGAAAGGGAGCGTGGAGGAGACGCTGTAGACATTTCCCTGCTCAAAAGTCTTCTCAGGATGCTCTCCGACTTGCAAATATACCAAGATGCCTTTGAACATAAGTATGTAGCATGTCTTGTAGCTAATGAATTGGATTAAAAAAATAAAGTCTCAGTCTTTTTACAGTGATTATAAAAAAACACTATCAAGTGTGGTTTATCATGGAGAAAGTTGTCTTATTTTATATTTGTCTCTTTCACACATGTACAAAAAGAAAGTTCTCCTATCTTTTTGTGTAACTATAAACAAACCTATAAGTAAATTTGCGACGAAATTCGTTTTTCTGGGCTAAATTAAAGAAACAATCCCCTGAGACTCAAATTATTTCCTTACCAAATTTTATCAAAATCGATTCATCACTTTAAGGATGAAATGGTTACAGACACACTTTTGTATTTATAATATTTGTATTGATGATTGGACTATGTATTTGTGTGTTTAGCTCGACTAAGTAAAATTTTCCGCTTTTCCAGATTCCTCCAAGCAACAGACAGGCTGTATGCAGCAGAAGGACAGAGACTTATGCGAGAGCTGGCTGTGCCACAGTACCTGGCGCATGTGGAGAAGAGACTGAAGGAGGAGCATGAGCGCCTGCTGCATTACCTGGACCCTTGCACCAAGTATGTCATATACATTGATTTTACATAACTTTAGTCAATCAACATTAGTGACATGTGAAATGGAAGAGTGATTTTGAAATACAATAAGTTCATTATTCATGTCCTACGGGATTTATAGTTTTAAATAATTATCTCTTACTTCTTTAAAAAAATATTGCCAAGGGGCATTAAAATGCTGAACTGTAGTATAATCAAGTCACAGAACAAAGAAAAACTCCACTGATCTATTTGCTTATCACTTACACTTGCACACGGAAATAAACCCACATAATTAATGAATATATGTAAAATATCTTTGTATCATCAGCCTGACTGAAATCATCCTTGCCACAACGTATCACACACACTAGTTTTTGAAACTACATACATAAGGCGGTTAATATTGCAAAGAAAAATGATTAAACTATAATATTTTCGTAAAATGCAAAATGCTAAAATTGGCATTTATTTAGAAGACTTCTGTAAACTTCGTCCCCAAAATTTTTATACAGTCCCCTGCCAAAAATTTCGATCCATTTAAAATAAAAACTATAATAATTAGAAACGTTTTTTGAGTGAAACAAAACGTAACTGGTGTGAAGTTTGTAACCTTGCTGAATGCGGCGGAGAGTCATTTGTTAGGTGAAAACGCGTTTGGATCGCTACCACAAACAGTCCTCTGGTAAGTATTTTTTTCTTTTTTTTTTCCAAATCAAATTCTTTATTAAGCATACAATAATATACAATAGTATAAAAGCTAGGTAGCGTACATCACGTCGTCTAATCCCATGCTAAGTAAAAACTTGTGTTATGGCAATCAGACAACGGATGCACGCCGAACAATGTTATCCTAATATATATTATTTACACATTCACACACACAATCACACTACACTTTATCACGTAAAGTCTCTTTCGGCGACGTGATGCGCACTTCGTTCGGGAGCCTCCCCCGGAACCTCCGGTAAACTACACCGGCGGGCCAGAACTCCTCCACCTCGAAGATGGATAAAACTTGAGTCGGCACTCTCACCACAAAAGAACTGAAATTCACTTTGTGGCGAGAGTGCAGACGCTCCACCCTCAAGGTGTAGGTGGACTTCTCGCGGATGTAGTTTACGACGTCTTCGACCGTCATGGAGCAGTGCAGGCGCGACACGTCGAGCGGCGTCGCGGGCACCTCGTTGCGCAGGCGCAGCTCGGGCACATAAGGTGCGGTGCCGCGGTGGTTGCGGACGGTGGGCTTCCTCTTCTTCCTCCTCTCCACCAGAACGAACCCCACCTCATCGCACCTCCTGCTCTCGTCCCTGTCGAGTCGAAGATGTTCAGCCTTGCGGCCCTCCTTTGCACCCCTCGCCTTTACCCGCGGGGGCAGTGCGGGGTAAGCAGCGACGCTTGCATAATTTTTCTGTTGAGTCGATGGCCTCAATTTCGTGTCGACGTCACGCGGTGACGGCGAGCTGACGGCGGCGGCTGTTGCTGACCCACTCGGTTTCGCTGACGTGCAAAACGGCGAGTCGCGCTGAGCTCCGCGACGCATATTTATCGAGTCGATCGGATGCTCGGGTGACCTACATAATGAATTATTACTTTTTAATTGTAGTAATTCACTACGTAACTCACTGATGGTGGATTCCGAGGCATCCAATCTACCTCGCATCGCGTCCAGCTCTGCCCTCATGATGTTGAACTTCTGGAGCAGGCTGGAGACGTTGACGTGGTCCGTCGATACCGCCGGCTGTTTGTGGAGCTGCTTGGCCACAAACACCGGCAATTCCGCAGAATTAGTCTGCTTGAGCAGGGAGATGATGTCCTGCAAGCTTCGTTCGCTTCCTTCTCTCCTCCGGGACGTTATCTGCGCCGTCTTGCCGAGCGCTTCGTACAGCATCAGCCTGCCCATGCAGATTTCCTCGCTGGTGTATGTTGACCTGCAGAGCTGCACGATGCTATTTTCGTCCATGGTGTTGACGACGTGTTGTACGAACGCCAGCAGCTCGTTGGATACGAGCGCCATGGTGTCGGTGCAGCGGCTGTGAGCCGCGCGACTCGCGAAATATTAATTAATTTTATTAATATTTGCTGCGTGTGTTGTTGAGCGGTGGGCGACCGTTCGCTACCGCGATCAAAACAACACTATTATAGGTGTGTTAACTTTACCTATTGTATAATATGTAGTTCATTCTATGTACTTTATGTCTAAACTGATCAATAGTTTCTTTAAAAACTATTTTACATACGTTTAATCCATATTTTTAAATTTGACCAAAATACACAGTACCCTGCCAACAGTCCCCTGTCTTGAATTTGATTGGAATTTGATTGGAAATCTCGATAGCAATATCACATATTTAAGCGAAAAGACTGCGTTTAGTGTTGTGCAGAATAAAATTTAATATTTAAGGATGGCTCCCATACAACAAACGAATTTTTTTGTTTTTGAGCTTGATATTACTAATGCCTACAGGTAGGCACTTTATATATTCACAAAATACTCAATTGTATATAATCACTAATATCTCGAAATATACGCATAAATTCAGTGGGCCTCCTTATCTAACTAAAATAAAAGTTAATTTTCTTTGAAATATATTTTTGGGGCAAGTGTTAAAAATAATTCCCAGGATAGCATTTGTATGGGACCTGTACGAGCTTACAGAGAAATGCCCATATATACCTTCACCACAAGAAACAATCAGCCAGTATTTCAATAAATATGAATGAACTAGCTGTGCCCCGCGGTGTTACCCGCGGTTTAAGTGATATAATAATAAAAGACTATGAAAAGTACCAATAATAGGGTCAAAATGGGACTATACATGGTTATATATAATGGTTTATGGTAGTGATGATAATGATGATGCTGCATAAGTAGCATATGCTTTCCGTTCTTAAAACAAAGTCGAAACTCCCAAACTTGTACCTATAAAGAGTCAGAAGTTCTCTCAGCACCTTCCGAGTTCCGAACCATGGTATACCTCGGTGCAAAATCTTACTTGTTGGTTGCTTAGAATACTTCTCACGAAACCGAAGTCACCACATGTTTCCATATAAATTTTGAGGAGTTCCCTCGATTACTTATGGATCCCTTCATCAGGCCACTACTTTTATGAATATGGTAAGTCGGTTAAAATTGCAGCCTATGTGTTATTCTGATGTATAAGCTATATTATTGTAAAGTTTCATTAAAATCCGTTCAGTAGTTTTTACGTGAAAGAGTAACGAACATCCAGACATCCATACATACAAACTTTCGCCTTTATAATATTAGTAGGAGTAGGATGCGAGCGAGACGAGAGCGAAACTGACGTGGCGCGCCGCGCGGCACGGGTCTGTGAATGTGTGCGTGGCGCGTTGTGTATGTAGTGTGCGTGATGCGCGGGGGCCGAGCGCTGTGGCGACAGAGAATGGTTTTCCAGATACCTATTTTTCTACGCTCGCGGCACTACACAATAGTCTTAAGAGCCAAAGATAATGAAATAATTTGTTATTTATTTATTTTTTTATTTAAGAAAAAAAGAAGTTTTTTAAACTATTACTAATTTTTTATCAGGTGGCAGCTGATACACACGATCGAGAGGCAGCTGCTCAGCGAGCATCTAACGGGTATCCTGGGTAAGGGTCTGGAGGCGCTGATGGATGGACCCCGGCTGGCCGACCTCAAGACCCTGTACAACCTGTTCAGCCGGGTCACAGACGGACTGAATGAGCTGTGCAACCACTTTAACGCGTATATCAAGGTAGTTTAGCTGCTTTTTTTAAAAATCAAATAAGGGGGCAAACGATCATACGGGTCACCTGATAGAAAGCAACTACCGTCGCAAATGGACACTCGCAACATTAGAAGAGTTGCAGGTTCGTTGCCGGCCTTTTAAGAGGGAATACGCTCTCTTATTAAAGGTTTGCACGTCGTATTGGTCCGAAAATACTGCTGGTGACAGTTCGTTCCAGAGTTTTACAGTGCGCGGCAGAAAGTTACGCGAAAGAAAGCTTTCAAACCTTATTGCTTATAGGGTTGAAAATGAGTAGACGTTGCGCGCGACTTCCTTCGCTTAGACATCTCGCTGATCGTAAAAAGGTTAGAAATTATGTACAGTTTATTACAGTACATTCTGTGATATAAAGTGCAAAAATAGAGCCAGAACACTAT
Source organism: Cyaniris semiargus (assembly GCA_905187585.1). Classification (NCBI taxonomy): domain Eukaryota; kingdom Metazoa; phylum Arthropoda; class Insecta; order Lepidoptera; family Lycaenidae; genus Cyaniris; species Cyaniris semiargus. Next base: position 18,084,372 of record LR994555.1, on the reverse strand, counting down.
ACCAAATTTCACTGAAATCAAAATATTATGTTCAGCAGTATTTGAGTGAAAGAGTTTAACAAAATTCTAACATAGAAACTTTTGCATTTATATTTATTTTACTATGGACTTTAAGCAGTTTTGTTTTAAAGAGTTTAAATAAAATAAAACGCAATACCCAAATTAACTTGCCTTTTTTTTTTTTTCAGAAAAAAGGTCGCACGATAGTGATCGAGCCGGAGCGTGACAAGACGATGGTGAGCGAGCTGCTGGAGTTCAAGGAGCAGCTGGACAACGTGGTGAGCACCTGCTTCCAGCGGAACGATCGCTTCCTCTACTCTATGAGGGAGGCCTTCGAGCACTTCATCAACCAGCGGCAGAACAAGCCCGCTGAGCTTATAGGTAAGTTGTACTTGAGGAATATTTATTAAACTTTAATTATTAAAGAGAAAGTTGATTTCTAAATAAGGATGTTTTTATTAAGCTCAAACAATGTAATGTCTGTAGCAGCTACAGAAAATACGAAAATACTACACCGTGATGAAATTGGTATTAGAATTAGAACCGAAAAGAGAATAATAGGTTACTTAATACCTTTTTCGCGCTAGTCGTGTGAAACATTTTCACTCCATTTTCATATTTTATTTTACTTTTAATGTCAAAATTAGTGTAATCCACACCTATAGTGCTACCAATGGCGAATTAGTTAGATCGTCCTCTAATTATTTCATTACTTTGAAATCGTCAATCAAAATGTAGCATTGTGTTGTATCTCACATATTATTTTTTAATTTCAGCAAAATTCGTCGACTTGAAACTCCGCGCCGGCAACAAGGAAGCTACAGAGGAGGAACTAGAGCGCCTGCTAGACAAAATCATGGTTCTATTCAGGTTTATACACGGCAAGGACGTTTTCGAGGCGTTCTACAAGAAGGACTTGGCTAAGAGGCTGCTTGTTGGGAAATCCGCTTCTGTTGACGCTGAGAAGTCGATGCTTAGTAAGCTAAAGCAGGAGTGCGGAGGAGGCTTCACGTGCAAGCTGGAGGGAATGTTCAAAGACATGGAGCTCTCTAAGGATATCAATATCACTTATAAGCAGGTGAGGTTTTGTTTGGCTATGTAAAGCTTAGTTCTAAACACACATAGTCCCCAAAGGAACCCAACACAATCCATACTAATATTATAAATGCGAAAGTGTGTCTATCTGTCTGTCTGTCTGTTACCTCTTCACGCCCAAACCGTTGAACTGATTTGCTAAAATTTGGTATGGAGATACTTTGAGTCCCGTGAAAGGACATAGGATACTTCTTATCCCGGAAAAATGTACGGTTCCCGTGCTATTAACGACTGGCGCAACGGAATTGCGGGCGTCATTTACTCCTTCATATTTTACCTTTTCTAAAACATCATCAAGTTTAATATGCTTAGATTTATTGAGCACATACAAAGACACTAACTATTTAATTTCAATTGTGAATCATATTATAAAACATCAACTATTTAGGTTCTAGTTGTTGTTGCAGTGGATGATTCGCTAGAGAGCAGTCAAAAACATTTTATTTTCTTTTACATTCCATGCTTCGCTAAACCCATCTGCTCATTGTCGCAAAGACCGAAAAAAATCTCAATACAAATAATATTTGAAATTGTTAATTGTAATTCCAGCTCCCATCAAAAATTCTAAAGTCCTGTTTCACCACTTCCTGATAAGTGCCGAATAGGCTATCCACCACTTAACTTGACAGATGAAGTATGGAGAATCTGTCAAAAAAGCTGTGAATAACATATTCGGCACTTTATCAGAAAGTGGTGAAACAGGCCCTTAGGCTACAAATATATAAAAAATCGAAATATAATTTCAGCATCTAGCAGCAAGCTCCGAGGGTGGCGGTCTAGAGCTGTCCGTATACATCCTGACGATGGGTTTCTGGCCGACGTACGCGCCGGCTGAAGTGCGCCTGCCGCCCGCTCTCACGCGCCACCAGGACCACTTCGCCAAGTTCTACCTCAACAAGCACTCAGGACGGAAGCTGCAGTGGCAGCCCACGTTGGGGCACTGCGTGCTGCGAGCGCATTTCACACAGGTATATTGTTGGATATCACGTACAAATGATAGAAGCGTGCGTGATGGATAACGTACAAATGATGTATCCATCACGCACGCACCATAAAAAATGTATTTTAAGCTACAGTAAGAATGCGCAATCGCAATTCATAATAATATTTCCATGTCTAATGCTGGCGACACCCCGACGCCATAAACTTTGAATAATAATAATAATAATAATTAATGCATTGTTGTTTTACGTATAAGAGTAGATCCCCTGTTACTTACCAAAATCTCTGTCGACTTGCAAACGAGTGAAAGGCCGATAAATAAACCACAGGCCACGTTTTAAAAAAAAATATGGAAATAAACGATTACTATTAAGGGCCTTCCCCTACGGAGATTCCGTAATTATTAGAGCCTTATAAACTCATAATTTGAAAGCTACAAAGTTATAAGAAAAATACAGGAATAATCTTCAGTATGTCAACATTCCTTTCCCCGTTTTAAATTTTCTATTTTTGTTTATTATACTCATGATATTAGCTTCCAAAGTAATACCAATTTATTAAAATTGAAGCATACTTTAAGCATCTCCCTAGTATTCACAAATTACGTTTATTTGAAACGCACGACAATAGATAGACAATTTCATTAACTACATATTCCCCGTTTTAAATTTTTTTTAGATCAATTTTGAACTAAGATAAGTAAAAAAATAGGACTTTTGTGCTATCTCGGCAACGTCGGTCGTTTGCTCGGGGTATGGCCTTAAGCGATATTTATATTTTCAAGACGCATTGTTTATGACATACATTGCAGTATCACCTTCGTAAATAATTTCATTGGTCGAATGTCCAGTTTATAATATTATCGTACGTTTATGTCAATTCCATATATTTTTGATAGGCGATTCTGTAAAGAAAAGATAAAGAAAACATGTTGGCTAAGCCCTTTGTAAATACATAACTCCCATGTTGTATGTTACAGGGTAACAAGGAGCTGCAGGTGTCGCTGTTCCAGGCGCTGGTGCTACTGCTGTTTAACGACGGCGATAACCTCTCCTTCGAGCACATCAAAGCCGCTACCAACATCGAGGTCAGCTAACAGTGCTGACACTATAAAAAGAAATTTATTTTGAAGGGTTTCTTTTTGTGAAAAGCTATGATAATTTATTCACTTGCAAGTAGATGCGCGTTTTATTGTAAGAGCTGCGTCGTACAGTGCACTTTACTATCCGATGTCGCTTGAAATTCGAAATCTTATAATGAGTGGTGCAACTACTAACTTCCTGTGTAGTATTAAATATTCAATAGCTATTTTAAGAGCGCAGTGCTGTGTCACATCGCACGTTTCGCGCGTTTACAGAATGCTAACTTTGAGTCTTGTAGTTAGCTACAAGACTCAAAGACAGACAGCAGATATGTTTACACCAATCTTCTACCAATAACATGAAAAGGGCTCTCCCATGACGCAGAGTGTAAATAAGCGATACTTTATCACGTTTACAGCCGGCAAATCTATACTAATATTATAAAGCGGAAGAGTTGTTTGTTTGTTTGAACGCGCTAATCTCAGGAACTACTGGTCCGATTTGAAAAATTCTTTCAGTGTTAGATAGTCCATTTATCGAGGAAGGCTATAGGCTATATTTTATTACGCTAAGGCTAATAGGAGCGAACAAATAGAGGAAAATGTGGAAAAAACGGGGGCAAATTATTTGAAAGGGCTTATTTGAACGCGCTAATCTCAGGAACTACTGGTCCGATTTGAAAAATTCTTTCAGTGTTAGATAGCCCATTTATCGAGAAAGGCTATAGGCTATATTTTATCACGCTAAGACTAATAGGAGCGAAGAAATAGAGGAAAATGTGGAAAAAACGGGGGATATTATTTGAGAGGCTTGTCTCACGAACTACTGGAGCAATTTTTCTGTTATTTGGCACAGATAAGAAGTAGACCACGTGAAGGATCATAGGCTATTTTAGCAATTTTTCTGTTATTTGGGTCAGATAAGAAGTAGATCACGTGAAGGATCATAGGCAATTTTTTGTAGACTGATTTTTCTGTGATATATCTAATTTACGTGGGCGAATTCGCGCGGAACGTCTAGTGTTATTATATAAGGCGATAATGGAGTGAATACGACAATTATGCATTGCATGCAGTAAAATTTACATTTGAAGTACCATGCTACACAGTACACTTACAAATGTCTTGTACCCGTATACAGGACGGCGAACTACGCCGCACGCTACAGTCGCTGGCGTGCGGCAAGGCGCGCGTGCTCGTCAAAAGTCCGCGCGGGCGCGAGGTGCGTGACGACGACTGCTTCTCCTTCCACGCAGACTTCACCAACAAGCTGTTCCGCATCAAGATCAACCAGATACAGATGAAGGAGACGGTAAGTAAATAATTACCCCGAACAATTAACAACTTTTTTCTGTAAGGTCTTCTTTCCATTGCATGATAGACCGAACGTAGCGCATATTTCTATTACTTTTTAACCGACTTCCAAAAAGGAGGAGGTTCGGCTGTATACATTTTTATTTTTTCATCAAACGAAGTAGGTACTAAGTGTACAGCCTAGTCCTAAGGACATTTCTTTTTAAAAAGGTATTTTTAAATTAAGATTAATACACGACTCAAAAAACTAAGGGACGATTAGCATTAAAGTATGGTAAAACACCTAACATAATGATTAAATTATATTTTGTGTAACAGTATTGAACCAGCACTGGGCTATGACTAGCTAGACTTTCAGAAAATCACTTATCTTTATTTGTTAATTCACAGAGCGAGGAGCAGAAGGCGACAGAGGAGCGGGTATTCCAGGATCGGCAGTATCAGATCGACGCGGCGATAGTACGCGTCATGAAGATGCGTAAAGCGCTCGCACACAACCTGCTCATCTCCGAGCTGTATAACCACCTCAAGTTTCCCGTCAAGGTAAAATTCCGGCTTCTTAAAGATGGGAAAATGTCTGTCTTATAGATGCCAAAAAACCCAGGCATCTTCCCATCAAAATTATAGGTCTACCAGAATCTGATGGCAAATTTTTACGGCAGATTTTCAAAAAATATCATTGATCATTGGATAAATTTATATATTTGCATGTTTCACACACAGAATCAGCCACTTTGAGGAAAAAAAAAGGATCAAAATGTTTTATTCCAATTACCTCGGTATTGCTAGAGTCAATTTATTTTCTCACTTTTTGCCATCAGATTCTGGTAGACCTATAAGAGATAAATCGTTACCGTGGAATATGCTCGTATGTTTACCTGCCTATACTGGAGAGTGGGGATACGTTTGTTCGAATTATACGCTTGCAGACTTTTAAACGCCACGCCATTTTTTTGTTACAAAAAAAGTTTCAAATAATAATAAATGTAAATAAATACACTGCACAAATGTTGTAACAGTTTGTAACATAATCTTGATAAAAATATAATAAATTTAATAAATCCTTAAATCGCCTGTGAGCTAATAAGATTGTGCAAACTAAAATATGCTATGATAATATAATAGGCTTCTGTAATTACATAAAAGTATTTTACTTCATACATTCACAACTTTCTTAATATTCCAGCCGGCGGACCTCAAGAAGCGCATAGAGTCCCTCATCGACCGCGACTACATGGAACGAGACAAGGACAACCAGAACCAGTACAACTACGTCGCCTAGAGCCCCGCCCCCCGCCCACCGACAAGCCCCTCGCCAATACCCAAGCAAGATTCTATGGAGTTTCCGCAACGGAATATAAAAATAATGTAATTCTATCGCGACGAATTAAGAGTTTTGATCTGACAGAAAGACTAAAACTTCACAGGCACTATGCAGGCTTAACATAAACTTGAAACTCTTTTTCGCTTAATTTTTTGTCTTCGCGTTAGAGGCAGTGAATCATATGTACAGTTGTCGAAATGGTTTGCATTCACTCACTTCTTATGGGGAACAGAAGCATTATAAGCCAAACTTCTGTTGCGGAAATTCGTTATAAGGCTGTATACTTAACTTTTATATTTTCCCGAGTGTTGAACTAAGTTAATCCGTGTTTCTGTTGAAAGTGTAGATTTTAATATTGATACATAATAATATGTAATAGATAAAATAACCTTAAATTATAAAAAAATATACTTTGGATAAGTTGTTCAATGTTTCGCCCTTGACATTTGACTTTTTAGCGTGTTAGAAAAGGATAGAAACATGTAAGTTATCTGCTGTGTATAGTAATAAATAAGGGGTACTTGAAATGGACGGAAGATCTGGAGTGGAGTAGAGGTGGAGTGAGAATAGAACATAACGTGTGATATTAGGGTCAATTCAGACCGCAACGCGACGCGTAGATGCATTTCTTAATTTGTATGGATTTGACAGATTTGCAAGACGTCTCACGCAATTGAAATCTGTCAATGCAGTACAAATTTAGAAATGCATCCACGCGTCGCGTTGCGGTCTGAATTGACCCTTAGACAACCTTCCTGTGGGTAAATAATTATCAAACACGATGTCGTTCAGGAAGTGCGAATATACCGAAAAACGATACGCGAGTCGAGGTATTATATTGATTGCTTTCTGGACGATGTCTTAGAAATTACATAAACTACATAAAACATCAGCAAACGGCTTTCTTTTTATTTATGAAGTTAGTGACAGATTGATTTAAAAATATTATAATTTAACTTTGTATATTAAGAAAACTTGAAAGTATTTCTTTTCGTAAACTGTTTTTGTATATATTTTATGTTTCGCAACAAATTATTTTTCTTTAAACATTTTTTTCTTATTAACTTTGAGACTTTAGTTTGTAACTGAATTGGCCTATTAAACAACATTAAAATTGTCCAAAACTTCTGTGATATGAGTAAAATTATTGATATTCAAGAATATTTTTACGATGCTCCATTAATAGGAATATTACTGCAATGTTTTGGCGCTAGAGTGCAGCACAGCGCCAGCATACACTGTAAACAAAAAGTTTTGTTAACGTTTGACAACATTTCTGTCAATATTCTGATATTATAACGTGTGCAACATATCGAAATAATTACAGTATGTGCTAGTAGCGCCCTCTGCGTAATATTCCCTATTTTTAAACGACGTATTCTTTGAATTGCGAGGTCACTTCGAATTTTTGTGTACAAGCCCTAACTAGACATTTACAAGGCAATGCAATATGACCTTCATACAAAGGCATGCACTGTCAGTAAGGGCCAGGCCACAACACTGCGTTGCAGCGTCGCATCGTAAAAACAACCTTAGAAAAGCAATGTAGTTTTTTGCGATGCGACGTCGCAACGCAGTGTTGTGGCCTGGCCCTAAGGCTTCTTACAGACGAACGGCACGTGTCGGCGGCACGCGTCGGCGGCAGTCGACGGCACGTGTCCGCAGCAGTCGACGGCAGTCGGCGGCAGTCGTTGACAGTTTATGATGCTCGTAGGGGGCCTACCACGACCTTTTCTAAAACTTGTTTCTAGAACACTGTTGTGAGATTACAATAACACTAGACGTTCCGCGCGGCTTCGGCCGCGTAAATTAGATATTTCACAGACAAATCAGTCTACGAAAAATAGCCTATGATCCTTCACGTGGTCTACTTCTTATCTGACCCAAATAACAGACAATAACTCTAGTAGTTCATGAGATAAGCCCTTTCAAATAATTTCCCCTGTTTTTTCCACATTTTCTTCTATTTCTTCGCTCTTATTAGTCTTAGCGTGATAAAATATAGCCTATAGCCTTCCTCGATAACTTGGCTATCTAACACTGAAATATTTTTTCAAATTGGACCAGTAGTTCCTGAAATTAGCGCGTTCAAATAAGCCCTTTCAAATAATTTCCCCCCGTTTTTTCCACATTTTCCTCTATTTCTTCGCTCCTATTAGTCTTAGCGTGATAAAATATAGCCTATAGCCTTCCTCGATAAATGGGCTATCTAAAAGTGAAAGAATTTTTTAAATCGGACCAGTAGTTCCTGAGATTAGCGCGTTCAAACAAACAAACAAACTCTTCCGCTTTATAATATTAGTATAGATTACCGTACTCACTTTTCAAATATAATTTTACTAAAAAAAGTTAAAAAATGCAAAACATTGTTAAATCCGCTATGAAATATCAACTTTTTTAAGATCGCTAGTTTGACGTTACAGTAATATTGCTAATCTGTCAAACGGTGTCGCTTAGTAGAGGTGGTGGTAGGCCCCCAGTTGTGAGTTGTGACGTACCACCTAAAGGTAAGCGTCCACAGGTCGGTATCGTACGCAACGGACGTCTCGCATCAAACGGATATTTTTTTCACAGTACGTCCACTGTATCGGCAGCGTAAGGATTACTGAATGCTCAAAAGGGGGGTGTGGATGGAAAAGTCGAAAGCAGAAGTTTGACTTAGGAAATTGTTTAGACTTATTAGGAGATAAACATATTGGTTAGTCAATAATACGTACGCTGCCGATATAGTGGACGTACTGTGAAAAAACTATCCGTTTGATGCGGGACGTCCGTTGCGTACGATACTGACCTGTGGACGCTTACCTTTACGCGGTACGTCACAACCTCAAGCGTGATAAACTGCCGCCGACACGTGTCGTCGCCTGCCGTCGACTGCCGCCGACGCGTGCCGCCGACACGTGCCGTTCGTCTGTAAGCGCTCTAAGATGTGAATAGAACCTAATTCTTATTATTTTATTTATTTGGTTACGTAGACCATTCTGAGATTGTTTTCCAATGTAATCTCGCAAACATTTCATTCAGACAATAAGGAATATCATAATAACGAAACAATGCAGGTAGTTTAACTTGTTGCTATAAAATGTTTCACAGGTTTTCTCTTGCCGATCAACATGTCTTACAGGAGGGAATAAATAAAATATGTATTTATAGTAATTTTACATGTTGTTTTATTTAAAAGCAACTTGAGATATTTAATTCATGATTTAAGCATTCGTTTTGTGTTGTTATTGCAAATAGTCGTGTTCATCTATTTAAATAAAACAATTATTAGTAAACCTTTCTAAAATTATTACAAAACTTATTTACATTTTATACATCTAATATTCTAAAGCAATTGTAAATATTTATGACTGTAGGAAAAATAATAATAGACTTGCTACTTCTACATTTTAACACTACTAGCACTAAAATGTTTTAATTCATAACATATTTTCAGATTAACAATCAACGCGCGCGTACATTTTTATAAATAACACAATTCGTCAATATTGGAAGACTGCTTCATATTCGCACTTAAAACATTTCAATTAATATGTTTCACACATTCATACTTTACAGTCATCGTTTGGCTGCCACTTTGAATATAGTATCGAGCTGGTCTTTCTGGTAGTCCAACTCCTCAGTGAGCGCGTTGGCCATAGTCTCCGGCGTTATCTCCATGTCGAGGTAGTCTTGGAGCAGTTCCTGTAAGTGATAACATGTTGATGTCAAGCAAACAGAACGGTCGCAGAGCCTGTAGAAATTCGTTTATTGACCCACCACAACACAGGAGACAAAAAAAGAGTAAAAGTTTTCGTACGAGTATAACAGTAAAAACTCAATAGTATTTCTACATCACCTTTGTCAACTAGTGTCCAGAATTTCACTTATTGTTGTGTGTAAATACTTGAAAACCAATTTTTACTAACCTTATCAACAGAGTAACGTTGTTAACGTACTATCTCATTCATTATAGTTGCTTTCGGCCGATATCAGAAAAAAACATTTACACGCAGATGGGGAACCTACGTTATTTGGTCGGGTTTGATCCTGACCGAATGTAGGTAGCATCGAAACTATCAGTAAAGTACCATCGAGGAAATTAATTCCTAGGCAGTTGACAGGCCAACGTCATTTGGTCGGATCATGTCAATTCAATGTTAATTGTGATCTGTCGGGTGGGTTTGACGTAACGCGACCAAACTACGTAAGTCCCCCATCTGCCTAGGGATCATCTCAATAGAATCTCTGGTAGTCATACCCGGGGCGGTCTAGCGCCGCCGTGTCTCAGCAGCCTATCCCGCAGGCGGTGTCCGGGCGCGGCGGAGAGCGGGCGCGGCGCGAACTGTCGCCACGCGCACGAGGCCAGCGCGCGCGATATCAGGTACGAGTAGTACTTCGCGCCGTAGCCGATCAGGTGGCTGAAGCGGTGCTGCCACGCCTGGGGGGAAGACAATGATAAATAAAGAGACAGGGAGCGTAGAAGACTTATTTGACACTCTTGCACTAGTGAAAGTTTGATGCCCAATGTAATAAACATTTTTGCGTGCCGATGTGTTATATTAGCATAGAAAACATAGTATTTGGTTTTAATTGTTTTCGTTAATTTTGTTATGTCATGTTTAACGCAAACCTACTTGTAACTGCAATATGTTCGTGGGTTCTATAAAAGGGCCAAGTAGCGGTAGGTCAATAATAGAAATTCTATAAGTTTACAACTATATTTAGGCTACAATGCAAATACATACCGTGTTCTCAACGTACGGCAGGCCGTAGTACTGTTTCTGCACGTCCTTGAGGATATCAGTTGTGGACCGCTCCCCCGCGCCCTCCGCGCCGTGATAGCGCTGGTCCAGAGCTGAGTAGAAAACCTGTGAATATTTGAGTATTTTATTAAGGACCTAAATAATTATAAGGCAATTTTATAAATAAATATGGCAGGTTTATAAGTAAAATATAAGTAATTTTAAGGCTTATAGTGAGACCGCACCAAGCGATAATACGCGGCAGCATCGCGACGCAACACTTCACGTTTCGCGTCGTGTCTAGTCACTTTAGTGCGGTCTCGCTTTATTTAGCAGGTTTTTTATTATATTTTAATTAAAAACTGCAAACAGAACAGGTTCGATTACCAATCTGGATTCTATGAAACAAATAAAGCTGTAATATTAGGATAAGAATTATTATAGAATCGAGACGAGATACAAGTTATCGTGTCGTCTCACTAACTCACATCGCGTGTGAGCGAGACAGCACGATATTATCTAACCTGTAGCTGCATCTCGCTGGCACCGAACAGGTACTTGGAGGCGCAGAGCCGCTGCAGCATGTCCTCCGGCATCGCCTCCCCCGTCTGGAAGTGGCGGGCGAAGCGCCGCACCACCTGTAATGCATTCGTTACTAATTCGTCGGTAAAACTGTGAGTCTGCGTGCATATTAATACCCATTGAGAATATTGTACATTTTCGGGATAAAAGGCTCTAAAAGTACTTTATGAGATAATTATTCATAGACAGATGACAGACATGAAAGACAATGTTAATTGTTAGTCGAAATCTGTCAGCTGGACTTGACCAACTTACGTATGTCCGCCATCTGCCTGTAGATCAATTTCTCTGATAGACCTAGTATACCAAGCTCTCCTGCAAAGAGTGCGATTGTGCTGCCAGTCTGGGTACTAGAACAAGACCTTGATCAATCACGAGAGCCTTCATTTAGAAGCAGCTTTCTGAAACCTACCTGTGGGCACCGGCCCACAGGTAGGTTTCAGGCTAAGTGCTTCAAGAGCATGTTGTTTGACCTTTGCGTACTAGAACCAATCCTTTCGAGAATCACGAAGGGTTATTTGACTGTGCCCGCACTCGTGGTACAGACCTGCGGGCTGGCGGCGAAGTACTCCATGAGCACGCTGGGCAGCTCGGCGAGGTCGGTGGCGGTGCGCGTGCCGGCCACGTGCTGGTGCCGCGCCCGCCCCAGCATGCTGTGTAGAGCGTGCCCGCACTCGTGGAACAGGTTGTCGACAGCACCCGCGCTCAGCAGCGCCGGCCCGCTGCGGTGGCCGCCGCTCAGTGATAGCATTATCACCACGATGGGGTTCTTGGGACATTTTATTAACATTTAAAACTTTAGTAAACGTTAACTACAGTTAAGATCAGTCCTTTTTTTAAGTAACTTTTATGTTTTAGACCATAAGCAATCGATATAAAAACCATCTCGATTGCTTATGGTCTTTCTTTTTAATTTAAAAAGTTGTAATGTCAACATTTTGACGTTTATACTTTTTCATTTGATTTTTAAAAAGTTCAAAGGTCAAAATTTCTGATCATAAGTAATAAAGTTCATGTTCATCGAGGTTACATAATAGGGGGGCTACTCTTAGGACTCGTTAAGTATAAAGAGACCATCACCAGATTCTCGAAGCTCATAACACTCATCTGGCAACTTACCTGGTAAGTGCCGTCCGGCAGCAGCTTGCCGCCGCGGATGGTGAAGTGGCAGTCCTGGTGCGGCTTGCCGGGCCGCTCGTACAGGTCGCAGTAGATGTGCCCGAGCGGCCCCTCCCGCGCGTGCACCACACCCAGCTTGTACACATCGGGTGCCCATGACTCGCCTGGACATTAATATTTATTTAATAGTAGCTAATCTCGGAAACGTTGTTCTGACGTATACAGGGTGGAGCACAGCAAAGTGATAATACTTTACCGTGTGTATGCCCTTGCATAGAGTTCACTGTGAAAGTAGCAGCGTTGAAAGGGTTACTTTTGACTTCAGTTATTTAACTTCATGATTTTGCCTAGTTAAAAAAATAACTCTTAGCGCTGCTACTCTTAAGGTGAGTTTCCGATCTTTGCCGCAAGCGGCCACGACCGACAGAATTTCTAATAAAATGCCACTTAATGACATAGGCTATAGGTTTAATTTTCTACCGACATTGGTCTGATGACCCATGTCGCCGCTGCTTTGTAGTGGCGTAGAGCAGAACGAAACCTGTAGCCTATGCCATAAAGTGGCATTTTATTTGAATTTTTTTGTTGATCTCAACGGTACCGGTTTACACTAAAATGAATTGTGTGTCGCCACTATAAAGTTAATATACCTAGCGGAATAGAGAAACAAAGGCCTGAGCAAGCGAAATGTCACTATCAGTAACACTGCGTGGTAAAAAGAGACGTGTGATACATGACAGCAGAACTCTTTTTTTGACGTCCAGTCGGCACTTATCGGCACGTTGACAATTTAATCTCATAGAATTCATGTTCAATCATGCTTGTGTAAGTGTATACGTACACATATTTTACACACAGATGTAAACCATTTTCGGTTTCGTTTGAAAGCTCGAGATTGTTGCTCTATTCCGCTAGGTATATTAACTTTGTGGTCGCCACTAATAAGTTGTTTATATTTGATTAACTGTCAAGTTGAAACTAAGTGTTCATTGGCGTTGTAATGACAGGACATGCGCCAACAATTGCGCCGGCGAACACGGCCAAAAAGGACTGCCTGATCCGGCAATCGTCGTTTCTACGTATACCCTACACTTTATCGAATATTTTATTAAGATTTTCGGTGGACACTGGACATACATGATGATGTTCGGATATCTAACTAAATCAAAGCAGTATATCATGCTGGCACTTCATATGGCTATTTGTATTTGCGTATTTGATGTATTCGCCAAACAATCACCATGTGTAGACGGTATGTTTAACAAAGTATTGGCCTTATTTGCCTATTTGACAAATATGACCAATACCAAATACACGTAGCCGCACCTTTGTCGGTTTTTGACGCACATCAAAAGAGTCAAATAGGCAAGTACACAAATAAACCGGTGCTGTCAACTTGACAACAGACGGTACATTTTCAAATTTCAGGTGATTTTCAGCAATTTTTCAGTCATTTTCAGTGTTGTATCGTGAGCGGAAAACAGCGGAAAACAACATTTTGTATCCTTTTTGGAGATTAGTGGTCCAATTTTTTGTAATAAATATTCGAAGCCTATAACTGACATCCGACATTGTATTGGTGAACACAAACCTGATTTAAATATTCTGAATCGAATGTTTGTAAGTTTGCTATTTGACGGCCATGTGTGGAAGGTCGTATTTGCCTTTATTTGCTTGTTTGCGTATTCGTCAATAATGTTGCCAAATACAACAAATAGCCAATATCAAATACAAATAGCCATGTGAAGTGCCAGCATTAGACTAGATGACGCCCGCAACTCCATTGCGTATAAATTAGTTTATCGCGTGGGAACCGTAAATTTTTACGGGATTGAAAGTATCCTATGTCCTTTCCCGGGACTCACAGTATGTCCATTCCATATTTCAGCAAAATCGGTTCAGCGGTTTGGGCATGGAGAGGTAATAGACAGACAGACAGACGTACAGACACACTTTCGCATTTATAATATTAGTATGGATTGAACAAGCAGCATCATCTACCTGGCAACATCTCCTCAGACGTGAGCGTGATATCGTATAGCTCCTGGCAGATCATGTTGAGTCCCTCCATGCAGGCGCCGAGGCTGAAGTATGGCGCGTACTCCGACGCCGCCGCCCCCAGCAGCGACGCCCGAGCCTTGTGGGTGAAGTATGGCGTGTCCCAGCACATTAGCGCGTCCTACAGTTATAACAAATTGATATCACTCCGCGAAACTAAAGAGACATTCGGCGAGTGGGTATAATACTCATGACGTTTCCTTTTTACCATTCGATCTACATATAATGATCTGTCTAAACTCTAATCCCTGGTCAAAGAGACACAAGCCCGTATTAATAAGCCGCTCTTACCGCTAAAGTAAAGCTCAAGATAATTCTTAAAATGCTAATATAATATTCTATGAATGCTGATATAATAAAAAATAATTTCAAATTTTGTTAGTCTCACTAAGTCTCGAGGACGACTAAACCGATTGGCTGATTTTAGGGTTGACATACCTATTCGTGGATATCCAGGTAAGGTAAGGTATATTAGCTGAGAAGTGATATGAAGTTCGGAGGGTCATCTAGTAATTATTAAAAAGTAAATGAGTATGTATAGCGTTCTCTTACTTGAAAGACTGTTTCCTATGTGGTGTCAAACCTTGACTTTACTACGATATCAAACAAATAATAATATATAAAGAATAAAGACCATCTTGAGATGCTGACAGTGTATCAGCTTGAGAGTGGATTATTAATACGGGCCTTAATACGTCCTCCACTTCTACTTCAATTTTTGCATACAGCCCCCCTAGCATACGCCAACGAGCTATCTCGTGGATATCTCACTCTCGAGCATAGTGATATTGTCGATATTGATATATATCTCTTTTTCGCTAACATGCGTACGTCGAGACTCGAGAGATAAATTTCTCGTTCGTATATAGTTCGTTAGTATATAGACAAAAATAGCACATATAAAAAAAACAAAATTATCTCTAATTTTGACGACAGACATACGAGAAAAAATGTATGTCATGTTAGGGTCAATATAGATGAAGAGATAAACCAGTTAACATCGAGAAAACGTGTAGACAAAATTTTCTCGTTGGCGTATGCTAGCACGGCTGGCCTATACCTGATAGGGAGTCTCCTTCCTCTTCATCTGCAGCATGTCATCGAAGTCGGCCCGGGCGCGGTCGTGCAGGTTGTCCGCCAGACGGTCCAGGAACCGCTGCACGTTACTCGACGTCTCCATAGTACTCGCCTTTATTGCCCTGATATTAATAACGATCAATATATTTATGCCCTGTGCTTATCTTCGTTTGACTTAATAGACAAAGTTACATTATTGGTTGTGAATCTTAATGATTAATTATACTCCGTTAATCTTATCATAATCTGTTTAATGTGTAAATTAGTTTAATTCATAATTCCTGTTTGACTCCGATCGACGCGCCGTGCCTCATAAGCTGTTGCGTAGAGATGTCGAATTTGAATCTTTCGCCTTGTGAATCAAGCAGTTTATACGAGTTCTACAACGGCGGACAGATTCACTGTTTCACATGTCACACGACAATACTTTCGCAGATTTTTGGCGTGCTAAGGGCTCCCACACAAAACTGCGAAAACTCATAGTAAAAATGACATTACGATTCGATGCGATAGGAATTCGCAGTTTTGTGTGGGAGCCCTAACAGCGTGATAATTGTAGCTGTACTCACCGGTCAGCGTACGTATCGAACCCGCACAGCCCCGCCAGGCGGGCGCGCGCCGCCAACGTGGCGGTCAGCAGGCGCTCCTGTCTGTCGTCGGGCGCGAGGTAGAGGCGGTAGGCGGCCTCACGCGCCGCCCCCTCCCCGCACTCCGCGTACACCCCGCTCACTATCACGTGGGAGCCGTCGCCGCTGAAACTGGACACAAAATTAAGTAACATATCGCTCATTTGGTACAACAACGTCGTAATTACCTATTTTTTTCAAAAATGAGTTAATTATGTCACTATGTTCCAAAAGTATATTTACACCCGGAGAAACATCGACCGTAATGTTTTTCTTGGGATTTTTCGCGAGGGGGCGCGAATGTCATTGTGGAAGTGACCGAAATGGCGCCATTTCTGATGCTACAACGTCCGGACAGCCAGTTGCGCGGGGCGCCCCGCTGATTGTGGTTGTATTTGGGAGCTACAACGTCGTAAAGGTAATTATGACATTAAATCCGATGATTTTTGGAGAAACTACGACATAATTGTGTAAATTATGTCATTGTAGTCCCAAATTTAATATTAATTGATTGTTTTATGACTTTTTATAGGTACCTAACTGATATAAAAGAAGACCAAACTTATTGTTACTTTTGGCATGAAGCTATGGGAGGTAGAGAAACAATGGAAATTGGTTCCTATATTTTGAAATATCTACCCATCCTGGCAGTAATTTTAAACAGATAATTGTCGTGGTCAACAAAGGAATAGGTTCGTATTATTCTTACAAAATTTTCAGTAGTAATGTGTCGTGTTTTGTTTAATATTTATTTCTTTTTTTCAGATTTTTCATTTATATGTTTTTGTATCCAGACAAAACTTTTGAGATCAATAAAATTACACATTAATTTTTAATAAGAGGTCATACTCAAAATGAAGGAGATACAGCTCGCACTGTAATTGAAAAACTGAAAAATCTGGTGCAATTTATGTACTAGATCAGTATGTATACATAATAATAGATCTGCAAAGAAAAAAGTTAACCAAATTATTTTTGAGGAATTAAATTTCGATGATTCTGATTAAAAGATAACGGACGAAATTCAACTTAACACTGGCAAAGATGTTGAAGGGAATACGATTAAGATTTCAGATATAAATGCTATTGAATTAAGAAAAGATAATAATGCAGTATACAAGCATAAACAAAAGTATGACGATGACTAAACTGAAGCTGAAGTAAAGTAACAAAAACTAAATTCTTTATATAAAATCACAATTTCTAGGACTTGTTGGAACAGAAATCACAGATTATTTGGCTACCTACTTAAATCTTAAACTAATAAGTAGATTATTAGTTGAATATTTAAGTAAGTAGGCAAATAATCTCTGTTTTTTGTGCCAATAAGTCCTTAAATTGTGATTTTAATAATTATTAAGAATTTAGTTTTTGTTACGAAAATGTTTCCTTTTTTAAATGTTTTATTAAGTACCTGGTAAAATATAAATAACCTCCTGGTTTTAAACTGATTTAAAACTATTGTGAAGTTAATTTATGAATCTACTTAGTTTTATTTTGTCACAAATGCAAAATCCCCTAGCGTATGCATTATTTTTTAAATTAAATTCTGAGGAAACAATGACGTATTTACATAGATATCGTTATATAAATGCCAATAATTTAGGTAATGTATGATGTACCGAAAAGTCTGGAACTCTAATCGAAAGAATAGGGAATAAACCTTACTTTCAAATAGAGCCGCTATATAAAAAGTCTTCCCAAAACGCCATACATTGGATACAAATCTTTGATTGGGTCTCCTGTAAAATTTGTTAAAGTGTTATTACGCCGTTGTTGCACCAAATGAGCGATATTGTATGTGTCCTGCTGCTGCTTTCAGGGCTTGACTTTAGGTCCAATTTTGCTCGGAATATGTCGCATTATGCCCTGATTACACGTACCGAATAGAGCGGCGAAACAGTGCTCTCGGCCAACCCAATTGTCTGCTTGCACTGTCTCACCACTCTACTCGGTAAGACGGTAATAGGTCAGCGTAGTAGACGACCATTGATCACTCTTACATTTAAGACATTGTAGCGGCAAAACATGGTCCAAATAAAGTATGTATCTAAAACGTATGAGTGTTGCCGTAGCAGCGACGTGCCTCAATGCAATGGAGCAATGTGACTTAGAAAGAGCAGGCATGTAAGAACATTGCTTCTAACTTTGAGATAATCACATTAATTACTTTTTTTTTTAACTTCTTTAATTGTTCACAGCAAAGTGTGTAATTTACTATTGGTAACCAATTATTTAACAAAACAAAGTCTTACAATTGTCGGACGTTCTGTGGGACTACAGCTCGAGGGACTCTCCGTGGCTTGGCAGCTCCGGCCATGAACTGCTGGCCAGACTGCAGTATGAGGTCGTTGAGCGCGACCACTTCCTGGCGTTTCTCCTCCTCCAGCTGAATCCCACTTTGTTCAAAATCAAACAGAAACAGCTCCGCCAAATGTTTGTCACCCGATGTGCCCTTAGTGACAGAATCACGCAGGGCTTCATATAACCCTTTGTGAGTATTCAGTCTGGAAATATAAATAAGGAAGAAGAAAACATGTTTAAATACCTTAGAACACAGTATTATTTACATAATCATTCAAAACATTCCATCTATTTGAGAGCTATTAAAAACAACCCTTATTCATTATCTATTTCATAGACCAGGGGTCACCAATTAGTTTCGCTCGGGGTCCGTTTTAAAAAATAAAATGACCTTCGCGGTCCACACATTTTATTAAAAAAAAATTACTAAACAAAGGTAATTACGGAAACTACAAAGGTATATATTTACATATCAATGAGAAAAGTGACAATTTTTGTTGCTAATTATTATCCGTCTGTAGTTTGGAGTGAAATTGGTGCAAACATCTCTAGGATTTAATGTATTGAGATTAAATCCTGGAGATGTTCATCAGTAAGTCGAGACTGAAATTTATTTTTAACGAAGTTCATCTTTGATGCTTGGTCCGCACACAATGGGTCGGCGGTCCGGATGCGGACCGCGGTCCGCCATTTGGTGACCCCTGTCATAGACTATGTACCAAAATAATATAAATGTGTCTCAATTTACCATATTAATGCTTTGAATTACACAAAAACGTGTAATTCAAAGGATTAATATGGGAATTCAAAGGATTAATATTCGTGGGAGAGCCATGCTGCGGCCCGAATGGGCTGGCTTGACCGGAGAAATACCACAAACTCTCACAGAAAACCGGCGTGAAACAGCGCTTGCGCTGTGTTTCGCCGAGTGAGTGAGTTTACCGGAGGCCCAATACCCTACCCTATTCCCTCTTAAAAGGCCGGCAACGCACCTGCAGCTCTTCTGATGTTGCGAGTGTCCATGGGCGACGGAAGTTGCTTTCCATCAGGTGACCCGTTTGCTCGTTTGCCCCCTTATTTTATAAAAAAAAAAAACATACTTTTCTACTACACCGCTGATACTAATACATGCTTCCTCAGCCGCTGCTGCAAAGTGTGGTTGGGGGTGAGCTATCCTAACAAATTCTGCTAAGTCTGCGACTTTACATAATGTGTCCGAGAGCTCATCGAAAATCTCAACCATTGGGCGAGTGGGGTTCGATGTAGCCTCCTCTATGAGCCTGTCTGTGGCCGCTATAGCTTCATCTCTGAGTGTGTAGAAGCCTTCAAAACTTGTTAGCTCTGGCTTGTTGAATAGACCCTAGAATAAGTAGTAGCATAAGTAGTAATTTTAGCAGTTTTATGAATTGGTGGAAATAACAAGAACAAGAAATAGGCTGTGAATATTGAATATAACAGTTAATAATGCAAAAAACTTACAGTTCTCTCTCTCAATGATTCAAATATAGGTCTACTTGTTGGCCTTGTGTTAAACGCAGTGGCGAGTGGCGACCAGGTGCTTACTCTTCGTCTTCCCAGACTCCATAGTGGTTTTAATGACTTCATTGTAATTTGTGATATTTAAAAGCCTAAAACAAAATAAAATTAGTGCCTATGTTATGACCTCTGTGGCTCAGTGGTTGAGCGTATTGTCAGCGCTCAACCACTCAACCGGGGGTCGCGGGTTCGAATCCCGCCGACGACCAAAATGTTTTCAATGTTCCTGGGTCATGGATGTGTATTAAATATGTGTATAATATAATAAAAATCTTAAATACATAGATGTGAAATAAAAATAAATGTAAAATGTAAGCAATATAGGTAACAGCAAAACTTACCGTATTCCAACTTTATTTATTAATGTATTATTATTTATTAACTTTAGAGTCGTTTCACAAAATATATCGATAATTTGTATTAATTAAGCCCATTAACATTGCTTATACAGTTACTGTTTTTTTATTTCTTTTAACAGATTTATTACTAAATTATTTCATAAATTTAGGACTAAAAATTTCCATCACCATTCTCCCATGATTTCGGTATTTTTTTGTCAATAATTTGACATTGACATTTGACAGTAGTTGACAGATCACAGCTGTTAGATTTTATTTTTTTTATTTTAGTTGTGAGGACAGATATCTCGTAAGTCTTTATCATCATCATCATTTTGTATTTTTAAAACAAATTATATTGGAATAGCGTTACGTTTTGGTTACAAATTTCCAAAAAACACAAAAAAGTACCTTTTGGATTTGTATTGTACTAATTTTGTAATACCCACACGCCATGACGCCACACGTCCCACAACAACCAAAAACTGCGCCAAGTACGGGGTACCCGCCTGATAAAACAAATGATAAATAAATAAAACACGTGAATAGTTAATAAATATGATATGATTTATTGAATATTATATTGATTTGAATTAGGCATAATATTAATAAATTGAGACATGAGCAAAAATATTATATTTGGCACATGCAGCTCGCCTATAATAATCAAAATACACATTCGGTACATTTAAGCAGAGGCATAGACTTATTGTCTGGGAATGTAAACTAGCTACAAGTGATACAACACTTATCTTAGGATTTAAGAACATTACAATATTTAATTATTAAAAAATATGTTTCTAATTTGTATATTATGTTTATACAAATGATGCAATGTTGTATAAATGCTATAGCACGGTCGCCAAACAAATAACATCTTGCCCCTTCCTATCGCTACTTGTCTGTTTCACTCACGGACAACACTCGCTACGTGATAGCAATATTTTTAGGCGAGAAAAATAGATTTTTAGCAATTGAGCCAAATAAGGGACGAATTACGTATTTTCCCGTTCATTTGCATTATGACTATGGTCTGAGAACATCCTTCTTATGTCTAAATATCAACAATTACAATCTACTTGAGATTTACACAATAACACTACAATCAAGCTCTTATGTGTTTTTACAGTATTTTACAATTATTGTGCTCTAATCATAGTGCTCTAATCATAGTGCTCTAATCAAGTGGTCCATACACAGAAGTGACAACGGGCAATTGGTAGTATGCCTAATGCCTTTAACTATGCATTTGTAACAATAACTATCTTACTAAATGTTATATTAACGCAGTGAAAACTATTCAAGGTTTGTCGTCTTTGTCTGTCGTACGACTTTTCAAGTATGCTAGACAGTGTTGTCACTGTCTAGCATTTGTATTAACCTTGTATAGTTATTTGCTATTTAAATATTTTTATTAGTTAAAGTATATAATCTACTAGGGTGTTAGTACGAGTACAATATGATGTATTACGTAATTTATAGTAATATCAACAATTTTAAGCTGCCGTTACCAGTGGTGACTATGGTCAGTTATTTTTTTTTTAATGTTTGTCATATATTCAGTTAAAATGTAGTGTTAATTATTATTTGAAAATTGAAATGTTTGCAAAAAAGCGGCACGGCCGTACCATCCTTTTCTCGAACCAATTCAGACTCTTTTTGACCTTCCTATAACTTCGTTGTGGATATAACAACAAGCCTGAATTTTCAGTAGCTTAGTACGCATTGTATAAACACGGTATAAATATTAAATATTATGTTTAATAAATATTATGTTTAAACAAAATATAGTGTCAAAAATCGTTGTTTTTACTATGTATACAGTTATTTTTGTGTCATAACTACTTTTTAACATGTAAATATAACAGCATACAAATATTAAAAAAAAAATACAATACTTTTTGTATTTTTTTATAATAACGGTAATAAGCCAACAAAACATATTTGCTTACAGATTAAAATCAGGTTACCTTCACATAATTTTACATTAACAAATAAATAAGGGAAGATGCGATATTTTTATTTTTGTGTTTATTATAAAGAACTCCATGTAGAATAGACCACAAGTATATTAAAAAATTAAAACACTGGAATTTACTGCAAAAAATGCGGTTTAAAATATTGTCAATTTAAATTTTGGCGCCAAAACGGATCTATAGTCTGTATGACGTCACTACTGTCCTGCCCCGCGTTGTGCCTCCTATTTTGAGCGTTTTGATTGTTTTTAACGCTAAATGGAACGCAGGGATAGCAGGTGTGACGTCACTGAACGATGATTAGTGTTTTGAAATCCGTTCCGTTTCAAGTTACTTTTAATTCGTAATTTTTGTAAAAAAAAAACAATATTAACCTTGCAGTGGCCCTTCTTTTAAATTTTTTTTTAAACATTTTAATAGCAAAATTTTCATAAATATTATATTTGCATGTTCCCTATTCAATGAGCCAATTTTACTCATGGCTAGATAAGGATATCTGTCCCGTGAATTTTGTAAGGTAGACAAGGACAGGAACACGAAGTAACTTACCAATGATTTAAATATCTTATTAGTAAGGTTACAAATTTTTATAGTCCAAACGCAGAGCACACAGAAATCTACTGGTATTTTGTTTGCCTGATTAATTCACACATGGAAATACCTTTAAAAACGAGATTAGACAAGTTGTGTTAGATCAATTACAAATTTCTTCTTTCTCCGCGGTATTTATACCTCTACACAACTTCACTTCATCTGCAGAACGTTATCGCGGTAACACCAGGGCATATCAGCGCCGAACTTGCTGCGATGCGCTTTGTTCTTGGCGTCGTAGAGGAGGGCGTTGTCGACGTACGCGTCGCACACGCTGCACCAGACGGACAGGTCCGCGAGCGAGAGGGCAAGAGCGTGCGAGTGGGACGACGCATGCGCCTGCAAGTGACCGTTCACGTAGCGCCCGCACGCCGTCTGTAATGTAGAAGTAAATATGGAAATATTGAGATGTTATATCAGGCAATTTTTTTAACAAAAAAGTAAATGTAGATTTACATCATTTAAAAGGAATCCAGAGTTGATTTATAATAATTATTACTTTTTATGTAACTGTATGTTGTTTACAACTTGTTGCCCCGTAATTAGTTTATCAACATTTTTCAGTGATAAGAGTTGTCTTATGTATTTTTTCGGGAGTCGTCGTGCTGAGGTAACAGACAGACATACTATTTGGCATTTATAATATTAGTATGGATTTAATGACAATTGACAACATTTTCCAAAATTTTTTACTCTACAATCTTAATTTCAGATTTACTGAAATGATATAGTCTATGGATGGAATAAAAGTTCCACTTACAGTGTAACAATGTAGACACACCCAGTTCTCAACAGTGTGTTCGCAGTCCGCGCACTTCACACCCTGCTCGAACGTCACACTCTCTGGTATAGCGTACAACGAGTCCAAGTGCGGACACCACTGTAGCGGCACAACCGCATACATCTCACCGCTCACTAGCGCCTCCATGTTCTCACTCAAGTAATCCACTAATGTCTTCGGTTCACTGTCTTTATTTTCTTCTTTTTTGGATCCACTAGTTTCTTTGCTGTCATCCTCATCGTCCATCCCACAATGCACTCCATCAGCGCATTTCTTGTCACTATTATCTTTATTTTCTTCTTGTATGGAGCCACTAGCTTCATTGGTTTTGCTGTCATCTTCATCGTCCGTCCCACAGTGCACTCCATCAGCGCATTTCTTGTCGTTCAAACTAAGTTTCGCGAAGGAATCAAGCACGTTCATATTCGTAAGTCCTCGAGACGGCGCCGGCTCATCGAGCACATCCTCAGTCGGTAACCCCACTTGAAACTTGAGACTCTTCCAATACTGTTTATGTGTTGTGATCACGTCATTTATAGTATCCACGGCAGAAGAATGTACTGACACTTTAGGGTCATACTGGTGATGTATAGGGTCACCGAGTAAGGCCTTAGTGCACATAGCCATGGAGTATGACACGCTTGTCACGTTGTAGCCGCCCTCCAGACAGAGTATCACGCGGCCACCAGCTAAGCTTCTTAGGAGTTGTGTCATACGACCAAAGCATTCTGGTGTGACTTTGCAACCTAAAAAAATTTAGAACGACAATAATTATCTTGAGTGTCATAAACTCGACTAGCTACATTACAAGACGTGAGAATATACCGTTGCTTTGAAAAATTATAAACTGCATTATAAACAATTTTAGGACATGACAAATAACATTGAAATTGATAGCACGAAAGTGCGCTATGCTTTAGTCAAACATACATGAATTAATTGAGATCAGAGCAAAATAATATGTAAAAATCGGCCAAGTGCGAGTTGGACTCGCGCACGAAGGGTTCCGTACTGTAGTATTAATTATTATTAAAGTACATACAAATATAATTAAGGATTTAGTGAAATTTCAAGTGCCTACCTGTTGCCATTAGGCTGGTTTTAGTGTCACGCGGACCGTCGGTACGGATCGCTCCGTAGACCGATCTGTATGAAGTTTTAAGGAGTAATGCGGACGGGTTCGCATTACTCCTGACGACCTGACGTTCCGCGTGACACTAAAACCAGCCTTATTGATTAAGAGGCCAAAAAAATCGTGTTTGTTGTTGCATGGGGGCGGGGGGCTTAAATATTAATTTTATTTTCTGAATTTGTTGTTATAGCGGCAACAGAAATATACAATCTGTGCAAATTTCGGAAGTCTAGCTATAGGGGTTTTTGATATACGGCCTGAAGACAGACAGATATACATCGAAGTTTCAGTAATAGGGTCCCGTTCTTACCCTCTGGGTACGGAACCTCAAAAGCCAAAATAAAGAACTGCGCGACTCAACTCGGCTCAGCGCCATCTATCGGTACTCACCGCCGAGCGGGTCGCCGACCGCAGCGTCGAATCCCGCAGACACTATGACGAGGTCGGGACTGTATTCATATGCTATCGGCAGCACGATCTGAGTGAACGCCGCCATGTACTCCGCGTCGCCCATGCCACGCTGAAATAGTTATCAAGTTTTAATACAGCCCTAAAGCAGGTATCGTTATTAATAATTACATTCTGGCACCGTGTAAGCGTTCAGAAAATTTTATTACATTTATTTTAAATAAAAATATTTGATGATATATTTGATATAGAATATTTGATGTCCCATGAACTTCATATCACTTAACTACAATTTTTTTTACAACATAATCCTTCCTTGGACTTCCATGAATATAATATTTTTAACACTAAAATTAGCCAAATCGGTTTAGCCGTTCTCCAGTTATAGGAATAAATATAATATTTAAAAAAACATTATTATTTATTTAGATGATATTCATTTCATAAATAACATCCTAAATGTATTTGAATCACACCAGGTACCTTGTTCCAGGGTATGTTGACATTGTACCCCCTCCCCGCGCCCTCCCCCACTGCGTTGTGGTCCGCCTCCGTCGAGCTCGGGAAGAACGTGCCGTTGTCGTATCGGTGGATGGACATGTATAAAATCTGTAATTAAACTTAACTTTTTGCAAACCGGTACATATGAAAATGTATCGCAGATTTTAAAATTTTTCGATAGCACTTATTTTCTTTTAAAAAATGTTAAAATTGCCCGCAATTTTTATTGTCTGTACCTTGGGATCATTATACGTGAGACGTTGCGTGCCGTTGCCGTGGTGTACGTCCCAATCGAGCAGCAGCACGCGGCGCGCACGCGGCGTCGCGGACGCTGTGGCGTGCGCGGCGGCGAGCGCGGCAGAGTTGAGCAGACAGAAGCCGCTAGGCGTGGCCGCGTCCGCGTGGTGGCCGGGCGGCCGCACCGCGCACACGCCAGCGCCGCACACGCCAGATAATACCGCGTCCACCATCTGAAAACGTTAATGCTCGTTAGTGTGACTTTCCGATCTTTTACGCAGCTACGCGACTGACAGAATATCAAATAAAATGCCACTTTACTAGTGGCGTAGAGTACAATGAAACCTATAGCCTAGGTCATAGAGTGGGATTTTATTTTAATTTTTGTTTTGTACCTTTACGGTGTTTGTGTTAAGTGACGTCAGAAATTACATGTCAAAAATAATTAACGAGTTATGATGCTCGTACCGATTATGTCATTGCGTTGATTTGCGCAAATAGACTATAGCGAGAACCGAACTTTGTAACACGAAACAACGAAAATGAGTAGATCTCTATTCTTATAAGACAATGTAATACTTTCAATTACCGTTTACCCCATGGACGTCCATTTACCCCAAAATACGTATTTAAAAGTATGTAGCTGCATATATGCTTTGCTTTGTTTCCAAACATAGTGCCCGGAGACGAAAAAAACCAACGCAAAATTACGTACGTGTACGCCAAAACAGGCAGACGCCCGAAATGTTTTATACGTATACGCAAAAATTCGCACGTGTACATTCGCACCTGTAGCACGCAGCCTGCGGCGACGGCGGCGCTCTCGAACGAGTCGGGGTGAAAGTACACGGAGTCAAACTGGCCCTTTGCGCTGTTGAGGTCGCGCAGCTTCGTCGATGACAGATCTTTTAGTCTGAAAATATAGGTAAAATATATAAATATATAAATATAGGAAAATGTAGGAGATTATAGATGTAGTGCCACGGGATTTTGAAATTTTAATATCTATACTAATATTATAAAGCGGAAGAGTTTGTTTGTTTGTTTGAACGCGCTAATCTCAGGAACTACTGGTCCGATTTGAAAAATTCTTTCAGTGTTAGATAGCCCATTTATCGACGAAGGCTATTGGCTATATTTTATCACGCTAAGACTAATAGGAGCGAAGAAATAGAGGAAAATGTGGAAAAAACGGCGGGAAATTATTTGAAAGAGCTTATTTGAACGCGCTAATCTCAGGAACTACTGGTCCGATTTGAAAAATTCTTTCAGTGTTAGATAGCCCATTTATCGAGGGAGGCTATAGGCTATATTTTATCACGCTAAGACTAATAGGAGAGGAAAATGTGGAAAAAACGCGGGAAATTATTTGAAAGGGCTTATCTCACGAACTTCTGGTGCAATTTTTCTGTTATTTGGCACAGATAAGAAGTAGACCACGTGAAGGATCATAGGCTATTTTTTGTGGAGTAATTTGTCTGTGAAATATCTAATTTACGCGGGCGAAGCAGCGCGGAACGTCTAGTATAAAATAAAGGAATTAAATACTAAAGCAGAGGGTAAAAAGCACTAGCACAAGCTAGTTAAATTATTTTTATTTCCAGCGGTTTAAGCAGCATTTGTACGATACGTTAGTTAATTAACAGAAGTGTAGCTAAGGAGCTCCGAGAAACTATAAGAAAAGTTGCGGGGGAAGGAGTGGGATGTATTTTGCGAGGGTCCATCTCCTCATCTCCTCAACGCCCTTTAAGCTTGCACATAGAATATATATTTAAAGACCCTAAGATACCTCTGGAGATGCTCCTTGGTGTGCACGGTAAGTATTTCCCTGTCTGTAGCGGTCCGTGCCGGCAGTCGGTGCAGCCGCTCCAGCAGGCCGAAGTCTCGCAGCCGCTCGTGTACTCGCAGTATCCTCTCCGGACATTCCACATGATCACTAAATTAATGAAAACTTGAATGATTTTTAATAGGATACATTACTTCGATGTTTGCACACTAGATGGCGGCACCAGCGCCAGCGTTTTATAAAATCCGTTTTCTTAAGACTAAAACAGACGGTTATAATAAAATAAGCTATTTATACGTTTTTCAATTTCAAATTATGTTTAAAATCTTTTATTTTACTCTCGAATGGGTTTATTTAATACTCGAATACTTACGGTTCGCATATATTTTTATGTTTCAACATGGCCTCGTCATAAATGTAGCCAACAGCGTGCTCCGGTATTGACAAATCCGTTACTGAAATTAAAATGTTAAGTAAAAAATATTCTTTAAAAAAAGTATTTCTATTCAATAAACAATGTTTCTTTCTCGTTAACGCAACTTCTTTGCCAGATCTGATTATACCATAAATTACCCTCCTCCTAATCAAAACATTTAAAAAAATCTAACACATCGAAAGGCTCACTTGGCAGAAGAAGACAGCACATTTTGTTTAAAAATTAATAAGGGTTATCAACAACATACCTTGCTTCAAATGTTCAAGCCGTTCCATAATCTGTCTCTTCGTCGTATCATCCTGCAGCGGGTAGCAGTCTCTCGTCGGAAACCGCTCCGGTCTGGTCTCGTCGCCCAACCATTTGACGGTCACCGTGTGCTTCTCTCGTCGCTCGTCGCACACGTTCTTGATGCCGCTGTGTGTGCTGTAGGTGGGCTGGTAGTTGAAGCACCTCCAGTACTTCTTGTGAGTGTATATACAGTTGAGGATGGTTTCGCGTATGCTGCGAGGAAAAAAATTTGATTACTATGAATCTTTTTTTGAAAGTCGTTAAAATATATCAGAAAGATCTTGGTTGGTCTAAATCAGGGGTTCCCAAACTTATTTTGTCTACTGCCCACTTTGAGAACAAATTATCTTTTACGCCTCTAGTCCACGCTGCGAACTGCGAAATATTTGCGAAACCAATACGAAACAGGAATAGAGCGAGATGCAATATAACGCATTGTCGTGTGGCGGATGAGACAGTAAATCGGTTCGCCGCTGATTCGCAGTTCGCAGCGTCGGTGGACTAGAGGCGTTAGGGCCCGCTTTTGTTTCACCTACTTTCTTCTCTTTATTTAATTAACCCATTTTGCCGCAAATTTTATAAAAATTAATACAAAATGCTAAATTAGTCGTTTTCAAACCATATGTTTACCATTATCACCGACTTAATTTTCATTCCCGAATTTTCTCCAATCCCGGAATTCCAGGATTTTTGTTTAATAAAATATTATATTCTAAGAAATCGCCTCCAAAACTTGCTAGCCAAAAATTAAAACTAATGTGAGGGAATGGATGCATTTATTTTAAAATGCATCCAGATGAAATGAAATTACAAATCACCCCCCAAGTCTCTACACAACGCCTCCATTTTTTTATAGGTCCCACAACGCCCCCCTTTAGGCCTTCAGCGCCCACAAGGGGGAGTTATCACCCACTTTGGGAAAGGCTAATCTAAATCAAGAACTTCGTATCTATTTTCAACACTAATTGATTTACGTTGTTATCATTCAGATAACTTTAGTAGCATTGTTTCTCACGAGGCGGCGAGGAGGTGGCGCGAGAAATTTGGAAAACACAAATAATTCTTGTGCGTCGTGCGATGTGCGAGCAGGACAGCGAAACAGGTAGATATTTTGTAACGTATGTATGAAAAAGAGGTCTCTTATGTGGCATTAAAATGTAATATTGAAAATAATATAGCTTTCATACTTCTAAATTTGGTAATATAGTAAAACAGTCCAAGGTCATTCGCTAAGGGGGCGGTACTCACGCGTGGGAGGGCGGGGCGAGCGGCGGCAGGGGCGGGGGCGGGCGGAGCAGCGCGCGCAGCGTGTGCGCCGCGCCCTCCGCCAGCGACGCCGGGCAGTACCCGCCCTCCAGCACCGCCACCACGGCGCCGCACACCGCCAGCAGCGCCCGCGTCAGGTGCCCGTAACACGCTGGTGTCACCTCCATCTCGCCCTGACAATTTCAACCTTGTTAATATAGAGAAGAGCTATATTATATTATAATTCCTTTGCGACGCACTGTCACAAAGTTTTGTGCGAATTTCAATTATAGTATTGCTAGATCAAGATGCACATTGCACATGACAAATCATTGTTTTGATCTATGGCAGTCTTCCACAGTGCGTTTTTCGCGTAACTTTCTGCCGCGCACTGTAAAACTCTGGAACGAACTGTCACCAGCAGTATTTCCGGACCTATACGACCTGCAAACTTTCAAGAAAAGAGCGTATTCCCTCTTAAAAGGCCGGCAACGCACCTGCAGCTCTTCTGATGTTGCGAGTGTCCATGGGCGACGGCAGTTGCTTACCATCAGGTGACCCGTTTGCTCGTTTGCCCCCTTATTTAATAAAAAAAAAATGTTATAGCGATATTTACTACAACACAAAACACAAAGTGTTACACAAAAAATTTTATTGCCATGTAATGGCAGTAAGTTTTGTGTATCTATTTATTACATTGACGTGATGATGGTTAGAATAAAGAGACACGTTACACGTAGCGTAACACGAACTAATTTGCGACCATAATATTATAATTACTAAATTCATTTAGCGGGCTAAAAAGTTATTGCGTACTTGTACTGAATTTCTACTTTAAAAATAGTTAAAATCTTTTTATTCTAGGCCAAGAAACTTACCTTCTCATCCCCCAACGCGGCGTCAAAGCCCGCCGATATGATGACCAGCTGCGGCGAGTACTGAAAGAGAGAGAGACAGTGTTACCTCTGGACAGCCGATGGCCGCGTCGAAGCCGGCCGAGATGACGATGAGCTCCGGCTGGTACTGGACAAACAGTTAATTATCATCACCATTATCATTCAGAAAAAAATGCTTCTGCAAGTTAATTTTTAATGGCACGTGAGTTATTTAGCATTATTTTCGGATTTTTAATATACCAAAATATTTTTCTGTGAGATATTCTCGTAATTTGTGTACGTTTCTACAATGGCGTTTAGGCTGCGGTAGAAATCCGCAGTTTCGAAAAATTTTACAGCTCAAAAAATATTAACTTGCAACATCCTGCCTTATAACGATTTACGACTGATCCTATTTTATTCAATGAGATGTTCAATATTCTAAATAATCGCTCGGGCAATAGCATATTTACGTAGAACTTAGAAGATTATAGTTTTACTGACCGCGGAACCAAGCATGGAAGTTCTTAGAATTTTATACGAACTTTTATAAATTACAACTTTTGTAAATACTATCAGAGAAGTTGATTCATAGGCAGATGGCGGACTTATGTAATTTGTTCGCGTTAAGTCAAACCCATCCGACCGATCACAGCTAACATTGAATTAACATAATCTGACCAAATGACGTAGGTCCGCCATCTGCCTATGAATCAATTTCTTCGATAGTACTTTATCTGCCTCCATCTAACTTAAGAACATACCTCGAGGGCCATAGGCAGCAGCAGTTGATGCCATATCGCGAGGTAGTCGGCGTCGGTCGCGCCGGTCTTGTTCAGGGGGACGTTGACGTTGCGGCCGACGCCGGCGCCGGAACCCACGTAGTGGAAGTCCGACTGACGGAGGTTCGGCCAGAACGAGCCGTGCTCGTAGCGGTGGATGGAGAAGTAGAGCACCCTGTAGAATCAAGACAAGTAAGTATTGCTGCAGAACAAGAACAAATTCGTACTGACTCTCTTTCGTATCTTTATCTGACTGTTTCTCTGGCGAATGAAAAATAATATAACTTGTTGCGCGAGTGAAAGAGAAAAAAGCTATAGTTAGTATACGAATATATGCGGCCCTCACACAATGAGTTTTTTGTCATTTGCTAATTATAATTTTCGATAATTATTGCAGTATTAAAATCATAATATATTACATAAAATGAGCTATTTAGAAATCATACCTAGGATCGTCGTAGAACATCTGCTGCGTCGCTTGGCCGTGATGCACGTCCCAGTCCACGATCAGTACCCTAGAATAAAATACACTTGTAAATACCGCAAAACACCCTAATTTGTCATAGGACTACATTGAAAACTCCATTTATTATAAACACCATTATAAAGTCTACACTAAAATGTCATTAGGACCAAATTTGAAATAAAATCTATACAACAACGTAGTAATTTTCAAAACCTCATTATAAATAACGGAGCTATTGTCGAACATACAAACACAACTCTTCCTGATTTCTGTTTATATGTTGTGTTAAAGAAACAGAAACCTTTGTGTTTGTATGTTCAACATCGTCGTTAGATTATTACGTACGCGCACAATACAAACACAAATCCACCTAATTTTTTTTTCCTTTACAGTTTAAAAATTCACTTGTACCTCTCAAGCCCCCTCTTATGTACAGCGTGATGAGCGGCCAGCGCGACGTTGTTGTAGAAGCAGTAGCCGCAGGGCTCCGCCCTCATGGCGTGGTGTCCCGGCGGCCGCACGAAGGCCACGCCCGTCTGCACCTCGCCCGTGACGACCCTGTCCACCATGTCGATAGTGGACCCGGCCGCTAGTAACGCCAGAGAGTGCGTGCTCTGGAGAAATGAACTCTGTTGTAGTTACCGTAGGATTTAATTTACATCGAGTATTATTGATGTGAGCAAAGATGTAAAATAGTGTTACGTGCTAGGGTTCGATGGATTTGGAGAAAAAGACCTGCTGACTCTTATAAAGACTTTACTAGCACTGACACTAGCTCACACAAATCACCAAGTCCAAACACTAAGCACTAAGTCCAAACACTAAGCACTATTGATCACTTGTTTTCGCTCCGAAGTCGCCTCGAGGATCGCTCAGATAAAACTGAATAGCCGGGCCGTCTACCTGCGGCTATTTATATGGCGAGACGAATTCCAGAAAGTTCCGATTCATGTAAACAAGTAAACAGTAAACAACTGTGGGATGTTTCTAGAAAATACGCGTAAGTAAACATACACCTAACGCCATCTAGTATAAAGTAGGGGATTTATGTTTTCTGTGTTTCCCTGGTCAGTTTCGCTGGTTTGACGCTAGATGGCACTACGTGTCCGTATCACTACTCCCCTCTTAGAGATGCTCGTCCCGAGCATCGTTGTTACTGCCATGGTAACGCGTCACGCTGTCCCCACGACTCCTGCTGTGTGGTTCCGTCACGGCCACGCAAGTAGTACATTTGAGGCACCAATCCTGCACATCATCTCGCCAATGCAACCAGAAGAATCGTTCTCGCACTTTTCTTAGTGTCCTCTTGACACCTAGATGACTCCCTGATACGCCCTCATGTACCTCGCGGAGAACATCTGGTACTTTCGCCCTTGGGACGATTATCTGAAAGTAGAACTCTCTGCCGTTAGCCTTCTCCCATTTCCGGTAGAGTATTCCGTCCTGAAGTATCAGACTGTCCCATTGCTCCCAGTACGCCTTAGTGACAGCGCCAGTGGATGCAACCTCACTCCAGATTGGTTTCTTGTCACCCCTTTTCTTCCATGTGATGATGTGCCGAAGGTCGTCATCTCTTTCTTGAGCCTTCCTCATAGCATCATTGTCCAATACTCGCCATCTAGTCCTGGATTCTATTCGTTTCCCCTTATTCCGGGCAGGGGACGAAACTGCTTGCTTCCTCAGCTCCTCTATTTGCTCCTCGATCCTTTCCATCCTTGCCATCTGGGTCTTCTTCTGCGGGCAGTTGAGCTGGAGATGGCCCCTCTCACCGCACTTATAGCACATGGCTTCAAATCTTTTCCTTGCAGGAGCCTTAACTTCCTTAACTTCCTCAGAGACCTTGTGGATCTTATGGGTCTGCCGTATGTCATGGCGAATAGCCTCGACCTCCAAAGCATGCGCCAATGCTTCTTTTAGCGAGGTATGGTGACCAAGCCTTACTGCAGCTCTGACCTCCAGGTCTTTGATTCCGCCGACAAATCCTTGAACAATATTTGTATCGACCATCTTGGTGTCGGCTCCTGGATATGCCTTCCTGACGAGTTTTTCAATTTCCAACGCCCATTGTTGAAGTCCTTCTTCTGAGCGTTGGACTCTGTCACGCAGTTGGGCACGAAACACGTGCTCCAGGTGTCGCTCCCCGTATCTGGATTCAAGTGCCTCCATCAGGTCTTGGAACCCATTTCCTCGCTAAAAGAAGCATTGGCGCATGCTTTGGAGGTCGAGGCTATTCGCCATGACATACGGCAGACCCATAAGATCCACAAGGTCTCTGAGGAAGTTAAGGAAGTTAAGGCTCCTGCAAGGAAAAGATTTGAAGCCATGTGCTATAAGTGCGGTGAGAGGGGCCATCTCCAGCTCAACTGCCCGCAGAAGAAGACCCAGATGGCAAGGATGGAAAGGATCGAGGAGCAAATAGAGGAGCTGAGGAAGCAAGCAGTTTCGTCCCCTGCCCGGAATAAGGGGAAACGAATAGAATCCAGGACTAGATGGCGAGTATTGGACAATGATGCTATGAGGAAGGCTCAAGAAAGAGATGACGACCTTCGGCACATCATCACATGGAAGAAAAGGGGTGACAAGAAACCAATCTGGAGTGAGGTTGCATCCACTGGCGCTGTCACTAAGGCGTACTGGGAGCAATGGGACAGTCTGATACTTCAGGACGGAATACTCTACCGGAAATGGGAGAAGGCTAACGGCAGAGAGTTCTACTTTCAGATAATCGTCCCAAGGGCGAAAGTACCAGATGTTCTCCGCGAGGTACATGAGGGCGTATCAGGGAGTCATCTAGGTGTCAAGAGGACACTAAGAAAAGTGCGAGAACGATTCTTCTGGTTGCATTGGCGAGATGATGTGCAGGATTGGTGCCTCAAATGTACTACTTGCGTGGCCGTGACGGAACCACACAGCAGGAGTCGTGGGGACAGCGTGACGCGTTACCATGGCAGTAACAACGATGCTCGGGACGAGCATCTCTAAGAGGGGAGTAGTGATACGGACACGTAGTGCCATCTAGCGTCAAACCAGCGAAACTGATCAGGGAAACATAGAAAACATAAATCCCCTACTTTATACTAGATGGCGTTAGGTGTATGTTTACTTACGCGTATTTTCTAGAAACATCCCACTTCTGACACCAGTTGTTACGTGCTAGGGTTCGATGGATTTGGAGAAAAAGACCTGCTGACTCTTATAAAGACTTTACTAGCACTGACACTAGCTCACACAAATCACCAAGTCCAAACACTAAGCACTAAGTCCAAACACTAAGCACTATTGATCACTTGTTTTCGCTTCGAAGTCGCCTCGAGGATCGCTCAGATAAAACTGAATAGCCGGGCCGTCTACCTGCGGCTATTTATATGGCGAGACGAATTCCAGAAAGTTCCGATTCATGTAAACAAGTAAACAGTAAACAACTGTGGGATGTTTCTAGAAAATACGCGTAAGTAAACATACACCTAACGCCATCTAGTATAAAGTAGGGGATTTATGTTTTCTGTGTTTCCCTGGTCAGTTTCGCTGGTTTGACGCTAGATGGCACTACGTGTCCGTATCAATAGTAAAGATCAAAGTTAATACTAAGACTCAAAAGACTGCAAGTGCCGTTGTATAAGCAACGGAGTACCTTTCATCTGTAAAGGTTCGATAACACTAGCGGCAGTTAAGAGACGCGACACGTCTTACCATGTGGCGTAAGTTCATTACAGCGTAGTGTGAGCTTCACACAATTTCATACAAATAATATTTGGCCGTTATGTTCACTTGGTCTAGTTTTGATACCCTTAGCTACGTCACGAACTAAGAAAAGCGGTTGAGTAATCAAACGTCAAAGCATAATTATGTACTATGGTAGCATATCACATTTTTGCCGCCTTTTCGAGATTTGTTTGGTGTGCTAACCGTGTAAAAGCTCTAATTCACTAATGTGTCAAAATTATATACCGGATGTATATAGATGGCGTCGTATTTTGAGGAGATATCCTCCAAATACTCCACATCGTTATTCTCATGCGTCTCCAGGAGCAACTTGTACACCTCAGGGGAGTGTAATGTCATTAACTCCTCCTTAGTAGCCGCCCTCGGAGAAAATTGCTTGCATTCTTCTATTAACTTTAATTCTTCACACCTAAAAGTCGAGTAATAAGAAATATAGTGACTGCAAATAGAGAAATAGACTTAGTTTCGTTTATACTAGGTTAGAAAAAAGAATACAAATTATGGGTGATAAAGACATATTTTTTTTGCTGTTGCTACACTATACAAGTAGGAAGAGTACTTGTTTCTGCAGTCTGATACCAGAATTGTTTGTTGTTTAACCATTTATTTAAAAGAAAATGTAGTAAAACACCTCTTTAATTAGATTCCCGAAACCTGCATATTGCAAAAGTATAAAATTAGTAGGAATTACCTTTTAATAATACTGATCAATCGCTCCGGGTTCTCCGGGTAGTTCTCATCCCAGAGGCATCGGTGCTCAGACATCCGAGGCTCCGTCACAAACCCAGTAGGACCTTTCACTTTTGATTTACACTCCATTGCCTATAAACAAAAAATAATTTCATTTGAGCATCAATATAGTAATGGTCTATTAAAGAATAATATTATTACATGTATCATTAACTTCTACACAGTGGCGTAACTATAACATCCGGGGCCCTTGGCAAATTGATGGGTCCCTATCAGTAAAAATCGTCACGTTAATAATAAAACAATGTATAAACAATTTCTGACCTCACGGCTTGGGTTGGGGGCCCGTGGCATTTGCCATTTTGCCAGCCCTGCCACCCTATAGTTAAGCCACTGCTTCTACATCAATATTCTGTTGATTAAGAAACTTGATATAAAAAGAGTATATATTAGTATTTTTTTTTTTTATGAAATAAAGGGGGAAAACGAGCAAACGGGTCACCTGATGGAAAGCAACTTCCGTCGCCCATGGACACTCGCAGCATCAGAAGAGCTGCAAGTGCGTTGCCGGCCTTTTAAGAGGGAATAGGGTAATAGGGGAGGGTAGGGATGGGAAGAGAAGGGAATAGGGGAGGGTAGGGAAGGGAATAGGGTAGGGGATTGGGCCTCCGGTAAACTCACTCACTCGGCGAAACACAGCGCAAGCGCTGTTTCACGCCGGTTTTCTGTGAGAACGTGGTA
The DNA here is from genome assembly GCA_905187585.1 of Cyaniris semiargus. Taxonomy (NCBI): domain Eukaryota; kingdom Metazoa; phylum Arthropoda; class Insecta; order Lepidoptera; family Lycaenidae; genus Cyaniris; species Cyaniris semiargus. Next base: position 18,047,591 of record LR994555.1, on the reverse strand, counting down.
TTTCTCCGGTCGAGCCGGCCCATTCGTGCCGAAGCATGGCTCTCCCACTTATAATTAGCAGCGGCGTGCTCTGTAATCTGATACAGGGTATGCAGAGTAGTCGGTACTCGGTCACTGAACTAGAGCTGTAGCAAACCGTATGTATTCGTTCGTTCGTTCGTTCGATGGCGTACCCGTTACTCAGTAGGGTACGCCATCTAGTACCGAGTAACGAAACGTTAGTCACGAATGCGTTTCGTTACTCGCATTTTTCGTAGTTGGCATATATTTTTTTATTTAATATGTTTTTTTTTACTAAAATGTCGCGACGAGCATATCGCATACCAGCTGATGATAATGATGATGATAAGCGTTAACGCTTGCAGTATTCTAGGTTTAATATAATCTTTTAGAAAAAAGATTTTATAGTCCGGGTTCCCTAAATAAATAAAATTTGTCGTGAGTAGCTTCATTTTGATAAGACGAACAATAATTTCCTCTGCGAAAATTCTTGAAAGTGGTACTAACAGAGATAGAAAGGATTTAAATTTTCGTTTTTATGGTCCTTAAATATGGATTGTTCTTTTTGTAGTATCATGTTACTCTTAAATTAAATAACTATTAACCTATCAAATATACAAAAAATCGGCCAAGTGCGAGTCGGACTCGCGCACGAAGGGTTCCGTACTGTGATAGAGTGAAAGTAGGAAAAAATAGTGTTTTTTGTATGGGAGCCCCCCTTAATTATTTATTTTATTTTAATTTTATTATTAAATATTAAAGTATAGTTATATATAATATTATAGTATGGACAGACATCGAAGTCTCAGTAATAAGGTCCCGTTGTTAACCTTTGGGTACGGAACCCAATAATCAACAAAACTTGGTTGTTATGTGTGAGGTTTCAAAATTCAAAAGTATCGAGTAACGAGTAACGATACGATAGTAACGAGTACTAACAGTTAAAGTAACGAATACATACGGGTACACTTTTTTTCGTTACTTTTACAGCTCTACACTTCTAAATTTAGTGAAGTGGAATAAGCGCTTTTTTAGAATGTAATCACAACTTGTTCATCGTAATAATATTATTTTAGTGTTTGCATTTTTCACATTGACGAGAGATCGACTAGCGAGCGAACATTTCTTTCATTCGTTTTCGTAACTTGTTGAAATATTTAATTTAATTTCTTATGGCCCGAAACATATGCAAATACAACTGCGAGCACAGAATATTAACACAGTTTCCGCCACTGATTTTTTTTAGCTCTTTCTAGCTCCTCTTTTGATAGCAAAAATTGCTAAATCTAGCTCTTTCTAGCTTGTCGAGTTGCTCTTTTTCAAAAACCAAGGTGGCAACACTGACAAAATTACCTACTATATTCCAATGTAAATATCATGTAGATGCAAGATTTCTGCCACCTCAAATATCTTATAGAAATAAAAAAACGCAACTTTCAAATTAATGTTAAAATGAAAAAATCTTCTTAGAAAACTATCTAGTAAATATACTGGCGCAACCAAAAGTAATAATATGTAACCTTTGAGTTTTTCATATTATATCATTGTATGTAACAGACAACAGTGCTCAATCACATGAAAAAAGCAAATAGCCTTGAATGGCCTCCCAAAACATAAAACATTTCTGCTATGTAAACAAATAATAAAAACCTTACTAAACAAGAATGCATAATGTGCATCTACAGTGATGCCAACTCTTCAAAAAATTTCCTCCTAAAGCAACTTGAAAACCCACTGAATTTCAATCAGAACTCCCCAACTAGAATTCAAATATAAATTATCACTTGGGGTGCTTTCCACTAAGAGATCAAAACGCTTAAAATACTACTTCAGCCCACCGCAATTGTTGTGGTCGCGGCGAAAACGTCACTCATGGCGTCATTTTTATATAAAAATAGTACTAAAAACGAAATAAATATATATTTTTGCTTCGAAAATTTTACGCCCAAGAATATCCCCAAATATTTTTACTCCCTAAAATACTCACTGTATATTTATTTTTTTCCTACTAAAAGTGGGAAATCCCTATAGTTGGCAACACTGCTGGGCTCTGCCGCTGTACTTTCAGTACAAATATTCATGTTTGTCAATGCACACAGCGTTGACAAACTGTGTACGGACACGAAAATCTTAACGCATTCATAAGCCTAGGGCCTGCCGCCCGCTGGCTGCATGCCTTGACCTTGAGCCATACCGTTCGCACTTCGCACCTTCGATGCTATTTTATAAATTTAGGCGTTTTAAATGTATTCATTTTTATTTTTTTCTACTATATTTTTTACTATTAATATTTAATAATTAACGTCATGAGTCATCTAGAACGTATGAAAGTTAAATTAAAATATGTGTGAATGGCAAGTAATGCACTGCATTTCTGCCTTCAAGGAGTGCACGCCCCTGGTAATTAGTAAAAATATTTTTATGTAGATACTCCAATCATACTGACTTTATTAAGTTTCTTAGTAAAGCAACCTTTATATAATTTACTTACAATTTGATAATGATCTTTGAGTACAGTATCGAATGCTGTTTTTTTCTTTTGTTGAGCCTTCTTCTTAGCTGCGAGCAGAGCAGGTGATGGCTGAAATATCACAAAGTTACTGTCAAAACAATGTTTATTATATCTTTGTGATAAAATGTATTATTATTTGCATATTATATTCTTATGTAATGTCTTACTTAAGTGGTTTATGCTGATTTTATACCTTATTTTCTTATTTGTAAAGTTTATATTGAGTCCATATTTAACTTTGCTACATTTTATCTGTGTTTATGATAACAAAATTAATTAAAAGGCAAACATATGTTTATTACTTAAAAATATAAGTATTTGTCTCAGTAATCTTTTGAATGTAGCACACATTGCATGTACCAAGTATTAAAATATAATATTAAATTAAGAACAAAAAATCTTTATTAATAACAAAAGTTGTAAACTTTTTTAAGTACCTTTGTAAATTAAAAATGTTTCTCTTTTGTTTTTTTAGGGTTCCGTACCCAAAGGGTAAAACGGGACCCTATTACTAAGACTTCGATGTCTGTCTGTCCGTCTGTCTGTCTCCAGGCTGTAACTCAAGAACCGCTATAGCTAGATTTCTGAAATTTTCATAGATTGTGTATATCTGTTGCCGCTATAACAACAAATACTAAAAACAAAACAAATTAAATATTTAAGGGGAGCTCCCATACAACAATTTAATTTTATTTGCTATTTTTTGCTCGATATCAATAATGGCAATAGGTAGGTAGGTATTTGAAATGTTCACAAAATACTCAGTTGTATTTATTCTTTTTTGTATTTATACTTATATTTGTATTTATACTTTACTTGGCCGGTTTTTTTAGTGTATGTTTATAAATTGTACTTTTGAAGTTGTGTGTCATAGTAGTCCAGCAATATATTTGATCAACAAGTGTAAGCCTTGCATCTAAATTACCTTAACATTAGGTTTAAGCATAGACCTTGTTTGCATTTTTGCATTTTTAGCACCATTTCTTGTCACAATGCTAGAGGGTGGAGTTTTCTTAGCATCACCCGCAGATCGACGCGATTGAGTGGGTGGCGAAGTCGACTAAAAGGGAGATGAAAATGCAATTTATTAAACATAAAAATATGATAACTTTTATTCAACGCCATAACTTTAAAGAATTACCATTGTCAAGAAACTATATTATCGAGGATTGCTTGAAACTATAGTAATTTAACCATTTGAAACCAATTGCAGCCAGCCTACACAATTTATAACATGTAATTTATGAATTCATTAAACGATAAACATTTGGAATTCGTGCAAACCAAAATACAATGCTGTCGCGACTTCTCCTTCTTCTTGGAATTTTGACATATCATGTATTTTTTTTTTTCTTATTATGGCACTTCGGCTATATAACCATGGCCAGTGTCGAGTATAAAATATAAATGTGGCGGGAAAACAATATTCAGGCTTCAGCATCGTTTTTCTATATTGTCAGGTCTAAAGTCTAGTCAAAGTCTAAGTAAAAGTCAATACATACAGTCAAGAAGTCAAGTCGGTCGATTCAGTAAAGTGGTAGACGCTTTACTGAAACTTTCGATGGAGTTTTGGAGAGAACACAAAATAATAATAATAATAATAATACGTTTCTGGATATTGCATCACTTTCCTACACTTGTGCACGATAAAGAATATTTACGTCTATCTATATATCTGCGTCTACCACTTTACTGAATCGACCGACTTGACTCCTTGACTGTATTGACTTTTACTCAGACTTTGACTAGACTTTTGACCTGACAATATAGAGAAACGATGCCGAAAATTGTACACTAGAATATTGTTTTCCCGCCATTTATACTTGACACTGGCCATGGTTATATAGCTGAAGTGCCATAATATGAAAAAAAAAGTACGCAATTGTCAACTGTCATTTTAATGATTTTAACTCAAAAAATACTCAAATATTTCAGCCCGCGATATCTGGCTGGGGATGTTTTTTTTAAACTATTCGAAACGAAATAATTAAATAAAATATGTAGCAGGAATGTTCAGTAGTTAAAAGTGAAAATGCAGATTTTATCCATGTAAATAGTATAATTTGGATTACTGCAAGAAAAAGGAACCAACATACAAACGAAAATGTTTTTGAAGACCAATATACTCAAAGCTATTACTTTAACGAGCCCTGTTAAATTACCATTATCATACTGGCTGCTAGTATTTCTTAGGTTTGGGCTAACACTTCTACCGCAGACGGGCTATATTCATCCGGACGAGTTCTTTCAGAATGTAGAAATTATTGCAGGTAAGTCAGACCATCTGAAACTGTTAGCTGAAGCTTATTTATAAGTAAAACACCTTATTAAACCTTCTATTTTTTATTTTTAGGCGACGTATTTGGAGTCGATGTGGCTAGAACTTGGGAATTCAACCCCAAATTTCCAATCAGGAATATATTTGTGCCTAAAATGATATTTGGCCCACCATTTCATTTTATCAGAATAGCTAACCCATACACAAAATACTATTTCGGTCTAGACTTGAAAACACCCTACTTTCTACTAACTATTCCAAGAATCTTCATTTGTTTTCTGTCATTAATCAATGACTACTGCCTCTACAAGATTTGCATTCTGTATGGTCAAAATTTCAGAAACAGATTAACAATTTTCGCCAGCTCTTATGTTGTTCTCGTTTACTGTTGTAGAAGCTTCTCTAATTCGTTCGAAATGATCTTTTACTCTATTCTATTAGGCCTAGTAGCCCAATGTATGTACAAATCAGACAAAGTTATCTACCACAATGAGTTTTTACAAGAGAAGTATGTCCAAGCTAAAACACCAGTGGAAAAGGTAAAAATATTCAAATTAAAGACTCATCTACCTGACCACTCTTTGAATCATGTGGTCATTATATCTACAATCATAGCCATAGGTATTTTTAATCGTCCAACATTCTTAGGTTTTGCTTTTGCACCAGTATTCTTTTGGTTGCATAGGGGTCTAGGTTCTAAGGTTGTAGGCTTTAAGGATTTTCATATACGAATTATTACTCTGGTCTTGTGTAGTATACCTATTGTGTTATTCTTGATATTAGTAGATTCAGGGTACTATGGATACTTGACTATGGCCGACATAGACTCCTTAGCTATCTCCTTGGACAACTGGGTAGTGACACCACTGAATTTTCTCCGGTATAACTCCGACATGGGCAACCTACACCAGCACGGTCTGCATCCACATTGGCTGCATCTCATTGTTAACATGCCCCTGCTATTCAATGTGCTAGTACTAATGGCTTATGTGGTACTAATCATACATTTATACAGGTAAGTTTTATGTTTGTAAACAATAATGTTATAAATTATAAACAATTGTTTTATTGCAATAAACAATAAAATCACTAGCATTATTTAATGAATTAATATGGTATGCTAATAGATTACAAGAATACAAATACAAAGTATAGATATGTCGCAGTTCAATCAAACAGCTAGCCCTTTGACTGAACAATGCCACTCAATCAGGCTATACGTCATTTAGCCTACTTGTTGACTGCAACGTTCAACACTACAGCTAGATGGCGCTTAGCAAACTGGTTAAATGGTAAATTAACTAAGGTTATATTTAAGGGTATTAGTATGTAATTTTAGAGGATAGGATTATTTTTTTGTAATTTCTTGGGAGATTATTCTTGGATTAAGTTTATGAGGTGACCAAAAGTTTTGTGAAGTAAGTAAAAATGAAAAACACATTATTAATCATAATTATCCAAAAATGACACAAAAATTTACGAAGTAAGAAAAGACGTATATTTACTACTTTCTTTCTGAAAAATATCTTCAAGAAATGATCACAAACACTGGCTAGTGATGCCATATTGAAACAAATGCACGTAGCGCCGCGGTGGTGAGTGCTGAACTAATTTAATTAGACAGCGTCTTTTAAATCAGCTGTAGTGTTGAATGTTTTGAGCGACTCAAATATTCATTTAAAAAGCTAGACGTGTGATTGAATGGCGTTTTTCAGTTAAAGGGCTAGATTAGCCAGTTGGCTGCGACAGATATACATTATACATATAGCCACTAGCCAGGATTTCATCTGTATGCATGAAGTTGTAGGAAACAATTTATGTTTAAACAGACTAACGAGTTTGATTGTATACTGTTCTGTCTTGGAATAATTGCCTGGATTATACTTTAAAGAGCCAGAATGTTCTAATTGTTTTTTGTTATCTACTTTCAGGTTCATACGTGGTCAGTATAGTAAGCTACCAAGAATACAGAGCATAACTGGCCTAATGGTATTCTCTCTGATCACCCCAGTGGCTGTACTATCACTGTTTCCTCATCAGGAAGCCAGATTCATTATTCCAGTTTTGGTGCCACTGGTGTATCTATATGGAAATTATCTTTATCCAAACGAATGTGATGGTCTAGCACTAAAAAGGTTTAAAAATCTGTTCCGGTGCATTTGGTACATAAGCAATATAGTCCTAGCAGTATTCTTTGGTTTTATACACCAGGGAGGAATTTATCCATTCGCAAAGGACTTGCATAGTGAAATCAAGAATACGTATGGTGTTAGGACCCACGTCATTACCACTCACAGTTACAGTATACCTACATTTCTCCTTCAGTTAGAGAGCACAACCAGAGTTTGGAAGGACAGAAAAACGGGGCACAACTATAGACTAATGCCAACAACCTTCTTGTACAAATATGGGTCTCTGCCAATGGAGGAACTGTTTACGAAAGTAGACGATATTTTGACAGACTCTGAGATGAATTTGCATAAAAATAATAAAAAGTACAGATTTTATATCGCGGCACCCTGCTCGTTAGATCGTAAAATACGACAAGAAGCTAACAAGTATTACTATATAAGTGTGACAGAAGACAGGACATATTATCCACACTTTTGTTCCGAAGCCTTCCCAAGTTTCCCAGGGACTCATGATCAGTCCTGTGTAAATCAACATACTTCTTTATTGAATGAATCTCAAGCAGTAGATCTGAGCTTTTATCAAAGACTGTCCTGCTTTACAAAGATGTTTTGTTTAAAAATTTACAGTGTCAGACCAAAAGGCTTAAGTTAGGTATTTTGTAGATGGTTTAGGAAAGTAAGTATATTTTTAATTAATTAATCATCACTTTTGTGATGGTTATGCAGATTTCTTTTTAAAAAATCATTCCTACACTGTGATCACTCCCCAAACAGCTAGTGACATTAGATATATTGTATATTATTAAGATTTTTCATTACTATTAAATATTTTTATCGTTAATTTTATATTAAAGAATGGCTCATAGTTTTTTGTACAAAATTATATTGAAGTTTTTTTTTAGGTAAACATCTAAAGATGTTTTAATTTTTAATATTATATATTTTGTCCTGTTACAATATTATTTAAATCTCATATCAGTAGATCTTATTTTGTGTCAATAATTATTTATAAAAGTTGTTAAGCTAATATTTGTTAAGTGATATAGTTAAATATACACTGATTAATGGGCAATACTCAAACATAATTTTAGGGGTCAATAACTCTTTAATGCAATGTGGATTGGCTGTCTCTTTCTCTCAATTGAATACATGGACTGCATAAAAATTATGACGTCTAAATTTATGTATGAGTATTTATATATTTGGCTGTAAAAAGTTTTTCATATTACGCGGTATGATGTTACATGTATGTCGCTGATATAAAATACATGGGTGTGAGAAAGACAGGGTTATCGCATATTATGAAACATAATATACCTGTCCTTGTCATTTTGTATGTGGCTAAAATTTTGACATTGAAAATGCGTCCTTAGAGCCAGTATGCGTTAGCATTCTATATAATTTGTGGAGCCAGTCCACACGGCGCGTTGCGTCAGCGTTGCGTCGACGCAGCGCTGCCGTTTGACGCGTAGCCGGCCACACGGGCGCTGCGTCACCGCAGCGTTATTACGAAGCAGTCTTAACGTCAACACGCTTCCCGCTTCGTCTCGGGGGCTGCTGTCCGTCATGTGTGCGTTGCGACGACGCAGCGCGCCATGTGAACACCTTGGTTATTTTTATGTAAAACAACGCAACGGCAGCGCTGCGTCGACGTAACGCGCCGTGTGGACTGGCTCTTCAAGCCGTACGTAAGAGCATTTCCGGTGTATCATACCCACTGACCTCCATTATACAAGTACGCTGGACTTATGATACCCTTTGAAATGACAGCTGTTTATTGTGCCTATTTGAAGCGGAATCGGCGCCCCCTATGCGGGGGAAGAGAACTAAATCTGACGTAACTTGCAAATGGCGCTTAATCGTTATTGGTTGTCATCACTAGTATTAGTTCCAAGTACTCTCACTACTGCTATCAGCGCCAATATGGCGACTTTCAAACGTCTTGGTTACGTCAGACTTAGTTCTCTTCCACCGCATTGGGGAGGCTGATTCCGCTTCAAATAGGCACAATAAACAGCTGGGCATCATAAGTCCAGCGTACTTGTATAATGGAGGTCAGTGATCATACCGCATAATAATATAATATGTAAAAATATGCCTAGTTTCTGAGGTTTTTAAAGGAGTTTATGATTTCAACGGCTTTTTTTTTAGTTTATCTATTCTATGAATAGATAAACTCCAAAAAAAACCTTAGTGACTAGACTTTAGTCACTTTACTTGCGCTAGTTGTGTGCCATTGCTTCTCTCACGCCAAAACGAATTAAGTAGGGTCTTTGGCCCTAGGGCCTAGTGTAAAATTTACACTGATGTACAGATAAATAGCTACATAGTAAGCTGTTTGGTGTAAGCAGTCTATGTGGCTGTTAATCTGTTTTATTTACCAAACTGTGCTTTGGCTGAATGAAGGTTTTAAATAATTATTTAATAATAATTATTTTTTCACGATTTATAATTTAAATTAAATCCCAAATATAATATTTAATACACATTGTTAGGAATTTGCAACCAAATAGTATATTTTAATTTTGTGTTCATATCTAGTCTTTACTTGAGAAGTGGTTTGCTGCTTTGGCTCAAAAGACAACAATAAATTTTCTATTTTATACACTATTTTCTCAGTACGGGTTTTATGTCGCAAATCACATACATTTAATGATATCATATACATTTTATATTTCCCGTTTATATGTATGTTATACAGCTGCCGACATATTCTGTGTACAACTTTTAAAAGCTAATTTAAAGTGGTCCACCGAATCTGTTGGTGCCTGTACTTTTTTATGCTTTAAATTATGGTCTGCGTTAAGAAATAAACTATGTGAAAGAGATAATATTTTATTTGTTTTAAGAATGTAGGCCCAGATTGTTTAAATAATTATTATGAATCTCGAGTAGGTATGATGTATTAATATGCAATTTGTAATCGTGAGATCATACAATGGTTTATCAGAGAAAGGGGTACGAACACAGACTACTAAGGGATACTACGTATGGTACGAACCTTTGTGGCATATCTAGTCTAGACGCCGCCATCTTGGTTTTTTTTTTTCAAAATTTCCGAGCATGATAAAAGTGGTATATTTGGATAGAGGACACCTATACAAACAAAAAATGTTAAAAAATTTGTGTCCTTTGCACTCAAATGGCGATCTTTACTTCTAAATATCTCGGAAACGTGACACTTTAGGATACCATGTTATGTAACGTTTTTTGTTTGTATAAGACGTCCTCTATCCAAATATACCACTTTTGTCGTGCTCGGAAGTTTTGAAAAAAAAAAATGAAGATAGCGGCGCGGCGCGCGGCGGCTAGATATGCCAGGCTCCATACAAAAATGTTCGAACCCCTTTTTCGTGCATTGATGGGGATATTTTTGACTGTGAAGAGTAGTAGGAACTAGGAATAGGTTTTGGTCGAATTTATACCTCCTCGGTAACCGTGCTATATAACCGGGCCAGGCGGCTATCTTGATATTTCATCGAGCTTTGATCTGAGGAAGAAAGTTTTTAAAGTAATGAATAATGATGATATCATTGATGATGTTTATGGAATCCTTGGTATTTTACAGTTTTATTTATGCTTCGTTTTACGTTTATTCTAATTGTTCTAAATAATATGGAAAATGAGCTAGTTAATATGGCATAACGACCGCAAGTTATAACGTTTTCGGCACCTGGAACTGCCACGGGGCAGGGCAGGCCGAATGGAGACGGAAATAGCCGAACAAAACTGATGATCCACGAAGCACGTGGACTTTGTACTAGTGCAATCATAAAGTTAATATTATTAACTTTATGAGTGCAATACGTAGTTAATGTTCGTAATTTAAACTTCGGCTATTTTATCCGTTCGGCCCGCCCTGCCTGCCCTGCCCCGGGGCAGTTCTAGATGCCGAAAACCTACGAATAATCTGAAAACGCTATAAAATGTAGAAAAGTCGAAAAAGAATGTGTTACGTCGAGTTTTGCCGGGAATGTGAAAGAGTGATGTGTTTTCGTATTATTTTCCTAGAATTGTGTTATCTGAGTTTTTAATGTGTAATATTGGTAGAATTTTAACCATTAGATATTCGTAATCATGCACAAGTGTGGGCAAGTGATACAACTTTCAGAAATGTCCTGTTTTGTGTTCCCTCGAAAACTCCATTGAAAGTTTCAGTAAAGCGTCTACCACTTTACTGAATTGACCGACTTGACTCTTTGACTGCATTGACTTTTATTTAGACTCTGACTAGACTTTAGACTTGACGATTTAGAAAAACGATGCTGTAAAAATTATAACAAGAATATAGTTTTCCCGCCATTTACTCGACACTGGCCATGGTAAAATAGCCGTAGTGCCATAATAAGAAAAAAAATTTGTTACGTCAGTTACGTGTCAAAATCAGCTGTGAATTGTGATTTATTTACAATTTACAAAAATGAAAAGCGCGGGAATCTCCAAAAAGGGCGGTCGTGTTTTTTCTGGAAAAAAATAATTTTTTGAATTATTTATTGTAAATATCTTAGTTAGTTAGTTTTCTTTTTATATTTATTTAGTTACATTTAGTTTTTATTGTTTTCTGCGCATTTTGGTAAGTCTTGTATATAGTATTTTGTAAATATGGATGTGGACCCAGGGGGGCCGGTTGGCCAATTTATAACTGTACAGACAACAGAAATTAACGATTCTTCTATGGACACTGATTCTTCGATTAATAATTCATCATCTTCAAACCGCAAACGCCCTGCGACATCCAGACGAGTTTGCAGAAAAAGCAACAAGAAAATTAAAAAAAATCCTAATAAAACTAAACCAGATATCAACTGTCTGTGTTTCAGTGATTCAGAAAACAAAGAAAGCTTAAATAATATTCAGGAAACACATGGAGTTGGTATCAAAGAGAAAAGCCAGGGCTTGACTAATCCCCGTGTTAGCCGTTTACTGTACACCGACACCGACTCTACACCCTACGTAGTGCATATTCAGAAATAGATTTCAGAAGCTAACGGAAATTGCTCTTTACACCCCGTAGAGTTTGGTCGTTTCCTTAAAAGTAACAATATAAAAAATGTGGAGAATGGCAGCCTTAAAAGGATTGGCAGAAATAGATTATCTTTATCTTTCTCAGTTTTTTCTGATGCCAATATTTTTATCAATAATGAAAATTTAAAGCTGAATAACTACAAGGTTTTCCTTCCTTCTTTCCAAGTTTGCCGAGTAGGCTTGGTTCGAGGTATTCCAGCAGATTGGACTGAGGATGACATTTTGGCTAATGTTACTCTGCCTTATGGTTGTGGGGAAATTTTAAAATTAAGGCGTTTAAAGAAAAAAAGCGTTGTAAATAGTACTGCACAGTTTGTTAATACTGAGTCTGTAGTTTTTACATTTGACGGCCAAACATTACCTAAAAGAATTTTTATATGCTATAACTCTTTGCCTGTTGACTTATACATTTACCCTACCATACAGTTTTACAATTGCTGTAGGTATGGGCATGTTAAGTCACAGTGCAGATCAACTCCCAGATGCTTCCGTTGTGGTCAGAGTCACTCGGGTGACAAATGTTCAGTAGATGAGGATTCTGTTTTGTTGTTTATGCCAAGCTTCCCATATAGCTACTAGTAAGAATTGCCCCGAGTTTCACAGACAAAAATTAATAAAAGAATCCATGGCTTACAAAAATTTATCATATGCTGAAGCTTCAAAACTCCACCCTCCTATTTCAAAACTGTATTCAACTGTTTTATCTTCTCCTAGTTCTCCTCCTTCTTTCTTAAACCAACAAAAACAAAATCCACCCAGCAATAACTATGTAAATAAAACAACCACAGAATCATACAAGAAAACTGTGTTCAGACAACCTAGGACACCACCTAAGACAATTAGTGGATATGATAAAACAGCTCATTTTAATTTAATTAAAGACTATAATCCGCCAACGGGTTCAAATGGCTCAGCTTTAATAGCAAACAACGATAATAATATTTCAGTTTCTGAATTAATATCAGCTATATTAAGTTACTTAACTCAATCAAATATTATATCCACATCAGTCTCACCATCCAACGTAGCCTCCATTAATAGTACCAAACCTAAAACAATCTCCCATTATGGATTATCTGATCCAATGGAACTGTCACAGTGCAGTCAGCAAAAAAAGTGAAATTATTCATTTAATAAACAAATATAAACCACTTGTCTTTGCTCTTCAAGAAACATGGCTCAAGCCAGATTCTCTTTTCAAGATTCCTGGCTATGCCTGTATAAGAGAGGACAGATCCAATGGGTATGGCGGTACAGCCTTACTCATCAACCATCATCATTCATATGTACATATTTCACTTCCATTACATAATCCAAATGTTTCTATAATTGCTGCATCTGTAAATAATATCTGTTTTGTCTCATTGTATATTCCTCATCCATCTTATTCAATATTTTTAGAAATTAAAAATTTAATTAGCCATTTACCAAAACCTTTTGTGATTCTTGGTGATTTTAATGCTCAACACTTGTCTTGGGGTAGCAGTAATAATAATCAATGGGGTTTTGAAATATTAGATTTATTAGATTACCACAAGTTATGCATTCTCAATACGGGGTTTCCGATGAGGCATACTGCACCCAATGAGGGTTATAGTGCTCCCGATTTGTCTATTTGTACTTCAAATCTTTCTTCTTTTTTACACTGGTCAGTTTTATCATCAAGTCACGGTAGTGATCACCTTCCCATTCTCATTTCACTCCCCTGTAAAAATAAAAAACAGAATCATTCAACTTACTCATCATCATTAAAATATAATTTAAAAAATGCAGAATGGGAAAAGTTTCATCATGCACTGGAAAATAAACTGTCCCTTCTTCCTAGTATATTATCAGGAAATGAATCTGTTTGTTTCTTGTGAATCTGTTTGTTGTGAAAGAAAACAGGCTGAAAGAGAATATAACAATAATTCTACATTTGAAAACTACGCTATAAGTATATTGTAAATCCGTTAACGATGCGAAAAAATTATTTAAGAAAAAGAAGTCTGTAAGCTGGAAAAAGTTTTGTGAATCTATCAGTCCGGACACACATGCTTCCATAGTTTGGAATAAAATTAGAAGGTATAGGTCTGCATATAAACCCCCTTTTCATCCTATGCCAGATTCTTTAGCCAATTATTTTTTAAAGAGATTAGCACCTCTGTGTCACTTCTCCGTCCATCACCTTTAGGCGAAGTTAGCCTTAAAGACCTTAACTCGCTCTTTTCACTTCAAGAGCTAAAAGGTGTAGTCTCATTTCTCAAACTTAAATGACTCGGCTCCTGGCATGGACGGAATTCCATACTCCTTTTTTAAACACGCTTTAGACGAAGTTTTATGTTATTATTTGGATTTAGTTAATTCTGTTGTTGACAGGCAATATCCCAAATTCTTGGAAAACCCAGAAGGTTATTCCCATTTTAAAACCTGGTAAATCTCCCTCTTCTGCTTCCTCCTATCGTCCCATAGTTTTATCGTCAGTTTTACTTAAAATTGCAGAACATCTTGTAAAGAATCGTTTAGAATGGTATATTGAAAAACATAACCTATCGAAAAGTCAATATGGATTCCGCAAAGGAAAAGGTACTATAGACAATATTGCACTTTTTACCACAGATGTTCGTATCGCTTTTACAGAAAACAAATCTGTTTTAGCGGCTTTTTTAGATATAAATGCAGCATATGATAACGTAAGAATAGATATACTCCAACGAAAGCTACATTTATTAGGTGTTCCCATAACATTAAGTAATTTTATTATAATCATATTACTTGAAAGATTTATCGCTCTGCCTTTAGAAAATGAAACGTCAACGGAATTGCGGGTTGTAGATAAAGGGCTTCCGAAAGGCTCAGTAATAAGTCCACCTTTGTACAATATTTATACATCAGATTTAGAGGAAGCAGTAATTGGCGAGACTTCAGATTTGGAATCATTTACGTTAACAGATATAAATGATGTAGGTGATGAATTATATCTTTTGCAATACGCCGATGACTTAGCAATTTATGTCATAGACCAATCCATTGAAAGAGCCTCTACTCGATTATCGCGCTCTTTAGCGAGACTAAAAATATGGTTAGATGCGAATGGATTAGATCTTTCAGTTAACAAAAGTACCGTTGTTCTATTTACCCGTATGCGCTTACCTCCGCCTGTGGTGGTAAAATATAATGGATTGCAAATTCCTGTCGACAAGGAGGCAAAGTTTTTAGGCGTCATTTAAGACTCAAAACTCAATGGTAACGGTCATAACGAGTATGTCTCTCTCGTCAAGGTGTGACGTACTTTAAACATAATAAGGTGTCTATCAGGAGTGTGGTGGGGATCTCACCCGTTTGACTTAAAATTACTGTATAACGCATTGATAAGAAGTGTGTTAGATTATGGAACATTCCTTCTTGAACCCTGTAACGTAGCTGGTTTCAAACAGTTAGATAAGATTCAAGCAAAAGCTATGAGAATGATTTGTGGAGCCATGGCTTCCTCGCCAATAAATGCATTACAGGTAGAATGTGGTGAACCATCGCTCTATCTCAGGCGGCAATATTTGGCTGACAAGTTTTTCATTCGCTGTTTGCAATTTTCAAACCACCCTCTTATTCCGAAACTTAAAAAACTGTTAGATTTAGTAAACAAGGATAATTTTTGGCTACACAAATCTCGCCCTTGCTTAGTAAATAGTTATGTGCGATACTCATTCCTTGACGCTCCTACTCTTAGATTACCTGTGTACCCTCTGTTTCAATCTTCTTTTGATTCCCTTATTTTGAATCCGGATATCCGTTACGATATAGGTATAAAAAAATCTGATAAGTATTATGCAAAACCATTTTTCAATTATTTAACAACCAATAATTGGGAAGGTTGGCATCACATATACACAGATGCCTCTAAAATGTCAATAGTTAATAATAATTGTGTTGGAGTTGGTATATACCATCTCCAATACAACATAGTCCAAAAAGTCAAATTTCCGCAGCAAACTTCCGTATTCATTGGAGAATGTTATGGCCTATTTAAAGCGGTAGACTACATTTTACTAGCGAAACTTAATAAAACTGTCATTTTTACTGATTCTTTAAGTGCCCTTCAAGCATTAATTAGATTTACGTTTAAGTCAAAATGTTTTCCTATAATCATTCAAATTAGAAATCTTTTGCAGAAATGTATTGTTGCTAACTTATCTGTTACGTTTGTCTGGATACCGAGTCATTGCGGCATTCTTGGAAATGAAAAAGCGGATGCTTTGGCCAAGGACGCTGCTTTTAGTGGAGATATTTTTCCGTATATGAATTACTGTCATGACTTGCCTTCCCTTGCTAAGGACTTTCTCCAACAGGATTGGAGTAAGGACTGGGCACGAACGAGTCTTAAAAAAGGTGTACAGTATAGGCAAATACAACCTGAGATTCAGTTCAGACCTTGCTTTTTCAAAATTAAATTATCAAAAAGTACAACTTCTTCTTTGATTAGAATGAGGCTAGGACATGTCCTCACACCGGCCCACCTAAAAAGGATACGAATTCGCAGCGATGATGCTTGCGATTGCGGTTTGGAAGTGGGTGATTTGAATCATATTATTCTGTCCTGTCCTCTTTATGATCACTCCTGTCTTTATGATAGTCTCTCCTCTATGTCAATACCCTTTCCTACTTCCGTACCAACTTTATTAAATTTATGTAACAAATTAGTTTATTCATGTTTATCTCAATATTTACGAAGCAATTCCATTAACCTTTAATATATTATACCTTATAGTGAAACTTCCTCGCAACGATCGCATTGGTAGGGGTGCAGGTGGAGGCGGTGTTGCTATCTACTTGCGTTCTGATTTACATTATACTATTATTAGCGCATCAGCACAGCCCCCTCCTACAGATGCTCTTGAGTTTTTGCTTCTGGAAGTTCAGATAAGCCGTTACAGCAAAATGTTATTAGGTGTTTATTATAGTCCGTCTATGCATAACGACTATTTCCAATCGTTTGAAAGTTCTTTAGAGGTTCTATTGCCTAACTACAGTCATTCCATCTTAATGGGTGACTTTAATACCTGTTTACTTAAAGGTGATAGTCGCTCCTGTAAACTTACATCTATTCTAGATGCTTATAACTTGAAAGTCCTGCCTCTAGATCCAACTCATTGTTCCCCAGGTTGCCGTCCCTCCCTGCTTGACCTTATCATAGTCTCCTCACCTAATCTTGTCGCTAAGCATGGGCAGTCTTCGGCTGAGATATTTTCGTACCATGACCTTGTCTTTGTTGCATACAACGTTCGCCCTCCCAAGGCCAAAGTAAAAACCTTAATGCAACGCAATTTTTCAGCTATGAACGTTGAGAGCCTTAGGGAGGATGCATCTAGCATTGACTGGTCGGATTTACTAAAATCTAATTCGAAAAAGTTGCCAAGTTCAACATTAAAATAAAATCGCTCTTCGACAAACACGCACCTGTTAAGCCTGTAAAGATGAAACATCTTTCTGATCCTTGGCTTTCAGACGAGCTTAAAGCATTAATTAATGCTAAACATGCAGCGAAAGCTAAATTAAAAAAAAAAAACTGATGAATGTCGAAATAAATATATTAAAATACGCAACCGCTGCAATACAATGTGTCGTGATGCTCAGCGGCGCCACATCCACAGCTCGATAGAAAATGGAGATCCAGCAAAAACGTGGAAATTCCTTAAGTCTCTGGGTGTGGGGCGTTCTGAATCAGAAAAGGATTGTAATACCATTGATGTTAACCTATTAAATAAGCACTTTACCTCTTCCTCAATCCTTGACCCTAATATTAAATCACGAACTTTACAATACTCTCACTACCTTCTCCTAATTTTGAGCCTTTCCTTATTGTCCCTGTCACCGAGACCGAGATTAAAAGACATATAATGTCTATAACATCCAATGCTGTCGGGGACGACGGCATTAGTCGTAGTATGGTCATTCCAATTTTAGATATCATTTTACCTATTCTCTCACACATATTTAATTCCTGTTTAGAGTCCCTTACCTTTCCTAATGCCTGGAAAACAGCTTACATTATTCCCTTACCTAAGTCTTCCTGTCCCAAAACTCCGTCTGATTTCCGTCCTATTTCGATCCTACCCTATTTATCCAAAGTCCTGGAGAAAATAATACATCAACAGCTCACAAAATATGTTGTGCACAATAGTCTGCTTACTCCGTTGCAATCTGGCTTTCGCACTGGTCACAGTACGACCACGGCTTTAATTAAGGTAGCTGACGATGTGAGATTAGGCATGGACCAAAAGAAACTTACCATTCTCATGTTACTGGATTTTAGTAACGCTTTTAATTGTATTGACCACGACATCCTTTTAAGCAGACTAGCGTCCTGTAACATCTCGCCAACAGTAGTTGTCACCACTTTTATTTTCTTTATTTCTCAACTCCATTATAACTTCAATTACATCTTTTTACCATCTGTATGCTGACGATCTGCAAGTATATATCCAGTCAGAATTAGGCGGACTTCATTCAGCTATCGGTAAATTAAATAACGATTTGTTGACGATCTGTGAATGGAGTAAGAATCACGGTCTTGTTATTAATCCCACAAAAACACAATTAATATTAATTGGCAGCCCAGGGATGGTCTCCAGGATTGACTGCAATTCCTTACCTCCCGTCCTTATCAATGGTATACCGAATACCGCAACAAGCTTAAGTGGCTCCCAATCCGATATCGCCGTGATTTCCGTGTACTCTCCTTACTCTTTTTATTTGACTCACATTATCCTACTTATTTAAAAAACAATTTTGTATTTCACAATTACGATAAAAAAGAGCTTCGTTCCTATTCAAAACTTCTCCTTAACGTTCCCGCCCATAACACTAAATATTTCAATTCCTCCTTTACCGTTAAGTCTATTTTACTTTGGAATTCCTTACCAGATCATATAAGGCAAGCTGAAACCTTGAATCGCTTTAAGTCGTTGCTATTTAATTATTATTATGATATATCTGTCAATCAATAATAGTTACAGTATAATATACACAATATATAGTACGTATTATTATTTAATATTAGTATTAGTCATATATATTATATACACTAATTATTATGATTATTATTATAGTATATTATGGTAGTATAGTAGGTATATGTAGTATTATAGTATATATGTAGTATTATGCATATATATTATTGCAATGTAAGGCTTCGGGAGTCCAAATAAAAGATGAGTTGTAACCGCGAAAGATGTTTATTAACTAACTTAAGAACTAATTACACTAACTTATATAGGAGGGAGGCGATACACACACTACACCTCCCCCGTTTTTTTGAAAAAAAAAATGAATATAGTTTTTTTTTTTTTTTTTTACTTAAATACTATCATAATTATTATAACAATAACATAATAAACTAAAATAAAACGTTTAATGCGTAACGTAAGTAAGAAATTAGTTTTTTAATTCTTACTTAATCTATATACCTATATTACAATAAATACAAATCTGTGCATTTGTCATTATTTAAAATTATTATAATATTTTTTTTTACTCCAGTGTTGGGTGGTTGACGATGTAATTTTTTATAACAAAAATAGTCAAAATTATACATTTTCTCACCATTTTAATAATACTTTTTCACATGGTTACTTTGACATTTCCTTTTCTTTTAACACATTTTATTTTTACTTTAAATTAAAATGATTTTCCTGAAAACCTCTATTAAAATACTTTAATTACAAACATATTACAATCTTTATTCAACTCATTATCAAATATTCGCCATAATACTCATTAATTTACGAAACCTTCATATTTAAATTAATGTTAAGTCTTTGAAATTTCAAATATAAAATACAATATAATTGTATTCTTAATTTATTTTCAATAGGTAATTCACCTAATTCACCTTCATCTCATATTAATTATTACCTTATCATTAATTTACTAATTTACTCTTAATTAGTGGACTGGCCAGTCACTTTCATATTCAGGTACCTTAAGCTCTTTTTGTCATTTTATGCATGCATTTCTTTTCATTTATTAATATTATTTTTTTCATAACATTACTTGTACATCATATTTTTTTAATATTTTTATTTATAGTCGACTCTTTAATATATTTTAATGGTACATATTTATTTTTAATATACTTCATGTGCGCACTTTTATTTGGTACAATACATTTTATTTATACAACATTAAACGGGACCTATTTTAAGACTAACCAACAACAAAAAAAAATGTCTCCAACCATTTTACTTAAATGAAGGATTGTTCCCGCCGAGCATGCTCTAAGTACCATTTATTTTTGTACCATTTTGTACCATATTTAATACCAAGGTTTTTAAGGCAACTTGACCTCCAACTATTCTCACAGAGAAAACTCGTTTACACCATGATCGAATGAAGGATTCCCTTGCGTATTTTTTTAATGCTCTCGGCATTTTATTTATTCCTCAACGATACGTAGCATTTAAGCTAGTATTTTATAATGCTCTATGGCATTTTTAAACCTATTCTATAATTATTCCTAACAAAGAAACCCATTCCATAATTTTATGCAGTCAATATTTAAAATATCCTTAACCATTGGGTGATCAGGCCAACAGCTACTAGACATTTTAAACATTGATGCAACCCTATCAACCTAAAAACAATCCTTTTCAATCAAATACCTTCTAAAACACTAAAACCCTTATTCCTAACTTCAAAATAACCATTTCTATACCTAAATAATTGCTTTCAGCTATTTTGCAAACCTAATCCATCTTCACAATAATATTACGTCATATCTCGTATGAACGTAAATATTTTTAAAGTAAATCCGTGTAAGTCATATCCAGTGTATATTAATTACTTCTTAGAAAATGTAGCCAATCAACTTACTTAAAGTAGTTAAAAAGAATTTAATACATTTTCAAGAATTATTTCTCCTTTTCTCTGTTTCTTAACTCACTTAAAACATAGATAGTTTTCAATTTGTTTATAATTTATATTTTATACTGAACTTTCTTTTTAACCCGCTTCTTACGTACTTAATATTATATTGTTTTCTTTGTTTTTCTCACTCTACTTTCTCTTATTTATTTTACAATAATATTTAAGTACAAAGTAACCAAGGAATCGATTATATAATTTCAAAACTTTTATTCATATTTTGCTTCTAACTTCTTATTGAATTCAATTCGGTTGGAATACATAGCAACATAACATTCTATAAATTATTATAATCATAACATCCTAATCCCCACTAAATTTATTTTACTTACTATTTCTTTTTTAAAAATGCCTCTTTTGTGTATAAATAAAATATTTAGGTAATTATTGTTTATTATTCTTTATTATTATTAATTTTTCTTTAACTACAAAATTATACATTAATAACTTCTAAGTCCGAACTAAATTGAATTGATATAGGTAGTACATTGCAACATTTCTTTTTTATTAATCACTTCTTTATTAAAATATCATCACCTTTTTATTCATTTTTATTTACGTTAATTAAATGCAACTATATTCCAAATATCTTCTATCCTTTACATTTTAAAATATTATATTAATTATTTTTTAAATTTAGTATTTTTTACATGAAAATAAATGTATTGTAATGTATGTAAATATGTGTTCTTTAATTTTTATGTACTTTATAAAGTTATTGCGCTTACTGAGTTACTTAATTTGAAATAGCCATAAATGGACAACTAAAAATAAACCAATGTATAATTATTAATAACTATTGAAAATAAATTTCAAAAGGAATTCATACTTCCTAATTAATTTGGAAAAATTAGACTATTTAAAATGAGTTTATAATAATAATTATATGTTATAAAATTTCAAAAATAAAATGTTAACTACCTAATTTACAAAATTTTATCAACTGCGTACAGCGTAACGTACCTAATGTTTAATTTTTGGAGCGACCAAAAAAAATCATATTTTTAGCAAATTAAGTGTTGTATCCTTAGTTAGTAGTAGCAGAAAGTTAATTTTATTCTATTACCAATTTTATATTACGTTATTTAAAAACATTCCTACTTATAAATATTTTTAGTTCTAAAAATTTAATAAAATTCATGCCCTGGAATGCATGCTAATTACGATTGTAAGTTTTGCAACAAATTACCTACTGGAAATAAATTACTGGAATCATATTCAAATATAAATATGGACTGCGCTTACATGACATATTTGGTTGCATAAACTTATTGCATCACGTTTCTTATGTTTATCTTTGTACCAAATATGATGCACGAAATGTTTTGATATTGATATGCGAAACCAAAATAAAATGATGATCTCTTTTGGACCACCCATATTGCAAACTGTACCTACCTACTTTAAATATGAATTTTAAGCTGTGTCACAAAAATACCTTACATTTTCGCAAATAAAAACAAAATGAATTTAACATTTTTACGTAACTACTGACCCATTTGAAGCTTATACTAGTACTTTTACTAAACTTTGAAAAATTAAAATTACACAAACGACAAAAAGAAATGTTACCTACTATTGAATTAAAAAAATGTATATATATTAAACATCAAACTATTTTAGTTTGCAATTATTTATAAGACAACATTTTTTGCAAAACATTAATATCTCCAAAATCTTTTCACAAAAGAACCTCTCTTGCTAAGAAATCTATACGTTTTAAGGAATTTAGTACGTTGATTAAAATTAAAATTCTTTAAGCAAAAATTATATCTACTTGGTACAAACCTATGACTAAAATATATTTGACCGAACAAAGAACCTACTCCTTTTGTAAAATCGGTTAGAAAAATTTTCTACTTACATTTCGTTACGCGAATGCTGAGTCGGCACCGTGGACATTTGACGCTTTTCCCACAAAGGTGTTGCATACCGTGGAAACTTACCTTAGGTGTTACCTACCTGTTTTAATCAACTACGCATATTACTTAATTAGTTATGAGTTACTATGTATTCCTTTATCCCAATAACAAAATTAAAAACCCTTCAACTTTGTAAAATTATCTATTGTCCTACACAATTTCCTATTTTTCAAATACTTTTGTCATACCACACGGTACTTAATATTTAATACGACAGCTTTATACCTTTAAATCGAAATATTTTTGTACTACTTTCATCAAAACTTATTGTATATAAAAATTCATCGTCAACACCCTGCTTTAAATTTTTAACTTTTTCTATGCGACATCACAATAACAACTTATCAAATCCACATTCTAAATTAAAAATAATTATTTCCGAATACATTTTCAATTAACATTATTTTATTTCAATTTAATCTCATTCAAATATATTAAATTGTTATTTTCCCAAAAAAAAAAATTTTTTTTTTTGCAAGTTGCAGAATAATACCATTAATCATTATTTAAAATTACTTTTACTCTCAAAACACTCAACAAATGACTTAAAAAATACTTTATTATTGGCAAAACGTAATTCCCCGAAAAAAATTTCCAAAAATAATTCAGGATAATATGATATCTAATATTACCATTAAAAGAAAATTAACATGCACAAAAAAATACTTGTAAATATCTTATTATATCAAATGCAACTATTTTGAAAATGCCAATAAGTCAATTATTACATACCTATTATATCAAAATATTAAAATAACTATTACCGATATTATAAATTTCGTAGAAACTTATTTATTTCATATAAAGCAATTTGACTTTACACTAATTAATAAACTGTTAATTTCTAACTTTACTGACTTTTATCGAATTTTTTATTCCTCAAAAAAATATTACTTTTATCCAAATCTTAAGATATTGCCAAATTATTCTACGTTTTACTGTTATTAATTTTCTTACATTTGTAATATTGCTTAAAATCATTTATTTTTCTAAATGGAACTTTCTATGTAATTTTATATCAATATACAATTTAAATTTAGAAAAAAAATTTACATAATTAATTACTAATTTTATACATACCGCTGCAGTTACAAATACGACATATTATTTATTTTTATATTAAAATTTAGACATAAAACAACTTCAATCGCATTTTTCTATCCTCTTCTCTCTGTTCTCCCGGCTGCATCCACTTCCGACACGAACATCTCCCGGCCGCCTGCTCTACATTCCTCTCATCCGACTCCCGTCCGGGAGATGTCGGCTCCCGGCTGCCTGCTTATTCCACTCATCTGACTCCATCATCTCCCGGCTGCCAGCTTTACATCTCCACTCCGATATTTTGAATCTACTCTGATTTTTATTTTTCAGCAACGACACTGTTTTCCCAGTTAAATATTATTCTTCTTGCAACTTTTCAATTTTTATAATTTAATATTTTAGTTTAAATTCTGATTACATTTTTATTTATTTTTTATTTTTCACTGAGTCATTTTTATGAGTTTTATATTCACTTCTTACAGATTTGTATTTTTCTTTTTTTTTAGTCTACACTATATTACTTATTTTTAACCTACATCATTTTAAGTAACGGCCCTTCACTATTCAGCCTATTTTTTTTAACACTAATTATTGTCCACACTTTTCACTTTTTTTATGATAGTCCCATTTTTAATCTTTTCAATTTAAAGTCCAATTATTTTAAATCACTTGAGTACCCTGTACCTGCTGCGCAGCGCTGCCGCAAGGCAGCACTGGCAGGGTCGCCATGCAATGTAAGGCTTCGGGAGTCCAAATAAAAGATGAGTTGTAACCGCGAAAGATGTTTATTAACTAACTTAAGAACTAATTACACTAACTTATATAGGAGGGAGGCGATACACACACTACATTATTATAAATATTATATTTTATATAATATGTACTTTTGCACATCACCTTTTTCTTGTAAATACATCATCTCTATAAAATTTGTTAAAGGGTTGCCTGGAAGAAATTGCTTTTAAGTAATAAGGCCGCCCTTGTGTACATGTCTCATTTATTAAATAATGTAAATTTCACTGTTATGTTTGTGCACAATAAAGTATATTTGTTGTTGTTGTTGTTCCTAACAAGATCCGAAATCCTAAATTCCGTACTTACTTTACTTTTCCACCGCCTATTCCCTACCTTTGTATATGGCAAAGTACACCACCAGTGTCAGTGCCAAAACACCAAAAAAAAAAAAATTACAAAAATCAAAATGATTACATACTTATTATACTATTTTTTATTTATAGTTCAAACATGTGAATAATTTTTAAATAATATTAAGGCCATCCCCCGAGCAAACGACCTTGACCATACATTTGACGCGTTGCCGAGATCGCACAAAAATCCTATTTTTTTTACTTATCTTAGTTCAAAATTGATCTAAAAAAAATTTAAAACGGGGAATATGTAGTTAATGAAATTGTCTATCTATTTTCGTGTGTTTCAAATAAACGTAATTTGTAAATACTAGGGAGATGCTGAAAGTATGCTTCAATTTTAATAAATTGGTATTACTTTGGAAGCTAATATCATGAGTATAATAAACAAAAATAGAAAATTTAAAACGGGAAAAGGAATGTTGATATACTGAAGATTATTGCTGTATTTTTATTATAACTTTGTAGCTTTCAAATTTTGAGTTTATAAGGCTCTAAATACGGTAAATTATGAAATCTCCGTAGGGGAAGGCCCTTAAGTTAGTAATGTATCACACTAAATGTGTATTTTACTTAAATAAATAAACTAAACAAACAAAATATTTTGGAAAATTAGGTTACTTTCGTGTTAAGTGTATCGTGATTCGTGACCATCGTGCAGCTTAAAATATTATGGCCTTGCAGACAGATTTAATAAAAGAATCCTTAGATAAATGCATACAAGTGATGAAAAGTTATGAGTGGCTACTCGAATTGTATGTATTGGTGAGTGTTCATAACAATATTATGTACAAGTATGTCATTCGTTAACACAAGTTTTTGCTCATTTTAACGATTTAAATCTATGCTTTTAATGCATAATGCATAATTTATCATAAAACTCGAATGTTTTACAGGATTTCTTTGTTGACGACCACTGGGGGAAGTTGCCATTGACTTGGCAATTTGCTTTTAAGAATATGGACCCTCAGGACTTAGGCGACATTCTCACAGGAAAACAAGCTAAACATGTTCTTCCACTCACATTTTTAAGCTTACTGAAGTCTGTCGAGAGTCTCAGTTTACCACGAAAGTCAGAAAAAATATGGTCAGAAAACATTGATTCTTCAAAATTTAAAAATTTGTTCCTGAAACATGTGAAATTAAAGAAAAGGCACGAAATAGGTTTGATGTCGAATGTTGTCTCAAAAGTAGCACAGCAAAACAGTTGTGGCACAGTTGTAGACTTTGGTTCAGGTCTGGGACACTTGGTTAGAATTTTGTCATATAAACACAAAATTAATGCAATTGGAATTGAGGCTCAAAGTAAGCTGTCAGAGGAAGCTAGGTTGGTATTTTGGTGGGTATTTCTATAATTCATATGCTTATTATATTTTGTAAAATTTTCTTAAGACTACAATTTGATATTTTTTACAGAAAGCTGGACTTAGAATGGGAATATACAGCCAAGAAGCAACTATCTGAGGAGGAAATTTGTAATCTCCACAGACCAAAACATGTTAATGTCACCCTTTCCTCTACAAATCAGTTGGACAACATAACCAATGATACATCATACGGTCTCATTGGATTACATCCCTGTGGTGACTTAGGGCCGTTATTGGTAAAGCATTTTGTTAGCTGTGAAAAAGTCAAATTCATCTGTGTTGTCGGCTGCTGCTATATGAAGTTGAGTTGTGACACTGAGTCCTGTGGCTATCCTATGAGTGAATATGTCAAGCAAAAGGATAGCTCATTGTCCTATACCATCAGGGAAATATCTTGCCATGCCATTGATATGTATTGTGAGAGGCTTTGTAAAGGAGATTATAATGACCTAAAGGTACATAATTAGAACATTTTGAATTTTTTTATTAAAGTAACAAGAAATTAGATTTTAGATGTGGTTTTATATAGTTTTATAATGTAACAATTACAAATATTTTGGGTTATTTAAGAAAAGTATTCCAATTTTATTGTTTTTTACATTTTTTTTATAAAATATGCTAGATACTTCATAGTAATATTTTTTTTCTAACCAATTAATTGCAATAACCATTTAAATTTTTCAGATTCATGCATACAGAGCTGCTCTCGAGAAGTTGCTGGTCAACACTGATTCCAAACTGAAGCACACACCCGTCAGGAGCATCAAGCACTCTAATGACATGACATTTGAAAGGTAAATTAACAATTTTAGTAAGAGAAGGCATGGCCTCTTGCAGGATAATTTAGGGAAACCTTACTCTCAAAATCCTATTCATGAATAAATTAGGCTATAATCATAAAGCCTTTTTTGTCAATTAACCACACAGTACATAATAGTACTTACTTTAGCAAAATTTTGTAGATAATAAATTAGGGTAGGGGGCTCTGAATAGTGTTAATCATGATCACATTATGTTTCGCCGAGTGGGGCTACTAAAGACACTAGGGGGCTTGGATATTTTGAGAAAAAATGCAAGCAACTATCTGTCCATATCCACTTGCTTATTTTCTGGCCTGTTTTGTTAAAACAAAACAAAACAAAGTAATTTCTATCCACTAACTATGACTACCAACGGCCAATTAATATGATCTGTGTAAAGTACTGTGTTGTAAACATACATTTATTTACATTTCAGCTATCTGGTGAAAGCAGCAGAACGTCTGACTGTGCCAGTCCTAGACAGTTCCTTGGTGGCAAAAGACTTGGAGCAATGGAGACGAGTGGTTGTTCTATACACATTACGGCTAATGCTAGCGCCGTTGGTGGAAACTATCATACTGCTTGATAGAATGCTTTATATATTTGAAAATGGTATGTTCTAAAATAAGACTACTAAAATCAATGAACCTAAACACAAACAATAAATCTGCTAAATCAAGTAAAAATTAAAATGTTACCATGTAAAAAAGCAAAACCATATTAACGAATATGATGCATTAACTTGGTAGTCTTTTGTTTATACTAAAATTAAATAACCACAATCTGTAGCTAAAAAAGATTCTTAAAAGCAAAAAAATATTTTTTTTAATCATACTTTAAAAGTGGACCTATAAGAGAAAGGTGAAATAAAAGAAATACCCATTTAGGACACATTTATTCAACAAAAAATAATTATATGATACACAATGACAACATTTTTATTACATTAGTTAAAATCAACTTCTGATATTTTGACTATCAATCTATTGCTGCTGTTTCTGGCATTTGTTTTTGTAAAGTAGTACTGGCACACTAAAAAATATTTTGAATAAAATTGCATAGCACTTCCCAAACAAAACTTAAAACATTTGTAGCTTTGTTCGTAGCTTAAAACAGATTTTATGTATGACGTCAATGACATTCATAGCGGTATAGACTATAGTAAAAGTTTTTTCGAGATGTATAGTTATTTTCAGTGCCGGCTTTAGGACTACTGGCGCCCTGGGTGAGATTCAAAAACATACGAAAAGAAAATAGCCTTACAAGTATGACTACGGCGCCCCTTTATGTTTGCCTTCGGCACCCCTTTTAATCCGACTCCCTAGGCGGTCGCCTAACCTTGCCCCCTAACGCCGCTACTGGTTAAAACTTTCAACATAAACATAACATAAGCAATAGATCATATGCCTAAAACACCGCATTTGATTTTACTTAATGTAATATTATTTATTTACACCGACTTAGTAGCTAGAAGAAATTGTAATGTAAAATACTTACTGTTCAAAAACTAGCTGCCAGTTTTTACTGTGACTATAATTAAATTTAGTTCTTTTCCTTATTTTTATGACTAGAGATTGGAGATCTTTCGATAGTGGAAGGCTAAAATTTAAATGTTTTTTTTCAGTTTTGAACTGAACAATGCATGTGGCCAAGAGGAAAAGTATATTCACCAGAAAATTACGTAGGTTGAGCCTGTGTAATAGACTGATCAGCCACTCATTACCAAGAAAAAGCATAGAGTTATATGCAAAATTGTTATGTATAATGTATACTTATTCCACTATAATTCTATTGAGGCACGTAAAAGGATTGTGCTTAACTAAAGCCAGTCTGTTTATATTAATATGGTGTTTGGCACATTTTTTGTATTAATTAGTATTGCCTGTACTCTATATTAGCCATATAATTGGAAGAACAAAAACTTCTTGTTGAAAATCTTAGCTGATAGTTCAGTTTTCATTTAAATCAACGCTTAAAAGCATAGATTAGTTACAGTACTGACTTTGGTACTGACTACAGTAGGACACTAGCCCCATAGGCCTGACATAATATTTTTTTTCCATTTCAGGCTTAAGCTGTGAAATCCACCCAGTTTTTGATCCCAGGATTTCTCCTCGCAATCATATTATTATCGGAAAAAGATTATAATTATTATTTTTAAAAGTATGGAATAATAATTTTATAAAGATGAATAACGGAGAAATCTTTTCAAATTATATTTTGCTAACAAATATATTTCTTTTATTTCTAAAACTTTTTGAGTGTTATTTAAAATAGATTTAATTTTTTTGCAGTAGCACAATTTCCTTAAAATATGTTCCTTGATATGTGCTGTATGTATTCAGTTGTTTCAAATACAAAATTTGCAAGTATGGCCACAAATTAACCAAAAAATATAAACTGCGTGCGTGCATGCAGCCGTCAAATTGTGGTCTGCGCGTTGGCTTTAATTTATAGGCGTACACGTAGGCATTGGACTGGGCGTACTCACAGGCATTACGCGGTGGGCGTGCACGCTGGCATTAGAATGGGCGTGCACGCAGGTATCAGGCGGTAGGCGTGTGCGCACGCATCAAACTGCGGGCGTACACGCAACTTCACCTGGGCATACGCGCAGGTATTAGGCCGTTTATATGCGCAGTTAAACAGGCATATACGCATCAGACAGCGGGCGTGCACGCATCGGACTGAGCGTGTATGTGCACGCAGGCATTAGTGGTGGTGCTCGCAGGCAAATAGGCGTCAGGGGTTGGTCTCAGGCATCATGCGGTGGGCGCAGGCAACATTGGCGCGGGCTCGTCGTCGCTGTCGTCGGAGTGGACGCGCGTGAACCGCCGCCGCTCCAGCAGCCGCCGCAGCTTAAACTCGCTCTGACTGTACTCCCAGCGCCGTCGCCCTCCTCCTTTACGACCTAAACGTAGTGTCGTTAAATCTATTAATAAAAGTTGTTATATACTATTAGATGATGCCCGCAACTCCGTTGGGCCAAAACTCGTTTATCGCGAAGGAACCGTACATTTTTCCGGGACAAAAAGTATTCTATGTCCTTTCCTGGGACTCAAACTATCTCCATGCCACATTTCAACAAAATCGGTTCAGCGGCTTGGGCGTGAAGAGGTAAAAGACAGACAGACAGACAGACACTTTCGCGTTTATAATATTAGTATAGATTAATTAAGAATTAAGAGAACATAGCCCAAGATAGAGAAAATTGGGCATCTCTGGAGGAGGCCTTCACCCGCGGAGGGGTTCTGGATGATTAATAATTAGTTTAATTCTTAGTATTTAGTTATTATTCTTAGATAATGTAATAATCGTCTATGAAATAAAGGCTTTTTTATTTTTATTTTATTAATCACTATATTGAGAATGATGGGACTTTGAAACTTGACTTTTCTTTTTGGTATCCACTATCCAGTGCCTCAAAGCCGTTTTGATTTTTTTGCACTACTTCTGTAATGGGCCGGGAAGTGAATTAAGAGCTAGACTAAAAATACTGCCGAAGGGCGGCGTCCAGAGCCATAAATCATAATGCACTTTGGCCAAAAATTGCTAAATAGTGGAAATTGGTAAAATAACTTCGATTTTATCCTGCAAAAGCATTTTGATGTAGCGAAACGTATCCTTTTAGGGTCAATTTATACTAGCGCAGAGTCGAAGCGCATCGAAGCGAATTACCAAAACTGAACATTACTAATTCAACCTTAACTCTAGAGCGTAATACACACATTACTTCTGAGATTTTGAAAAGCCCCGCGCATTCTAGCTAATTCGCGCGATCAACGCTGATTGGTCCCGCAGAAGTAAAGTGTGCGTTACCCTCTGGAATTAAGGTTGAATTTGTTATGTCCAGTTTTTGGCAATTCGCTTCGACTGCGCTAGTATAAATTGACCCGTTAAGGGCCTTTCCCTACGGAGATTCCGTAATTTACCGTATTTAGAGCCTTATAAACTCGTAATTTGAAAGCTACAAAGTTATAATAAAAATACAGCAATAATCTTCAGTATATCAACATTCCTTTCCCCGTTTTAAATTTTCTATTTTTGTTTATTATACTCATGATATTAGCTTCCAAAGTAATACCAATTTATTAAAATTTAAGCATACTTTCAGCATCTCCCTAGTATTTACAAATTACGTTTATTTGAAACACACGAAAATAGATAGACAATTTAATTAACTACATATTCCCCGTTTTAAATTTTTTTTAGATCAATTTTGAACTAAGATAAGTAAAAAAAATAGGATTTTTGTGCGATCTCGGCAACGCGTCAAATGTATGGTCAAGGTCGTTTGCTCGGGGGATGGCCTTAAGCGTTCAGTCCGGTATTTTTGAGGCCAGTCCGGTAAAAAATAAACGGTCATACCGGACAGAACAATGTCCGATATTTTGAAGAACTGGAGTTTTAACTTGGTGATTTTAATTTTTTTAGAAGTTCCTACCTTTATTTTGTTAAGTAAGTTGTAGTTTATTATAATAATCAAACCTTTGTTCAATAAAGGCTTTCTCAAGGTTAGCATAGTCTTGGCGACCACAATTTTATGACTGCAGTAATAACATAAATTAAAACCGGCCAAGTGCGTGTCGGGCCACGCGCAATATAGGGTACCGTAGTACCGCTAGTTTTTGATAATTATTGTATGGTCAATGAATGTACATTTATAACGTGTTTTACACTACTAACAACATCATCTCAGTTACGTTCAAAGGAATTTGAACGAAAAGTTCTTATACTTCGCCGAATACATTTTTTTTAGTTGATCGACTATAACTCAAAAACTTCATAAGTTTTTGAGTTATAGTCTTCTTAGCAGTGACAGTTTTCCTTTTAAAAAGGCGGCGCATTGCACACATTGAACATAATATGGTAGCTGGGGCCCTGCCTCTAAATTTATTTGTTTGACGAAATTTACGACTTTTTGTACTATGCTATCGATTTCTTTAGGATCCGACATGACACTGATTCGCCGAGAATAATGGACATTAAAAAAACCGCGTATCTCCGAATTCGCGTAAAACGGGGTAGCGTAAGTCGGGGTATTACTGTACTATGATGTTTACAATTTGATTAGGTCCAAGAATAGTAAAGCAAAACAGTTGACTTAGGTAACCAGTATTTCGCATTTTATTGAAGAGTTTAACGACTTTCTAAGTTTCTAGTATTATACTCACGTATTGTAACAGCCACATAACATGGACACATTATTAAGACTTAAATTTATTCAACTGTATTTCAGTGTGACCTGTGTAACCTGTGTTAATGAATACTGGTTCTTCATTGTAAAGGTGTGTCCTACTTTTTTGCTTTTATAAAAAGAATATAAAGGGGATGCAAGAATGATCAAAAGATAACAATAAAAATACTTACCAGCAAAAAAAAAAAAACGTAAAATAAAACATATAAAAACATTGCAAAACATAATATATTTGAAAAATCAGTACAACAGATCTATATAAAGTAAATTAGGACATAATATACTTAAATGCAACACAAAAATACTTAAGCACACAGAATACCTACTCATGGGTGTGAAACACTTTATGTTATACTAGCTTTTGCCCGCGGCTTCGCTCGCGTTAAGAAGTATTATTATTATTTAGGTATCAAAGTCTCAGCCCGATCGGTATATCCTCTATTTTATCCCTTGGGGGTAAAATTGATCAAAATCCTTTCTTAGCGGATGCCTACATCATAACATCTACCTGCATGCTAAATTTCAGCCCGATCCGTCCAGTGGTTTGGGCTGTGCGTTGATAGATCACTATGTCAATCAGTCACCTTTGAGTTTTATATATTATTAGATTTAGATTTAGTGAATAATTAAGTATTATTTAAATCATCATTTACTAATAGATCTGTTTAGATCTCGCGTGCGGGAGGGAGTTTTCCCTCCCGCACGCGCACCCCCCGCCTTGGTGACGCCCACTTCGCAACAGGCCGTGCAGCAGAAATCGTAATATTTTAATTTCGCCATAACTTCAAAATCAAACGTCCAATTTTAATCATTCAAAGACCAAATATTATCTACATAAACTGTGCTTAGTGATGAAATAATTTATTTTGATAAGGATTAATAGCATGAGTGAAATAAACGCGTTTAAATGAAATCCAAAAAATATTCAAGATTTTTAAATAAAAAAAATGGTTATTGTGCCTCACTCGACATAGGTATAGTGTGTCGCGGACTTTTTTGTAGATATTTATAAGATCTACAATTAATTAGAACATTTTATGGTTCTATCTTTTATAGTTTAGGCAGCGTACGCAAAATAAGTAACTTTTCTGGTTAATTTTTACACCTTGTGTCCGAAAAACCCAAATATCTTACGGAACCCTATTTTTTTCCAAAATAAAATTTATCCTATGTTACTCGTGGATAATGTAGCTTTCGAATGGTGAAAGAATTTTTAAAATCGGTCCAGTAGTTTTAGAGCCTATTCATTACAATTAAACAAACAAACAAACAAAGTTTACCTCTTTATAATATTAGTATAGAAAAGGAATAAGTACCAAAATATACATTTATGCATTATGGTTTTGCAAATTTTATCTTTGCTAATAATTGTATTTCAATCTTAACTACTTTGATCTTTTTAGATGGCACATTAAAGCTTGCCACGCAAATTTTACCAAACTAATATATTTTATGCAATATAATTTTCTATTTTGTACTTATTATGTGTTGAAATTTTTTTAGATTCGGCCTCAAAAATCTCTTAAGTTTACAATAAATTATATTTTAAAAATTTCATTTTAACTACACTGAACATAAATTTGTATAAAATCAGATCTCTCACAATAAATTATTATATTAAAGAAGCAAAACAAAACAGTTAACAAAAACATAATGTTAACAAAGATTAACAAAAATGTAAATATTCGATATGCTTTCTAAACATATAAGTAAGTACATAATATTATAGTACATAATAGCGCTACACTGGGCAAAACCATAAAGTTAATATACCTAGCGGAATAGAGCAACAATCTCGAGCTGTCAAACGAAACCGAAATTGGTTTACATCTGTGTGTAAAAATATGTGTACGTATACACTTACACAAGCATGATTGAACATGAATTCTATGAGATTAAATTGTCAACGTGCGGCACGTGCCGACTGGACGTCAAAAAAAGAGTTCTGCTGTCATGTATCACACGTCTCTTTTTACCACGCAGTGTCACTGATAGTGACATCTCGCTTGCTCAGGCCTTTGTTTCTCTATTCCGCTAGGTAAATTAACTTTATGGGCAAAACATTATCTGACAGACATGTATAGGTCTACCAGAATGTGATGGCAATTTTTGACAGCAGATTTTCAAAAAATATCCTTGATCATTGGATAAATTTTTATATTTGCATGTTTAACACACAGAATCAGCCGCTATAAGAAAAAAAAAGGATCAAAATGTTTTATTCCAATTACCCTGGTATTGCTAGTCAGGGAGATCGCAGACGACACACTTTTTGTGTGATCGAGTCTGCGGCGCACAAAAAGTCTGCATGGCGCGCAAAAAGTCGTTCGCGGATTTTTCAGACTAAACGCACACGACGCACATCTTCGATCATTTTGTCCGCGAACTGTAGGGATGTAGACGCTATAAAAATCGTGCAGAGATCGCGAAGTATTATTTTTTGTGCGCCGGACTTTTTGCGCGTCGTGTGCGTTACTGCATATAATTGCATAGGTTCTATTTCCACAGACTAAAAAGTGCGTCACGGATAGTCTGTCGTCTGCGCAGCACCTCAATTTATTTTCTTACTTTTTGCCATCAGATTCTGGTAGACCTATAATTCGCTAAATTGGAATGTATAGTCAGTCTTGTAAGTATAGTAACAATTTTAAAACTATGTTTTGCATCAAACCGTTTTCTTTTCTACTAAAACAGAAAGTAGACAAGTGTATTATTGTGCTATTAATTAATTAAAAATAGCCTTATTTGTCCTAAAATTAAAATAGGAACTTATAAGTCAAATTAGTACAAAATAATTAATTTATCTCCCAATCGCCTGCCACGACGAGACGAATAGGTTATCGAAATGTTTTGTCTCTTTCGCTCAGTATGATGTAAGCAGGGACAAAACTTAAGGATAAGCTATTTCTCACTTATTTAAATTATTAGGCAATAAAATAACATATTATGCTAAACAGCCGTAGAACGAATCTACTTTTTTTTATCACTGGGTACAGTATTCAAAATTTCAATGCGACATCGAATTTTATGTATTAGCTTCTTTTCTGGACTTTTATATAGGCAATCCAGAACGCCATTCCAAATTCCAAGCATTGCATGTGCAATGCAGCATGTGGGTTAGTTCCCAAACCATTGCGTGTGTGTGGTCATTGTGCCTGTGTGGTCATCGAAGATTCTACATGACATTCAAAAGAGTGTATTCATAAAAAACATTTTGAATTTGAATCAGGAATTTTAACTTGAAAATCGAATATTTGAATATTGAATTTTTCTGACGTTCCGAATACATCGTGTCACTTTGATCGGTAAAGAATCTACTATTAGCTGTTTAGTAACGTGGCGTATCTCGACTCACCGGCGTGTCGGGCGCGGGCGAGCGCTATGAGCGCGGCCGCCGCCGCCGCAGCCCCCGCCACCGCGCCCCACGCCCCCCACGCGTCCCAGCCCCACTCCACGTGCGTCAGCTTGTCCATCGTCACGTTGCCGTGGAGTTCTACACCGTAAGCAAGAGTTAATGGAATGACTGATTCAAATAAGCAATATTTCTCGATAGGTTTTACAATTACAGATGACGCTTGACCAAAGTTTTTTTAAGGACGCCATAGATAAGAAAATAAGTAAAACAGATTTTTAAATATTTTAGCTGATAAGACGCGGACGTCACAAATATGAAATAGCAACAGTAATTACTATGAATAAAGTAATATTGCAATAAAAGGTGTAAGAAATTTATAAAATTGTTTGTTCTAAATAATATTCATCAACATTTATTTGACACTTGACTAATATCATTAACGGATGTCATTAGTTTGACATCCGTCAATGATAGACCGGAAGTACAGAATATTTATTAATTATTTTAAATCCGGAAGTCCGCCATGTTGTTGAATAATATTTCAGATCGGAAGTCAAGAGACTATTTTAATATTTGTAAATGTAATGGCGGGGTTGCATTGGGGAGACGAGCTCATTCGTTTTTGGTCAGCCAAGCTGAGCAGTTATGCTTAAAATACTGAGGTCTATGTTAATGAAGTATTAATAGTAATAAGTTATACAGTGTGAAAATATAAAGTTAAAATATTGAGTTTGAAGTGTTATTTCAACCACTAAGGATCCTTCATATCTCAGAAGCGGGATTTGCCCACGATAAAAAGGTATGTAAATAAAATTAAATTTCAATTTACATAATATTTTATTTTTTATTTTTATACCCTCTTATAAAACATGTTTTTCACTATACAAGTATATATTTTTTGCGTACTTAGTGGTTTTCCTTTTTCTCTAGAATATTAGATTAAAATGAAGTATCACTTGTAAGTAATTGTTTTTATTTTTTTTCTTTTATTTTATTTACCAAATATAATGGATGATTTAAGATTATTGTTCCATGATTCATGCCCGTTAAAAATTAAATATATTAACAGTCATATTTATTTATTATCAATACGCATGCATTTTTTATAAATATTATTTCATTTATATGACAATGTGACTGACGTTTATGGTTTTAATTCGATGAGTAATTTGATTTTAATATGGTACAGTTTTCCAATTCTTATTTAAATATTCTTGCAAGATGCAAGTACAATATTAACATTTTATTTACAATATAAATAGTAAATACATATTACTACAGTGATCCAGTGTAAATATTTTTTTTTTTTTGAAATCAGTTAAATTAATATGTTTTTCTTTTTTTTTTTTTTTCTCGTTCGAGGTAATTGCGAAATGCCAAAACGCAAGCGTCGAGACCAGACTCCCAGCGTAC
Organism: Cyaniris semiargus; assembly: GCA_905187585.1. NCBI lineage: Eukaryota > Metazoa > Arthropoda > Insecta > Lepidoptera > Lycaenidae > Cyaniris > Cyaniris semiargus. The sequence continues at coordinate 18,010,503 of LR994555.1, read as the reverse complement.
CCCGGAGTCGCTCTCGAGAAACTGGATCGCCGGGAACGCGGCGCAGGAGACATGAGCAGGCAAATACGACGACCAGCCGAATGTCTCGACAAAGGGAGTCGACGTCAAGGCGAAGAGAGTCAAGGTCGAGGCGAAGAGAGTCTAGATCAAGTAGACGTCGCAGTCGGTCAGCTTTCAATGAAGGACACTCTCCAAGTGCTGCGCCGAGGTATGCAGAGTCAGAAGTTCATTTTCTTCATAAATTTATTAACGCCATGAATAATTTTAAGAGCGGTACCGAACGCGAAAATTATCCAGTACTCAACAATGTCATACCTGAGTTTGACCCGTTATGTAAAGAGCAATCAATTGATTCCTGGTTAAATAAGGTTGAAGAGTGCGCACAAATATACAACTGGGATGATAAACATATTATTCATTACGCTTTACCAAAGTTAACTGGAGTTGCGAAGTCTTGGTACCAGGGCCTGCCAACTTTGCTATACTCCTGGCCAGAGTGGAAAATAAAGCTTAGGGAATCTTTTCCATCTCGTCAAAATTACGCCGAATTGTTAACAGAAATGTTACAAAAACGAGTCCGGTTTGGCGAATCGCTCGAACTTTATTACTACGCAAAAATGAATCTGCTCAACAGATGCGTGATTAGTGGGAAAAGAGCTGTTGATTGTTTAGTTTTTGGTATAGAAGATAGAGGCGTTAGACTAGGAGCACAGGCAGCAGAATTCAAAGAACCAGAGCAAGTACTTAACTTTCTGAAGTCTGTAAAGGTCAGTCAAGACAAGCAGTCCGTTGAAACCGGTAGTAAGGATAGGCGTAGTAAAATAGTAACCAATGTTAATTTAGCTAATCATAATAAATTGCCGAAAGATAGTAAATTTGATAATGTTACGTGCTATAATTGTAATGAGAAAGGTCATACATTCTACCGTTGCACTAAGCCTAGACTACGCTGTAGTAATTGTAGACTAATTGGACATTCGGCTGCTGATTGTTCCAAGACGAATCAAAGTAATAACGAGAGTACCAGTAAAAATATTTTAAAAGTAGATGGAGTCGCGGATACCAGCTCAAAATATAAAATGCCTATAAAAATTAATGAGGCCGTGTTGGATGGCTATGTCGATTTAGGTAGCGAAGGTACTTTGATTCGTTTTAGTAATGCTCAGCAGCTAAAATTACAATGGGATTCAACGTCAAGCCCAATGTTAAAAGGTTTTGGTGGTATCCCTTACTGTCCGATTGGGAAGACATTATGTACAATAAAAATTCAGGGCGTTGAAGAAAGGGATGTAGAAGTACTTATTGTAGATGATTATTTATTAACCGCGCCATTGTTGATTGGACACACGTTTACAGAAAGGCCTAGTATTAAAATAATCAAAACTGGTTCTGATGTTGTATTTGAAAGGATACAACCTCTGGACACAATTAAACTTCCGCTTATATGTTCTGCTGGTATTGAAATTAACTCCGGTGAAATTAGTGCTCTTCCCGTTACGTGTAATCCAGTTTACACCGGTCGCATTTATGTTCAAGGTAGTTTGAGAGGTCGTGAGGGTAAGGAATACTATTTATTGCCGGGTGAATACGAATTGACTGACGGTATAGGTTACGTGTTTATTCAAAATGTTAGTAAACTCAATATTCAATTTGAAATGAATACGCTCGTGACCCGTAGTTATGCTATTAAAAATAATACTTTAAATATTCGTAAGATTGATGTAAGTTGCTCTCGGAATGAATTAGACGAATCAGTAATAAAAATTAGTAACAATTTATCACAACAGCAAGTAACTACATTGAAAAACATACTCGATAAATACCCTATGTGTTTCTCCAAAGGTCTTAGTGATTTAGGTTTTTCCAGGGAGTCAGAAATGGTAATTCAGCTGACAGATTCCGATCCTGTAGTGTATAGGCCATACAGATTGTCGTACAGTGAGAGGTTGTTAGTCAGAGAAATGATCGATGAGATGTTAAACAGTGATATCATTAGGGAAAGTAACTCTCCATATGCCAGCCCAATAGTTTTGGTGAACAAAAAGTCCGGGGAGAAAAGGCTATGCGTGGATTACCGCGCACTTAATCGTAAGACTATTCGTGAGCACTATCCTATGCCACGAATTGAAGATCAGCTCGACATGCTTGTAGGTAGTTCTTTGTTTATAACCCTTGATTTGGCGTCTGGTTATTACCAAGTGCCCATAGCCGAATCTTCGCGGGACAAAACGGCCTTCGTTACACCAGACGGCCAATATGAATACTGTAGGATGCCATTTGGACTCGTAAACGCGCCATCAGTATTTCAGCGGACTATGAATAAAATCATACAAAAATCTCCCGTGCGGTCTTACGTACTCCTATATATGGATGATATCCTTATTCCAGCAAGATCATTTGATGAATCCATGACCCGATTGGAGGAGGTTTTATGTCTCCTGAGGGATAGTGGACTCACTCTTAAGTTAAATAAATGTAATTTTTGCTTTGAGAAAATAGACTATCTTGGATATGAAATAAGTGCTGAAGGAGTGAGGCCAGGATCCGTAAAAACAGACGCGATATCAAAATTTCCCGTTCCAAGCAACATTCACGAAGTTAGAAGATTTTTAGGATTAGCTAGTTTTTTCCGAAGGTTCGTCAAGGACTTTGCAATAATTGCTCGTCCCTTGACGAACTTACTGAGGAAAGACGTTGCGTGGAGGTGGGGAACTGAAGAGTCTCAGGCTTTTAGGACATTACAATCTTGTCTAGTAGAAAGACCAGTTCTTGCGATTTACGATCCTGAGGCAGAAACCCAATTACATACAGATGCGTGTAAATTTGGGGTGGCAGGGATTCTCCTCCAAAAAGATCAATCGGGTTCATTTAGAGCAATCGCTTATTATAGTCGTCAGACTAACGCTGACGAACAGAAGATGCATTCTTTCGAACTTGAAACATTAGCGGTTATTGCTTCTCTAATTAAATTCCGGGTTTATCTACTAGGTATCAAATTCAAAATATTAACAGACTGTAATGCATTACGTACGACTTTAACCAAACGTGACTTAATTCCACGTATCGCGCGTTGGTGGATACAATTTTTAGAGTTTGATTGCGATATAGAGTACAGATCTGGGGAAAAGATGGCGCACGTAGATGCTTTGAGCAGAGGAGCTATTGCGAATGATCAAAACGAATCTCATGTTCTAGACGTATTACAGATTAATTCCGAAGATTGGCTTATTACTTATCAGCAGCAAGATGATGAAATAAAGAGAATTTTTAATATTTTAGGCGATTCAAAAACTAGAGAAACAGCAGATATTTTCAAAAAGTATAAAATTAAAAAAGGTCTAGTCTATAGGGTTATTGATGACAAAACTGAGCTATGGGTGGTTCCAAAGAGTGTGCGATGGCAATTACTAAAAAGTAACCACGATGATGTAGGTCATTTTGGCTATGAAAAAACTTTGTCACGTATAAAATCTTCTTATTGGTTCCCAAAAATGCGGCGATTTGTGAAAAAGTATGTCTCGGCTTGTTTGGGCTGTGCACATCATAAAGTTCCTGGTGGTTCTTTGGTTAGCGAATTACATCCAATACCAAAGGTTGACATACCTTTTCACACAATCCATGCAGATCATTTGGGACCTTTTGTTCGGACTAGACGCGGAAATACTTACATTCTGGTCATTATCGATGCATTTACAAAATTCATAAATATTACCGCAGTACGAAATACGAAATCTTCCACTACCATTAGGGCACTACGCGAACATATTAGTTATTTTGGTTCTCCCAGTAGATTAATTACCGATCAAGGAACAAGCTTTACTAGCAAAGAATTTCAAACATATATTAAGTCTATTGGCGTCAAGCACGTTTACAATGCGGTAGCTACACCTCGCGCCAACGGCCAAGTTGAACGATATAACCGCACTATTTTGGCCGCACTTGGTGCAATGAATCACAGTAGTAATTCCAATGGTGTTTGGGACGAAAACTTGCCACAAATTCAGTTAGGCATAAATACCACCGTACATGCTATTACAAAGAAAACTCCAACTGAATTATTGTTCGGACGTACAGTTGCAAACCCTTCACAAGGTCTTTTAAATGATGTAATAATTAATTTTGATGAATCCAATTTTAATAAAGATAATCTAGATAGCGTTAGGGCTGAGGCAAGTGAACGTATTAAACTTCAACAAGATAAAGACAAAGAAAGATTAAATAAACGTAAATTACGGAAAACAAATTTCGCCGAGGGTGATTTAGTTAGAGTGATTAAAGCATTTACTGGGGTAGAAGGCCAGTCTAAAAAGCTTGAACCAAAATGTCAAGGTCCTTACAGAATTAAAAAGATACTCCCAAATGATCGGTTTGTCATAGAGGATACACCAATTACAAGAAAGGGAAAACGTTACGAAGCTGTTGTAGCGATTGATAAAATATTTCCATGGTTAGTTTTACAGTCTCCATCATCCTCAGAATCTGATTGTTCCGAGGATGATGACACTGAAGGAAACAATTGATTGCTTTATGACTATGATCGTTCTAATGAAGAAACGTTTATTTAAATTATTTGTTAATTCATTGCATAATGAAGCATTTCAGAAGTGTCTGATTATAATGGTTGATAGGAAGGTATTACAGGATTTATCTGATTTACAGGCCAGGTAACGGATTTCTCTCAGTTCAAATGTACCGATGTTTCATATACATGTAGAACTGAGATAAGTTAGGGGCATGTACATCATGATGTGATTAAAGTTGATTTGCTATTAAGTTAAAACAGTGCCAGGTCACGGGCTAAGCCAGGTCACGGGCTATGTAACAAACTAAAATGCCAGGTCACGGGCTGAGCCAGGTCACGGGCTCATTTCTCAAGTATTATGTATAGCGCCAGGTTACGGGCTCAGCCAGGTCACGGGCTGCAATTAAATTAGAAATTACTGAACAGAACAGTACTATTTACAGTACAGTACAGACAGTTATACAAAAATTTACAAATAATGTTTTAATTTACTATTCAACTATTTATAAAATGTTTACAATTTAAATGATGTTTTGCATTATAATTTGTTGGAATATACGTACTTGAGTACAAATATCCAAGTATAATAAGTAAACCTCAAATCAAGTCTTCTTAACTTTTTAATTCCTACGATGTTCACCTGAGTCAGTTGATGTGTAACTGTCATGTGTGATGTTAATATATTTAAATTATATCTATTGTAATGGACGGTCGATTTTTCTTTTTGCTCTAAACCTATTCCCATTTTCCATCAGGTAATGGGCCCAGGTCGCTAACTGTAGCTAAAAGTAAAATACAAGTAATATTTTGCATAAATAATAATGGATTCGCGCAACAAAAGAAATATCCATCAGTTTACTGGCGAGCGATATAGTACATGGAAATTTCGTATAAGATCGTTGCTGGAGGAACTTCAAGTGCTTTGTGTTGTTGATTCCGAAACCCCAGAGGATACCGATGTTAAATGGTCGAAAAAAAATATGATAGCCAAAGGTACAATCGTAGAGTATTTGGGTGACGCATTTTTAAATTTTGCGAAGGGATCAGCAACGGCCAAATCTATTTTTGAAAATCTGGATAAGATTTACGAACGGAGGAGCTTGGCTACGCAATTAGCGTTGCGAAAACAGCTTTTGAACCTAAAGTTACAGCCGGATGTGACACTATTACAACATTTTACTAGTTTCGATAATTTGGTGACTGAATTGATCTCCGCTGGTGCCAGGCTGGACGAAATGGATAAAATATCGCATCTATTGCTCACGCTACCCACTTCATACGACGGCGTTATTACTGCGTTGGAAACACTCGGCGAAGAGCAGCTAAATTTGGTGTTTGTAAAAACTCGCCTACTAGATCACGAAGTAAAATTGAAGGCGGAACCTACGACAGGGCTGAAAGTCCTACAAACAGGGAATACGAAATATGGCAATAATAATAAGTCATCAAGATTTTATAAAAATAAATACAATTACTACACTCAAAAGAAAAATAATTATATGCCCGGGAATTCATTGCATAAAATATCAAAAATGTATTGCGATTGTTGTGGACGTAGAAACCATTTCAAGAAAGATTGTCGATATTTCAAGAAGTTGCAACAAAATAATCAATCTGTAAACAGCAAGAAAACTGCAAACAACGTTCAACTGTGCAACGACAATGACGAGGGCGGTTTCGCTTTTATGTTATCAAAATGTAAGTTACGCACTTCAAATTATTGTAACAGTAATACGATTTGTTTTCTTTTAGATTCTGGTGCGACAGATCATATTGTAAATATAAAGTATGTTTTTACTTCCTACGTGCAATTACCTACACCCCTGAAGATCGGCGTTGCTAAAAATGGAGCTTCGATACTTGCGTTCGGTAAAGGACGAATAGAAGTAACCACTAATTTAGGAATTTTAGGTTCAATCGATGACGTTTTGTATTCGCCGGAGGTACGTTACAATTTACTATCAGTAAATCGCATACAACAGGCTGGTATGACGGTTATTTTTGGTAATAATGGTGTTCAAATATTTAGTAAAAATAATGAATGTTACATGACTGGTGAGAATTTAAATAATTTATTTAGTATTACTTTTCAAATAAATAAATCTCAGTGTAATTTAAATGTAGCTTCTGAAAAACAACAAGATTGTTTAAAAGAATATAAGTTGTGGCATAGTCGACTTGGCCATTTAAATAAGCAGAAACTTAATATTTTGAAAAATGTAGTTGATGAACGCGATTATAAAATTTTTGATAATATTGTAATACCTACAGATGAGTTGTGTGAGCCTTGCTTACTTGGCAAACAAGCTCGATTACCATTTTCTAAGTGTAAAGACAAAAATAATAATAATCGACCATTATTTATTATTCACTCTGATGTATGCGGCCCGATTACACCTACTACTATGGACGATAAAAATTATTTTGTAACTTTTATTGACGGGTTTACGCATTACACTGTTACCTTTTTAATGTATGCTAGGTCTGAGGTACTTAAATGTTTCCAAGATTTTGTAGCTAAGAGTGAGAATCTATTTAACTTCAAAGTAACAAATTTGTATTGTGATAATGGGCGAGAATATCTCTCTAATGAGTTCAAAAATTACTGTGTTTGCAAGGGAATAACTTATCATTTGACTGTACCGTATACGCCACAGCAAAATGGTGTCGCAGAGCGCATGAATCGTACGTTAACCGAAATGGCGCGAACATTGGTTACAAGTGCGAAGTTAGATAAATCATATTGGGGCGAAGCTATATTAACATCTACATATATAACAAATAGACTGCCCACAAAAGCGCTTCCTAAAAATAAAACACCATATGAGATGTGGCATAATAAAAAACCGAAAATTAATCATTTAAAAATATTTGGTTCTACTGCTTATATTCATGACAAAACTAAGGGATCGAAGTTTGACGAAAAGTCTTTCAAAGCCATACTAGTCGGTTACGACCAAAATGGTTATAAATTATTTAATGTAGAAAATAATCAGTTCCTTATTGCAAGGGATGTTGTATTTGACGAGTTGAATTTCGAATCCTCTAGACCTGTCAATAATTTGGTACCAGTACAAATTCCCGCCGAAATTAATAAGCCCGATAATTATAAATCGGCAAAGTTAATAGGCAACAAACACAGTATTCCTCACATGAGCTCAGAAGCTGGACCTTCATCTAGCAAACTGAGACGTAGTGAGAGAATTCAAAAATTGCCTACAATTGATTATAAACAATTGGATGATCCTGACTCTTATCTATCACTTACAACAAATGAAATGCTACCTAATAATTATGAAGATATTTTTAATAGAGATGATTCCAGTAAGTGGCTAAAAGCAATAGAGAGTGAACTAGAGTCTATTAACAGTAATAATACATGGAGTCTCGTAGAAAGACCTAAAAATGTAAATATTATTAGTTCTAAATGGGTTTTTACAATTAAAAAGAATGAGTTGGGTGAATCTACACGCTATAAAGCGCGACTAGTCGCTCGTGGCTTCACACAAAAATACTTACAAGACTATGACGAAACATTCGCTCCAGTAGCACGTATTACAACTTTACGATTTGTTTTAGCACTTGCAAATCAGTTTGACTTACATGTCCATCATATGGATGTAAAAACCGCGTTTTTAAATGGAATTCTTAAAGAGGATATCTATATGGAAGTGCCAAAAGGCGTTTCAGCGAGTTCCAATCAAGTTTGTAAATTAAACAAGTCACTCTATGGCTTAAAACAATCTTCTCGGTGTTGGTTTGAACGTTTCGATCATACTCTTAAGGCTATAGGTTTTGAGCATTCACAGGTAGATCCTTGTTTATATATTTTAAATAAAAATAGTATGAATGAAAATGTATACATTGTGCTTTATGTAGATGATCTTTTATTATGTACTAAAAATGAACAAAGTCTGGATTTATATAAAAAACATTTAATGCAAGAATTTAGTATGACAGATTTAACTCATCAAGCCCCATACGATCACCGGTGATTGCGAAAACAATAGAATACAATAACATTTCCAAGAATCCGCGATTGAAGGGTTAAATGAAGTAAAATTGTTTTTAGGCATTAAAATAGAACGAAAAGAAGGTAAATTAACTTTAGATCAATCTTTGTACCTTAAAACTGTTTTGAACAAGTATTCCATGAGTGATTGTAATCCTTCAAAATCACCGTTTCCATCAAAATTAGATTATGAAGCTTTAAGCTCAGACGCACATTATGATGCACCTTGTAAAAATGTCATAGGGTGTCTTATGTATGCGATGCTATGCACCCGGCCAGACATTTGTGCTGCAATAAGTATTCTAAGTCGATATCAAAGTAAAAATAATGAGGAGTTATGGATATGCTTAAAACATTTATTGAGATACATAAAAGGCACTGTTAATTTAAAGTTGACCTATGTAAAATGTAATTATAAACAATTGGTTGTTGGTTATGCAGATTCTGACTGGGGAGGCGACTTAATTGATAGAAAGAGTACAACTGGACATGTTTTTAAAATGTTCGATAATTGTACAATATCGTGGAATACGCGTAAGCAGAACACTGTCGCCGCTTCCTCAACAGAAGCCGAATATATGGCATTATTTGAAGCAGTTAGAGAAGCAATTTGGATAAAATCTTTATTAAATAGTATTTTGATTCCAGTAAAATTGCCAATAATTATATTTGAGGATAATAATAGCTGCATCAGTATAGCCAATAATCCAACCAATCACAAAAGGTCGAAGCATATCGATATAAAGTACCACTTTACTCGTGAACAAATTACTACCAAAGTAATAAAGCTAGAATATGTTTCCACAGGAAATCAACTGGCTGATATCTTCACGAAGATGGTACACACTCCAAAGTTTCTTGAAATAAGAAGTAAATTAAATTTAATTTAAATTGTGAAATTAATTGTTATTTTTATGTTTGAAGTTAATCTATAATAGTAGAAGTGATATATTTTTGTTATAGTTAAATTCAGTAAGCTAAGTTCAGTATAAACTTAAGCTAATATTAATTCAGAAAGAAATTAAACATTGAATTAATTATAAACATTACTTACGTTCTGATTGTGTTAATACTTGAATATTTGAGGGGGACTGTTGGAATATACGTACTTGAGTACAAATATCCAAGTATAATAAGTAAACCTCAAATCAAGTCTTCTTAACTTTTTAATTCCTACGATGTTCACCTGAGTCAGTTGATGTGTAACTGTCATGTGTGATGTTAATATATTTAAATTATATCTATTGTAATGGACGGTCGATTTTTCTTTTTGCTCTAAACCTATTCCCATTTTCCATCATAATTTATTATGATTGAAGTTGTTACCACAAGTTAATAATATTATATTATTAATTATTATTAAGGTTTATTTGAGTATTTGTTTTAGTCTTACATAGTGTACAACGTACAATATGTTATCTTTATATTAGTTAATTGTTAACTGTAATTAAATTAATGTCCCAGTGTAATGAATCATAAAGTGCTATATTTTAAATTATTATCCTTAAACGAGTGGACTCGTCTCGGAACGGATGGCCGAGTTGTAAGAAATTTATAAAATTGTTTGTTCTAAATAATATTCATCAACATTTATTTGACACTTGACTAATATCATTAACGGATGTCATTAGTTTGACATCCGTCAATGATAGACCGGAAGTACAGAATATTTATTAATTATTTTAAATCCGGAAGTCCGCCATGTTGTTGAATAATATTTCAGATCGGAAGTCAAGAGACTATTTTAATATTTGTAAATGTAATGGCGGGGTTGCATTGGGGAGACGAGCTCATTCGTTTTTGGTCAGCCAAGCTGAGCAGTTATGCTTAAAATACTGAGGTCTATGTTAATGAAGTATTAATAGTAATAAGTTATACAGTGTGAAAATATAAAGTTAAAATATTGAGTTTGAAGTGTTATTTCAACCACTAAGGATCCTTCATAAAGGAGTAGACTAGAAATTAATAAATAGCATATAGAGTTTAATGTTCATCATGAATGATTAGCATAGCAAGCAGTAAATGTTTCGCGAGTACAATATTTTACTTAATTTTTTGATAGTTCCCAAAGTTCCATTAATCAAGACAAAGTCAAAAAAAATTGTTCACAATTATTCATGAGTACCATCGAAGAAATTGATTCATAGGCAGATGACGAACCATTGTTATTTGGTCAGGTTATTTCAACACAGTATTAGTTGTGATTTGTGACACCGAGACCAAATCACGTTAGTCCGCCATCTGCATATCAATCAATTTCTCAGATAGTACACATTATTATTCCGAACGACGAAATAACTAATTCTCACCGACAGTAGCGGTAGGCTTCGCGGGCGGCGGCGTGAACGTATCGTTCTCGATGAACTTGAGCACGCGTCGTTCTAGTTCGGCGACGTAGACGGCGCCGCGCGTGACGCACACATCGTGCGGGGAGCGCAGGCCGCCGGGCGACGCGAACGTCGCGACCAGTCGCCCAGTAGTGTAGTCTATGACGTAGCCGCGCACCGGGACCGGCGGGTAGCCCGCGCCGTTCACCACGTAGAGACGACCGCCTGGAGTTATTAAGTTTCGTTATTATTGAAAATCAAAAATAAAAATAATATATGCTCGAATTGAGAAAAGATTTTTTTTTGAGGTCGGTAAAAATAATAATCAGTTTTCTTACATACAAAAGTTTGCTGGTTATGTTAAAAACTAGAAAATTGTTAGCAATTTAAGTTCGTGACATTTGAAGACAGGAGTGGATGAAGTGGGTAACTAACAATTTGAAAACTGTCGTTCTTTTGCATAAGTGGGCTAAAGCGGCTGACAGCTTTATTTTATGTATCCTTTCACATTGGGTAGCACTAAGCAGGCTATACACATCGTATACCGGGCTATACATGCTATACACACCGTGTAGAGGGCTATACGCGACGCTGAACAGGCGCTGGCCGAGCAGCCAGTTGGAGAAGCTGGCGCGGAAGGTGCCGTCGGTGGCGCTGTAGCACGACACGCGCCCGCGCTCGCGGTTCGCCACGCACAACTCGCCGCGATCCTCGGCGAGCGCCAGCGCGTGAGGCACCAGAAGGGAATACTGGGATGTGCCCGACACTGTACAGAAATAAAAAAAAAAACTACTTCAAACAAACCTTTGAAATGTCTTCTTTTCAAAAAAAAAAAAAAAAAAAAAAAGCAAATTGGACCATAAATGACGGATTAAGACCAATTTGACGGATGGAATGGGAAAAAGGACATAGGATAGTTTTATTCCTAAAAAATGATATATGGTAAGATTTATGAGTGAAAGTAAATTATGTAAAACTTACATTTCCCCCATTCCAGTAGTTTAGATCCATCTGGGGCATATTTAATTATTCTGCCATTGCAGTAGCCATCCGCAACGAAGAATTCTCCGGAAGACATCACAGCAACGGATGTGGGCTTGCAGTAATGCTGATCATCATCACCTGGCTCAAACCTGAAATAGATGTCCACTTATATAATTTTTGTCTCAATCAAATTGGTATATTTTTTATTTGGTAACCAATAATAGCCCAAACAGGTTTTAATTTTTTCTTTTTTTTTACATGTTGCCAAAAGGCAGGCCAATATAATTACAGTGAAAAAAATAAAAATCCTTACTTCTGGCCCATGATGATTGCAGGAACTTTCTTTTCATTGGGGGTAAACTTGAACACCTGATGGAGAGCCACGTCTGTGACCCAAACATTGCCCTGGCTGTCCACCGTGATTCCATGGGGCATGTGAAAGCTTGAAAGATAAAATATGAAATTAATTTACAAAAAATAATAATTTTAGAGGTATAACATTAATTTCTGCAACAAATTGTGCATGCCCCTATGTTAATTATAATAAAATTAATAAGTAATCCATTTTCAATTTTATCTTTACTTATTTTAACATTTATCTGATGCAAATACAGTAGAACCCGTTTAAGACGATCACGCTTTTTTTTATTTTATTTCTCGCATAATACGCCATTTATTACATATTATACGCCGGTATCACTAACCTATAACCCCATACTATACACCCCATATCTATATATAATTCGTTACGTATTATATATAGATATGTAGTATAAGTAGGGCTGTAATTCCGAATCTGGGCACGAATCGGGCCAGCCTGAATGTAAATACGACATCACCCTCCTTAGGTTATTATCTAAGCTGACCTGCTCTTGCACCTCCTTCCTAGTGACTGGTAAAAAGGATTGCACGAAAGAAAGGTATGTGTTCTCCTGTTTCACACTGACCTGCTGGCTTACTGGCAACCTAGACAAGGCATCCGCAGCGTTATTATTACTACTAACATATTCGATTTTATAATCGTAGCCACCTAGTATAACGGCCCATCTTTGCATCCCACTAGCCGCCATGACCGGAATGCCTGCCTTATCCCCAAATATAGTAACTAGGGGCTTATGATCCGTCCTCAAAAGGAATTTGCGTCCATATAAATACTGGTGAAATTTCCGTACACCAAATATAATAGACAAAGCCTCCCGCTCAATTTGGGAGTAATTTTTCTCTGCCGAGTTAAGTGTTCGGGAAGCGTATGCGATCGGCCTCTCACCCTGCGACGTAATATGCGAGATGACTGCTCCTATACCGTTACTACTGGCATCTGTCGTCAAAATAAGCGGTAAGTCTAAAGAGTAGTGCACGATGACTTCACTAGAGGCTAAAATATTTTTAACATCGTTAAATGCCCGCTCACATCTCTGGTCCCACCTAAATATTAGAAGATCGTATAATCCTCCTTCTTTAGAAGATCGTATAATGGTGCTAGCATAGTACTCATATTGGGGACAAATTTAGCATAATAGATCACTAGCCCTAGGAAAGACCGCAAATCGGAAACATTAATATCGGGCAAAAATTGCTAAAAAAGTCGGTCAACTGCGAGTTGCACTCGCGCACGAAGGGTTTATAGTTTATTTTAGTTTTACCATCAATTATTAAAGTATGTATACAACTGAGTACTTTGTGAACATTTTAAGTGCCTACCTTTTGCCATTATTGATATCAAGCAAAAAATAGCAAAAAAAAAAAATCACGTTTGTTTTGGGGCTCCCTTAAATATTTATTTTGTTTTAAGTATTTTTTGTTATAGCGGGAACAGATAAATACAATCTGTGAACATTTCAGAAGTCTAGCTATAGTCGTTAATGAGATACAGCCTGGAGACAGACAGACGGACAGACATCGAAGTCAGTAATAGGGTCCCGTTTTACCCGTTTTTATGTGGAGATAAATAAAAGATAAATAAAAAAAATACAAATTTATTGCTATTTTTTTCTTTTGCCCGCGAACTTTTTCATTCTGTGTCCTTACTGTCACACTTTTGCTCCAACTTCTTGATTTGAGTTCGTTTCTGTAAACAAGATTTTTATGAACTTTTATTCTACATTCAAAGTGGTGAAGTTACGAGTAACATGAAGCCACACCTATAAATAAATAAACAATACAATATTCCATTTGCTATATTTTATTTGTTTGACAACTTAATTGGCCTATTCGGGAACTATCCTGATTTTGAAGCTGCTAAAGGGTTTAAAATTTAATAAGGCTATTTATTTTCGTGATGAGTACAAATATTTATTTCCACCTGCGTCAAGAGTGTTCCCTATATTTTTAATATTTTATATACATATTCTTGTTTGAGAGCTGACATTGTCAGGTTGTCAATGTTGTTATATACGAGTACATACCTCTAAGCTGACAAGGGGAACTCCAGAAGTACTAGGCACTGGCTGAGCCTTAATCAAAGTGACTCCACTGGAAGATTCCACCGGAAGCTGGTAATACAAAAAAAAATTCAACCAAGCAGTTTGTATGATAATAATCTTATATTATCATTAGCTCTGAAATCAAAAACCACACAAAAATGCAACATTTATCGTTGTAAAAAGTTCTTCATTTGATACATTATTTCAAACTTATATGTACATATTATTAAAATTGTTTTCCTACAAGAGAAGCTAGGAGATTATGAAATGTGGAATAAAATTTATGGAATACATACTTACCAAATTTAAAACCTTCTCTGCTAAAGGAGTTTTCTCTGGAATATTATTTTCTTCTTGTTTTATTTCTTTCAATAAATCAGATTCACCTTGATCGGTACTTGGCTGAAAAGTAATAAATAATAATTAACATCAAACACTATAGTACAAAGATGCTTTAAATAAACTGCTGTATCACTTTTAATTTAGGTTATAGAAGTTTGATGTTTAGGTACATAATAAGTAAAATTATTATTATATTAGGACAATAAGTACAAAGTAACTATCGAAATGACATTGACTTTGCTATGATTATGTGTAGTCAAACAGACTAGTGACTACGAGGCGGATTAAGGTTAAAATCTTTTAAATATATGATCAGATTCTTCACCATAAATTTGTTAAATTCGATAAAAAAGTACATCACTAAACGTCAAATCTACTAATTTCTATATTAAATAAATATCGAAAATCAAGCCATGTTATATTCTATTCTATCACAAATATTATTTATTTTGTAATTATTAACTAAATCAGCACATACGAAGTCAAGTCATCAGTAAAATAACAAATGTTTTAGTAAAAATATAAACATACCGATGCAAGGACAAACTTTTCTGGTTTTCCTTTTTTCTTGAGCCACATTCAACAACACTGCACTTAGGCATTAAGTCTTTTCTTGTCTGTAATCACTACACACAACAATTAAACAGAAATATCCATGAAATTTCCAATTATCCTCTATTTTAATTTTATAATACGACACTTTGACACTTTATGTACCTCGGAGAACTGGAACATAAAATGGCGGACCGGCCACAGTAGGTATTTTGAAGGCACGTTAAATGAAAAATGTTGCCATAGCAGCAAACACTGAAGTGTTGTTATCTTTTTCTACATATGGAAAACGATGTAAGTTAGAAAATGACAGCATGATGTTTACTTATTCCGCATCAAAATGCATGGTATTTGTATAACTGATTGTATGTATAGAACAATATGCCAAGTCTACTCTTTATAGGTCTGTGAGCGAGACGCACGAGTGGCGAATGTGCGGGCGTCGTGTTGGAAGAAGAAGAACTCATAATACTGCAGGGTTTTCCTGGATATTCTTCCATTGATGATAATGTATCACCGTATTAAATTCAATCAATTGAAGATCATATTGAGAGTGTGAATAACACACAACTCAAAGTGATAATGATCAAGAAGAAGATGAGTCAACTCCGATTTTGACACACGCCCAGGCATTATCAGTAGTTATGGTTTAAGACGCTATGTAACTTCTTTGAATCAAAGCGAAGACGCACTACAAAAGTTAAATTATGTTGAAAATATTGTAATTGCTAATGCCTCAAAATCTTTGTCAAACTAAAATAAGTGATTATAAAATGTGAGAGTAGTACACGACATTTAATATAACGTATATAATTTTTAAATGTACAATTCAATACCTGTATCCGAAAAAACATAATAAATATTAATACATGTATTTATATTAATTATATTTTAAGTATTTATACGTATGTAGTAGGTCCGTTTTTTATTTCCCTATAATCCCGCATAATACGTTTTCCCGCTTATGTCGCGTTTTTGGTTGAGTCCCTTTGGATTGGTCTTAAACGGGTTTTACTGAATCAAGACAAATAAAGTGACTTGCAATATTTTATCAATTTTACAAAGTGAAACAAAACAAAGTATTGATGCCACCCCCATGGAATGTACAGCTTATGAATCAATTACTTAAAAAAAAAACATAAAAAATTATCAAACAATGCTTACAGGTTTTGTCCCCAAGAGTCCACCAGCTCTCCAGTTTCATTGTAGACGAGGATCGTCGGCTCAGGTATTGGTGGTTCTCCGATGTTCTGATACACATTGTGAAGGTTGAAAGTCCTATCATTCCATTCATTGGCAGCTCGGTGGAAGACCAGCACATGGCCTGCGAGATCAATGGCCACACCAGACACTTGGCCCAACTTCACTGAGGGATTAGGCCAATCTGGCACCCATTCCGGTTCTGAAAATGGTTGAAATAATGTTAAATTAGAATTAAAAAATTAAAAAATAAACCAAGCAATCATATTAATTCATCAAGCCCCATATGCTCACCGGTGATCGAGACACAATAGAATATCTATTGTGTCTCGTTTTCCCACGATCGACGGGTTAAATATATTATAGCATATATTATAGCTTATACCTTGAATATTATTACGGGTCTATTAACGACTTAGTCATAAAATCACTTCATAATTTTGGCACTACCATGAATGTACATACATAGCCAAAATCATAACTCTTCCTTTTGGTTTCGCCAGAATCTGGTAGAAATTCAATGGTCGAAGATAGAGTGGATACAAACCGTGTTCCAAATTTTGTAGCGCTGCGTTTATGTTAGCATATTGCTGTCCATCGTAGTCCACATCGGGATAAAAACGATCCGCATTAAACTGTTAAAAGAAATAACTTATTACAACCGAGTACCTATTTAGTATCAAATACTGTTGATATAAAGTATATTACCCTCCGCGCTGTAATGAAGTTTGTAAACCAAAACAACACCGCTAGCACAGTGTATACGCGAGAAATAGGAACATTAAAAATTTGATTAACGTTCATTTTTTCTTATATAAAATAGCTACTTCTCGAGTAGAATAAACAATTAAATACACATTTAATATAAAAGTAGAGGAATATAATAATTTAGTACTAGAAACAAGAAAGATTACTGCAATAAAAGAAAAATTATAAAACCAGCCACAAGTAGGATTTTTTACAAACATATGACATTGACAATTGACATTTGACTGCTGACACGACCAAAAAGATTTTTTTTTTTTTAATTCGTCCCGGTCGGGACAGGCAAAAGGAGCACGACCAAAAAGACACGACAATGACAGTATTTTTTTTAACGAAAGGGGAATGTGTGCAAAGGAAGAATACAGGCTAACAATCGAACTCGGAATAGCCTGATGTGAGTGCAGTGAGCCTGATTAGAGTTCCTTACGTTTAGTAACTGAAATATTCCTGCATAGTTTCGTTTTAGAGTAAATCAGAGTTTTTGAAACGCTTCAGGAAATCTTGTCGCTGACTATGTCTTAAACTTTTATTTTATCTAAGGTCCAAGTCCCAAGGCTTCCCAACGTTTGTTCAATAGCCTACTTTCCCAGAAGATGTAATACTATCAAGCTTGCCAAGTTGCCTTAACCAGTAGTGCCACTAGTATGTTGCTAAAGAAATTAGTAATGGATTAGGGCTTAGGCTGACATTATACCCTTTTAGTTAGGAAGTCCCAAACAAACCAATATAGGAAAATAAAAGTTACTTTATGCTTTACACTAAGTATATTTTATATGCACATCATATTTGCGCATATACTGGCCAGGTTATTTTTGTCAAACCTTGGCCATTCTTAAAACTATCATACGATTGACGTAATAATATTTCCAAGTAAAATCCCACCGCAGTGGATCAGACAAGGGGGCCCGCAGGGACGGGTCTCATCTCCAAACTCCTGAGCAGCTGCTTCACCTGCAGCTGAGTTCTCTTGCTCTTTTTTACATCTTGATTCGAACATTTTTCAATGTCATCAAACGAGGAAATACGACGTTGCAGGTCTCTCATGACTCGCCCCATCGCCGTCTTAGTCGCGGGGTCGGCGGGCTTGGTGTTCTCCAACCGTTTCTTGAAAAACATCAGCTTGCTCTTCGTATTCTTGAAGAGTCTACGTTTCATTTTAGACAGTTGACTTCCGTTGGTCTCATCCTGGTTTACCTCCTTACTTGGAGTGAATTGGTCGCCTCTGTTTTGCGAGACATTGGGGGTCATTTTCAACTTCTTCCTTTTAACTTTGGTGAGCGCTTTCACAGGGCTCCTGTTGTAGTACATGTTGACGAGCTCCTGGTAGTCGTCTCGGGGCGTCGTGAACAGGGTGTGGAAGTGTTCGCCGATCTCCTGGCGCAGGGAGGGCGGGATGCTTTTGTTTCTGTAATTGGTGACTTTCTCCTGCAGAGAGCAAAGCTCGTTGACGTGTTTGGTGCCGTCTGCAAGCCCCGCCTGGCCTAACAGCACCATGTTCAACTTCCTCTGCATCATCCTGATGTTGCCTCTATTGTTGGAGAGCTGCTTGGGGCTGACCACGTGCTGCTTCATCAGCTGCTGCTGACGATTCTGGAGATAAGTTAACTCCTTGTAGAGATCTTTGGGGTCGCCGATGTCCGCTTTCAACGACTCCAGCGCGCCCTTAATTTTTCTCAGCACGTTATTTCTGTTCTTGGGAATATTATCACACATCATCTGCTCGTTGACGTCGGCTGTGCTATTGGCGTCGCTCTCGGAGAGGCGGGGCTCCTTGGGCTGCTTGCTCTTGATCCAATCTTTCAGTTCGGTTTGGAAGGCCTCCTGGTTGCCGACGGTGCCCTTAATACTTATGTAGAAGTTCTTGTCCGTATTCTCCACGACGATTTTATTTCTAGCGGACGCCTGCTTCAGCCACTCGCACCCGTCTGTCGTTTTTAGGGAGTCCGCTATTTCATTGGTTATGTATATTCTCGCTGACGTAATCACTTCGCTGGTGTCGGACACCTCGTTGTCCTGAATGACCTGGCCTTTCTCGTCGTGATTACTCGAGGACACGGCGATGTAATCCGACGCACTGTCACTTTCCTTTTTATCGGTACTCTGATTAGCTTTATTGACTTCAACACTGCTGTTTTTATTTTCTTTGGATTGAGAATTTTTCCTTTGTTTTTCACTTGGAGTACTTTTAGCATCATCAGGTATTCCCATATTGCGTTTTTTGTTCTGGAACTCGTGGGAAACGGGTGACTTTGACTGTCGTTTGTTACGGTCGGGTTTAGGGGTATTGAAGTCATTCTTCTTCTGTTGTTTGTGTTTGTTTGACTCTGCGTGTGGTGCGAGGTCTCTGGTGGGTCTATAGACGGGTCGGTACATCACGACATAGGGCGAGTAGATGGGCAGCTCTCCGAAGGGTATGGAGAGCCGGCATGTGTGTACAAGATGTCCACGCCGCGTGCAACCGCTGCAGAACATTTGATTTTGCCTCTTTATTTGCCTGTTCTCTTCCAGAGGAACGTTTGAGCTTATCTGAAAGATGAAAATATTTGTTATAAATAATAATAATATGACGACCTCTGTGGCTCAGTTGGTGGGCTGTTGGTAGCTCAAGCCGGGGGTCGCGGGTTCGAATCCCGCCGACGGAACAAAAAGTTTTCAAAGTTCCTGGGTCATGGATGTGTATTAAATATGTGTATCATATAATAAAAATCTTAAATATATGTATAGTATAAAAGTATTAAATATATTTCCGTTGTCTGGTACCCGTAACACAAGTCCTTCAGGTACTTAGCACGGGGCCAGACTGACGTGGTGTGAAGCGTGAAGCGTCCATAGATATTATAATATTACTAGCTGTCTAGGCAAACGTTGCTTTGCCATAATATAAAGTATTTCGCCCATATTTTGGCCCATATTATTTTATTGAAGTGACTAAATAAGTAAGTCGCCATGGCAACGTCGATCGCTATCCCGTCGCACAAACAATGGTCGCCGTCAGTCTCAGGTTGTAATAATTTACTATTATTTATTTAACAAATGCACTTATCAATATATAAAGTACCCAGTAGCCGATTCTCAGACCTACTGAATATGCATATAAAATTTGGTAAAAATCAGTAAAGCCGTTTCGGAGGAGTTTTCTGACTAACAATGTGACACGAGAATTTTATATATAAGATTATTATTATTAATAATCTATACTTATATTATAAAGCGGAAGAGTTTGTTAGTTTGTTTGTTTGAACGCGCTAATCTCAGAAACTACTGGTACGATTTGAAAAATTCTTTCAGTGTTAGATAGTCCATTTATCGAGGAAGGCTATAGGCTATATTTTATCACGCTAAGACTAATAGGAGCGAAGAAATAGAGGAAAATCTGGAAAAACGGGGGGAAATTATTTGAAAGGGCTTATTGGACCGCGCTAATCTCAGGAAGTACTGGTCCGATTTGAAAAATTCTTTCAGTGTTAGATAGCCCATTTATCGAGGAAGGCTATAGGCTATATTTTATCACACTAAGACTACTAGGAGCGAAGAAGAAGAAAATGTGGAAAAAACGGGGGAAATTATTTGAAAGGGCTTATCTCACGAACTACTTGAGCAATTTTTCTGTTATTTGGGTCAGATAAGAAGTAGACCACGTGAGGCTATTTTTTGTAGACTAATTTGTCTGTGAAATATATTCTAATTTACGCGGGCGAAGCCGCGCGGAACGTCTAGTTATAAAATATTATTTCAAATAACTGAAAGATTTTCAATGACCTATAATGACAGTCAATTAAATATTTTACATTTTTCTTCATCAGCAGAGTTATTTTACGTTGCAATAATGTACACCTCGCGCATTTGAAGATCACGCAGCACATCACCGCACAGTATCCATCAGCCATTATTTTATGCGTGCCACAAGCATCATGAAGTACCATCGAAGAAATTGATTCATAGGCAGTTGACGCACCTACGACGTTTGGTCTGATTATGTCAATTCAATGACAGCTCATAGCTGTGATAATATGTCGGATGGGTTTGACACAATGCGACATCTGCCTACGAATCAACTTATCTGATAATACACACGGCTCGGCCAGTATGGCACAATACTCACGGTGTTGTGGTAGCGGCGCCACACGTCGGGACAGTGGCTGGAGGGGTGTCCGTGCTGGCCGCACTCCGCGCATCGGATGGCGTGCCAGTTGCAGCAGTTGCGGCACATTGTCGTGTACACGTGGTTGGGGGAGCCGCACTGGAAATATATGTTTATTTGGGTCGTTCAATTTTTTTTTTGTTAAGATATTACGACAAAATTTTGTATTTAGGCTTGTGTACGTATACTTATTCTGAGCCCTGAATTGGCTTAGTCTGCTATTTAAATTTACGATGATAAATAGATGGATAGTAATGATGCAACAGACGGAAATGAAAATCGATAGGATGGAAATTAAAAGGATTGGAAGGAAATGAAAAACAGTTACATGGAAGCGAAAAAAATTAAGGGATATCATGTTAGATGAACAGAATATTTATTGTTTTACTTTTAAGAGTGATAAGACCAGTTTTTTTTATTTAAGTCTTCTCTACTAAAAAAAATAACGAAAATATAAGACTTTTGTTAACACCTCCATCGTGGGTATCGCAGACACAATAGATTTTCAATTGTTATGCGGCAGCCGGCTGCCGCTTGGGGATTGATGGGTTAAAAAGTAGGAAACAATTTAAGATATTATTATTTAATTTAAAAAATGCAACTAATCTTAGGTTCTACTATATAATCGTATGCATCACAACTCTTTGTACTTTACCTAACCATTAATTTACTAGATTTTTAAGGAAAACAATATTTTAAGAAATAGTTACACGTATCACAATTCTATATCATTTAGCGCCCACTAGTTAAGTAAACTTTAGTAATCTCTTGAAAATAATAAACCAATTTGTTTCACACCACTTTTAACGTTAACAAGTGATAGATCAAGTGATGTTTGGCAACAATAATATGTATTCTTTCCTTGTAAATAATACAATTTTAAATTCTTAAAA
Source organism: Cyaniris semiargus (assembly GCA_905187585.1). NCBI lineage: Eukaryota > Metazoa > Arthropoda > Insecta > Lepidoptera > Lycaenidae > Cyaniris > Cyaniris semiargus. The sequence continues at coordinate 17,988,342 of LR994555.1, read as the reverse complement.
AATAGTTCAAAACTCTTCAATATTAATTTTAATCAGTCAATTATAAAGTGCTAGCTAGATTAGTACTACGTAGATAAGAATTAATTAAAGGGAAAATATACAGGATTATCCCTGTGTCACTTAAAAAAAATGTTATTTGAAAATAATCACATTTAGTTTCATTATGAGATAAACATTGATCATACTATTCGAAGACATATTTTTCATAATTTTTTGTCAGTAACATGTGTTCGTTGGTTCATTGAAGGCTCCAGAAGTATATCCTTGATAGGGTGTAAATCTACAATATCTACATCGGGTTCCACAATCCACAGGCAACGTAAAAGTCTTTGTGTTGAACGTCAGTTACTTTTCCCATGTTGTCTAATGCTGGCACTTCACATTGCTATTTGTATTTGCGTATTTGACGTTTTCGCCAAACAATCACCATGTGTAGACGGTATGTTTGACAAAGTATTGGCCTTATTTGCCTATTTGACAAATATGACCAATACCAAATACACGTATCCGTTTGTCGGTTTTTGATGCACATCAAAAGAGTCAAATAGGCAAGTAAGTACACAAAAAAACCGGTGCTGTCAACTTGACAACAGACGGTATATTTTCAAATTTCAGGTGATTTTCAGCAAATTTTCAGTCATTTTCAGTGTTGTATCGTGAGCGGAAAACAACATTTTGTATCCTTTTTGGAGATTAGTGGTCCAATTTTTTGTAATAAATATTCGAAGTCTATAACTGACATCTGATATTGTATTGGTGAACACAAACCTGATTTAAAAATTCTTAATCGAATGTTTGTGAGTTTGCTATTTGACGGCCATGTGTGGAAGGTCGTATTTGTCTTTATTTGCTTGTTTGAGAATATAGCAAATACAAATAGCCATGTGAAGTGCCAGCATCAAACTATAATTAAGCCCCCATTACCTATCAACTGGTAGATAACAGAGAACAAACCCCCAAAATAGAACCGTTCAACTGAACAAACTGATGATAAAGTAATCCATTCTCCGTTTTTTGAGATTACCGGTAACTTGATACAAAATGACTCGCAGCAAGGAATATTAAAAATTGAATGTAATTTATGTATTATAGGATTTGGACAAGACCTGTAATAAAAATACTAAAAAACGCCAAAAAAATTGGTTTAAAAATCGGAAGGAACGGATGGGAATGAAGTGGATAGAAATAAAGTTTTGGCATTTAATTTAAATTTTTATTGAATTGTTATATCTTTTTCAAAGCCATGTGACATACCTTTAGAAGGTATTTCAATAGCCTTTATCACAATGTATTATAAAAATCACTAGCAACAAATGTCATTTAAATAGGCAATGGATAGTAATGAAAGCTTACCCTAAGCCTCAACTAAAAATTAAATTTTCTCCGAGAAACAATGCGCACATCCTATCTCGCTTATAATGTATGGCAGACATGGGCGCGGGGGAAGCGAAACACGTTTGCACGTGCATCTACAGATGCGGATTTGGTCAAAAACATAAAAACCATTTGCTCGGACGGAAATGAAATATTTCGCGTGACAAAATTAAAACCTGCGTTCTCTCAATGTTGCAGATGCACGAGGTCATCCTTATGTTTTAAATGGTTAATATGAGTATTTTAGCTAATGTAATAGTACAAAACATAATAAGATTACTTGCGAAATGTCTTAGGAAATGGTGTCTAAGCTAAGGAATCTGGGAATGGACGGTGGATGGAAATGAAATTTTGGCAATTGATGTTTAATATCTTTTTGATTAATTATCGGTAATACGCAATACTCGGCAAAGTAGAACACCGAAGTAACATTTTAAAAGTATTAGATTGACGAATTTTATTTCGTAAGAGCCTGTCCAGATGAGGCATTTCACAAAACGCGCGCGTACCCGAGATACTAGAGCTACTGTATAATATATCGCGTCCAGATGCCTACGCGCGTTTTCTACCTCGCGCGTAAAACGCGGTATCTGGGTGCAATAGAAATTGTAACGCGCGTATGGACTTCGCGCGTAAAACGCCTCATCTGGACAGGCACTAAATATCAAATTTTGACCGGGAAAGCAAATGGGACCCATAAAATAGAATCACCCATTTCTAAAGTTAATTATATTTCAAAGTCATTTAGGAACTACTACTACTCCATCAGAATTGTCATGCTTGATCAATTCCCAAAAAGAGAGAACTATTCTAGAGAATAGGTCTGCCGTAAACTGGCATGGGCATATTATGGCAAAAAACCTTGATTTAGCAAGATAGAAATAAATATACAACGCCACTCTTGCTTTATCTAAAATGGATACTTGTATACTTAATTATTGTATAGAAGGCGCGGGAACTTACATTAACACATATCTTTTTGGGACAGCGAGGCTCATAGTGTCCGGTCAAGCCACACATGTGACAGATGGGCGTCTTCAGCCGACATGTGTCGTCGCGGTGACCAACACGGTTACACACATTGCACCTGTAATCACAATACAATTTATAAGAGAACTAGATGACGCCCGCAACTCCGCGCGCTAAAGTTCGTTTATTGTGCAGAAACTGTACATCTTTCCGGGACAGAAAGTGTCATGTTATGTCCTTTCCTACTTCATTTTCCTCTCCTTTCGGGACTGAAAGTATCTCCACACCATTTTTTGCAAAATCGGTTCAGCACTTTGGGCGTAAAGGGATAACAGGCAGACCGACAGACACACTTTCGCCTTTATAATATTAGTATGGATTACAGTTAAAATGCAGTAGAAGTAACTGGTACTTAAATTATTACAACTTACAACAAATCAGAGCAAAAATCTTTAATGATATTAAATTTTGTTGTAGCAATCTTTCTAAAGCAACTGGTCTCCATCACACAAGACCGGCAATAAAATGTAATACAAAAAGACATGAAATCAGGTGAATGAAAAAATAGAGGTAAATAAGGAAAATGTAGACAAAATAATATCTATATATAGGAACTGTTTAGTAAAAGTTGTTATGGGATAAATTGTTGACAAAATAAACACTTACATCGTTTTCCTTTTAGCTAATGCTGGCATTCTATCTTTTGGATCTATAGCCCATAAGCTTTTATCTCCTAAAATAAATAAAAAATTTAAAATAACAAAATGCAATTGTTATAAAATTAATTTAAATAACCAGCCTTCAAGCACAAAATATATTTTTTACAGGCATCCCACATTTCGTAATAGTTGTTGATATAAAAGAGAATGTTACAAAATTACAAGGCAAGACTTTAAAGGGATTATGGCATAAAGAATTTAAAAACCAAAAATATACTAACGGGACATATTTTTCTGTATTTCACGATGATTAAAATTCTCCCCACCCCAACTTTCATTATAAAACTTCTCCATTTCAGCTCGAAGAGCTGTAAGAGAGTATTTGCGTTTCTTAGCCACTTTGTTCCCTTTGAGATTGTCAAAATCGAGATCCTCGTATAAGATAGCTGGGATTTTGGTGGACCCACATTTTGAATGGTAGCTTTCCACGTCTAGACTTTTATCAAAGTGGTTCTCAATTGTAATAGTGTCATCAGAGAAACCGGTCACATTAGCCATCACAATACTCTCCTCTATGTTGACAGATTTATTGTGCCTCGATTCTGTTAAATCAATTACACTCTTTCGTCTCTCAGGAACTTTCTGTGGAGTGACAGCATTCTCAGTTTCTGATAAATGTTCTGAACTATCCACATCACTTACCATAATGTCATTGGATTTATTGAGGTTTGTTTGGTTTTCAGAGTGATTGGAATCAGTTTCATAAACATCAGTGCTCGGCAGGCTTCGGTCGGTTACTTTGTAGCTTGTCGATTTGCTAGTCTCAACAATAGACTGATTGCTGTCTGAATCATAAACATCTGCACTCGGAATACTAGTGTGTGTGACTTGATATGACTTTGATTTTTGTTTTTTATTTTTTTCCTTAGTTGTTTTGCTCTTAGGTGTTGCAAAACATTCATCGAGTGTTGTTGATTTAGTGGATACCGGAGTCGAGGTTGCATCTTTAGTTTTTCTTTTCTTTTTATTTTTCTTGGCTGGGGTCTGCTCCTGATCTGAACCTAGAGCAGAGTATAGTGTAGTGGAATCTAAAGTGGAGTGATTGTTCTTTGATGTTATATTTAGTGCAATACAATCTCCACGAATAAACTCATCTGAAATGGAGGAGACAACAGACGGCACAGGACTAGTGACTCGGTCTGCTTCACTTTTGAGTTTCTCATCTGCCACCTTATTTTCTTTTGTGGGTTCTGTATTGGTGATAACATCCTCTTCATCCGAGCTCTCGATGGTGATGGTGGGTTTTGGGGGTAATTCAACCTCAATGACCTCATCTTCGTCACTTGTTTCTAATTCCACAATACAGCTTTTTACTTCTGTGTCCAATATTTCGATGGTAGGCTTCAAGTTAGATGGTATGGGGAGTTGAAACATTGACAATTTACCATCTTGCTCAGATGAAAGTTTTTCGTTACATTTTGTGTCTGATTTGTCAATTTCCTTTACATTTGGAGTGTTCACTTTGCTGTACGACGTGTTAGACTTGTTGTAAGATGTAACATTTTCGTTGGTGCGCCAGTATCTACGAATCGTGCTCTGCTGTGCATTATCAAAAATAGGTGTAGAAGACTTTTGGTTGGTAATATCTGGCTGCGTGTCGTCTACATAATGCAGAGCAGCATACATACGCTCCTCTAAATCATTTTCAATTGGTTCCTGAAAAAGGAATTGCAAAATCAACGTGTAATTCTCATTTGTACATGACACAACAAAAGTATAACCTTACTATTATTCTTCGAAAGTTTACATACCTCTTCCATTTTGTGGATTTGTTTAGGCGCATCAAAATAAAGCATGAATTGGACATAATCGAAAATGAAATTAAAAAATTAACTTAATTTTGTGGAAACATTACAAAACAAAAAGAATGTACTATGTATTTATTTAGCACACGTCGGAGTGACATTCTAATTCAGTGTTGCCATTTTATGGTTTAAGTGTTAACAGTTTTAAAAATATTCTCTATGGTTTTTTTAAGAGCTCCCTCGCGGTACCTTCAGCTATCAGCATGTAAATCATCGAGATAGACTATTGGAGCTCTCTCCAATAGTCTATCTTGATAAACCGATATAATGGCTCTCCATTATATCGGTGTATAAGTGTGAAAAGCGTGTAAAGTTACTACCGAGTTAGTAGGTCATAACAAAGGAGTCGGTCTGCATATTTCATGTGATAAAAGCATTGACATAAAAAAGTGTTAATAAAAGTGTTTAGTGAACGTTTTATGCAAGATCTTGTTGAGTTTTGTGGTTCCGCCATAAAGTTAATATACCTAGCGGAATAGAGCAACAATCTCGACCTGTCAAACCGCAAACGAAACCGAAATTGGTTTTCATCTGTGTGAAAAGTATGTGTACGTATACACTGACACTGTGCAGGACTGCGAAATGGACATAGCTCACACATTATCCTGCTTTGCCGTCCATCTAGGGATGTGATATACTTGCAAAATTCAATATCAGGGCTTCTAAGTACGAGTACGTAACAAAACGAAGCATATAGGCATGCTCTACGTGGAAAATTAAGATGGTTTTGTTCAGAGTAGAACCTTCTAAAGTGTAATTTGAGGGAGAAACAATCGTTTTTTAAATGACACGGCTCACGTGTCATACGCCACACGTTAAAAACATACCTATATGACACGGCTGCCGTGTCATCCGCACTGAATCGGTTAAAGTATTTTTTTTATTTACACAATTTTGCTCCTTATTTCCATACATATACAGATTGAAGTCCTATGCAAGTATTTGCCACTCTTTAGCCTCGCCGCCGTTGCAAGTTGCCACTTGCCACTCGCAAACGCGTCGAGCCCCGTGGCACCCTGAAAATACTTGCATAGGACTTCAATCTTGTATATGTATGGGAATAAGGGGCAACATAGTGTAAATAAAAAAAAAAAAAATTTAAAGTAAGTAAGTTACGAAGTATTTTTTACTCATACATGCGATTGTGTTTCTTATTCATATTACGATGTAGACTGTTTTCCTATTGTATTTTCATGTTTTGTGTTTCAAGTTCGCGCCTAAGCACGTACTTTTATACTTGCAAGCAACGATGTCAATACTTGGATATGGCATACGCCATCAAAACTTTAGCAATGTTTTTGCATGCAAAATGTGTATCGAGAAAATATTGTCGTCCTTTTTTGTCTTAGACTGCCTTCACATTCTCATCTCATCTCTACGCGATGTTTGCTGCTTCGTCATATTTCTTTAATAATGTTAATAAATTGCCGTATTTCTTATTTGCTTATTACTATAGGCTGGGGGCCTGGGGATTTTTGGTCCCACAAACAGCGATTTTCTTTATATATTTTGATAAACTCCACTAAGCCCGTGTTGTCCATTGTCAACCACGTAGTGATTATAACACAGATTAACCCTTCAACTACGATAAGGCACACTTGGGCCGCGAGAACAATAGATTTACAATAGATTTCCAAGAATCCGCGATCGAAGGATATATATGTAGCAAGTTAGCAACTATCAAGCTGATTATAAATTAATAATATTATTCTCTTTGCTGTCAAGTGTCATTAAAATGTCAAAATGCAGGCCTGCAACCCCATTCACGCTCCTGCTTTCTACACGGCAGTCCGCAGGACGCCGAGCCTTTGCGGCGGACTGCAAGCGGTGGGCGGAGCTTGCACACTTTGTGCAGGACTCAGGTCGCGTCCTGCTCGGTATTGCAGGCCGCCGTGCAGGCCTGCAATGAAGGATAGTGAATGGGCCCTTTTAGACTCTATCTATATAATTATAATATTTTATCTATAATGTAAATCCAGTAGTACGGCTCCTTGTCCTAACAAAAATCAATTTTATGGTACCATCCTGAAGAAAGCATGAAACTTGGCATGAATGTAGCTGTCATGTATGTGCGTCAATGTGGATATGGAAGCACGTCCAGAAATAATGTTTTCCCCCCCTCCCCCCCTTTTTATCTCCCTCATTCCGGTTTTTCGAATTTTCTACGAAAACGATAAGACTGAGGAGTTTACTCTTCAGAGAACAAATTTTCGTCGATAAATTACCTACAAAACGATACTACATTTGCATTATATAGTGGTAAGATTAATATATTTCTGTTTACAGACACCAACGTATTATGAAATTGTAAAAACAGGCAAACTTTTTTTTTCTTGCTCCATTTATAGGAAAACGACAAGAGTGGTGATAAAATAGGCTAAAACAGTTAGATACCTTATACATTGAGCTACAAAATGACACCTATTTCATAATCGTAGAGGCATTACCTCCAGAGTTACAGCATACCGCGTCTGACTCAAGTACTCGTTTTTTACCTTTTTACAATTTCTGAGATTTAGAGCTAAGTGTTTCAAGAAATTTATTAATAAATTCTCAAAAAAAAAAAAATATTAATAATTTTATTAAAAATTTCTTCAGGATGGTACCGTATTTTAAGTTAAGGACTCCTACTACAGTGGCGGGGCAAGACCTAAATTTGATGAGGGCAAGATATATCTTGCGAAGCCCCCTGATGGATGACGCAAAAGGACGGATTTGTTGAGAAGAAGAATTTATTTTTATTTATAAAACTTTTTATTTATGAATATTTGAGAATCAAAACTCGTGATTCCTTAAAAAAGGCCTCGTAGTCCAAAGGGCGCGAGGTCCCTTAGACCGCGAGGCCGTGGGCGGTCGCCCACGTCGCCTACGCCTTACGCCGCCTCTGTTGAGTCGCTTCCATTTGTTGGCCACTAGGACCTAGGTATATAAAACTATGAGAATTGAGACGTGAAGTATAGTAGAATCTTTAAGCACGATACTGCGGAACCAGCAGCTTGTCATTATTCATTAATAGTTAATGCCTCCCACACCGTCGGTTTTATTGAAACCAGACCAGCTACTCAGGAGTGTGTGCGCAGTACATGATAAAGGCCTTTTTCTTCCTGTACACTCTTAAGGCAGTGGGACGGTTGACCGACATGACTAGCGAGAGATCAGGCGCAGGACCGACTGAAAACGACATATTTTGTCCAACGTGGGAATCGAAACCATGACCTCTAAGTCGAAGGCCCCGTTTAAAACCACTAGACCGTAAGGCGTTATGTCGCCTAAAATTGGCGTCGGTCGGCACTCGGCATAACAATAATTAGAAATGACCTTACGAGTAATTAATGTATGGGTATATTAAATACGTTTGAATAAAATACGATACTTACGATAGAATTTATTTACAAAACTTATTTCAAGAACAATTAAACACATAATACAACTCTTTCTCACAACACAACATGGCAAGAAACACACTTACTACACGGTAACAAGAGGCACTAAAGTTCTTACAGTAGATAATAATCTACGTTATTTTATAATGTACCATCGAAGAAATTGATTCATAGGCAGATGATGGACCTACGTCATTTGATCATGCTATGTCAAGTCAATGTGAGTTGCAAGTTGTAATCCGTCGGCAGGGTTTACGTATAACGCGACTAAATCAGGATGGTCTGCCATCTGCCTATGAATCAACTTCTCAGATAGTACTTGAATAATATTTCGCAACATTCACTCCAAGCAAGCAAGAATGTTGTAGTTAAGCAGCTACGTAACAGGTGGTGGTAGTGAAGTCTGGAGCGTTACAATCTTCCAGCAGCGGTCGAGGTAGGCGCTGATACTTTCAGACAAAATCCTGTAAATTAATTAGACAACAATATTACGCTTTAAACTAGTTTGCCGTTACATGACTAACTTTAAAGTACCTACGCTATTAAGGATCTATCAGACAGAGAGCTGTCACGCGGACGCGGTCAAGCGTTCAAGGAGTCAGTTTTGCGTTCTTTGTGTTGTATTCGTAACATATTAGATATACTCACACAGGGGGCGTTTTGACCGCGTCAGAATTGCTCCTGTCTGACTGACCGCTCGAACGTAGAATGCGAACGCAGATCGCTTGAACGCGTGAGAGCCAGTCCACACGGCGAGTTGCGTCAGCGTTGCGTCGACGCAGCGCTGCCGTTGCGTTGTTTTACATACAAATAAGCAAGGTGTTCACACGTCGCGCAGCGTCGTGACAGCAGCGCGCAACGCACACATGACGGACAGCAGCCCCCGAGACGAAGCGGGAGGGGGTGTTGACGTTAAGACTGCTTCGTAATGACGCTGCGATGACGCAGCGCCCGTGTGGCCGGCTATGCGTCAAACGGCAACGCTGCGTCGACGCAACGCTGACGCAACGCCCGTATGGACAGGCTCTGACCGCTCTTTGTCTGATTACTGATAGGTCCCTTAAAGTTGTTCCATTTGATCATAAACATGATAAACAATATTATTTAAATGTACTGAGTAGGCCATCTTCATCAGGCGCATGTACACAATTAGCAAAACAACATTCTCTGTACGAGCGTAAAACTTCTTATAATCTTTGTTGAGCGAGTTTGATCTTAAGGTCACGGCTGATTCGACTGTTTGATATTATTTAAACTGTTATTTTACTTTGTACGTACAAGTATTCACCTTAAGGTATATTTAAAACTATTTTCGGTGGTGCTAGGGAAGAGCGTCTGGAGCACGCTGATCGCCGCCGCCTCCGCTTCAGCGTGTCGCCCGACCCATATCGCCTCACAGTGTGCGCTTGAACAGAACAAAGAGAGTTTTATCAGATATAATATTGAATTAAATTAATTGTTTTTGTTTCCAATTAAAAGTAGTTGTAGATACAAGTCCACAATATTTTGCATTTTCTTGTCTTTTTATAAAAATGCTGCAATCAGTATCTTCGTCACGTTTACAGTTTAAGAGATAATTGTACCCCAGACTAGGATTTTTATATTCTTTTCGAAGGTAACTTATTATTTTGACGTAAAATATTTTGTTAAGTACACGTAAAACGTAGTGATTATATTATGTTTGGTTACACGTCATAATATATCGGTCTACCAGAATCTGATGGCAAAAAGTGAGAAAGTAAATTGACTTTAACAATACCGGGGTACTTAGAATAAAACATTTTGATCCTTTTTTTTTCCTTATAGCGGCTGATTCTTTGTGTGAAACATGCAAATATATAAATTTATCCAATGATCAAGGATATTTTGTGAAAATCTGCTGTCAAAAATTGCCATCAGATTCTGGTAGACCTATAGTTAAGTACGTTTAAGAACAATCAAAATAAAAAGATTTTTTTGTGGACTTGTGTGTTGTGATAGTGTTACCAGTTTCTTCTCTCAATTTTACTTATAAATTTTAAAAAAAATCTTGTTTTTCAAATGAGGTACATAATATTATAATATGATACGGTGTTACAGACCTCTTACACACATGCTGCAGGCTGGCCTTTAGCACGGCGTCGAAGGCGTGCGACGCGCCCGCGAAGCTGCCGGTCGCTGCGCCCGCGCACGTCCACACGATGCAGCCGCCGCGCCGCACGTAGTGGTGGAGACTCTCTAGTAACTGTAAATGTATAATCAAACCATTATTTTTTTGTCTATAGTTAAAAGACAAAAATAATGGTTTATATAAGCAAGAATTAACTATTGATGCTTTTGTTCTATAAAAGATTAATTTTACACCTTTTTATGGTAAAAGGCGGCGTAAAAAGAACCGGCGTAAGAAACTCTTCTTACGCCGGTTCTTCTCGCCGGGTTAGTTCCCGAACCTGAGATAGGCACCATAGTTCCGACGTTCAAAACGAGTATGTTTATATCTACTTTAAATAAAAATTATTAATTTGATTTGATTGGCATCTGCTTCCTGGATAGAGTTTCCTTAGTGCCTAGTTAACTTCTGTGTGTTACAATATAGACTCTCACTCACGGATTTCATTTGATCACGATGTAAACAAACTATTCAAGCTTAAACAAATTAATTTGCCATTGTATTTCTTTATTATTGAATGAAATTTAAATCGATGGAATTATTGCCGCCCATAGCTTTGTTTACATTCAATAAAATTAATCAGAATGGAGTACAATAAATTTATTATTATTACTATTTAGATACAACATAATTTCTTACATTTATATTACCGTTCACGTCCTCTGTGACTAGCCTCGCGATCCCGTCCAAGCCGCTGGCGGAGTCCGCTCCGACTATGACCAGAGCGTCCACCTTAGTCGCTCCGCTTATCGCTGCGCCCGTGTACGTGTGGACTGCACAATCTTGTTCCTCCAACTTCTCTTTCAGTATACGACCTACGCTACATTTGGTACTGCTTATCTGAAACAAGATATTTTTACGAGAACAACTAATTAAAAATTACGAAAAACGGTAAATTTATCTGAAAGAAATTTGTTTTGTAAATGGTACTGTTATTGAGTACCATTATTAACATTCTTAAATTAGGCACCATAGTCTATAATAATTATTATTATTGTGCAAAGATAGTGATCATTTAACAAAGTTTTATGGTTATTATTTATTTATTATTTGTAATTATAAAACTCTTTCTAAACTGTTTTGACGAATGACGGCGCCTTCATACACTGCAACGCGTTGCGTGGAGGTGCGTAGCGACGCGTAGATGGACGTAGCGATACGTAGCTATGCGCGGCGTAGCGTTCGAGCGTCAACAAACCTCTGCCATAGACTAAGGAAAATATTTTCTCTATGCCTCTGCGTACAGCTACGCACGTCTACGCATCGCTATGCGCCTCTAGTCTCTACGGATCGCTACGCACATTTACGCGTGGCCGGTGGCTGTCTCACTTCGCAGTTTGCATCCTAAGCTTATATTCCGATATTGATTGTTATAAATATATAAAACTATATGACGTGGACGCACGCAACTCCGTTGCGCTATAATTCGTTTATCGCGCGGGAACCGTACATTTTTCCGGGATAAAAAGTATCCTATGTCCTATCCCGGGAATCAGAGTATCTCTATACCTCATCAAAATCGGTTTAGTGGTTTGGGGGTGAAGAGGTAACAGACAAGCAGACAGACATACGGACGGACGGTCGACGGACGGACGGACAGACAGACAGACACACTTTCGCATTTATAATATTAGTATGGATATGGATAAAGGCAACTCACCATAACACTCCTTATTTGTCTCCTTGTCCGTCTGCTGCGGGCGACGTACAGCAGCAGCGCCGCCATCGTCACCACCACCGCCGCCTCCAGCGTCGCCAGCAGACGCCACGCCATCTGGAATATACCATACAATCTCTTAGTTGATGACACGCAATGTAAGAAGAAGTAAATTCAGTCCCTAGGAACCGCCAAGATTGCTGGAATTGACATACTCCTCTTAGCTTATACTTTTAAGTATTAACGTAAAATATACAGGGTGTAATAAAACTAAGTAATAATATTGTAGAGTGTGTATATTGTGTTCCTTGTAGAGAGTTCACTGTGAAAGTAGCAGCGCTGAAAAAGTAACTTTTTTGCACCTTTGTATAGAAAAATTCAAGCCGCGCTGGCGCTTGCCCACAAAAATCACAAAAAAAATTGTTCTTTCAGCGCTGCTACTTTCACAGTGAACTCTCTAGAAGGAATACGTACACACCCTAAAGTGTTATCACTTAGTTTTGTTACACCCTGTATACATATACAAGCCATCTAAGACAGAAGTAAATTTAGTCTCTAGGAACCGCTAAGAGGTCTGGAATTGACAAAAGACAGTTAGATTTTAAAAGTATTTTTTGTCTTTAACGTTATATTAAGGTGGGTTAATGTGGGCCACTACCGGCGATTGCTTGAATTTTTTCAAGCTTAGCACACACAATTAAGATCATCGTATGTGTAAAAATTGTGCGACTTCCAAAAAGGAGGAGGTTATATGTTCGGCTGTGGTAATTTTTTTTGTCTGTCGTCGTCGTCGCTCTTGTATTGGCTAGAAAGGTTTTTTTTTTTGCCACGGTTTTTCTACATCACCAAACACGGTACGTTGGATCCTTCTGCAATAAATATTTTTTATATCACAGTGCGTCAATTCGACGCTAATCAAATTTATGTACAATTTAAACAAATACCTAGTCGCGAAAACTTTTAATTGGCATTTGTATTGTTACTCCGTAATCCTACCTTTGTGCTAGCTGTAAGTTTTCCTTTAAAATAAAATAAAAATAAATAAAATAAAAGTAGTACAACGAAATAGTATCAGTTACGAAACGTCATTTCATCTCAAACAAATAGATCGTTTCATTCCCAATTCCCTATTGTACAGTATTGTACAATCGAGCAATCTCGCTTGCGGTTGTATGAAGCGGCAAATAGCTTTTTTATAGGTCTTTATGTAATAGAACTCTATGTTCGCTTTTATATTTACCAATGCCAATAATATTATAAATGCGAAAGTGTGTCTGTCTGTCTGTTACCTCTTCACGCTAAAGCCGTTGAACTTATTTTGATAGGTCAAATACCCGTATAATTTGAGTCCCGGGAAAGGGTAGGATAGGATACATTTTATCCCGGAAAAGTGTACGGTTCCCGAGCGATAAGTAAATTTTTGTGCATCGGAGTTGAGGGTCATCTACTATTAATAGATAATTTGGCCTCTAGACTAGTAAATAAAATTAAATAATTGGTTAATTGAATATAATAATCGGCCAAGTGCGAGTCTGACTCGCGCACATAGGGTTCCGTACCGTTATAGAGAAAAAATAGGCCAACAATTGTGTTTTTTGTATGGGAGCCCCCCTTAATTTTTTATTTTATTTTGATATTATTATTAATTATTGAAGTACACATCTAAATAAGGCTTTTGTGGAAATTTCAAGTGCCTACCTGCTGCCATTTTTGATATCGAGCAGAAAAGGCCAAAAAAACACGTTTTTTGTATGGGAGCCTCCCTTCAATATTAATATTATTTTGTTTTTCGTATTTGTTGTTATAGCGGCAACAGATATACATGATCTGTGAAAATTTCAAAATTCTAGCTATAGCGGTTCTTGAGATACAGCCTGAAGACATACAGACAGACAGACAGACGGACAGACGGACAGACAACGAAATCTTAGTAATAGGGTCCCGTTTTTACCCTTTGGGTACGGAACCCTAAAAACTATAGGTCTACCAGAATCTGATGGCAAATTTAGACAGCTGATTTTCAAAAAATATCCTTATATTTTAAAAATATCATTGGAATAATTTAAATATTATTTGCATGTTTCACACACAGAATCAGCCGCTATAAAGAATTATTTTTAACAAAAAATTAAAACCGACTTCCAAGGTAAAAACAATAATAAAATCCTTATAATATGAACTAAAAAGTATTAAATAATTTTTCCTATCTAATAGTGCCTTTTTTCGAATTCGGCTAAACCTCAACTATTTCTGTACTCAATCTTCATCATTTTGAAGTCGGTACCAGATATAGCTGAATCTTCAGTTCTCTGACAGAATAGGTATTTGAAACTTTTGGAACTGGCACCGACTTCAAAATTATGAAGATTGAGTACAGAAATAGTTGAGGTTTAGCCGAATTCGGAAAAAGGCACTATTAGATAGGAAACATTATTTAATACTTTTTAGTTCATATTATAAGGATGTTATTATTGTTTTTACCTTGGAAGTCGGTTTTAATTTTTTGTTAAAAATAATAATTTCACTCTTTTTAGTTACCTCGATTGTTTTTCTTATTCTTATTAAGATGTAGATTGTTTTCCTATGTAAGTATTTTCATACTAAGGGTTCAATTTATTATCTCGATCGTGGGAATCGCAGACGCAATAGATTTTTAATTGTTAGGCGGCAGCCGGGTGCCGCTTGGGGATTGATGGGTTAATAGTTAAACTAGTGTAGTACCTATCGAAGCAACTTGCTTCTCTTTTTTCTTTCGAATCTCAAAAGTAATGTCAAATGTGTGCCTTACGCTTTGGAGTTAAGGTTGACTTTGTTATGTTCAATTTTGTGGTACATAAGTCGCTTATAACTTGAATCATTTATTTTGAAACAACATTATATTTTTATTAAAATCGCTATGAAAAGTACCAACGTGATGATCGCTATGAAAAGGACATAACGTGATGATATAATTATGGTGTTGTGGGGGCATATTGTATCCATATACAACCATGTGACACTGGTGACCCTGACGTGGTAATGATGATGATGATGATGATGATGATGAATGTAATTTGCATAGTAGCATATGCTTTCAGTTCTTAAAACAGCGCCTAAACCCCCAAACTTGTATCTATAAGGAATCCGGAGTTCTCTTAGTATTTTCGGAACCATAGTATACCTTGGTGCAAAATCTTGCGTTTTGGGAGCATATGCTTCGGATACTTCTCATAAAACCAAAATCACCATATGTTTCCATATAAATTTTGAGGAGTTCCCTCGATTACTCATGGATCCCATCATCAGATCACCAGTTTTGTGAAAATGAGACCAAATTGGAGGGAAACCTAATAGAACAAAACAAAAATTTTGAAAATCGGTTCACAAACGGCGGAGTAATCGTTGAACATACAAAAAAAAAAAATATCCGCAGCCGAACATATAACCTCCTCCTTTTTGGAAGTCGGTTAAAAAGTTACGATAAAGTTGTATTTAAAAAATGGCTAGACCATAAAGTTAATATACCTAACGGAATAGAGCAACAATCTCTAGCTGTCAAACGAAACCGAAAATGATTTACGTCTGTGTGTAAAAATTTGTTTACGTATACACTTAACAAGCATCTTTCTAAGAGATTAAGTTGTCAACGTGCCGATAAGTGCCGACTGGACGTCAAATACATGAAAAAATTGGTTCTGCTGTCATGTATCACACGTCTCTTTTTACCACGCAGTGTTACTGATAGTGACATCTCGCTTGCTCAGGCCTTTGTTTCTCTATTCCGCTAGGTATATTAACTTAATGGGCTAGACGCAATTAATATTATTAAAGTTTATTGCGCTCACGTAAACTACTAACTTCAGATCAGAAACTAAATATTCGCATCACCACCACGACGGTAGCGAAACGGCGAAGCCATACATATTTACTGGTATGTAGAATTTGTTGAAGTTAGGGTCAGTAGAGTTAGGCAGTGTAGATTCAGAAGCTTGACTCTACATGAGTTCTCATATCTTTTTCACAGGGTTAACCTTATGTAATCGTCTCGGCAACATTTTAACAGAAATTTTTTGTTGGGATTTAAATTTACCAATCAATTACCATTCCATGCGGGGAAATTCACAAAAACACAAGACGATTTCATTGTTTATTTTTTGCATTAATTGTTATTGTTGTAACAAAAAGTGTCGTGACATTCAGTGGCGTTACAGTTACCATCTGGGGCCTCATTCTAAATTCTTTCATGATAAATTTTTTTGATGGGGCTACCAGGTTATAATAAAACTGGTACAAATTACAATTCAAAAAATATATTTCTGAGGTAGAGCCTCACTGTGTGTTGCCAGTGGCAACTGGCAGCCCTTATTGGCCGCCACTGGTGACATTTTGAGGTTACTTAATTCATAGTAATTAATAGGTGGCAAAAAGTTGCTTCGAAGTAATTTATCTGACGCAAGCTGCGTACGGTCAACAACAAACCAGTTGTTCGGAATTTCATCCTTAATGCTATGGTAATAAGGCCTAAAAGTGAGCACTTGCGAGTGCCGCTACAGTTGTGACATCGTCGAGGGTACGCGGGTGCAGTATAATTAAAAAAATAGACACTTGAAGAAACTATTGCCATCGCGCTTCACCCTATTGTATTGTGTATTGTGATAGAGACAGATGCAGTAAATCAAGGTAACGTAGTCCTCTGATTCCTCCTTCAAAATAGAGCCTATCTAATAATTTTTTTAAATATCTTCAGGAAGAGTGAATCTATGCCTCTACGTTTTTATTTTATCTTAAAGATATTTCAAATTTGTTTTATGGTCGGTCGATTGGCGGGGTACGGGGCATTCATTTTTTGCGATTTTTGAAGGGTCTTATTTTTTTTATTAATTAGTAAATTAAAAAAAAATCGAACGTAGAGGCATAGTTTTAGCAGATCCCAATATTGTATAAAAATCATTTGTCTAGACGCATTGTCCAGGGAGTAAATTGGGGAATACGTTTGTATGGAGAAACAGTGCTTGCGTACCCTCTTAAGTGTTTGGATGCAAATTACAATTTAATCTAAACGTAAACAAATAGAGTTAATTCTTTAATTGTTGAAAATTGCACAGGAAATTGACTCTAAAATTGCTTTAACATTATAGAATATATAAGTAGAGTCATGTTATTGTAGTTTTGGTATGCATATAGAAAAAAATTGACTATCATATCATATTTCATCATCATATTTATTTGTTTGCTCAAAAACATGGTTACATGGGTTGTTACAGTTATTGTTACAGTGCGGCATGTTTTGCTATGATAATAGCGTGCAAAATTGAAAAAGAAACATTGTTTTGATTTTATCACTGTTTAGACTATCTGAAGAGTAACACTGACTTATATAATATGAATTTCAATAAATTATACACAGTTATCATTACACTTTAGGCCTTTAGGTATAGGCCATAATCCATGTCATGGACTCATGGTCAATACCAACACATCAAACATAATAATATTATTATGTATTATACTACGTTTACTCACTGCCAGACGAGTGGAACATTAATTACTTAAATGCTCTTAAATGTAATTAATTTAAAATGTTGACATAAGCCCCATACATTATCTGTCAAACTCATCATTAAATTGAAGGTAATTAAATGTCTCTGAGTACGGCGGCGGTCAGAGACATTTAATGATGATTAAACTTCAATTTAATGAAGAGTTTGACAGATAATGTATGGGGCTTATGTCAAAATCTTCATTTAATTACAGTTAAGTAATTAATATTCGTCTCTGAGTGTGGCAATTAAATATTAAACTAATAATACTTAAATTACTATATTTTACTACTATAAGTGCATCCAGAGATTTTTTACTTCGGCTTTTTACGAGATTTTCATGTTGTTACGATATTCGGAGGTCCAGCTAAAGGTGATCTAACACCACACAAACTTATCTGTAAATATGTATGGCTCGGCTGTTTCGTTACTAATTTCAGATCGAAACTAAAATTCGTGTCACCTCGGCGACGGTAGCGAAACGGCGAAGTCATACATATTTACTGGTATGTAGAATTTGTTGAAGTTAGGGTCAGTAGAGTTAGGCCGTGTAGATTCAGAAGCTTGGCTCTACATGAGATCTCATATCTTTTTCACAGGTTAAACATTATGTGGTCATCTCGGCAACATTTTACAAGAAATGTTTTTGGTGGGATAGCGTTTTCGGCATCTAGAACTGCCCCGGGGCAGGGCAGGCAGGGCGGCCGAATGGATACGGAAATAGCCGAACAAAACCGGTGATCCACGAAGCACTTAGTACTAGTACAATACGGAGTTTATGTAGTAATTTAAACTTCTGCTATTTTCGTATCCATTCGGCCTGCCCAGTGCCCTGCCCTGGGTGGGGCAGTTCTAGATGCCGAAAACGCTATTACAGTAGTGTATGGCGAGTGGCGACATAACGAGAGGACGCGTCACGCTTCAACACACGACATCCTGCGTCAAGTTACTTCACCGACAAGTTACAGGAAGTGTTCAATTATGGAAACTCCAAATTATACAGTGCGCTAAAAAACGGTTTTACTGTAGGCTCTTTATGCTAACGACTTTTGGTATTCGCGAGCTAAGAGCTTATACCGACTCAACTCCAACTTAACAAAGTGGAATTCTTTAAGATGTATGTTCTATTATCATTTTTTTTAATAAAATTAGGGGGCAAACGAGCAAACGGGTCACCTGATGAATACTAACTAATACCTTCGCTTAAGGACACTCGCATGGAGCTGACCTGGCAAAAATTTTTAGAAGATTAACGAAGACCATTACGGGTTTGTTAACAAAAACTTTTCAAAGATTATGACTAAAGAATTTTGTTGCCTAAGAAGAAGGTGCAATGTTTTCAAAGATCATTCAGGCCAGGAACTTTGAAAAACTTAGATGCCGGCAATCTAGCTTTGAAGTCTTTTTGCTTTCGCCGCAAAACTGAACCCGCGACCTAGTACCAAGGACACGCTAGTTACTAATTCGCAGAATGAACGAGAATTAAAATTCTAAATCGTAAAAATGTACAAAAACTACATTTCTTTTTATGTTTGTAAGTAATTATCATTCAGTTAGCTTCTATTTTAGGCATTTTATTATTGCATACGAATTTGACCCACGACCTCTAACGCGCCAGACAACAAGTAGATATTGTATTCGCTGTATTAATATTTTTATTAGTCACTCACTAATAAAAATGTTTTGTACGAAATCCATGCTAATATCATAAATGCGAAAGTGTGTTTGTCTGTTACCTCTTCACGCCTAAACCGCTGAACCGATTTTGCTGAAATGATATGGAGATACTTTGAGTCCCGGGAAAAGACAGATACATTGTGTCCCTGAAAAATGTACGGTACCCGGCGATAAACTAACTTTTGCGCAACAGGTGCGGCCGTGATCTAATGATTAAAATATAAGTAGTAAACAGAGTAGAACTGCTTATGTCTTGCACAATGTTTGTTATAATGTGAATGACTCTACAATCTACATATTTTAGCCACTCGTCATGTTACAAATGTTTTGATAGGCCTACTGTCGAGGAGATTGCCAAATGTTGTTCTCGTGTTACACAATTATTAAATCCGAAGGGCACGTTTAACGACTTAAAATTAAGAAATGGCTAGAACGTACCACATACGAAATTGTGCAAGAAAAGTTTGAATAATAGAGATAAAAACAAAATGAGATAAATTAGACTGAAAACCAAAAGGGGTGATTAAAAAAATCACAAATTCTTGTTAAGAAATGTAACGTATTTGAATCACCTTTTTTGCCATACAATATGATCACTATAAACTTGACGTTTTATAACGTGATGTGACTTACTTACCTACATGTATATTGTGGCAAGCTATTGTCACAAATAACGACAGAGATCAGAGTTTTTTGCCACAAAGACGCCTGTGTTTTTCCCATAATAATTAGATATTGTTCTATAGTGCAGCATAAACCATCATTACCATTGACGTAGTCTAGGTACTTAAATTATCTGTAGGTACAAAAACACGGACTTAAATTGATACGGTCCATTAAGATAAGTTTCAACTATGTTTCAATGTAGAATTTAATAGCAGATATAAACTTTTATTCGTTTGTGAAGTACTGGATTTATTAGCGTTTTAAAATAAAATGCACAGTAATAAATAAATTTAAATTAAGAAATTAAAAAAAAGACCCCCGCCAAACAACTTTAAAAAGTAATGAAATAATATTTACTGACTTTAAGTTTAAATAATATGTAATTCCTAAGTGTAAAGTGATATTTTAATCCATAATTGTTGTCACGGTGTGTCGGGGGACCGCCAACAACGACTTTTGCATTTTGTATCGCCAACTACGCCTGTTAAAGAGGATTTAGACCTTTTTGTAAGTTTATTTTTTCTGCGATTTTTAAATTGTGACATATTCTGAGGTGTGATTTTTTACAGAGAAAAATTTAGTGTGTAAAAAAGAAATGTATACCGAGAATGTGTAACGAGTTAAATAAACAATTTAAAGAGCTTCAGAGTGTTTAAATGAGTTTAAAGTATAAATGAGCTAATTGTCGAACATGGTGCCGAAACCAGGGAATGAAGTGAATAGTGAGTGCAGCGGACAAAGAGATTCGGACCGCAGTGAGTAGTGCGTGCAAACGATAGGAAAATTGGATTGCACCAGTAGTAGGTGTAAAGCACAACCGACCGTAAGTAGACTGTGTAACGAGCTTCAACTGGCTTGGACTTGTAAGTTGTATGAGCTGTGCGAATTGTCTTGGAATCAGATTATGCTAAGTATATGACAATTATATTGGCGCTATTGCGATCGTCGTAATGGAGTCACTTTTACCGGAGCAAAAGGAAATTGGTATACAGATAAACAAAGGGTTTACCAACTATAAAAAAACAGCCAAAGACAAATTAACTTCGATTTATATAGACACCAGATTGGAAAGCTTAGAACAATTATGGACAAAATTTAGAGAAAACCATTATAAGATTGCAAGCGCTGTACCTGAGCACGAAAGATCGCAAGTTGCTTATTTTGAGGAAGAGTGGTATGTATGACACTGTGGAAGAGAGATACATTGAGTACAAATCTAAATTAAGGTTATACATTATTAAGAAAAGCGAGGTAGGAGATGCACCTGCGATTTCTGCATGCAACCAAAGCTTTAATGCCGCAAAGCCAGAGGTTAAATTACCTCAGATCCAGATTCCTACATTTTCGGGAGCGTATGAGGAGTGGCAAAGCTTTCACGATATGTTCCTCTCGCTCATTCATAATAATGAATCTTTAAGTGCTGTGCAGAAGATGCACTATTTGAAGTGCGGCTTAAGAGGCGAGCCTGCAATGCTATTGCGAAGTATGTCTATTACCGAATCAAATTACACGGAAGCTTGGGACAAACTAGTTAAGCGGTACAGCAATAAGAGATACAATGCGAATGAGGTTATGAAAAAACTATTTTTATTGAAAGCCGTTAATAATAAGTCTGCAACCGCTATTAAGAATCTACTTGATACTACGGCAGTTTGTTTAAAGTCGCTTCAGAATTTAGGAGTTGAGACGGATAAATGGGATCTGATTATTATACACATTACTGTCTCCAAGCTAGACTATGAAACAAGGTCAGACTGGGAGTCGGAAGTAAGCCGTAAAGAGACAGACAATTTCCCAACCTGGAATGAGTTAGTTACATTTTTAAAGAAGAAGTTCAGAACCTTAGAGATGTTGTCCGATTCCAAGTCCGGTCGACGCTTTGCACCGTCGAACGAGATTAAAGCCTATCAATCTTCAACTGTCCAAAATGAGAGAAACTGCGTTATGTGCGACAAACCACACTTGTTATACCAATGCAAACAATTCGAATCTAAGTCTCCCCAAGAGAGATCAGAGTTTATACAATCCAAGAGGCTTTGTTTCAATTGTTTTGCACACACCCACAATGTCAAGAACTGCCATCAAACTACGAGTTGCCGACGTTGTGGTCGAAGGCATCACACACTGCTGCATTTCGAGAGAAGTCGGCCTCAAGAGGTTACCAGAGCGTCAACTTCATCCACTGATGCTGCATCCAACGTAGTAGGTGCAGTTCTCAGTCATGAGAGAGAAACTCCAAAGTATGAGAAGAAAGTAGTAGCTCATTTTACCAACGAGAATTATCAAAAGCATAACAGAGTATTGTTAGCTACAGGTTTAGTGAGGATTAAATCGCAAAATGGCTACTGTCAAAGTGCGCGTGTGTTAATTGATCAAGGCTCAGAAGCATCTTTTGTAACTGAAAGTGTAGTTTAATCACTTGGTCTTAAACGCACACCAGTTAATAGCTTAGTGACAGGTGTTGGTGAAGGAAAGATTGTATCTAAGAGCATTGTTAATTTTGAGTTAGAGTCACTTCAGAATTGTAACTTTTCTTTATCAATTAATGCATTTGTTTTGACTTCATTGACATCATTTCTTCCATCTTGTAAAGCTTCCATTCTGAATTGGCCAGACCTCCATGAATTGCCGTTAGCAGATCCTTATTATGGTTCACCTGGAAAAATAGACGTTATTCTAGGAGTAGAGGGCTATAGCCAAATATTATTAAGTGGGCTTCTCAAACATCCTTCGCCTAGTGGTCCCATTGCTCAGAATACCCAGCTAGGCTGGATTATATCAGGCAATGCAGGTCGCACAACTGCAGAGTCAACACCAAGAGTTGTTAGCTGTCATCTGAAATTACAAGAAGATAGTATACTAAAACAATTTTGGGAGATCGAGAGGGAGCCAGATATGATGGAAAAGAAATTAACAAGAGAAGAAAAAAGATGTGAAGAGATATATGAGACTACAACTACGAGAACCATAAAAGGTAGATATGTTGTAAGGTTGCCATTTCGAGATCCTGATCCACAGTGTATATATGGTAAATCCAAAGAGATCGCAATGAAGAGGTTTATATTCTTAGAACGCAAACTTAGTAGAGATTCATACTTACGACATGAGTACACGAAGGTCATAAATGACTATCTAGAACAGAATCATATGGAGGAAGTGACTGATAAATGTGAAATAGAAAATTCTTATGCTGTTTATCTTCCACACCACGCTGTAGTACGGGAAGATAAAGAGACTACAAAAGTCAGAGTTGTTTTCGGCACCATGTTCGAAATTAGCTCATTTATACTTTAAACTCATTTAAACACTCTGAAGCTCTTTAAATTGTTTATTTAACTCGTTACACATTCTCGGTATACATTTCTTTTTGGCAAAAATAAACTTACAAAAAGGTCTAAATCCTCTTTAACAACGCCAAGTCACTGATTGTCTCGATTCGGCTCGCTGTGAACTGACCCTCAAACTATAATGTTATGTGAAATCAAAGATCTACATTAGCGGTCCCCCGACACATGTTGACAACAATTATGGATTTAAATATCACTTTACACTTAGGAATTACATATTTAAACTTAAAGTCAGTAAATATTATTTCATTACTTTTTAAAGTTGTTTGGCGCGGGTTTTTTTTAATTTCTTAATTTAATTTCATTTCATGCTTTTTAAAGTTGTGTTGGTTATAGTGCAGAAATAACCCAATGAATACCATCTATGAATGTCCTCTTGGATGAGGCCGTCAATATGAGTCCAAACATGAAACCTCCACTTTGGGTTTATATGGAGCTCGGCTCCTATAGAATTCAGGTGATACTGCAGCAGCAGGACGCAAATATTTACTGTTTATCTACGTCTTACTAGTTGTCGCAATTAAAATGAGCCCAAACACGAAACGATTGCTCTAAGTTGGTGAGGAGTTGGGTATCATATTGATTACCAGGTGATGCTGCAGCACCAGGTCAACTTTCCATTAATGTGTATATGTTACAGCCAAAGTAATAAATCCGGATATTATATAGTATATAGTATTATCTAGCCATTATTTATAATGTCTACTCAATTTAGATAAAGTGATAATTGACACAGAATTAATCACTTTAACTAGCAATTCTATATAATATCTTCAAAAACTTGGATAATGTAATAAAACAAGTAGGTAAAGATTATAAAATTATATTTTATTTTGCCTTAAGCATACCTAACACTGCCAACATTGGACTTTGAGCGCTTTGATGTGCGCTAAAAAACCGACATCGAATGGCAAAGTGCAAATGTTTTAACAAAGCTTTGCATAAATACTCAAATACCCGTGCTACACATGTGTACAAACAAGTTTTCAAATAAGTGATCAAATGTTTGTGCTGTGTCTGGCGCCGGCTTTAGGAAAGGGCTCTTGTTTAACATTTCGGAGTACCTTTTTCGTAGTTCCGTATGTACTGTGACCTCAATCACATCCCATCAGGTCGACCGCGACCGTTGACATTCACACTGCGACCTTCATTTGCCCACCTTCACTTTATAAACAAACTACATAGGGACCTCATCTCTCTCTCATCTCTTTTTCACTCTACAAACAAACTACGTAGTTAGCGACTCTCTTTTTTCTCTCTCTTTGTCTATCGACAATCTCTCATCCCTACATGTGCATATTGGACATTAGTACAATAATTTACAAAAGCTATTACTTGATTTGTAATAAAAAATCATAAAAAGACGTGTTTGCAAAACTTTAAACGCGATTTACTCGAAATTCCAAATTAATTTGTAAGTTATTCAATTCATGCACGTCTTTAATTATGATTTAATTAGCGAATTGATGATTACGAGCACAGGCCATGGGCCCGATCTAATGGGGGGCCGACCCGGGCACCCATCTTCTAACCTAGCCATTAGCTATTCCATCACCACCCAAGTTTGAGAATTTTACGTTCTAACCTATTTCAGGTTGGATAGTGGAAATATTTAAATATTTTACTTAAATATTCTCCCCATTCCCAACAAAACTAGCTTATGACTTATATTATATGGTTATTGGTTTTCTGTATGTAAATGCGAAAATTATCTTTGCCCGGAGCGGCTAAATAGCTCTAGCGGGCCTTGGCACAGGCTGAGAATTAGTGTGTTAGTCCATCGTAGCTCCCAAACCGACAAATCAAATTTAAATCGATAGATTTGTTAGCTATAATATTTTATCATCGGTCGCTCAGAAATTTGGTTTAAGTTTGTAGCTTTGTTGATATTTTTTCAATATCAGAAAATCTTATTAACCCTAAAAGCCTAATCTATCTCAGGAGTACACAAAGCCTTAACATACGTCTCAGAGGCGTGTACACATATAATTCACAATTTTTATGTAAAAATAGCATTATTTTGTTATATGAATATTAAGCTAACGATGAAAATAATAAAACGAAATTTTATGAATAATTACTATAGTGACAGTTATTTATCACAACAATAAAAATATGTGCAAAAATTGGAACAAAAAATCAGCTTCCTCAAAAATTAACAGAAACATATTATTTTTCTGAAGAAATATTCATTTTTTTTATTCTAATCAGTTATTCATATAGCAAACATATAAACTGATTCGATTTCAAAAGACTAGGTAAACCTTAAGAGCAGTCTACACACATAAACCTTACGCTCGCTACACACAGATTTTTCAACATTTATAACAGACCAAATTGGATATTTTTCTTTTTTTTTATAGCAATAAAAGGTGCAATATTGACGTAAAGACGAAACATATTCAGTCACATAACAATTTTTTTCTTCCCTTTAAAAGTCGTCGATAATTTGGTCATTCTCAACTTCAGTACCCGAATCTTCGAATTATCTTCCCCGTTTAGTATTGCTAAAATATAGTCTTCGTTTAATTTTTGAGACTGTGACATTTTATGTCTGAAACAACGCCGAAAAGAACATAAAAAGTACGAAAAACAAGCAAAAGTAAACTCTCATATAAACCTAGTTAAAACTTAAAACTTACACAATGCTAATTGCTAAACATTACGTCTCGCAGGCGTGCAATCCTTCAATAAATCAAAAATGGCGGAACTTATTTTCATGATAAGGACATCGTATGCTAGTTCCTGGCTTCCACTGAGTTGGCGTAAGAGCACAACGCACTACCTTCAATCATTAGAAAAATACAAACGATATTCGATTTCGTGTACGCCTCGCAGACATAGATGGGCTTCTAGGGTTAATCTTATAAATAAATGAAGAAGAAGACAGAATTAAGTAATCCATGTGGATGACTTCGTCTACGTTGGAAAAGCTATTTGACTGATTTTTTTAAATAAGGGGGCAAACGAGCAAGCGGGTCACATAATGAAAAGCAACTACCGTCGCCCATGGACACACGTAACATCAGAAGAGCTGCAGGTGCGTTGCCGGCCTTATAAAATGCGTTCGACTCTTCTTGAATGTTTGCAGGTCGTAATGGTCCGAAAATACTGCTGGCGACAGTTAGTTCCAGAGTTTAATAGTGCGCGGCAGAAAGTTACGCGAAACGATAATGATATGCTACATCCTGAATTATTCTTCCTTCATTAATTATGACCTTTGAGGTTAAAAGCAACTATCATCGGACTACCGTAAGTTAAATGCGAAGGACTGTTTTTATACATACAAGTATAATTTATCAAGTAAAGTTTACTATACTGTATTAACCATTAACATATCTTAATGCATTTTGAACTTTATCCTTTAAAGTTAAGGTGTGAATTGCCATTTCAAACGTCCGGTTACCTATCAGGTGATCAGCTACCTAAGTAAAGAAATTCCAGTCCAAGAACAGTGCGTTCTAATTTTGCTGTCGCCCAACTCATCATCATCAGCCCTGATACTAATTAAAGTATTTAAAAATTGCTGTCATCTGCCATGCCAAATGTACTGACGTGGGATAAGCTATGTTAAGTCGTAGAATAGCAAAATCGGGCTAAAACTGGTGTTGAAACTACCTAGATATTCTATCCATTACTATGTATTGTGAAAACCAACAGCTTATATACTTATAAAATTTACAAAGAGCATTTTTTTGATAATCATATATGGGAAACCTGTTATTGGTTTTATTGCGTATATATTCATCTGCGTCAGTATATGTATAAGGGTAATTATAAAAAAAAACTTTGCGACTGATGATGACGTCATACTGTTTTAATAACTTGAGCGGTATGAATTTGAGTAAGCGAAACGCTTACGTAGAGCGACTGGAAATACATAGCGGGCAACTTCAATATTAAAGATAGATTCAATTTTTCCAAGTGAGGTTATACATTACGAACTACTAAAAAGTTCACTTTGAGCAAACTTTTGTGAGCTGCTTTATTAATGATTATTGGTTACTGATATTCTATTTGAGGACTTATGCTTTTTATTTTGGTACATTTTTTTAATGAAAACTACAGATTGTTAAAGGGGAATCATAAAACGAGCGAATAAAAAAACACTTTGCGGCTGATGATGATCTTGAGCGGTATGAATTTGAGTGCTTTATTTGAGTATTTACATCATATTAATAAATATAATAAAGTACTACAAAATGTGATTTTCCTATTAGTATTAAAAAATATTGAATTTTGTAAAATGTAAAATTTTGAATGTTCCTATTAGTATTAATAAGAAGTTTTAATTTTTTTTAGTTGACTAAAGCGTCTTATTTTATTTTTGTTCATTTAAGTAAATGCATATTACTTTATTTTTACGGAGTAAGTATATTGTTTTATTTACCTTAAAATTTAAATATTAAAATTTCTTAGCTTATAGAATAATAGTGTTTCATCAAATAGTTATTTCATTTTTTTTTATGAAATAAGGGGGCAAACGAGCAAACGGGTCACCTGATGGAAAGCAACTTCCGTCGCCCATGGACACTCGCAGCATCAGAAGAGCTGCAGGTGCGTTGCTGGCCTTTTAAGAGGGAATAGGGTAATAGGGGAGGGTAGAGATGGGAAGAGAAGGGAATAGCGGAGGGAAAGGAAGGGAATAGGGTAGGGGATTGGGCCTCCGGTAAACTCACTCACTCGGCGAAACACAGCGCGAGCGCGGTTTCTCCGGTCGAGCCGGCCCATTCGTGCCGAAGCATGGCTCTCCCACCTATAAAAGAAATTCTCAGATCTCAGACCCGATTCTCAGACCTAGTGATATTCACTAGGTCTGAATATGCATATAAAATTTGGTAAAAATCAGTAAAGCCGTTTCGGAGGAGTACGGTAACTAACATGACACGAGAATTTTATATATAAGATTATAATGAGAATCGAGTACCGAGTACTCACCTTAAGTATTGAACATGTCTCACCAGTCATGCTGTATAATGATATTATAGATAACTAAAAACCTAAAATAATAAAGGTACATCAATACCAAAAGTCCAGAAAGAAGAGGTCGGTCGAGAAGACTAATAAATATGTACAGTTGTTGTTAAATTCAATATTAAAATAAATAGATAAAATATAACTCTCAGTAAATATACTACACATAAAATTAAAATAGTTTTTTTAATAAAATTACTTACAATGTTTTTATAATATCGAGATGTAACTCAAATTTTAACAAGTTACTAAATAGTAGGTGATTGTTTAAAAAATATGTATTTTAATTGTAGTACATATTATGTAAAATGTGGTTTAGTAACTAATGGAAGAAAGATTTTTTGACGTTACTTGAGGTCCGTGTTGCGCTTGGTGGAAAGAATTTATTTTTATTTATTTAATTCTAGTTTCAGTCTTTACCAAAAAGAGAAAAATTATAACATTTTCATAGAAAAGACTTAAACGAGAGCGCAGCTACAGCCAAGTAGAATAATAATTGAATATTATAATATTTTTGTGCACTATTATGATAGTATCTAAATTTTAAAAACTGTAGATACTAATTTAGGTGATTGTGTTGTCAATATATTAATCCTAATGATAGAGTAATATTAGACTACTTCTATAAAATATATTATAATTAACGAAGTGTTTTTTAGTCAAAATTTATGATATGAAAGGTCAATTTCATTTTCAGAATTAAACTCAAGAGCTAGCCAGATAGCAATCTCTAAATATCCATATTATAGATATTATAAATGCGAAAGTGTGTCTGTCTGTCTATTATTTCTTTACGACCAAACTGCTGAACCGATTTTGCTGAAATTTGGTATGAAGATACTTTGAGTCCCGGGCAAGGACATAGGATACTTTTTATGCTGGAAAATGTACGGTTTCCGTGCGATAAACGAATTTTGGCGCAACGGAATTACGAGCGTCATCTAGTAAATTATAAAACTCAGAGTAATTATATTACTTAGGGCCTGTTTCACCACTTCCTGATAAAGTGCCGGATAGGCTATCCATATCTTTTTTGACATATTCTCCATACTCTATCTGTCAAGTTAAGTAGTGGCTAGCCTATCCGGCACTTGTCAGGAAGTGGTGAAACAGGCCCTTTAAGAAATTGTTACTTCCATTCGAGTAGGTATAAAAGTAGAATGAGCAAATGAAGGATAATGATGTATAATTAGCCCCAATAACTATAATAGCTGCGTTCGCTCATTGTATACTCACGCCAGCTTCTAGGTCATACTTAAGACCTAAGTAGGTCTCTTAGGTATCTTCTATCTTCTTAGTTCTTACTGCCGCACTTACGTTCTCTCACTCACGTAATTAATGTTCCAACATTAATAACTTAAATGTAATTAATTTTAAATTTTGACATAAGCCTCATACAGTATACACTATCTGTCAAACTTTTCATGAAATTGAAGGTTAATCATAATTAAATGTCTCTTTTTACATACAACATTTAAGTAATTAATGCGCCACTCTGAGTGCGTTAGTCAGAGTCATTTAATGATGATTAAACTTCAATTTAATGATGAGTTAGACAGATATAATGTATGGGGCTTATGTCAACATCTTCCTTTAATTGCGCTTAAGTAATTAATATTCTATTATATCCATGTGTATTCTGCCCATCCTAACCTACGGTGCTCAGACCTGGTCATTGACCGAGTCGCAAAGGTCCCAGCTCGGGGTTTGTCAAAGAGCAATGGAGCGCAGCATGTTAGGTGTAAGACTAGCTGACCGAATAAAAAATAGCACGCTGCGCTCCAAAACAGGTGTTAAAGACGTCGGCATGAAAGCTGGAAAATTAAAGTGGGACTGAGCGGGTCATACCAGCCGCATGCATCCTGACCGTTGGGCAAAGGTCACCACAGAGTGGGTACCAGAGGACGGACGACGCCACCGTGGACGGCCTCGAAAAAGATGGACTGGATGCCTACAAGCCAGGCTGGCCCGCGGTGGCGTTAGACCGGGACAGATGGAAGACCTTGGGAGAGGAATTTGCCCAGCAGTGGGATAGTATAGGCTCGTAAAAAAAAAATTCGTCTCTGAGTGCTACAATAAGCTATTTTTAATAAATAATAAATATCAACAATAGAAGTTTTTGCTACTTATTGAATAAAAACTACCCTAGTTACAAGACGTTAGTCTTTGAAAATAGATGACTCACCTGGCTACTTGCTGATTATAATTAAAAACGTAAAAATCGTGTGAAATTCTCGCTGATAAATTGTTTTAAGGCAACAATAAAGAATAGCTATAAAGTTGTAATTATTTAAAAAAGCGGTAAAAAAATAGCGTCGTAAATTTGTGATTGTTATCGCATTGTGTGCAGACCTTGTACTAGACGAGGGTTTGTACAACGATGTACTGGATGTAGGGAACTTGCAGCTGTATAAAGAAGGAATTTTTTGTTGTATAAGTGTTTACAGTAGCGACATTGTAACTGTACACAGTAGTAGACCTGCAACTGGATACAGCAAGGAAGTATACAGCAAGGAATTTGCAGCTGCGAGTAGGATATTGGAAGGATACATTTAGAAAAATCGCAGTAAATAACGGCTGCACTCAGAGACATTTAATGAACCACTTTTGAAGGACTTTTGAAAAAAGAAGAGCACTCATACTTATCTTTATTAGCTTTTTTATAAACTTTGATTTAATAAAGAGTTTTACAGAAAATGAATTTAGTTTATGCTTAATTTCTTTATTTAAACATATGCAGTCATTAAACCTGAAGGTGGCCGTAAGTTGCTTATGCGATATAAATTATGATAGCTAGCCCCCACTCATTTCGGCATTGGTAATTGGTATAAACACAATACACAAGGACATACACTATACTCTTTGTTCTAGTCAATACTCTCTATTCCTTGTAATGCACTGGGAAGAATGACTTATACAACTGGCACAAGAAGCTTAAGAAGAAGAATAAAAAAGCTGAAAGATTAAGAAAGAAATAATATACATTGCAAGTCACATCATACTTTGAAAAAAATCAAAATAAGTGAGTCATTTGGAATCGTGTTCGTATAGGTAAAATTCGTGGTATGGTGTTTAGGGTGCAACATCTGAAAGATGATGCGTCAATGTTGTCTAACAATACCGCGATTATCTTCGTCTTCCTCCTTATAAGGCATGACCCAGGGCCTTTGACGTCGAACAAGATAAAAAAAAATATATTTCAAGTACAAGCTCTTTTATTGTCCTATTGACTCTACAGTATCAAATTCTATAATATATCATTTTGAGAATTGTGCAAATTGAGTATGCTGTGATTGCATTCAGCATATTATGCTGCATGACCCATTGGTTTTACCAAACAATTTATGTATTACAGGAACATAATTATACAGATGAACATATCGCAAGTTTACAACCAGACATAACAAAAAACACGACTTTTCAGTAAAGGTCTTGAAAATCACGAAATAAAAAAAATAAAAAAAAACAGAATCGTGTTTTATTAGATCCATAAGATAGATATCTAGACTGGTTTTCATGTGAATGATAAAATATATTTAGAAAAATATTAAATAAAAATATAATCTAGGTATGTAGGGTTTTTTATCATATCTATATATATATATATATATATATATATATATATATATATATATATATATATATATATATATATATATATATATATCATATATAGGTATGTAGGGTTTATTTTCGATCAATTCCATTAAAATTTGATTCTGTAATTTTAATAAATTTTCAAGAATTTAGTACAGAATAATTTTGGAAGGGAATGTTTTCCCTTACTGTTGTGAATGCAACAAGGTTTAAATTAAGAATGTATAAGATGTCTTTAAACTCGTTAAAATTGTTTAAATTTTACTTAATTAAATTAAAGTAATATATAATGATAAATAAAACAGATTACTAACCTTCGCCAAAAGATCCAGTGAAATCCTGTAGTAATCCTTCAATTGACACTGGCCAAAATAATTTGAACTTTCGTAAAAAAAAAAAACAAAGTTCTGCGCGCGCGCGGATCGTGGCAGGAATAAGTTGCGACTGCGCGGCGTTCGGCGTTTCCATGGCCACCGGTGGTATGGTGATTGGTGACCTTAGTGAAGGCTTCTGAAGACTAGCATAAGAGATCCCCTGGCTCGAATAGCCTACGGCCTACTGTTTACTGCATATAGTCACGTAGGCTACTTTTTGTACAATAATAATGAACCATCGAAAAAATTGAGTCATAGGCAGATAACGGACCTATGTCATTTGGTCGGGCTATGTCAATTTAATGTTAGAAGTAACATAATATATTATAAATAGCATAATAATATATATTTATGGTAACCTTTTGCCAGTCCGACATCTGCCTATGAATTAACAACTATAATACAAAAAGTTGTGACACGCTTAGGTATTACGGTATACTTTGGATAGTATGACGGAAAAATGTACAGTTCCCACGTGATACGAATTCCAGCGCAATAAAGTTACTGGCAACATCTAACAGAAACTAAATTAGTAACAGAGAACGCGGAAAAGGGCCTGTTATAATGTTATAAGGAACGACCAGTTATGCAATATACAGCTGGGCGGTTAGGCAAGTGCTCTACATAGTACATATTATGACTATCATAATATAGTAGGCTATAATTACTTACATCTCAGTGCATACAAGTAAATACTATAATTACCTATAACTTTGTACAAATCAGATTTGGGTATAGTCAGTGCCGAATTTATATTTTTTGAGTGTAGGCCGCCGTATTTCCGCCGCCCCATGGACGAAATCTGTCGGCCTAATATGGATGTTGCCGCCTCTTAGGACGCTGCTGCCCGTAGGCCTATACGGCCTGTTTATAACAATATTTATATAATTGTTAATTTTTAACCGACTTCCAAAAAGAGGAGGTTATTTGAGTACCATGTCCTACACCAACGTATTAATATTTAGAATGTAAGATTGACTTGATTCATACATTCACGTCGTCAGTGAAGCTTGCCAAATACTAAATATCATGTCCACCAATTAATAACCGAACATAATAAACAAAAGACTGGAAGATTCAGCTAAATTAGCTTAGCAGTTTCGGTTTCGATGCAATCTTCATATTGCATTAGAAAGTTTCAACAACTTGGAAGTCAGAGAGATTTTTGCAAAACTTTAATTAAAGGAAGATTTTTTTTTATGAAATAAGGGGGCAAACAAGCAAACGGGTCACCTGATGGAAAGCAACTTCCGTCGCCCATGGACACTCGCAGCATCAGAAGAGCTGCAAGTGCGTTGCCGGCCTTTTAAGAGGGAATAGGGTAAAAGGGGAGGGTAGGGATGGGAAGGGAAGGGAATAGGGGAGGGTAGGGAAGGGAATAGGATAGGGGATTGGGCCTCCGGTAAACTCACTCACTCGGCGAAACACAGCGCAAGCGCTGTTTCACGCCGGTTTTCTGTGAGAACGTGGTATTTCTCCGGTCGAGCCGGCCCATTCGTGCCGAAGCATGGCTCTCCCACGTATAAAATTTTGAGTCTCCATAAATTTTCTGTAAAATTCTTCTTTAAATTAAGTAACGTAATAATTAAACGTCTCTGAGTGCAGCCGTTAGAAAGCAACTGGATTTTGAGCTTGCAATGTCTTATATCAAACCTTATATTATATTTTGGATGTCTTTAAACAATTGAATATGATTTGACTAAAGGCTCCATCTCTGTATATCATTTACCCATCAATCCCCAAGCGGCAGCCGGCTGCCGCATAGCAATTGAAAATCTATTGTGTCTGCGATACTCACGATGGAAATGTTTAGCTACAAAATGGTATTATCTAAAACGTCAATCTAATACTGAACTTCCCTGTTACGAGTGCCCATGGACTATGGACCATATAAGTGCATAGTCCATGGACCATCTTATCGCCAGGTGAGCTGCTGCTCGTTTTTAGGGTTCCGTACCCAAAGGGTAAAAACGGGACTATTACTATTACTAAAACTTCGATGTCTGTCCGTCTGTCCGTCTGTCTGTCACCAGGCTGTATCTCAAGAACCGCTATAGCTAGACTTCTGAAATTTTCACAGATTGTGTATATGTGTTGCCGCTATAACAAAAAATACTAAAAATAAAATAAATTAAATACTTATAGGGGGCTCTCATACAACAAACGTGATTTTTTTTGCTATTTTTTGCTCTTAATCAATAACGGCAACACATAGGCAATTGAAATGTTCTCAAAATACTTAATAGTATTTGTACTTTAATAATTAATTATAAAATTTAAATAAATTAAATAATTGAAGGGGGCTCCCATACAAAAATTCAATTTCTAGCCTATTTTTGCTCTGTAGTGGTACGGAACCCTTCGTGCGCGAGTACAACTCGCACTTGGCCGATTTTTAATTGATTTTACAAAATCATTATACCTGCTGCTAGTTTTATTTCACAAAATTCAACCTATGTACGTCATATTATGTTAGTGCAACCAGCATTTGTATTGCACGACGGAAGCAGTTTCTACGCTCATCCTGAATACAACATCACATTACGAAAATATATGAAAATATTCAGCAAATGCCCTTGTTTCTTCACGTTATAATCCTCAGAGTCTAGTAGTCTTCTTCTGCCACGTTTTTGAAGCCTTTTCCATCCCAAGTTCTAGCTGGCAGTGCCAAAATGAGACAGTCCTTGCAGGATGGCTTGACGCTGATTAGGTATGCTGACCTGCATACACACGTTTTCCGAATTTTATTTCCGAATTCGTTTTCTGTATTCGGAAATTCGAATGCATAGAATTAGTAGAAAATACATCAACTGACGCACCGATTCGTTTTTTTCCGAACAGGACGAATTCCGCACGTACGTTTCGAGTGCAAGCCAGCGCGTTCGCGAGTGAAGAAAAACCGGTCAAGTGCGTGTCGGGCCACGCGCAATATAGGGTTCCGTAGTACCGCTAGTTTTTTTAATTTTTTTTATGGTCAATGAATGTACATTTATAACGTGTTTTACACTACTAACAACATCATCTCAGTTACTTTCAAAGGAATTTGAACGAAAAGTTCCTTTATACTTCGCCGAATATTACTCAATAACTTAAATGAAGTCTTCTTAGCCGTGATAGTTTTCCTTTTAAATTCAGCATATTTCCTACTCCCGTGAATTTTTTCACATTTCCAGAAGCAACCGTTTAGCTGGTAGAAGGGGGGGACACTGGACTCTAACGATTTTTTCCACTTTAAAACTTAATATTTCACAAACGGATCCCTAAATCGGAAAATGATCTATAAATACTCATAATATTTTAAAAAAATCTATCCAACGACACCCGGGCCCACACGATGGGGTGGACGCGAAAAAAAAATTCATCCCCGCTTGATGTGAAGGGAAGGTACTTACCATAAAAAAAAAAAAAGATTTCATGTACCATTTTGTTGGCATCATTAATATGTACAATCATGCCAAATTACAGCTTTGTAGATCCTATAGTCTGTGAGCAAAACCGCGGACAGACAGACGGACAGACGGACGGACAGACCGAAACTATAAGGATTCCTTGTTGACTACGGAACCCTAAAAACAAGCGTTTGCGCTAGTCTCACGAAGTTCCAAATCGAAATTCCACTTTACGAAATCAAATACGGAAAACGTGTGCGTGCGGCCAGCCTAATTGAAGATTTTTGATTTCCAAAAAAGAAGGTTCTATGTGCAGCTGTTTCTTTTACTTTGTCTCTAATTTATTTTTGGAACTATTGCTCAAGGCAATCTTAACAATTTTGGAGTCGATGCCAGCCCGAAGAATTTCAGACATTTCAGTGCATTTCAGAAACGTTGTCTTTGCTTTGGAATGTATGACACAATTTTTTGTTTAAAAATAAATATTCGTGCTTCATGCTTGATACTCTAATATACATATTTCTTGTCTATTCTGCTACCTAGAATACTATGTAGTACTATAATAAAACATAATATGTAGAATAAGATAATATCTTAAAATTGCTTCACTCTGATAAGCTCTTTAAAATCTTCCGCTCTTAAAAAGCCTAATATTTAAAGAGACATTTTGTAATCCTGATGTGTCATCGCGTTGGCTAAAACATAGGCCGCTTAAACTGTCGCAATATTTTTTATTTAAATATTATCTTAACATGTAGGTCGAGCATTTTTATGAGTGTGTAAATAAAAACCTCGTAAGAGCTAAATACCCACTTAGCTGTCACATCGCGCGCAGTCAAAGTACTATTAAATTGCATTTTTTTGCAATTTCAGATTTCATGATTCGTAAACTGATTATTTATTTAAGACACTCGCGTAACTATTTTAGAGTTGCGTTCTCAATTTGTCCTTAAAACCAACCGATCATATCCTACCCCACTTCCTTCCCGACTATCAAAATCATTTCAGTCACCCTCTTGGCGAAATAGACGAAAAGTTTTTTGTGTCACGCCAGTTTTGTGAGAGACTGTTGCGATCCACTCAAGCTGGCCTGTTCGTGTCGAAGCATGACTCCTACGTTTTATTTCGTTTAAAAAAAGCACCGAAAAAGTTCAGATAAAGCGATCGTGAAGCCCTATTCTAACGGCCGCACTCTGTGACCTTAAGGGCTCCCACACATAATTGCGAATTCGCATCGCATCGTAAATATCTGCGTCAAAACTCATAATAAAAATGACATTGCGATGCGATACGATGCGAATAATTATTAATTATTAAATACTCAACAAACAACTTTAACAAAATCAAGACTGACATAAACTCCAAGCTTTTATGTCAAACTCTTTATTACATTAAAGTTAAGTAATCATTAAAAGTGTTACTAAGTGCACCCGATAATATACGGCCGCGGTCGCTTGGCCGGTGAATAGGGCATAATTACATTAGGCCGCGGTAAAATTTTTATTGGAGGCGAAGTGTTGTAACGCTATGTTTTCGGCTCGCCTGTCGAAATATCAAACTAGTTCCCAAATTTCTGCGACCTTCGCCTGCCACGGGGCATGTAATTTCATAACCCACGGTATGGTTAACATTGTTTTTTTTTTACTTTTTACTACATTACGGCGAAGGCCCGCGAAGCAAAGAGTTTTGATAGTCCATTTACGTGGAAAAGTATATTTGTTCCGCCGTAGCGCATACGATTGCAACTTTGCGTCATTGCAAAGATTTTAGGTTTGATGACTAGAACTCCTTGGTTTATCCTACTATCCTACTAATATTATAAAGGCGAAAGTTTGGATGTATGTATGGATGTATGGATGTTTGTTACTCTTTCACGCAAAAACTACTGAACGGATTTTAATGAAACTTTACAATATTATAGCTTATACATCAGAATAACACATAGGCTACAATTTTAACCGACTTTCAAAATGGAGGAGGTGTTATGTTCGTTTTTTTATGCTCAACGATTACTCCGCCGTTTATGAACCGATTTTCAAAATTTTTCTTTTGGTGTATAGGTTATCATCCCAATTTGGTACTATATTCATAAAAGTGGTGACCTGATGAAGGGATCCATAAGAAATCGAGGGAACTCCTCAAAATTTATATGGAAACATGTGGTGACTTCGGTTTCGTGAGCAGTATTCTAAGCATATGCTACCAACAAGCAAGATTTTGCACCAAGGTATACCATGGTTCGGAAGGTGCTGAGAGAACTCCTGACTCTTTATAGATACAAGTTTGGGAGTTTCGACGTTGTTTTAAGAACGGAGAGCATATGCTACTATGCAAATTACATTCATCATCATCATCATCACTACCATAAACTATTATAGAACCATGTATCGTCCCGTTTTACCCTATTATTGGTACTTTTCATAGTATTTTATTATATATCACTTAAACCGCGGGTAACACCGCGGGGCACAGCTAGTATTTAAATATTTTCTCTTTTGGGTTGACGCTTTTAGTTCTATACAATAACTCACTTTCCAAACTCTACATTATCGTTCAAAAAGTCCCCTCGAAGTTGACATTTTTGCTGATTTCTTTAACCGAGAGGTTAATGAAAAGCTAAAGGACGTATTTCCACACATACATTTAATATTTCTCAATATTAAATGTATGTGTGGAAATACGTGTGGCGGCTGAAAAGGAAGATCTTCCGACCGAGGCCAAAGCCACGTGTTGAATTTCAGCTGTCCTATATAATATACCGGCGCACTGAGAAATATTCGATAGCGCGATGCAGGAATGTGGCGCTAATTATTGTGGGTACCACCACATAATTATGTACACAGCATAAACTATAAAAGGTCTGCTTGTCTTTGTCAGGCATATTCGAAACGTCACATGACAGACAAAGACAGCGGATCTTGATACGATATGCAAATATTTTTATTAGTAAGGGGTAAGGGTAAAGCGTCTCCCAGACAGACGCGGCCTGCGGTGGCGGTGGCGGTGGCGGTGGCGGTGGCGGTGGCGGTGGCGGTCAGTTGAATGGCTCGGCCGCGCGGCCGCGTGTGTCTGTGTCGTTCCTAGAACTCTCAAGTCATCCAACTGACCGCCACCGCTACCGCCACCGCAGGCCGCGTCTATCTGGGACACGCTTAATCCTTGTCGTATGGTCAATGGTCACAACTCATTAACAAAATATTATTGTCAATGGTCAGTATTTCAAAAGATATTCCCAGAATCCGAGAGTGCTCTTCCTGCAGTAAGCCACTACTACCAACAGATAATAATTTTATAAGTTATAACTACATCCTTACTTAGATCATAGATGCTGTATATCATTTACTTAGATACTTAGATACTAACCCCCTTACTAATAAATGCTGTAT
Source organism: Cyaniris semiargus (assembly GCA_905187585.1). Taxonomy (NCBI): domain Eukaryota; kingdom Metazoa; phylum Arthropoda; class Insecta; order Lepidoptera; family Lycaenidae; genus Cyaniris; species Cyaniris semiargus. The sequence continues at coordinate 17,949,357 of LR994555.1, read as the reverse complement.
AAGCTTTGAATAGTTATACAGTGTTTTGTCTTCTTCAATCCAATTAAAAATGTCACTTGTGTGACAGGAAAAAAACACTGTATAACTATTCAAAGCTTATACAACGTTCATTGGTAAGGGGGTTAGAATATTATGTACCAGCAGAAGCGTAGCGTACCTTGGCGGGGCCCCGTATAATTTTTTTTGTAGGCCCTTAGAAAAGTTAAAACTTATCAGTTATCAGTTATCACAAACCAAAAAAAATGCATAGGGTTCCAACTTTTGGACTCACGATTTACGCGAGTAATAAAAGAAATGCTTTTTATCTTTGTCACTTACGAATTTAAAAAAAAATATATAAGGAAAGTTTTTATTAATTTTTGCATACGCACGTTGGGGGCCCCAATGGCCCCGGGGCCCCGTATAATTGATACGCCAGATGCGGCGGTAGCTACGCCCCTGTGTAACAGGTACCTATATTATTTACTCAGATGCTGTATTATGAACTATCAAGGCCACTCCACCAATTTGATAATGCACCATGACTGATACTGGCCAAGGTCAACTCTGGTTGTGAACTCAACAAGTTTGTTGGACTACTTATTTCAGTTTTTACTATTACAATCCAGCTTTCAAATAGAAAGATCCACACTGTGTATATTAGGTTATAGTTATACATACAATGTTTCTTCATCCATTATAACAATAAATAAATACAAAAGTGACTTAACAGATAGGAACAATTATTAATAACTAGCTGTCCCCCGCGGTGTTACCCGCGGTTTAAGTGAAATAAAATAAAAGACTATGAAAAGTACCAACAATAAAGTCATAATAGGACGTTGCATGGTATGATGATTTATGGTAGTGATGATGATGATGAATGTAATTTGCATAGTAGCATATGCTTTCCGTTCTCAAAACAACGCCGAAACTCCCAAACTTGTATCTATAAAGAGTCAGGAGTTCTCTCAGCACCCTCCGAACCATGGTATATCTCGGTGCAAAATCTTACTTGTTGATAGCATTTGCTTAGAATACTTCTTACAAAACCGAAGTCACCACATATTTTCATATAAATTTTGAGGAGTTCCCTCGATTACTTATGGATTCCTTCATCAGGTCACCACTTTTGTAATCATGGTACCAAATTGGGATCATACCCTATACACCGAAAGAAAAATTTTGAAAATCGGTTCACAAACGGCGGAATAATCGTTGAATTATGTTCAACGATTACTACGCCCTTTGTACGAAACGAACATATTAACACCTCCTTCATTTTGAAAGTCGGTTAAAATTGTAGCCTATATGTTATTCTGATGTATAAGCTACATTATTGTAAAGTTTCATTAAATTCCATTTAGTAGTTTTTGCGTGAAAGAGTAACAAACATCCATACATTCATACATACAAACTTTCGCTTTTATAATATTAGTAGGATTGTATTATCAGTGGCGTAACTATAATATCCGGGGCCCATGGCAAATTGATGGGGCCCTATCTTAATAATATATTAATATAATAATAATATTAATAATAAAACAATGTATAAAATTTCTTTTGGGTCGGGGGCCCCGATTTATTTAATAAATTATTAATATTATTATTATATTCATATATTATTAAGATATAGGCATTTTGCCAGTCCTGCCACCCTATAGTTACGCCACTGTGTATTATAGCGTCTTAATACAAATTGGAAAAAAATATTATTTTATTTGCAAAGGACAAAAGTGATTGTTACCTCTGCTCCAAATGTGTGTAATATGTATGGTAAATCTCCGACTTGTCGCACACGTCATATCAGAATATTGACAGAAACAAAACTTTTTGTTTACTATCATCTATGCTGGTGCTGCTCTCTAGCGTGAAAACATTGCAGTAATATTTCCTTTTGCCAATCAACTTCCTGAAAGTGCGTCCGCGTCATTTCCGTTTGCGTTTACAAAGCAACATCTAGCTTTTTGATAGATATTGCAATGACATTGAAAAACGCCGAAAGTGAGGCCACAAATATTGCCACCTAACGCTCACGGCTGCCGCGGGCAAACAGACCTTGCCGGCTGACCCCAGTTACACAATGTCGTGCGCTATTACCGAATATTATCTCATATGCCTTACTTACTTATTAATTATACAGACTTCCATACTAATATTATAAATGCGGAAGTGTGTCTGTCTGTCCGTCTGTTATACCTCTTCACGCCCAAACCGCTCAACCGAGTTTGCTAAAATTTGGCATGGAGATACTTTGAGTCCCGGGAATGGACATAGGATACTTTTTATCCCGAAAAATTATACGGTTCCGGAGCAATAAACGAATTTTGGAGCAACGGAGTTGCGGGCGTCATCTAGTTGTCTATATATGCGATGCAACAAAACAAAGTGTGAAGTGATATTTAGGGTGTGTATGTGTCTCTTATATGAGTTTAATTTGAAAGTAGCAGCGCTGAAAGAGCATTTTCTTTTTGATTTGTATGGGCAAGCGCATCAGCGTTATGAATTTGCCCATACAAAAGTTAAAAAAAGAAACTCTTTCAGCGCTGCTACTTTCACAGTAAACTCTTAAGGTGGCTTTCGGATCTTTGCCGCGAGCGACCGCGACCGACAAAAACTCAAACAAAATGCCACTTTATGACATAGGCTATAGATTTAATTTTACTACGCCACTAGCTTTTACGCCGCCGCCGGCGGCAGCATGGATGTCAGTAGAAAATGATACCTATAGTGTTTGTCATAGAGTAGTTTTTTATTTGAATTTTTAATTTTTATCGGACGCGGTCGCTCGTGGCAAAGATTCGAAAGCCACCTGAGTTGACCGAGGGCCTAGACAAGTGGCAAGCGATTATCGTAAACGCCAACAAAATGTATGGAATTTAATAATAATATCTATGGCCCCGTGCTAAGTACCTGAAGGACTTGTGTTACAGGTACCAGACAACGGAAATATATAATACTTTTATACTATACATATATTTAAGATTTTTATTAAATCATACACATATTTAATACACATCCAGACCCGGGAACATTGAAAACTTTTTGCTCCGTCGGCGGGATTCGAACCCGCGACCTCCGGCTTGAGCTGCCAGTTGCCACACACTCAACCCAGAGGTCGTCATGCGTCGAAGCGATGACTTATGTGATATGTCAAATCGCATACATTTTGTTGGCGTTTACGATAATCGCTTGCCCCTTGTCTAGTAGGGCTGCTGTGAAAGTAGTAGCAGAGCATAGAGTGCATGGAGCAGTGCTTTACCCAGTGGGACAGATGATCGCGACATGACTGGCGGGAGATCAGCTGTGGACCGACTCATTACATGCCCAAGAAACCCAGTGAACGTATACCCAGATAACAGATTACCCAGTTTAATCGTGAAGAGGTAGGTAATAGACAGATAGACACATTTTCGCATTAGTATTAATTAAATATAATAAGTTAAACATTTATCGGGGTCAGCCAAGGGCCAACATTATTTGTTTGAATGTCAATAGCGTGTGTTTCACAACTCGGAGCACGCCTTGTGTACCTACTTGACGGGGCTGGCAAAGTACAAACTATGTTGACCTTGCAGTCGGGGTCTCATTTTATGTCATACTGTACATCGAGGAAATTGATTTATAGGCAGTTGACGGACCTACGTCATTTGGTCGGTTTATGGCAATTCAATGTTAGCTGTGTTCGGTCAGATGGGTTTGACTTAACGCGACCAAATTACATAGGTCCGCCATCTGCCTATGAATCAATTTCTTTGATGGTAAATTACAAGATGACCCGGTGAACTTCGTACTCTGCTTCGTATCTCTTCCCTCTTAATATAAACCTTGGACCTTGGACTTCCACGATTATTTTTTTAACACTAAAATTAGCCAAATCGGTTTAGCCGGTTTTGAGTTTTAGCGAGAGTAACAAAATTTAAAATACTTACATTTTTAATCGACTTCAAAAAAAGGAGGTTATCAATTCGACGCGTATGTATGTAATATTTCCAGAAGTGCCCAGTTTTTGTATAATAATTATGTTAGTCTATTGCAGTGTCTGAACAAATGTGCCAAATTTCAAAAGTGTATGTATGTATGTTTTTATATTTAAGTAATTCTTTTTTTGTTGTAGTAGGTATTGTTCAACTTAGGGAACACTACAAGTTTCATCACAATCGGTTCAGTAGTTTTTGAGAGAAGGCAATTTTAATTCTTAATTAACTACGTACAATTTTGAAGTCGGTTTTATCTTTTTAAAATACTATTATTATTTATATAGCAAAACTCTATTTTTAACCGACTTTCAAAAAAAAGTCCGAGGTTCTATGTTCGGACTTCGACTGCATGTATTTTTATTTTTATGATCATACAAAAGAAACAAGAGGACACGAAATGACCACGAAAGGAACGCGCCCGCGTTCAAAAGTTGAGGGCTAGCAATGGCGGATTTTACTAGAGACGATGTAAAAATATCGATATCGATACTTTTCCAATTCCAATCCTATTAAGTAAAGGCAAACACCTAAATTTATTGTAGTTGCAAATAAACTTTATTATTATTATTAATTTGGTCTTTAATTCAAATTTTGTGGACTAAAAAGTAAAACGGCGGATTTTACAAGAGACGTCACTGAATGAAATAATTGGCCAAGTGCGAGTCGGACTCGCACACAAAGAGTTCCGTACCGGTATAGAGTGAAAGTAGACAAAAAATTGTGTTTTTTGTGTGGGAGCCCCCTTTAAATATTTACTTTATTTTAATTTTATTATTAATTATTATTAAAATAAAAATATAATTTTAAGGTTTTTGTGAAAATTTCAAGTGCCTAATTGTTATTTGTTACCATTATTGATTACGGGCAAAAAAGGCCAAAAAATCACGCAAAAAATCACGTTTCTTGTATGGGAGCCCCCTTTAAATATTTATTTTATTTTTTGACCGACTTCCAAAAAGGAGGAGGTAATACGTTCGGCTGTATCTTTTTTTTATGTATGTTCAACGATTACTCAGTCGTTTGTGGTCCGATTTTCAAAATTCTTTTTGTGTTGTATAGGGTTGAACTACCATGTTCACAAAAGTGGTGATCTGATGATGGGATCCTTGAGGAATCGAGGGGACTCCTTGAAATTTGTATGGAAACATGTAATGACTTCGAATTCGTGGGAAGTATTCTAATTTTTTCTGAAGCATTCGAGATAAATGCTACCAAAAAGTAAGACTTCGCACCAGGATTATACCCTAGATCCGAAGGTACCGAACAGAACTTTTGAATGCTTATAGGTACAGGTTCGGGGATTTCAACGTTGTTTAAACAACTGAAAGCATAAGCCAACACATCAATTTGATTGATCATCATCATCACAACCATAATTATACCATGGGTCATCACACTATGACCCAATTATTGGTACTTTTCGTGATATTTTGCATCGAAGCAGTGGTTTTTGATGATGATTTCGCTATTTGTGGACCGATTTTCAAAATTCTCGTGTTGTTGTATAGGAAATAATCTTAATATTGTATAACAATTACGAAAGTGGTGAGCTGATGGTGGGATCTATGAGCGATCGAGGGAAATCCTTGAAATTTATCAAAACACTCATAGTGGTTAAAATGTTGTTTCTAGTAAGTTAAACATATTATGTTACGAATAAGAAAAAAATCATACGAAGGCGTCTCTTGATCCAAAAGATAAAAGTTAAGAAATTACAAATACAAATAGTTTATTGACCATAAATTATTGGTTTACAATCATTTTATAAGTAACGGTGCCCCAAACTAGGCGAGGCCTGTCCTATGGGGGAGTTTAAAAGAGTACAAGGTGTAAAAATTGCGGCTAACGATAACAGAGACAAAAATAAATAATTTACATAAAATAACAAAAATCCTTATTCTTAACAAATATAGATGAATATAGATAACTACAAGCATTTACCACAATTTCACTTACAGTAACATAATGTGAATAGTTACCATTCGTATTGGTTATTTACGCACAAAGCCTTATTTTGTAGATAACTAAAAAGAGTGAAATTATTATTTTTAACAACGGCGGCGGCGGCGGCGGCGTCGGCGTCGGTGGTTGGGACCATGATGACTCCTTTTGAAGCTTTGGCCGGAGGCTGCAATATGAATGACTTAATGAAAGGTCTTTATCTTAATAATAGACGTTCCGCGCGGCTTCGCCCACATACATGAGGAATTTTACAAAAACCCTTCATTTTCCCGCAGAAAATAGCCTATATCCCTTCACGTAGTCTACTGTACATCTGTGCCAAATAACTTAAAAATTCATTCAGTAGTATGCGAGATGTTTCAAAGTATGCTTCAAATAATTTTTCCGGTTTTTACCACATTTTCCTCTGTTTCTTCGCTTCTATTGGTCTTAGAGTGATAGTTTATAACCTATAGCCTTCCTCGATAAATGAGCTAACAACGAAATTTTTTTTCAAATCGGACCAGTACTTCCTGAGATTAGCGCGTTCAAACTAACAAACTCTTCCGCTTTATAATACATATCTATTAAGTATAGATTTTTATCACACCCTTGGCAAAACTATTGTTATTTTGTTAACTATTGTTATTTTTTTACATTTCTTAAATAATATGATCACTTGTTATAGTTCCTTCTGTAATAGATCATTTTAAGAAAACACGGTCGTCTGGATTTAAAAATCTGGTGTGTTTCGAAGTAAAATACTAAACTTACTGATGTACAGACAAATCTGGTTGTTTTCTTCGGATTCGAGTACGACATCCAATAACACTGTACGTGGACATGTTTCGGCACTCCAAATTTCACTTCCTAAAATAATTTTTACCAAAAATAACTAGAACAATGTCGAAAATTTGAAAATAAATGCTGTTTGTTTACGTACTTTGACAGATTATGTACTATAAATATTGCAGGCTAGTAATGGCGACTTGGTCGCAAAGAGGCATTTTGGCAAATATTTCTTTCAAACTGGTAAACAGTCAAACTTACAGTTATCTTTTTTCACTTACGTAAAAAAGCATAGGCAAAAAGGAGATAGTTATATGTTTATTAATTTCTCGACAAATTGACGTAATCAACTCTATACATAGACAATTGCTTCGGATCCTGTGTTTCTTTAATCATTGATAAATTCATATTATGCTCGAAGAGCGGTAAGCGGTTATAACTTATAACACTTGCACAAATTCGACTCGAACTTGGCTGAATTTTAATATCTTGAAATGCATTTTGATCGTTTAGAAGCAATTTCAAAGATTAAGATGGCGAAAGCTAAATCGATTAATGGGTTTTTAAATTAAAGACTTTATAGGAATTGCGAAGGTCGCCAGACGACATACCACATTATAACATGTCGTAATCCCCTCCAACCAAGCCTCCAACATAATATATTATTGTGACTGTGACAGTGACATTTCGATGTCAAACCCTGGATACAAAGATTTTTGTTGTTTGGAGGACCGTGACGTCATAGCGACGCCATGATGAACTTTAGAGATTTAGCAGGAAATTTTAAAACGAAATTTAATAAGTGGTTTTTTTATTTGCAATAAGAGTGTATTTATTTTTGATATATATTTTTAGGTGTAAAAATAGTCTAGTAACACCCCTATTTTTAGGCGTTACTAAACAAAAAATGACGTTTTGGAAAAAAGTTTTAGTAAAAATATTTAAATAACCTTAGCGCAACACTATCCTTATATTATGCCACTATACGAATAAAAAAAACTTAATTTTTCAACTTGAAAATAACACAATGGCGGTTTTTTCCGCTTAAACACAGTTTAGACCTTAGGGCCGCGCTACACCGGAATGGCAGCGGCCGGCCGCGGCAGTGGCGCGGCGAGCACTTTCAGTGTCAAATAATTTTAAACTTTATTTACATACTTATAACTAGGTACTAGTATCGCTTGGAAACTTCAAAAAGGTCGCGCGGCCGCCCGCGGTGACTCGAGCCACCGCGGGCGGCTCGCGCGTCTCGCGCGTGGCGGGCGGAAAGTGCTCGCGGCTGCTCGTATTGCAAACAAAAAATGGATACTGAGGAGAAGCTAATTACTATGGTACAGCAATACCAGTGTAGGCTCTGGAGGTTGCGCGCGGCCGCCCGCAGCGACGCGAGCCGACTCTGCCGGCCTCGCCGCGCCGCTGCCGACCGCTGCCGGCCTCTGCCATTCCGGTGTGGCCGGCCCTAAGCGAGAGGAAGACATATCTAGTGTCGAAACTCGAAACCATTAGCAATGCCATCTAGGGAAGAGACAAGAGTCAGCGCAAGAGAAAGGTTCTCGAGTTTTAACTAGATGGCGTTGAAAACGCATTTAACGAAAATTTTGGATAGTGCCAGTATCGGAATAAGAGCCTGTCCAGATGAGGCGTTTTATGCGCGAGTGAGCGACTCGCACGTTTTACGCCCGTACCCGAGATACTAGAGTTACATATATCGCGTCCAGATGCCTACGCGCGTTTTCTAACTCGCGCGTAAAATGCTTGCAATGAGCGGGATTCTCAACTCGCTCGTAAAACGCGCAAGCGACGTGCGAGTCGAGATACTTGGGTGCCAACTGCCATTGCAGCGTCCAACTACGCGCGAGTCCGTTGCGAATGGACGTATTTGATTGGAGCGTGATAACTTCGAGTCCATGTTTGTAGCGTAAAAACGCGGTATCTGGATGCAATAGAAATTGTAACGCGCGTATGGACTTCGCGCGTAAAACGCCTCATCTGGACAGGCATTAAGGGTGCGATATATTATACTGATTGGTGCATGGTTTTCCCGAATGGATGAATCCTACACGTGCCTATCTTAAAGACCACATCTCTCGCATGATCAGGGACCACAAAATATCATAAAGACACACAAAGACACTGTGGACGTGAATAGTGATGCCAGAGATCCTGATATTATACTCTGGTGACTATTAAAAAGTGAGTTTTTCTTATACTTAAAATTGCGTAGATGACGAATACTTGTCGATAACTTTTCTTTTGTGGTAAAGGATGATCCATGGACCATATTCCATAGCTGTTGATAGTAGTTTGCAAGCTGCACTTTTAATAATAAAAAAATAGTGCTCCTATTGCCATCTAGCGAGTATTTTCTTAACTATTTGAACACGAAGATGTTTGTAGAAGCGCCATCTATTAGTAAACAAGAACATTACATTTTATAGCATCGCTTAATTTGATTCAGTAACTAGTCACAAGATGGCACTAGCGAGAAAAGATTGCTGATTTTACTTTATCCAACTTTCACTTACTATTTTCAAAAAGAAAAAAAAAATTAAAAATGTTTGTCCAGTTTTAAACTTTTTAGTTTTTACAGGCAGATAGATATCATAATACTGATTCAGATTTTTTGTTAAATATACTGCAAAAAAACTAAAAGTTAAAAGTTGAGTGTTTTATCAATTTCAATCATGCTACATTTGAAGAAAAACCCTTAAAAATTTATTTATTTTTTATTTTATTTTATTTGGAAAACAAACAGTTACATAATAAAGGTAGTGTACATATCTAGAAATATTACAAGAAAACCATTAACATGTTTTCACATATAAGATTCTAGGTAACATTTTAAAGAAAGCTTGTTAAACAAAAGAAAAATAACAGAATATAATCATATAGAGATTGTCTCTAGTGAAATATGGTAAAAAGAAAAGAGAAAAGATACATCCATGAGTAATAAAAACGCTAAATGTGCACATTAATTCAGTTTACACTTGTAAAAGACGGTTTTCCGAAGTTTAAAAAATGTTTGTACTTTGCTCCAAGCTGGAGGTCTAATTATTAATTTTAATCATAAGTTAAATTCTTGTATCCACACTTGCTATTTTAAGGGTTCCGTACCCAAAGGCTAAAAACGGGACCCTATTACTCAGACTTCGATTTTTGTCTGTCTGTCTCCAGGCTGTAACTCAAGAACGGTAATAGCTAGAGTTGAAGTTTTCACAGATTATGTATTTCTATTGCTGCTATAACAACAAATAGGTACTAACAACAAAATAAATTTAATATTTAAAGGGGGCTCCCATACAACAAACATGATTTTTTTTTACATTTTTTGCTCGTTTTTAATGATGACAACAGGTAGCCACCTGAAATGTTCACAAATTACTCAGTTTTATTTGTACTTTAATAATTCATAATAAAAGTTAAATAAAATTTATAATTAAAGGGGGCTCCCATACAAAAACACTCATATTTTTCTTATTTTTGCTCTTTAGTGGTATGGAACCCTTTGTGCGCGAGTCCAACTCGCACTTGGCTGATTATTTTCTGATTGTGTGTGCAACAGTATGCGCTGATATCGGCAACATATCGAGCGAAGTCCAGTTCCAATATCATCTAGAGGGTAAGGCCAAATTAGCCTCAAAGAAGCTTGGTGTCCTTAACAGAGCGAGACAGTACTTCAGTCCGGACCAACGCCTACAACTCTACAAGGCGCAGGTTCGGCCTCATATGGAATAATGTTCTCATCTCTGGGCAGGGGCGCCAAAATACTAACTGCTCCCTCTGGATCGTATCCAACGAAGGGCCGCTCAAATTGCTGACTGGCAGTGTTTCAAACAGCTTGGACCCCTTGGAATTACGCCGAGATGTAGCTTCACTCTGCATCCTCTATCGGTTGTATCACGGGGAGTGCTCTGAGGAATTTTTCGGAATCATACCACCTGCAACTTTTCGCCATCGTCCCACGCGAAAAATATACTATCCTCATCACCTTGATGAGTGGCAGTCTTCTACAGTGCGTTTTTCACTGTAAAACTCTGGAACGAACTGTCACCAGCAGTATTTCCGGACCTATACGACCTGCAAACCTTCAAGAAAAGAGCGTATTCCCTCTTAAAAGGCCGGCAACGCACCTGCAGCTCTTCTGATGTTGCGAGTGTCCATGGGCGACGGTAGTTGCTTACCATCAGGTGACCCGTTTGCTCGTTTGCCCCCTTATTTAATAAAAAAAAAAAAAAATATATATATATATATGTGTTTGCAGAAAATCAATTTATAGCTCACTGAACAACTTAGACATAAAGACACTTGACACAGTTCAATATATCACAACATGTTCATAGTTCATTGATGTTCCACGACCACAGCTCATATTAAACATACAAATAGGTACAATTAAAACCTTAAAATAGTAGCTAATTAACAATTAATACTCTTGACTCGGGCCATCGGAAACTTCTTCCTCACTTTCCTCTTCACAGGATTCTTCACTGGACCCGTCTGAGTTGTCACCTTTTGCAGCTTTCTTAGCCATCATCTCTTTATACTGTCTGACGGTAATTTTCCTCGGCATGATCTCTCTCAGAAAGTCTAAAGTGTCATCTTGTTGAACAATTTCAGCAATGTGTTTATAATCCAAGCTGTTATTTTTACTTGTCTTGAATGCTCGTTTGGCGAGATCTAATACAAATAATTCCTGCAATATAATTTAACATTATCCGATAGGTTTTTCTTTATTATATTAGGATATTAGTTTTATATTTTAGAGCACATCTTCTGTACATTTGAGCTTGAAACTATCAAAAGTAATGAGTTACTTGGTTGACTACTGGTTAAGAAACCCTGAATGAAAGCATGTACTGCTGTTTTGGTAGGAAGTAGGAACAAACCAAACTTACAGTTACTTTTGTTACAACATACAACGGCTCCGGACCAACGGCATCAACTTCAGGTGAACTTTTCATAATTGTTTTTACCCTTGACAAAGGTAAGTGCAAATCTTTTTCAATTTTCGGCGTCGACATCTTTTAGGGAGATCAAAATTGTTTAAACAAAAGGGAACACCTATTTCAGCTGTTGTGAATATTAGAATAAGATTTTACTTTAGCTTTTGTATAATATCTTGATTCTTAAACAAGTACCTAAAATAAACCGGCTTGGAGGTTATAATATTTTCAAACAATAACAAATGACAAATCTCCAATTTCGCTTATACACCGATATAAGGCTCTCTCCTAGTCTATAGTATCTCAATGATGTGTCATATATGTTTAAACTAAACACAGTATACTGTCCATTGAGATACTATAGACTAGGAGAGAGCCTTATATCGGTGTATAAGCGTCAAAAGCGTGTAATGTTATGTCCTACTTACCAGGACATAACAAAGGAGTCGGTCTGCATATTTCATGTAATAAAAGTATTAATAAAGGTTTTTAGTGAACATTTTATGCTAGATATTGTTGAGTGTTGTGGTTCCGCTAAATAATAAGCCATAAGAATGGCCAAAGAATGCCTCAAACACGTAGATTTGACATTAAATACGTAAGTTTTGAAAAACGTTTTTTGGGCTTTTCAATCGGTATTTTTGTAAGCTAAAAAAATAATTTATAAGTTTAATAATCCCTTATTCGTGCTATATAAGGCATTAGTGCTAAAAATGTCACATCAATTAATAATTTGGCTAGAAAAGTTGCATAGCTTTTTACGTGTGTTTACGGATTCTCATTACTTGAACTATAGTTTATCGATATCATGAACTAAATGACTTTCTTTTCTGGATTATAATGTGCTTCGAAATGATCGACAAATAGAAATATTCAAGAAAATACACGCACACTACTTGTATGAAAATAAGCACAAAATGGCCACGCGATGACGGGCTAAGATTACATCTATACTGTAATACTTTATCTATGATACTGTCCAATTACCAATACCATGAATGTCTCTGTAGCCAATCCCATCTCGTTACATCGCATTTTCGTGTACTATTGAAATTTCGGAACACACATGACATTAGTCAATTGACATCGACAATAGTGACAAAAGAGTTTTGCCGGGAATGTGAAAGAGTGATGTTGTGTTTTTGTATTATAGGTCTACCAGAATCTGATGGCAATTTTTGACAGCAGATTTTCAAAAAATATTATACTCTCGACCGACTTGACTTCTTGACTGTATTGACTTTTATAGGTCTACCAGAATCTGATGGCAATTTTTGACAGCAGATTTTCATAAAATATCCTTGATCATTGGATAAATTTTTATATTTGCATGTTTAACACACAGAATGAGCCGCTATAAGAAAAAAAAGGATCAAAATGTTTTAATCCGATCACCCCGGTATTGCTAGAGTCAATTTATTTTCTCACTTTTTGCCATCAGATTCTGGTAGACCTATACTTAGACTGACTAGACTTTCGACCTGACAATATAGAAAAACGAAGCTGAAAATTGTAATAAAGAATCATTGACATAAGAACCTTATAGAATATTGCTTTCCCGCCATATTTATACTCGACACTGGCCATGGTCAAATAGCCGAATTTCCATATTAAGAAAAAAAAAATTGTGATAAAGTGTCAACTGCTGTCAAGTTACATTGACAATTCTTCATTTTTTAATATCCATAAAGCATCTAGATTTTTCGTACAAAAAAAAAATCTGCATCAGAATCAGTGTTTCCACAATGAGGGGAAATCCCCCTTTTGAGGGGAAATTAGGGTCCAGAGGGGAAGAAAAAGGGGAAAGACTAATAAAGGGGAAATTGCGGGAAATCATATATAAAACCTAGGGAAACTGGAATTCTTCCTACTTCTCCTATTTTTTTCTGTTTATTTCGTTGCCGGTCTCAAGACAGCTTTAGCACGTCCCTCGGGCTTCCTGAGATCATATTAATGGGTTTTCGCGGTTGGATACCGCTGTAGATCCTGCCGACACAGGAGATACAGTGGTGAGAATGTGTGGGGGGCCAAGGCCTGTTTACATATAAAATCTAGCCTGAAATATTTTAGAAATAAGTGTAAATAATATAATATTATTTTAGTATGGTATTACCAGAGGCGTAAGTGGGCAGGCTATAGATGAAAAACGATAGTCTCTTTTTAGTTAGTATACTAGTGCCAAAACTTAAAACTACAGCAAAATAATTTTTGAGGGGAAAAAAGGCCTAAAAAGGGAAAATCTGAATTGAGGCGTGGGGAAACGAAATCATTATAGTGGAGACACTGATCAGGATTCAGGAATCTGGTTTCAGTTAATCAGCATTAATCAGTTCCAAATCTTTCGATTTATTTATAGTTAAAGCGCTTATTCCATTTCACTAAATTTAGAAGTCCTAGCTAGGATCCTAAAAAGGAGACTAATTAAAAGCTTCTTATTCCACTTGTCCTAATTTAGTAACTAAATCAGTTGTGACCACGCGGCGATTTTGGCCAGACGTCTTCTTAATGGCTCGAGTTCTGTCAAAGCAACAAAAAATTGGTCTTCTCATAGGCTTAGCTGTTGGCTCAATGAAAATCGAAATAAATAAAAGGCGAAAAAGATGGTTGAAAGAATTTTTGCTCCACGAAAAATCATGAATTATGAACTTTCTGAACTACTTGGAACCAGCAGACTTTAGAAATTACCTACGAATGCTACGAATGCTATAATCTTGATTCTAGAGATTGATGAGCAGTTGCTGTCAAAATTTAACAAAAAAAAATACAAATGGAAATAATGTACATATTTCTATCTTATTGCCATGTTTTTATTTTATTTTATTATGTGAAGGGCCTGTTTTACCACTTTCTGATAAGTGCCGGATATTCTATCCACAACTTAACTTGACAGCTGATAAAGCATGCAGAATCTGTCAAAAAAGTTTGGATAGCCTATCTGGCACTTTATCAGGAAGTAGTGAAACAGGCCCTTAGTGTGTTCAATTTTTTTTTTATTAGATTTTATTATGTATTTTTACTTAAAATAAATATAATTTAAGTATATTTTTATTTACTATACGATTATCACCTTATCAAGGCAATACGTATCCCTTTTTTCATTAAAAAAAAGCGTAGATAATGATTAATAGGTTATTATTTTGTTGACTTTAATACAGATTTAGCAGTTCTCACTACAGATAAAAGGTTGAAACCATCTGGCAACACTGATTTAGTCATTCAGAAGCCACATTTTTTCCTATTTAGGATCCTAATTAGTATCCTAACTTTCTAAATGTTATTTCACTTCACAAAATTTTTTAGGATCCTAGTTAGAACTTCTAAATTTAGTGAAGTGGAATAAGCGCTTTAGGCAGGCCTGTCCCACTCGCGCGTTTAGGTACCTATCGAAATGTAAGTACCCCTTTAAAGGGGCAGATACTAGGGACTCACAAGCGAACGGTGACGCACGCGCAAGATTTTTTCGTCGCATATATCTACGTACTGATTTAACCGCTGTGACAGAATCGTTATTAATCTGATAAATATGAACAATTGAAAAAAGGTCAAAGAAATATTTCAATAAGGTAATTTAAGACTTTAAAATACAAAAAAAAAAAATACAAAAACATAGCAAATAAACCAATTTGTTACAAACAAACCACATACTACACAGAAATAAAGTTAAAGTTGTAAAAAATTCCAGACCAGCTCCTGCACTATAATCGAATATAAAACTATTATAAAATATAGGTTGGGTCACTAAAATTTGATTATTACTATAAAAAGTTTGCTATTAGTAGCTATAGTAATTAAAAGAAGATTATTTTATTTTCTAAAAGGTGACAATCTTGATTTCGTTAGAAAGGGTACCTCTTACGCGATAGAAAGAGAGCGCACATGTAGGTAAATATAATTGTAGGCACCTATCTAGCACTCCGCGGTCGGAATTTGAACTTTATAGTATCGTAGCATGAGTCGTTATTTCTTTAAACGGGTTTTCTTCTGTTGGTACTACTAATATATATTCTGTGGTTAAGGTAACACTTGAATCTTTTTAAAGACTACAATATTTATTTTACGAGAACACTAAAGATAAAAATGCCCATTCAGAGATTCCTGTTGCCTGGTTTTCCGTTCCGTAAAAATTCAAACAAAATGGCATTTTGTTTGAATTTTTATCTGTCGCGGTTTCTTGCAGCGAAGATCGGAAAGCCACCTTAACGAATTCATTCCTGAGCAAATATTATTTAATTACTACACATTGTACCATCCTAAAATTGATCAAAGTCCGTTCAGTAGCTTTTGCGTGAAGATGTAAAAAACATACAATATCCTTTTCGTTAAATTATTTTCCTCTATGTTATTACACCCAGGGCCGGTTTTAGCACTACCGGCGCCCTGGGCGAGATTTCTTCGCGCGGCGCCCAGGGTGCTGATAGCGCTGAAAAAATTTGGCGCCCCTTTTGTTTGCCTTCAGCGCCCCCTTTTTATCCGGCGCCCTGGGCGGTCGTCCCCCCTAATGCCCGCCGCTAGGTACTGATTACACCCTCACATACTTTCGCCTTTTATTTATGATCACACTTCGATTAAAATTTAAACTAATAAGTACTATAAGATATTTACATTCTTTTTGGCGCTTAAACGGAACATAATTTTAATATTATTATTATTATTCAAGGGGCGGAGCTAACCTATTGTCTGCCGCCTACTAGCCTAAAAAACTAATTTAAAATTCAAGGTCATAGAACATAGAACCATAGAACCATACAAGATAAGCGCGCGAGGCAGTCCCACGCGCCGCGGGCCTGCAACCAATCCAAATCGAGTTGCAACATTTCGGCAGCACGCGATTGGTCCAAAATTTCGGGGCCCGTTATGTTCACTGGCTCGGTAAGTACCTACCTACTAAAATAATTAAGAGGTGGTGGAGGAGAAGAACTTTTCAATAATTGATTACAGCTACAATGTAATACAAAAGTTAAGAAATTGCAATGATTAATATTAAAAAAACATTAGAAGCTCTTATTTTGATGATATCTAAACTATTTTTAATATTAGTTTAGTGCATGTTTCTAATTAGGAGATAAAGTTAACGTGTCCCTTAGTAACTATGTAAATAAGTAGTATCTAGTAAAGTTTCAAAATAAAACAATTTTTTTGTCTTAACGCTAGTTGTCTTTATTTTCCATTTTCTTATAGAAAATATTTTTTACGAAAAAACAGTAATAGCGGGCCGCCCGCGCCCGGACGCCAGACGGAGTCACTGACTAGTAGTAGCCCGGCAGCCCTCCAACATTCAATGCTTACGTGAAAACGATAAATAAAAAAAAAAATATCGTTAGCGAGATCAAGCTTACAACGACTTCTCAATCTTAATCAGTTCAGCGATGCCGTCGTACATCTCCTTGACGGCCTCGTACTCGGTGAGCCCCATGCGCCTCTTGTTGGAGATGTCGTAGACGCCGCCCTCGGCCTCGGTGTGCTCGCCGCGGGTGCCGCGCACCTGCAGGTGGTACTTGGACGCCACCTCCTCCAGCTTGGCCTTGTCGGCAGCCAGCTTGGGCAGCTTGATGTGCACGGACGCACGCACGGTAGTGCCCAGGTTGGTGGGGCAGAAGGTGAGGAAGCCGAGGCGGTCATTGTGCGAGAATGGGATCCTCTTCTCGATGTCGTTGACGGCGGTCACGAGCCTCTTGTACACCTGCTGGAGATCACCACCCATCTGCATGGAGATGATGCGGAGGTGGTCCTCCTCGTTGCACCACACCAGGAAGGACTTGTTGTCGTTGTGGTAGATGCCGCGGCCAGTGGGCCAGAATCGGCAGGCATTGGCGGCCTGGAGGAAGCGGTCACCCTCCTTGAAGAGGAAGTGGTCGTCGATCAGCTGCTGCTGGGTCTCCTTGGACATTCCGGTGAGGGGGTAGAACGTACCCTTCAGTTCACCTTCGAGGCCGGAGAGAGTGGAGGAGACTTTGTCCTCCATCTCCTTGTACTGGGCCTCGGTCAGGCAGGGGTTGAAGGGGTAGCCCTCCATGGAGCGACCGCAACGGACGCGGGTGGAGACGATGAATTCACCGGCGGGGTCCAGGTTGCCAAGGGTGTCTACATCACCCCAGTTCTTGGGAGGGTGCTTGTCGGTCTTCTTGAAGCCATTGTGGTAGTCCTCAATGATGGGGTCGAACAGGTCAGCGAACACTGTGTATGCCTCAGCATCGGGGGCATAGATTCCGACACCCGAGTCCAAGTTCTCAATACCTGTAAAGGAAAGAAGTAATGTGATCATTATAATCAATCTTTATCACTAGGTTGTTAATCAGCAGCAATTGATAAGACTTATCAATCAATGTACTCCGATTAAGACTTACACGGATCCAAAAATTGTTATGTTAGTAATTAAAAATTGAAAGCAGAGAAATGAATAGTAATCAATATGGAATTTCTTTATTTTCTAAAGTTACATTCGGGGTCTACAACTAGACGTGATAAGTCCCAGTTGTAATGACACAGAGATAAAATAAAATTGGGCTTTTATTTTACCTACCCACATTATAACTTTAAAATTGGAGACCTTAATGATAACTAAAAAAAAACCTAAACATAAACTAACTCCAAAGATAATAATCTCATCATCATTATAATGAATAGGAGGACTATTCTGAAAGTAGGTATTATTCCCTCAATCGTGGAAAAAACGAGACACAGTAGATTTCTATTGTTATCGCGGCACCCGGGTGTCGCTTGGGGCTTGAATGAGTGGATCAAGTGGGTAACTAACATTTTACAATATAAGAGCAATTACAAATTTTCCCTTATAATTTGAACAAACTTTGTAATATACCCACTTCATCATCTAGATAATAAGCCACATTTCTTTGATTTCAAATCATTTTCCTGGTCCTAATGCCTCATTTTATAAATAAAAAAACCAGTTTTCAAATTGTTAGTATTTCTCCGCTTCATCCACTCATATTGTCTTCAATTCATAATCATTACTCAGATATGAAATTTGAATTAGATACCTATCCGAAAAATTTACGTCTGTATCGAAATATATATTTTTAAAGCTCCTAATAAAATATGTGCGGCCATGCCAACTGTTTTATAAATTCCTATCGTTCTAAATTAAAATAAAAGCACTTACCCGATTGGATACAGTCCAAGAGAGTGGAGCCGAAGGAAGTCTTCTTGTTTTTCAGGGCCTCGAAAACCTCCTTGGTGAGGTATTTCTTCAGCAGCGACTTGGAGTCAGAAGCTGCGAGCTTGCTGAAGCCAGCCTCCAGTTTCTCAAGGGTTGCGGCGTCCACCATTGCTGCGGCTTTTCTGAAAAATATTACCGAACGAATTATTTACTTGCATAGCAACTAAAAGATACGTAGGTACCTAATGAAATAATATCTCACGATTTGAGTACTTGACAAGTAGCGCGCGTGCACATTTTGAACTAAAAATTTTATCCAATTTATAAAAAATACCGAAAATAAAATACCGCTAAAATCTAGAAAGCTGAAGAAAATTGTGACGTAACAATTTTTTTCACCGAATATTTTTAAATTATTTGGTAAACTGCAAGATATTTTGCCACAGGTGACAATAATTTTATGAATATTTCAAGGTACCCTACGAATTTCAAAATTATAGAACGGAAATATATAGTGATGGGCCTATTTTGTTGTAAGTATCGACTATCGAGTAGTGAGAATTTACTTTTATTTTAAAAACTGTAAGTTAATTGCATTAAACTATTAAATCACTGTTAATAACTAAATTAAATTTATGTTAAAGAATTAATATCCGAATTACGAACCGTCTTATGAGGTAGAATGCTAGGACAGCACCACCGCAAACCACAATGGGAATCGTTACTTTCTTATAATAATTCATGATAGTGAAACCGCTACTTCTATGGCAAGGATCTAGGGGTCTAGCGATTGGAGAAGAGCGTGAGATGAACTGCGTTGAAGCTCTAACTAGAACACACCCCGAGAATCTTCAGTTTTGTAGAATTACGTAATAGGAGGTCGCTGAAAACGCGCGCAAGTCTAGTAAATTCAAACGCTTACTGCGCACCAGGGCTACATAGCGGTGCGCAACCGTCAGCTTCCACTAAATATCGCGTATGAATGCATATAATGACGCGAGTTTCCTATTACCGAGTCGTATGCAATATCCATTTTAAAATGAAACCTCTGACAACAAGAACAATGCCATGATTCAATTTCAATACCCTATTCACTTTTATTAATTTCCTAAAGTTTTCTCAAAGAGAAGTAGATTTAACATCTGTGAAATCTTATAAATTTAATAATTTCTGCTTAGAAAATAATATTATAATTAAAAAATAATTTTTTTAATGATTTAAAAATAGAAAATACAATTTTATTACTATCTGATAAAAAATATTATTTTACTAACCATTTTTAACAATAATTTGTTTTTGCAAATGTTAGTTTTAAATTTTAATATCTTCAAATGAAAACATGATACCGGTAATCTTATAAGATTAAATGTAGGTATATCAGAAATTACGACGAGAATAAATTTTGTCTAGGTACAAATAACAATATCAGGGAAAAGCTAAGATCTAATGCCGGTTAATGATACACACCCGTCGGATTCATCTGCCGGTTTACCTTCCTTATTTTCTTTTGTAGCACAACCACCCATTTTCACAAATCTGAATGATAACTAGCTGCTAAACATGCACTATGTCACTAAAAACTATTGCAAATTAAATAAAATGAACGGAGGATACTAAATGCAATGATGGAATGGATTTTGTCCCGGTGAATGTATCCGTGTAGGGAGCGGCAAGGGCGAGGGGTGGCCCGATCGATTCCCGGCACGCACGCGACTCACGCTTCCCGCCCTTCGGGGTCTGCTTCAAAACTTTTCGGAGGGAAATTTAGCCCCCGTTTGCGCTACCTCCTACTTTCGCGGGAAAAATTAAAATGCCTCAACAACTTCTTACTGCACTGCGTTATCGAATGAAAACCACCACTTGAACTTATCATTTCACGTCCTCAAACAATTTATATTGTCACCTGATAGACTTGTACTTATCACAATATTTGAAGTAGTGTAAAATTACGTTGGTGATCAGCTAGGGCGGTAGAGTGTTATATAAAGTGTCCACCGCTTACCTTGCACTTGTACAACCGTTAGAGTCGACTGCGAGGTGCAGAATGGTCGTAGCGGGAGCGCGCGGAGCGTTATGCTCAGTCCGTCCCGCGCCCGCACCACAGCCCTTCCGCTGCCAACCTTGGCCTTGCTGGGATGCCCTGTGTCTAGGCAGTTAGCTCTGCAGACAGTTTGCTGATGATCAAAAGTTTTCAACAGGAAACTTCGAACCTTCGAACATCCTTATTATTATTACATATTATACGCATAGCTACTTTTATACTACATAAATATAATATTTTAGAATTTGATGTTCCGGAAATTTATTTTTTTATAATAGTTAAATAGAATAATATGCTGTTAAAACATTTAACACCTATACACGTATGTACATAAATTTCCTATTTGTTACTTTGATATTATAAACCTAGACCATTTGTTGGGCGAGAAAATTATTTTTACCCGAATCAGAGTTACGCAACTTGGTTCCACCATTTACACAGACATTTTCTTGTTGACATTATGTAACTTTGATTTAAAAATCTATAACTTATATTGTTTTTGGCTTTGTTATATTCGTAATCATAGGCCGACGCACGTAGCACTTCTTCAGAAAGCTGGACGGCATCCAAAATTGTTACGACATACCAATCGGCTATACGCTATAGGCATACAGTAAACAGTGCCAGTGTCAAGATTAATTTTCACTTTTCATTGTCAGTCAACATTCATAATAGCTATACCTACTTAATAATTGAAAATAATATGAATATTATAGTTTGTAAGTTATCTTACGTTTACATAAGACGACCTCTGTGGCTCAGTTGGTGGCTCAAGCCGGGGGTCGCGGGTTCGAATCCCGCCGACGGAACAAAAAGTTTTCAAAAGTTCCTGGGTCATGGATGTGTATTAAATATGTGTATCATATAATAAAAATCTTAAATATATGTATAGTATAAAAGTATTAAATATATTTCCGTTGTCTGGTACCCGTAACACAAGTCCTTCAGGTACTTAGCATGGGGCCAGACTGACGTGGTGTGAAGCGTCCATAGATATTATTATTATTATTATCGATAATAGGTATTGAATTGCATTAGCACTACTCTAGTAATTTCTTTTTTTTTCAAAAAAAAAACAGCAATTGAAGTTAACAAATTAATGCGTAAATAAAAAAAAATTATGTAAGATAATGAAAATGCGGATCTAGAATTTCAGCCTACTACGACTTTAGTAAAGAGGCTTTCAAGCGAGGGCTTCAGTGAAACGCCGTCCTTGACCTGTTACGTCACTTGCCTCGCGTGCCAAAGTCAAGGAAGCCGTAAAAATCCATCAGCTGTTTCAGCTGGGGGATAAGTACATGGGGTGGCTTAGTTTTTCATTCAGCTGATTTGTGTTATAAAAACTGGCAAGATTGCTATTGCATTGCTATTTGAACTGATTTGAACACTAATCTCGTATCATTAGTAAAATTGTATGCGTAGTCAAGGTACCACCTAACTTCTTTGATTGATTGTTCGTGTCTAGCTAGGTACCTAGTTCTTAATTTTAATACTGTTTAGTAACGTAGTTTATTAATCAGCTGGTACCTGGTGCCTATACATACCTAATACATTATGTTAGGATTATTTGAACTGAGTATTCGCATCACATGACGTTTGTACTTTGCCCTTTGTAGGTTGACGTGTGAGAAAATGCTCGTAGTTCACACAAAATCGTCGGCCGTTCGTTTTTTAAATGTGAGAAAATTCTGGGCCTTGGCAGTGACACTCGCGGCCTTCGCTACGGTTAAATTTAGCGGACGTCTGAAATATTTTCCTGAAAAGTTGCATAATTCAGCAGCTCGGGAAGCTTAAGTTACATACCTACATTATAATGCAGTTGTATAAAACGTAAGTTTCGCAAGGCGTTAGGAAATTTCGTAAGGGATGAACCTCATAATGTAAAGATACTCTGAGTGAACCCGGGAGCAAAAGCTAGTTTCTTATAGTGACGAAGTTTATATTCTGCTTTTCCATTTTGTGGTTAGCACGAAAACAATTTTCATGACAATTTGATTGGCATTTGTCGAAGCATGGCTGGAGGTGACACGCGAGCCACGACTCTGAAATGTCAGCGGGCAAAATTAATGAAAACGAGAAAATGTTTTTCGTTAACAATGTATTTTGCTCAGTAACGACTAACGACTATACAGAATGTTACTTTTATTTTCATAATATTGTTATGAGATTTTGTCAAAATTACTTATCAATTGGCCTGTGGCCAAAATGTAAAATTTTTGAATGCGCCAAATTCATATTTTATATATAAAATTCTCGTGTCACAATGTTAGTTATCGTACTCCTCCGAAACGGCTTTACTGATTTTTACCAAATTTTATATGCATATTCAGTAGGTCTGAGAATCGGCTACTGGCTACTTTTTATATTGATAAGTGCATTTGACATTGAATAAATAATAGTAAATTATTACAACTCGAGACTGACGGCGACCATTGTTTGTGCGAACTGCGACGGGATATCGATGGACGTTGCCATGGTGCCATACTTATTTAGTCACTTCAATAAAATAATAATATGGGCGAAATACAAAACAACGTTTGCCGGGACAGCTAGTAAAATATAAAGATATTTACTGTAAAGCGGTATTATAATAATTATTATAATAGTTGAAAATAGTTTTGTGTTTCCAATTAGTATGAAAATAAACATAGTAGGCAATATACACTTTTCTAAACAATTTCGACGTATGTCAAATATTTTTTGAATGTAAATACCGTATAGACAGCGTTTATTAAATTATATGTGTTTACGAAATATCCTGTATATGGCAATTACAAAAATAATATTTTTGTGTACGAACTGTGGACATTTCACTAATTTTCTTCTGCCAAAATAGTTTCGAAAAAAACTTTATATTAAACTACATAATTAAATTGGTCTACACTTGTGAGTTATCACTCGTCATAAAATAAAACAAAATATTAATTTAATGATACCGCAAGCATCTCCTTTTTCATTTCCGGGAATATTCTACAATTGGTAGTTATCCATAATATTATCGATATTTCAAAATTAAGGATGTGGCACATCCCTATAAACTTCATGTTTTTTTTTTAATTAAATTCTTTTTGGTATGGATAATGAAGATAATTTTATTTTCCACAAAAAAATACACATACTTAATATACTAATTATTACTATTGTTATTATATTATAATTTATAGTGCTTATTAAATATAATATTAGGTATATAGTGTTGCAATAATAATGTAGGTACACTAATATTTTAATAGGAGTAGTTATTAAACTACAACATCTTTGCAAAGGGAATTTAATGGGTAGTAATTTTACAATATATTAAGTTGATAGTTTCTCGGCCTTCAAACAATATATATAACCCTTCTACGGCGGTGGGGTAAAAATAAACCATGAAAAGTTCCCGCCAATTTGATTGTCTGATTCGTTTCCGGTCGTTTAGTTGCGCAATTGTTTTTACTGCTTTTACCTCATCCGCCGTTTAAATGACATTTTTTTCCTAAAGGAAGGCCGTTCAATGCCGCAGTCATACGTTTATAGACTTTTGGTATCTAGGTGCATTATTTACCTAGGCAATAAAGTATAATATTTGCCCGAAGTGTTAAAATGTAGTGCCAACTACACGATATTACACAAGCTATTTTTTTGATTTTTTAAATTATCACCTAGGTCCTATAGTCGATTTACAATACTCGTCTCAGTTAAATTCTACTTAAATTTATCACGATAAACACATTAATTTCAGTAATTCGCTTATAAATAATACAGAATATTATACAGACTGCCAATAATTATGAAGATAATGGTTTTGGCACCTCCACAATGTTTTCTTGTTTCTTTTGTCATTGGTTTTATTAAGTAAGGTTTTTTTTCTTCTTTAATTTTGGCAACTTGACACAGATTTGCGTTACATATTGTGCCACAAACAAAGGTATGAATAATTTTTATCATCGTTATAATATCGTCATGTCTAAAGTCAAAGTAAAAGTCAAAGCAGTCAAGGAGTCAAGTCGGTCAATTCAGTAAAGTGGTAGACGCTTTACTGAAACTTTCGACGGAGTTTTGGAGGGAACACAAAAAAGGCTTATCTCACGAACTACTAGAGCAATTTTTCTGATATTTGGGTCAGATAAGAAGTAGACCACGTGAAGGATCAAAGGCTATTTTTGTAGACTGATTTGTCTGTGAAATATCTAATTTACGCGGGCGAAGCCGCACGAAACGTCTATTAATATTATAAAGATGAAGAGTTTGTTTGTTTGAATGCGCTAATCTCAGGAACTACTGGTCCGATTTGAAAAATTCTTTCAGTGTTAGATAGCCCATTTATCGAGGAAGGCTATGGCTATATTTTATCAAGCTAAGACTAATAGGAGCGAAGAAATAGAGAAAAATGTGGAAAAAACGGAGGGAAATTATTTGAAAGGGCTTATTTGAACGCGCTAATATCAAGAACTACTGGTCCGATTTGAAAAATTCTTTCAGTGTTAGCCCATTTATCGAGGGAGGCTATAGGCTATATTTTATCACGCTAAGACTAATAGGAGCGAAGAAATAGAGGAAAATGTGAAAAAAACGGGGGAAATTATTTGAAAGGGCTTATCTCACGAACTACTGGAGCAATTTTTCTGTTATTTGGCACAGATAAGAAGTAGATCACGTGAAGGATCATAGGCTATTTTTTGTAGACTAATCTGTCTGTGAAATATCTAATTTACGCGGGCGAAGCCGCGCGGAACGTCTAGTAATATAATGAAAAAAGACTGAAAATAATAGGGTCAAAACGGGACGATACATGGTTCTATAATGGTTTATGGTAGTGATGATGATGATGATGATGAATGTAATTTGCATAGTAGCATATGTTTTCCGTTCTTAAAACAACGTCAAAACTCCCAAACTTATATCTATAAAGAGTCAGGAGTTCTCTCAGCACCTTCCAAACCATGGTATACCTTGGTGCAAAATCTTACTTGTTGGTAGCATATGCTTAGAAAACTGCTCACGAAACCGAAGTCACCACATGTTTCCATATAAATTTTGAGGAGTTCCCTCGATTACTTATGGATCCCTTCATCAGGTCACCACTTTTATGAATATGGTAACAAATTGGGATGATAACCTAAACAACACCAAACGAAAAAATTTGAAAATCGGTTCACAAACGGCGGAGTAATCCTTGAGCATAAAAAAACGAACATAACACCTCCTCCATTTTGAAAGTCGGTTAAAATTGTAGCCTATGTGTTATTCTGATGTATAAGCTAATTATTAATGTAAAGTTTCATTAAAATCTGTTCAGTAGTTTTTGCGTGAAAGAGTAACAAACATTCATACATACATCCACACATACAAACTTTCGCCTTTATAATATTAGTAGGATAACACAATTTTAGGAAAATAATACAAAAACACAACAGCACTCTTTCACATTCCCGGCAAAACTCCTTTTAGGTTGGCAAACATTTCGTACAAAATATTCGATCCTTCTAAATTCAATTTTTTTTCTAATAGCGTTTTCGGCATTTGAACTGCCCCGGGGCAGAGTGGGCCGACAGGATACGGAAACATCCGAAGTTTAAATTAAGAACATAAACTACGTATTGCCTACTAATATATATTCTGTGGTATTGCATCAAATAGTACTAGAGTGCGCGCACGATAACTTTGCGCGCGGCAGAAATCGGAACTAATTGTCGGGCCGCCACGTTTACATGATAATCGATACGCCTATTCCTATACATAATTTAAATAAGTAAATAAAGATATTAAAGTAAAACTACCAATGTTATTTAAAAAAATATCATTGGGATAACCCATTTTTTTAATGAAACCCTACGCTGGCACCTGTCACCTGTCGCGCCAATCGCGCGCAGAGTTAGACTGCCTTCACATTATGTCGCGGGTACCGCCGCAGCCGCGCTGCAGCCGCGCGACTTCCATACTAAACAGAGTCGCGCCGCCGCGACATAATGTGAAGGCAGCCTTATCGTGCACGCACTCTAGTGCAATACGGAGTACTATTTTAATATATTCTGTGGCAATACGTAGATTATGTTCTTAATTTAAACTTCGGCTGTTTCCGTATCCTGTCGGCCCACCCTGCCCCGGGGCAGTTCAGATGCCGAAAACGATATAACTTGTTAATATTAGCACAGACCTTATACCAACCTTATACATATAACATGGTCTGTGATTGGTCTGTGATATTAGGTTAAAAAATAGGTGATCGATAATAATTTGTAAGAAACTTTAGCTTACTTGGCAAAGGCAAATGAATAGTGCATTTTATACGTTTTCATATGAAGTAAATTATGTATTGTATTTGTATTGCGTCATGAGTTGAAAATAAACAGTGTACCTAAGTAGGTACCTACTATCCCTTGCATGTTGAACAGTCATATTATGTGGTCTTGTGATGTGTGTCTATGTGTCACCATGGGAAACCCACACGAAAAAATTATTGACATACAACCAGGAAGAAATGCAGGTTAAAGAAAACCCCTAATGTGTACGTGACTTTAGTCAGTTATAATATAAGTGACTAAGCATCAAATGATGACATGCGATGGAAATACTATAAGGCTTGTTCATGAAGCCATAGGCAGATGGTATGGTGATTGTAACCATCGAAATCCCATGCCCAACCATAACAGCCACACAATACCACCATAAAAAAGAGCAAAAGCAGGCATGCATTCTCGCTGCGTTGTATAAAGGACGGAATATAATATTTTTCTTAAGTTTCACCGCGCCGTGGGTCTCTCTTTTTCGTTGGTAGTTTTTATAGTAATGTATATCATGTATTTTTTTAGACTTATTATGCCCCTATATTATGACTTTAGAAGTTAGAGGGGACACACACACACACACACACACACACACACACACACACACACATTTTACCACTTTGGAAGAGTCTCTCTCGCAAACTATTCAGGTTAGAAAAAATTATATTAGAAACCATACACGCATAGGTTAGATGAAAAAAATTTTTTTTGTTTCAGTTGTACCTATGGGGACCCCTAAGATTTTTAATAATTTTTCCATTTTTGTATCAAAATCTAAATGCGGTTCACAGACTACATCTACTTACCAAGTTTCAATAGTATAGCTCTTAAAGTTTAGAAGAAAAGTGGCTGTGACGTACGGACGGACAGACTGACATGACAGACAGACATTACGAATCTATAAGGGTTCCGTTTTTTGCCATTTGGCTACGGAACCCTAAAAAGCGTATCATAGTGTGAGAAATAACAACAAATTGAGTTCTGATTTTTTAAATCTTATTCTATTCTAATTCATGAGTTTCCATAGACTTTCCCATTGAAATCAGCTCACCTACTTACTAGATATAGGTACCTACTTACCCCTCATACGTAGCATATAAGAAGTATGCGTAGAAGAGGGCGAATACCAAATATATTCGCAAGAAGCACTTGAAAATCCTCAGAGATAAGGGCATCATGGAACTTTCTAGTCGATAACCGATTGCGTTAACTTATCGCGGTGTGACTGTCCTACGTGGAACTGATATACAATCTTGACGTCCAAATACCCAGTGGTCGATTTTATCAACCGAAAAATAAGATACACGTGTATGTAATATCAGAGAAGTTGATTTCTAGGCAGATGGCGGACCTAAGTAATTTGGTCGCGTTGAGTCAAACTCATCCGACCGATAACATATAACATTGAAATTCATTGAATTCTCATAAGCCGACTAAACGACGTAGGTTTGTCAACTGCCTAGGAATCAATTTCCTTGGGTATACATGCATTTTTCAGGTGCTGGGGCACGATTCTCGAGCGTTGAATGTTGATTTCGATTAATGTGCCGGTTGGCAGCGGACGACATGAAGCAACCGCAGACGACGTGTCGTCGCGACACTACTGGTTTGTATGTATTTCTATGAAATACCCTGCGCAGCTAGCGACACGAAGCTAGCGACACATTCATAGAAATACATAGAAATGACGTGTCGCGACGACACGTCGTCTGCTGCAACTTCATGTATCCGGCTTCCAACTTGTACCTGTAGCGTCCTGAATCCTGAATCGCACTATCGAAGTTTTTGTAGAGTGTCTGATGACGTAAAAAGTATAGAAATATACGTCATCACACATTCCAATGTTAATAGTTGATGTCATTTGAAAATATTTACACATTTTAAAACCATTAAAGTATCATTAAAACAGTGGACAGATAAAATGATACTCAGTTTCTCAGAGATAGGATATTGTATTCACAATCAACAAAACCTGAAAAATTCGAGGTTTTTTCTGAGTTTATCTATTCAGCTCATATTCAGCAATGTTGAAGATCGGTTAATTTGTGACGAGAAATCCTGACAAAAATGAAAAAACTCAGAAACCGCATTTAAGTATAGCCAAAATTAAGCTCTATGTAAAACATTAATGTAAACCCGCTATGACACACAACTTATAGCGGGTTTACATTGTTCCAATCCAATGGATAATTACTTCCAATCCAGCGTCGGATTATTACTGGAATGATGTTTACAGGTACTGAATGCACTGAATTGCATTCCAGAGGTATTCCAGTTCTGTTTACATTATTCAAGTAGCAATCCAGCGCTGGATTGGAATAACCGGCCATGACTCACACCAGTGTGAGAAAATAGGTACAAATTAAGTACCTATATTTATACACATACTCTATGTATGTGTATAAATATACTTCCTGTGATGAATAATATAATTATTAGCGAATAAAAACGCCGGATAAGTAGATTCAAACTGGTTTTGGAAGGGTGTGTCCAAGCATACCTATACCTACTTGTAAGTGACGTCACAACATAACGGTAGCATTGCAAAATGGCGCCAAATTATAGCCGCATTGGAAGTTGGAACACCAAGTATTTTAGGGGCCAAAAGGGAAAAACTCCATGGATTGACATTTGTTTGACATAACCTTGACAACATGGCTATTAACAAATTCCCTCGTTCCGCCCTCCGGAAATTAAATTTTTCGCGATTATTGTAAACGACGATGACATGCCATCCTGGTATGTCATTATACAAGCGTATAATCTAGTCTGTTTGTTTGAAAAATGCGGTTGTACCGATTTTAATGGCACAAAATATCTAAGAGTAGACTCTATAACACTACTAAGTAGGGAATGGCAAATTTTGGTAAGCATCATGTTGTTGTAACTGTAATATTCAGAAAATCATAAACTACCAGCAAGACGCCCCTAATTCCGTTGCTCCAAAATTTGTTTATCGCGCGGGAACCGTACATATTTTCGGATAAAAATGACCTCAAAACTTCCCGGGACTCAAAGTTAGCATACCCAATTTTAGCAAAATCGGTTTAGCGGTTTGGGTGTGAAGAGGTAATAGACAGACAGACAGGGATGAGGGAACACACTTTCCCATTTATAATAATAGTAGATATGGATTTGAATCTTAGCATACAGAAGGATATAGGTATAATATTATTGTACTGTCCTCATGATGCCGCATACTCGAAGCGGGCAACATCAACATTTCCCGAGAATCAGGAAGCATGGAGTCCACTTAATTTCGTCATATGAGCGACTCGAAAACCGGTAGTTCAGAGTTAATTTACCTTCCACGGAACCTTTATTTCCAGCACACAAGGATCATTATCGCACTTCAAGGTAAATTATCTGTAATTGAGTGTAGACCCGCATGCGGGCTAATCATTTTTGGTATGGAATGCGCTGTGCAGGGTTCATTTAAATTGCTGAGTTTAAAAAACTGTGCCGACTTGACACGAGAATGAAACTAAAGTGAATTGTATCCACATATTAACTTGATTAAGTAAGCTTGTTACTATCAATTAATTGCATGTAAAAAGTTAATACTGGGGCCCGAATAGCAAGCCACGAATCACGAAGATCGTCTTATAAATACGCCATCGATCGGTACAAGAATCCCTATACGATATGCCCTACATAATATAATAATCAAGATTGTTATCGCAGATAAGTTTTGGCAAAGAGGTGTGGTATGATGTGGATTATCTTTAGTTTAAAGATAAATTACTATAAACATATAAAAATATAAAGACTTAGGCGGAAGTTTAAAATACCATTGTATTTTAAACTCCCACGTAGGAGGTACTCCCAGGAGTTGAAGGGCCTGAGTGGCAAACAGCTGTTCTAGAAACAAAACGTCTAAATAATGTATCTGACATTTGATTGAATATTTTCGTAATTCCAGCATCGTTGAATTAGTCTCCAACATCTGAAAATACAACAAACTTTTATCACTCTGCTAGTCTTTACTCGCAGAAAAGTTAAGAAGTAGAAACTCTTCTGTGTCAGAATCATACATCCAAGGTCTTCCAGGATTTAGTTAGCTGTCTCTATGCTGGTCCTTTCTCACAGAAAAGTAAAGAAGTTTATGACAGACTCTTTTCTTTTGTATCAGAATCATACATCCACGGTCTTCCAGGATTTAGAGCAGAGGATGGATCCAATTAGTTCCAGCAGTGAGTCAGGCTCAACTCACGTGTGCAAATGTTGCGTCAACGTTGACTCAACTGTCGGAAACTTTACATCTCCGATATGCTATCGATATATCGAACTCACCATGAAGTGCACGATATAAGAGCAGATAGTAAAAATGTTTATCCACCCCAAAAAGGGCACAATGCAGCTTAAGTATTTAATTTTAAAATACATTGCGATATCAACATTTTTGATTATATTTATCTACACTCTACAGCGCCACTAAAATTTAAAGTACGTGAATTACATATACCGTACTTTATTTTTGGTTTTACGGCACTTAAAAATGTTATTAATAGACTGTAATTCCTCGAGCATATTTAATTAATTTAATACAACTAGGCGTAGTAGTAGCTAGTTGGGTACCGTTCGATCATTATAGAGGTAGAAGTACCTACGTTACTCTGTTAAATATCTATTCATTAAACTGTACTTTAATTTCGTTGGGAAACTGGCTTTGGCACACCACATATTCCTTCTGTTATCTGTATCTCCTCAGAGGCCGTAGTCAGTCTTTTTCTTTAAAAACGATGACGAAGTTCGTTATCAAAATGTATGGGATTTGACATTAGTCTTCGCAAGCGAAATGTCATTTAGCGATGAGTTATGTCAAACCGCATACATTTTGATAATGAAGTTCGTCATCGTTTTTAACGAAAGATACTTTGTCTAGGGCACCAGGTGTCGCCAGGATCGACAGTGGGATCCAACCACGAAAACCCTTTAATATTATGATCTCAGGGAGCCCGAGGGACATGCAGAAACTGTCTTGGGACCCGCAACGAAATTAATCACGAGAAAACAGGAGGAGTAGAAAGAATTCCAGTTTCCCCCCATACAAAGCGGAAGACACCACAAAGTTGCAGTGACCGAAAGTCAAAGAACTTAAGGAGAAGCACCATGGGAATAAATGTTGATAATAATTGTGTCTACTGACTAGTAAGCTAGAGCTAAATTAATTTGTCGTGTTAGACTGTGACAAAAACGTTTGAAGGCACGGAAGCTCCTAACGCTGTCCACGAGATCACCGTAGTACGCGACACCAGATTTACAGAGTGAGTAGAAAGTTTTGTTATAAATTATAATCTTTCCGTTCCATTTAACCTAAATAAAATATCACCTAAAATATTAAATTCGGTAAAAAATTGGTTATTGTATATTATATTGCACATTAATGAATAGTGCCACAAAACAAATAGAGAAAGTACTTACTGCCGCATTTAGAGTGGAACATTAATTACTTAAATGTAATTAATTCAAAATTTTGACATAAGCCCCATACATTATCTGTTAAACTCTTCATTAAGAAGGCGACTAACCCAAAATTGTCGATTTTATAAATCATTTTTGGACTTGATAATAAGCCCCCAATTGTTTAATTTTCTAAACCTTGATAATACATTATATTTCCAAGAATTTGATCTGAGCGAAAACACGATTTCGTAAAATTTTCTCGATAGGAAAAAATCACAAAGATGCATCTAACTTTGATGAATTTTTCCTATATTGCCAAAACCATGCATTAAACTGAGTTAATATTTTTACACATCAAATAAAATTTTATCACCGAGGGTTCGACCTAGCGGATTTTTAATATTCTCTATATTTTTCAAGATATTTAAGAAAAACCACATTCGCGCTTCACCGCTAGTTTTGTCTCACCTCTCAGTCGCCAACAGTCGCGTTCGCGCGCGCCTGAGGAGAGGACGTAATTCCTTTGCCTTTACTCCGGATTGAGAAAATATTTAATCGAAACCATGGGAAACAAACAAAAATTCAATAAACACACTAAAAGCAACCTTTGCAAGAGAAAACGGGAGCCGATGAACAATTGTACAAGGCTTTTTAATTTAAAATAAAATATGTGTATTTGTTTACAAATATGATAATATTATCATGACAAATAATTTGTCAAACCCATATGTTGCGGCCGCACATGCGTAGTGCTTCGTGCTTGAGACGATACCATTGGATGATCTGCGTGTATCGTCCAATGGTATCGTCTCATAGTACGAAGCTTCGTGACGATAGACGAATCAGCGGCCACGGCAATAGAGATTGAAAAAATAAATCGGCTTTAAATCGATATAGTTTTGACAAAAACTAGTATATGACAGCGATTTGAAAATCGATTTGGTTTCAATGAATGTCGTACTCGATACTATGGAAATATCGAATAAATTTCTTCGTAACAACGCTACGGTCTAGAAATGATAAGATAATTGTCAAACAGTGATTACATTATAATATTATATGCAAAATTCACTACTTCGACCATTCGCTTGACAATGAATAATAATTAGAGTATGAACAAAGGTGACGGCACATTTATGAAAGGATTTAGAAGACTACATAATATACTACATAATATATTATAAGGTCTTTTATACCTATGATATTGCCGTTTTGTTTAAAAATTGTTCTTTTTAGAGTTCCGTACCCAAAGGATAAAAACGGGACCCAATTACTAAGACTTCAATGTCTGTCTGTCCGTCTGTCTGTCTCCAGGCTGTATCTCGAGAACGGCTATAGCTAGACTTCTGAAATTTTCACAGAATGTGTATATCTGTTGTCGCTATAACAACAAATACTAAAAACAAAATAAAATTAATATTTAAGGGGGCTCCCATACAAAAATTACAATTTTTGGGCTATTTTTAGCTCTATAACGGTACGGTACCCTTCGTGCGCGACTCCCACTCACACTTGGCTGATTATTTCGAACTTACTTATTTCTGTTATTCAAAGTAATCACCCCTGCAATCAATGCACGTTCACCAACGCAGTGGCAGTGTATAGCTGATGCCATTATTGAAAATGTCAGCCGGACGGCAGACTACACTTCTAAGGCATTTTGAGAGGCTGTCTCTCGCGAATTGAATTTTCTTCCCAGTAAAAGTTTTCCCAATTTTGGAAAAGGTAATAGACGGTATGGCAGATGAGGGAGAGCTTCCAAACAAAATGGGGTCGCGCGTTGTCATCAAGGAGCAGCGGAGACGATCAATTGACAAAAACTAGTTGCAGACGTACGAGCATCGCCGTCATTGTGGGCAGTTTTCAATGTACAACACATCTGCAGTAATGCTCTCGCCGTTTTGTAAAAACATGATGTGACCATCTCATTTCTAGGGGTGATTTTTCGTTTTGCACATTGCTTTGGTGTCAAACTAGGATCTTACCAACTTGCTGAGTATTTTCAAATGTCAACCGAATACCATTTTTCAAAAATACATGAATTTTAGGCGAATTATGAATAAAAGCACTTTATATAGAAAAAAAAATCTAGCTAGTTACGAGTTTCTAATTAAGGCCAAAAGTTCCTGTTTTTAAGTTTTTAGCTCTTTAAAAGAGTGAGTCGTAAAGAACTTTATGAAAACTACTAAAATTAACTACGATTTTGTCTTTCAAACTTTGTATTTAACTCCAATCATTGCCTTGCTATGAGCATTGTGGCCGATTTTTTTCAAATACACAAATCAACAAAGTCCTTTGATATTTGTGTTTTATGAAATATCTGAAAATATCTAAGAAACTATTTGAAAGACCGTAAATGAAAGAATTTTAGCTTATTTTTAGAGTTATTAATAACAAAAAACTTCCGGATAGTTTTATTTCTATAAAAAAATCATTAGTCTTTCTATGGCTAAAGAAAATTTATAAGCCAACAAATCTATATTTCGTTTTATGAAACTGAAAATTTATTCGAAAAAGACAAAATCTTTGACATTTTCTTACCAATAGATTTAATAACAAATATTCGATACTTGGTGTAGAGTACCTAAACATACATTTTTTTAAGCCTTTCCCAAAATCTTTGAAATGTATTCCAGTACTGCAATCTGGAAAATGTGAAAGGTTGTTTTTTCACGAGTTTGGAAGATTGATAATAAATTAATAATGGTAACACCTATATGGGATATATATGGGAATAATGGTGAGGATGGTTTAATCGACGCAGAATTTCCCGAACACGTGATTTTAGTGTATCAAGATGAAATTTGAGCTGGGGTTTTTATCAGCACCAACATCAGAGACGATTTAAGTGATACCATGGCGGATAACTCCGCCGTTTGTTGACGGATTTCCAAAATTCTTTTGTTATTGTATAAGATGTAGTCAGAATTTCGTAACATGTTAACAAAAGTGGTGATCTGATGGTGCAATTCATGAGAAATTGAGGGGAGCTAAAAGGAGGAAACTAGCTGACCCGGAAAACATTGTTTTGCCATTTAATTTCTTTTATAGTATCAATATAAAAAGTAAATAAAAATCTATTGTCAGGCCTAACGAATGTACATAGCATTATAAATTATAATCGGTTGAACCGTTTTGGATGAGTTCGCGCACAAACACTGTGCCCCGAGAATTTTATATATACATATTTGACTAGATGACCCGGCAACTTTGGCCGAACTGGAAGCTTTATGCTCCACGGAGGCGATGGAAATCGGCACAGCCGAGGACCACCTTTTGTCTGGGTCTGTCGGGGCGACACTACTGTGTCCGGTACCCCTTCCGACTCTCTACCATCTAGCGCTTCTGCACCTTCTTCTTCTGAAGTTGGGGCTGGCGCTACCGCTAACACCCCTAAGAGAAGAAGAAGACAACTCAGTGGGGCAGCCAAGAGACGCATTGAGTGGTGGATGGCGAGGGGTAAGAGCCTCGAAGAGGCGAAGACCCTTTGTCAGAAACCACTCAGTGAGTTTCCTGAGTATGCCCAGGAGTTGGAGAAGCGTTCGAGCTCCAAACGGCAGCTCTCTGACACCGCCAACTCACAGGAAAGACCGACGAAGGCAGCCAAGCACACTAGTGCTCAGGCGCCCAAGCCGAGTTTCAGTGAGGCGGCGAGTGCCATTCGTATGGGCATCTCGATGCTGGGGGACCTCTCTCACAGGAGAACGTCGAGGGGTTGAAGAAATGCATTCTTCGAGTCATCGACGATCAACCGGAGGGAGAGGGACCTAAGCTGATAGGATGCGTCCACAGATCGGGTGGACTTGTCTTCACCTGCGTCGACGCTGCCTCTAAGCAGTGGCTGGCGCGGCTGATCGACATGATCCATCCCTGGGATGGAGCAGCCCTCCGCGTCGTTGACGAGGCGGAGCTGCCCAAGCCCCGTTACGCTACGGCGTGGGTTCCTGACCTAGAGGTGGACGAGGTAGGAATCATCAAGCGACTGACCTCGCAGAATGGAGGTATGGGAATCCGGCTTTGGAAAGTGGTCAGCAGGAAAGCCGATGGAAAGGGTCAAACTTTTACCTTTTCCTTCGACGAATCTGCGGTCAAGCTGCTTTCCGAGCGGGATTTTCAGCTCTACTTCGGGTTTAACCGGGTTCAGCTTCGCTTGAAGGGACCAAAACCGGCACTCCTGTCAAACCCCGTAGGGTCTGACGGAGTGACGGCAACACCTCCGCTGGGCTCAACTTCCCAGCCCCACACCTCACATAAAGGACGACGGCCAGCACCTCTTATCAAGCCAATAGGCTATAGAGGCAAGGCGCCGCCCCAAGCTGGCAGCAGCGGCACATCATCTGCCACTGTTACTGCTCAGCCCAACACTCCACACGTGCAAGCACAAAACTTGCACATGCACACCAGCAGGGGAGGCGGACGCCCGGCTGCTCAGACCAATCCCAGACCTCAAGCTCCCCTGAAAGGGGCAACTGTGAGTAGGAGTAGGCCTGGACAGTCCCGTGTTGGACGCGGACGCGGACGCGGCGGCCCTGGGGGCGTCTGCACTGTGAGGAGGCCAGCACAGCTGCCCTCATTAGTGCAGGAGCACTCAAGTCACAAGGTGGCGCGAAACCCTCTGCTCCGACTACCCAACCTGCACCGCACAGACTAAACACACACACACACACATATCCACATAGATTCACTTTAACACTCTACAGCTACACTCCACAGTAACACTACACAAGAAAAAAAATTATTAAAGTAATACAAGTCAACTTACGACACGCGAAGGCTGCCACTGATGTACTCTGTCAGAAGTTCATCCGGGAGGCGCTCGATATTGCTTTAATCCAAGAACCGTGGGTCAACGGGAACACGGTGATGGGCCTTGGACTGGCAGGTAACGTACTTTATTTTCAGCATGGCCAGAGGCCCAGAGCCTGCATTCTCTTCAGCAAGAGGATGAAATTTTTGTGTGTCTCTTGCTTGTGTACAGGTGACACAGTAGCTGCGTATATTGCGGAGCCCGGCGGGACTGCAGGCAGACTGATGGTTTGCTCCGCTTATCTACCTGGAGACACTCAGGACCCCACAACGCAGTTATCACCGGTAATAGACTACGTCGGGAATCAGCGCATCCAACTTATTCTGGGAAGTGATTGCAACTCACATCATACAAGTTGGGGCAACCAACTCCAGAGGTGAGAAACTATTTGAATTCTTACTTACTAATAACCTCCACACTTTGAATCAGGGTACTAAACCAACGCTTATCAACCCATTGAGACAGGAGTCCTTGACATAACAGTATGTACAGGCCCTATACGACATCGCGCCTGTAACTGGCATGTGTCGGACGATAACTCACTGTCCGATCACTGTTACATTAGGTTTGATATACATGACAGTATGCCTGGGAAAGAGGTAACTTATAGGAATCCAAAGGCCACAAACTGGAGTGTATTCAGAGAGGAATTGCAGATAAACCTCGCAGCAGTCAACAAAGCTGTCAAGACCATAGAACAACTGGAACTAACGGTGGGAGAGCTGGAGCATAGCTTGAATGATGCTTACCTCTGAAGCTGTCCTGTTAAGAAAACGTCAAGTAAACGCAACGTACCTTGGTGGAACGGTACTCTGGCGCAACTCAGGAAAGAGACCCTAGCTTTGTTTAACAGAGCCAAAAGAGACGGGAACTGGGACGCATACAGAACCGCCCTGACGACGTTTAATAGGGTGCTAAGGAAGGCCAAAAGACGCTATTGGGCAAGGTTCTGTGAGGAAGTGAATAACACCTCGCAAACCTCCAGACTATATAAGGTCATATCTAAGGCCCCTTGCTCTCATCCCAGCACTCTGAAGAGGCCAGATGGTACTTATACTAAAACGGCGGAAGAAACGCTAAGATTACTAGCCGAAGTCCACTTCCCCAACAGTATCCATCTCGAAAATCACGAAGCCTTCTCTCATACGATTGTTAAAACGAGACCATCAGTTGACGATTGGAGGAGAGCTTCCGTGATCTTTAAGCCTGACCGAGTCACATGGGCAATTGACAGTTTCATTTTATTTCATAATATATTTCCGGCCCTCCTACAGCAGGGCAAGGACATTATCCTTCCTCTGCTACTGAAAATATTCAGAGCAAGTTTCGCGTGGGGCTACATCCCATTGGCATGGACAAAGGTAATGGTGTCCTACATACCCAAGAGTGGGGACAGGGACAAAGCTCTACCAAAGTCATACAGACCAATTAGCCTCACCTCTTTCATGCTTAAAACAATGGAGAAGGTGGTCAACCTACACATAAGGGACACCTATCTCACTAAAATGCCGCTGAGACAACATGCCTACCAAAAAGGCAAGTCTACCGAGACGGCCCTAATGGACTTGGTAGATCGGATTGATAGAGCAATTGAAGATAAAGAGATTGCGTTATGTGTCCTCCTTGATATTGAAGGCGCATTCGACAACACTTCAACCAGCTTTATCACAAATGGCCTGGCTTCAAAGAATATAGATCCAACTACTAGGAAATGGATCAAAGCCACGCTCGACAATAGGGTAGCCTCATCGACTATTATGGACCTGACACTCAAAATCAGGCTGACACAAGGGTGCCCACAAGGAGGTGTGCTGTCACCCCTGGAATGGTCCCTGGTAGTGGATGAGCTACTAAAGGAACTGAACCTCTTAGGTTACTACGCTCAAGGGTACGCTGACGAGGATTGGTGCCAAAGGGTCAAGCTAACAGTAAACGCTGATAAGACAGTCTTGATACCTTTCACCAAAAAGAGAAAGTTGGAGGGACTAAGACCCCCAACACTCTTCGGAAAAACTATTAAGTTTGCGGGTGATGTCAAATATCTAGGAGTAATCCTAGACAAAGGACTCACTTGGAATAGGCACATCGAGTATATTACGAAAAAGGCTAGATGTGCTCTGGGTTCCTGTTGGAAGCTTGTCCGCTCTAAATGGGGTATTCGGCTGAAGGCAATGCTATGGCTATATACAGCCGTAGTGAGACCGATAACCACATATGGCTGCGTAGTGTGGCATAAAAAGTCTTATAATCACGGGTGCACTTCCGTCAACACCCACCGCTTCCCTCGAGGCCCTGATCAACTTAACTCCGCTTCCTCTGCTTGTTCAGATGGAGGCCAAAAAGGTGGCACTCAGGGCCAGGACGGCGGGCAGGACGAATTGGGCCTCTTCCCCTTTTCGACAGCTGGAACAGTCTCTCAATGAATCACCTGTCATGGCCATGCCATCAGATGCCATGATCAAGGTGCACAGCTTTTCGAAGCTATACCAGGTTTTTATACCTTCCAGGGAGGACTGGGATAGAAAAATCCCAATCGATGTCCGCCCTAGCGACATAATTTGGTTCACGGATGGATCAAGGAAAGACAACCGTGCGGGAGCCGGATTTTACGGAGGCAGGCCACCAAAAGGGAAATACGCCTGTTTGAGGGAGTTTGCGACCGTGTTTCAGGCTGAAGTCTTCGCTATCCTCGGTTGTTCACTAGAAAGCCTGGAGATGGCCCTAGTTAATAAAAACGTTTTTATCTTCTCCGATAGTCAAGCTGCACTTAAAGCATTGACTGCCGCAGAAGTCTCGTCCAAATTAGTTCTGGAATGCATTGAGACGTTGAACATGCTGGGAAGGAACAACAACATCCGCCTAGTATGGGTCCCGGGCCACAGTAACGTCCCCGGAAATGAAACCGCTGACGAACTGGCTAGGCTTGGGGCTGAGAGTTTCATATATGGCCCAGAACCAGTCTGTGGTATAACTCCCAGTACCACAAAACAAGTGTTCAATGAATGGGGTCACAGACTATGCAGGAAGCAATGGGCTGAGACCCCTGGCCTTGAACACTCCAAGGCACTAATTCCTGGCTTCAACAAGAAACTATCAGAATTAGTGCTCACCTTGGGTAGGAACCAATTACGAATCCTTACCAGAAGCCTAACTGGGCACTGCAAGCTCAACAAACACCTAAACAGAATGGGCATTTGTAGCACAACGACTTGCAGATTCTGTGAGGAGGAGGATGAAACACCTATTCACATTCTCCTCGACTGTCCTGCTCTACTACAGAGCAGGAACAGACACCTTGGTCGCCACAGAGGAAATTCGTGACACCAACCCCAACCATATCGTTCAATTTATGAGCAGTATTGGGTTGGGGATGATACTCTAGTGCGAAGGAGTCACAATAGATCCTCATGGGTCGAAGTGACGTCAGGGCTACAGCGACCTGCCTTCTTTAAAAAAAAAAAAAAAGATGACCCGGCAAACGTTAGTTTGCCATATAAATTATTTCTAGCATCAATATATTATATTAAAAAGCAGATAAAAAATTATTCTCAAGCCTAACGAATGTATGTATGTAAAATTTCATTGAATCGATTGAGCAGTTCGCACACAAACATTGTGACATGAGAATTTTGTGTATTTTAATCTGACAAATGTTAATATATTTTACGCAAATACACACAAAAACTAACCAAATTCGGACGTGGACGAAGACGTGGTTAGTAGATTATATTAAAATATAAAGTTATTATATTTTTGTAACAACTACAGCTTAGGAATTCTAACCAGAATCGATCCAGTAGTGTCAGAGCCTATTCGATTTCGATAGATAAACATATCATAAAGTATTACTAGTGTATAAGGCAAAAAGTATTAATTTGATTCTCAAAGTAAGTACAGATGGAAAATGTGACTTGAACTTCTCAAAATTTTATCTGATATATTTGGTTATACTACGTTCGTACAAAAAGTGGCTACGAGAGTAATTACACAAATTTATGGCCGCGGTGACATATTAAATGAGTTGGGCGAGTGCGGGGGGTATGAAGTGCGCGGGTGAAAACTGATTTTTTTCTGTCATAGGTCGCCCTCTTAAATTGAAGATTAATCATAATTAAATGTCTCTGAGTACGGCGGTTAGTACTCTATGTTTTTTTTACATTTACTTAGATTAATTAAATTGAATCCGAATGTGTCTAAAAGTATCTTAGTTTACAAATAATTATTCCAAGGTAATACCGCGATTCTACATAAATACTAGTACATACATTCATCTATACTTATAATAGGTTTGGAATTTGGAGTTAAAGCTAATAAACTGCAAATGGGTTGCAACAAACTCGTATCCAACCTAGAGTGGCATTAGGTTCAGGATTTGCTACCCCTAGTGGTATTTTCAGCCATAAAGAGTAACGGTGCATTAGTAGAACTTAAAACTGCTTCCAGAATCCCTAAAGCGCCATAGTACAGCTAAAAGATGCAAGATTGGCTATTTTTATCACTAATGTGCTAGTTGGGAGGTTTAGGTACAATGTTTAGGTACATTAATGGTACAAGTAACAAGGGTGATGTTAACATCAAGTACTCTCGAGTACTATCAGATTACATTATCTCTACGGCTCTTTGATGCTATTTATTCATGAATATTTGCTTAGGATCTATTCAGATTAATAACTTATTTAATTCATCAAGATTCAAGCCCCAAGCGGCCACATCCGGCCGCGATAACAATAGATAAGCTATTGTGTCTCGTTTTCCCACGATCGACGGGTATCACAGTAATAACGTAATCAATCTGAATAGATCCTAAGCAAATGTTTATTACAATCTGAATAGATCCTAAGCATATATTTGAGTCATGATCTATCCCATTCCCAGCCTCGTGATCATTTCATGTCGACCTCATTTCAATAATATCAATTTTTAAATTGACTATTTTTTAGAGAATTTCCTGAAATCTAAATACTATTAGGGCCCTTCCACACAGCGTTTTTTTACGCTCGTATGTATCGATACAAGCGTAAGTTGAATGCTCAGCAAACGCAAGGAAGCCGACACGTTTTAAACTTTATAATATCTGAAAAAAAACGGATGAAAACGCGCAGTAGAGGAGCGCATCAAAAACGCGCGTCATCAGTGCGCAAAAAATACGTCGTGTGGAAGGGCCCTATAAAACTTTATAGATATCTGAAAAAACGCGATGAAAACGCGCAGTAGACGAGCGCATCAAAAACGCGCGTCGTCAGTGCGCACAAAATACCTCTTGTGGAAGGGCCCTTATTTTGAAGATTTAGAACCAAACTTCAAACAAATCACGGTAAACCTAGTCTTTTAACGTTATATGTAATACTAGCTGTGCCCCGCGGTGTTACCCGCGGTTTAAGTGATCTATATACATATAATAAAACTGTAGAAATGAAAATTCTGTACATTAAAGATATTCAAAAAATAATAAGAGGGGGGTGTTACTACATCGCTATAGAAGCCAAAAATGTGGTTAGTTTTTTTGTCTGTTCTTCCAACTTAACTTATCTGGTGTATAAAAAAAATTCTCCCCACCCTTCTAAAGGGACGAAAGAGGGGGTCAGATTTTGTATAAGACTTTTGCTTTAACTCGAAAACTACTGATCCGATTTGCATACGG
The DNA here is from genome assembly GCA_905187585.1 of Cyaniris semiargus. Taxonomy (NCBI): domain Eukaryota; kingdom Metazoa; phylum Arthropoda; class Insecta; order Lepidoptera; family Lycaenidae; genus Cyaniris; species Cyaniris semiargus. The sequence goes on along the minus strand of LR994555.1, from coordinate 17,906,447 downwards.
TTTTCGCAGATATATTTGTCTCCTTCCAACTCAAAATCCGGTGTATAAAAATCCCCCCCCCCCACCCCTCTAAGGGGAGCAAAGAGGGGGTCAGATTTTGTATCAAACTTTTTTCTTTAATGGACTTACTTCATATTGTTAACTGTTTTTTCCAACTTAACATCTGGTGTATAAAATTTTTCCCCCCACCCCTCTTAGGGGACAAAAGAGGGGGTAAGAATTAAATACTTTAAATGGCAAAACAACGTTTGCCGGGACAGCTAGTATATAATAAAAGACTATGAAAAGTACCAATAATAGGGTCAAAACGGGACGCCGGACGATACATGGTTCTATAATGGTTTATGGTAGTGATGATGATGATGATGAATGTAATTTGCATAGTAGCCTGTAGCATATGCTTTCCGTTCTTAAAACAACGTCGAAACTCCCAAACTTGTATCTATAAAGAGTCAGGAGTTCTCTCAGCACCTTCCGAACCATGGTATACCTCGTTGCAAAATCTTGCTTGTTGGTAGCATATGCTTAGAATACTGCTCACGGAACCGAAGGCACCACATGTCTCCATATAAATTCTGAGGAGTTCCCTCGATTTCTTATGGATCCCTTCATCTGGTCACCACTTTTATGAATATGGTACCAAATTGGGATGATAACCTATACACCAAAAGAAAATTTTTGAAAATCGGTTCACAAACGGCGGAGTAATCGTTGAACATAAAAAAACGAACATAACACCTCCTCCTCAAGCTATATTATTGTAAAGTTTTTTTTTTCATTAAATTCAGTTTCATTAAAATCCGTTCAGTAGTTTTTGCGTGAAAGAGTAACAAACAACCATACATACATACATACATCCAAACTTTCGCCTTTATAATATTAGTAGGATGAAAATACTATTTCACTGTCTTATAGGATCCATATTGGATTTAAGCTTGTTGGATTAAATTTAATCTGGGTTGACCTAGACCTTTCAAAGTACGTCATGATTATAGCTACTTACTATAAGCTGAAGCTACTGAACGCATGCGCTAAAGTCCCGCAGATGTTACGTAAATGGCATTCGGGAACAAGACAGCTAGTTCCGTTTTTTTTTTTTTTTTTATTAAATAAGGGGGCAAACGAGCAAACGGGTCACCTGATGGTAAGCAACTACCGTCGCCCATGGACACTCGCAACATCAGAAGAGCTGCAGGTGCGTTGCCGGCCTTTTAAGAGGGAATACGCTCTTTTCTTGAAGGTTTGCAGGTCGTATAGGTCCGGAAATACTGCTGGTGACAATTCGTTCCAGAGTTTTACAGTGCGCGGCAGAAAGTTACGCGAAAAACGCACTGTAGAAGACTGCCACTCATCAAGGTGATGGTATATTTTTCCGTTATGTATATTTATCTGATGAAAGCCTTTTTAGCTTCTTATAAAGGAAATACCTATGCTCATGGAATTATAGTAATGGAAAACTCTGCGTACGCGGCCTTTACGGCCTATTATGATTAAACTTCAATTTAATGAAGAGTTTGACACATAATGTATGAGGCTTATGTCAAAATTTTAAATTGATTACATTTATGTAATTAATGTTCCACTCTGAGTGCGGCAGCACCCGTAGCATGGCTACAGTGGAAATACGAAAGTATAGACAAACAGCGGAGATAAACTGACGGTGCCGTTTCGATCTTTACCGCGGCCAGCCGCGATCGACAAAAAAATCAAATATAACTTTATGACATAGACTATAGTCCTAAAAATTCAAATAAAATCCTACTTTATGACGTAGACTATGGTCTATGTCATAAAGTGGCATTTTAATTGAATTTTTGTCGATCGCGGCTAGCCGCGGTAAAGATCGGAACGGCACCTTCAGTTTATCTCCGCTGTTTGTCTATACCAGTGGTTCCCAATTAGTTTTTGCTGCGTACCACATCAAAAAAGACCGCAAACCTGCGTACCCCTTATTGTAGCAATCACACTAATATTATAAATGCGAAAGTTTGTGAGTGTGTGTATGTTCGTTACTTTTTCATGCTCAAACGCCTGGACCAATTTTGATGAAATTTGGTATACAGGTAGTTGACACCCTGGATTAACATATAGGCTACTTAAACCGCTGGTAACACCGCGGGGCACAGCTAGTGATGAATAAAAAAAAATAAGTCAGTTTAAATAACATTTACTATTTTCAAATTACAGTACAATAGTGAAAATCAAAATAACATGATGTATTGGCGAAGACGCTAATGTGACAAATGTGCACGTTTTTCTTTGCATAGCTCTTGAAAATCTGGTTGTCCTTCAGTCAGCTTCAGTCTTAAATCGTCTTCAAGTTGAACTCTGTGACGATGTTTAGTTTTTAAGTTCGTCATGGCCGAAAATCCGCTTTCGCAAAGGTAGGTTGTGCAAAATGGCAGTAAATACTTTATTGCTGATTCGCTGATATGATGAATATATTTTAAATTAGCCCAAAAGTCACCCAGTGATTGCTCTGCAAAACAACTCTTGAGTCTGCTGTTGCATGAGATGTCTTGTTCTTGTTTTTACTGATAGCCGCACGTACCCCTTGATGCAACTTCACGTACCCCTGGGGGTACGCGTACCACTAATTGGGAAACACTGGTCTATACTTTCGTATTTCTACTGTAGCCGTGCTACGGGTGCAGTAAGAGACATGAAGCCCGGCCGCACATTATCCGAATTTTTGATCAGAAAAATTCGGACGCCCCGCCCCGCTCATAAATTTTGACACGTCAGAATTCTGATAGTATGCGGGGTCCACAACAAAATGTATGAACAGTGCGTTCCGGCGGGCGTCCGAATTTTTCTGATCAGAAATTTCGGATAATGTGCGGCCAGGCTTAGTGATGATTAAACTTCAATTAAATGAAGAGTTTGACAGGTCTTAAATCTAAAATCTAAAATCTTTATTCAATTACAGTGTAATTAATATTCGTATCTGAGTGCTACGCCGTAGCATAACGTAGTAGAGTACAAGGTTAAGAATTTTTTGGACAGTTACAGGCACTTATTTGGAAGATTAGTTTGAAGACAATATTAATCGTTATTTTGTTGTAAATCGTAAACGTTCTTTTATAAATGTATATTGTATACTACGGACTACCTCTGATTACGTTAAATACTTACGTTGATTATTTCCATCGGGTTATACACAAATCCATCGATTTTATCGATTGCCTAAAAAGTAGAATGTCTATTGTATTAACTAGAAGCTGCATAATTTAAGGTTCGCGCTTTGTTTCTTATACAAGTTTATCACGGGGACCGTATATTTTTCTGCAAAAAAAAGGTATACTATGTCTTTAACCTTTGTCAGGATTTAGTTTAGCGTTTGAAGCGTAAAGAGATTTAAACCGACATAGGACATAGACAGACTCTTGCAATTCAATATAGTATGGATTAATCCTAACCTAAATTATTATGTTGTTGGCTGTTGCACTTATGTTTCCAGTTTCGTGCCTTATCTCAAGATGTTTAAAACAAAACCAAGTATAATCGCGGACGAATGGCTTAGTTTTTTGTGAATTGCAAATAGTTTTTACAGCCATCTGTTATTGTTCAGTGCATCCAAGCGCAACGATGCAATTACTAAAACATTATTGCGTTTTACACTATCTAAAAACTACATTTTCAACTTCCAACGGTAATTTCTTTCTAATTATAAGCACTCTGAAAGAATAGGATATATTACTGCAATGTTTTCACGCTAGGCGGCAGCACCAACACAGACAGTAAGCAAAAAGGTTTGTTCGACGTCTGAAAACGTTTCTGTCAATATTCTGATATGACGTGTCGTCGTTGAAGTTCTGAGTTCTGACACCACGTAAGTCAAAAATAGCAACTTTTCAGGAGAAAGAAAAAATTGATTGAAAGTAATATTTATATCATACTACAATGCAGATTTACTATAACTATTTTACGAGTTTTTGGTGGCCGATACGTGTTCCTGATTGGCTAAAACTTTGTCTTCCGATTTTCGGCAAAAAGTGACTTACGTGGTGTAAGAACTTCAATGACACGTGTGCAACATTGTTTACTGTATGTTCTAGTAGCGTCTTCTGCTTTGACCTTTGCGTAATATTCCCTTTTCATGGGCACTCTGAAAGAATTGTTGTTATATAAAAATGACGAATTCCGAGAGAGATTTAAAAAATCGACAAAATTAATCTCTCGTAAGTAATCAATGACTGTATAAACTAGCTGGCTAGCTTGTACTTGACTGTATAGACTAGCTAGTCTATACAGTAATCTGAAGCTAAGTCCTAGTCTAATCTAATACAAGACGTGAAGCGCGTCTCCCGGATGCGGCATATTGGAACAAATTGCTGCACTCCCCCTCCCCCTCCCCGTCCCCCATCCCGTCGCGTCCGCACGTCATGAACTCGATTGAATCGATTCGCTTTTCATAGTTTGTGACTAACTTCTTCAGAAATTAATCAATTTCAGACTGAAAACAATGCGACGCCGACGTTCTACGCGACGTAATTTTTTCCCAGAGCGGGTGTGACCTACCGTCCTAGATTATACTTACGTGAAGTCAAATATAGATCAGAGAACATTATTCAATTTAACCTCATGGCGCAGTTGGGTAAGAAATGTGCAAAAAAACCGGCCAAGTGCGTGTCGGGCCACGCGCAATATAGGGTTCCGTAGTACCGCTAGTTTTTGATAATTTTTGTACGGTCAATGAATGTACATTTATAACGTGTTTTACACTACTAACAACATCATCTCAGTTACTTTCAAAGGAATTTGAACGGAAAGTTCCTTTATACTTCGCCGAATATATTTTTTTAGTTGATCGACTATTACTCAATAACTTATGAAGTCTTCTTAGCTGTCATAGTTTTCCTTTTAAATTCAGCATATTGCCTACTCCCGTGAATTTTTTCACATTCCCAGAAGCAACCGTTTAACTGGTAGAATCCCCCCCATACTGGACTCTAACGATTTTTTCCACTTTAAAAATTCATATTTCACAAATGGATCCCTAAATCGGAAAATGATCTATAAATACTCGTAATATTTTAAAAAAACCTATCCAACGACACCCTACACAGTGGGGTGGACGCGAAAAAAAAAAAATACACCCCCGCTTGATGTGTAAGGGAGGTACCATAGAAAAAATATATTTTTAAGATTTTATATTATACCATTTTATCGGCATCATTAATATGAGCATTCATGCCGAATTACAGCTCTGTAGGTCCTATAGTTTCTGAGCAAAACCGCGGACAGACAGACAGACAGACAGACAGACGGACAGACAGACAGACGGACGGACAGACCGAAACTATAAGGGTTCCTTGTTGACTACGGAACCCTAAAAAGTTGCTGTCTCCTATCTCTGACCTAGTGAACCTTTTAAAAACTCTGTTATAGCCCTGGCCCTGAGAGTAAAAACTTAATCTTGTTGGCGCAGTTGATCTGACAGGCTCTCCAACCACTGCACTGTCCTATTTAATACAAATGATCAGGAGTGTAGTCAGGATAATGGTGCGTACGTACAGGAGTAATGTTTTTATTAATATTGTTAATATTTCCGGTGCACGTCGGGTAAAATATTAGATAGAGCTCTCAGTGCTGCTCAGTGCTCTCTCCCACATCGAGAACTTTGTGACATTCCTAAGGGTTGTCAGTTGTCAGTACTTTCCAGAGACTTACATTGGAAATAGTCTCTGAGGAGATTTATACCCCGTGATCCGTACACAGTGGAGGCCGCCATATATAGATTTAATTACTGATTCCGACCATCTGCGAAGAAAGTGTGGACAGTCGCTACGAAAACGCACTTTTGATTTTAATCGAGACTTTTAATTATATCGATATTTCATCAAGTTTTATTCATTAATTAGACATCTGACTAGGTATATCTGACCTAGGTATATCTGAAAAGGGTGCATATGAGAGTACCAACTACCCACTATAATCTGGCTGGACTACAATTGTCGGTCTAACTGGCGCACTCGGAGACAAATATTAATTACTTAAGTACATAAAAGATTTTGACATAATCCCCTGGATACATTATCTGTCACACTCTTCATTCATTGAAGTTTGATCATCATTAAACGTATCTGAGAGCGGCCCGCTAGGCGCTACTGTTGATTCAGAGACTACTTTACTAAGTACGTGCTAGCCGCCAGGGTTTTTCTGACCTTGACAACTCTGCCGTTGCAATCCGCTGCTCCTTGTTTACAAAAACACTATGCAGGCTGATGGCCTTCATTGAAGCATGAAACGATTGTCAATCGACCATTCACGTGATCTATACATCTGCATGCAATTTCCTGAACCGATTACTGTTACATGGGATTACTTACGTCATTACATTGTGTGAGAATAAATCGTGTATAGAGACTGGTACTGCAAGCTCACTGTAGGAACTTAATATACCTTACTTGATGCCCGCAAGTCGCAACTCAATTTCATTAAAATTCGTTTATCGCGCGGGAACGCGTTTTTCCCCGGATAAAAAGTACTCTATGTTCTTTCCCGGTACTCAAAACATCTCCATAGCAAACAGTAAATACTGTTCCGCGGTATGGGCATGAAGAGGTAACAGACAGACAAACAGATAGACAGACAGACACACCCACGCATTTATAATATTAGTATGGATTGGGTTTTTTAAAGCGTTGCTGGCCACTACTCTGTTATGTCAGTAGGTGTCAGACACATTGGACCCGCACTGGAACCTGTATTCACTTTGATTAGTGCAAGTGCAGGTGATTACTGATTAGTGCAGATGATTAGTAATCATGGGAGAAAGCCAGTGTGGACGGCGACTGATTAGTGCAAGTTCTTTATTTTCTCCTAATCACTAATCACCTGCACTCGCACTAATCAAAGTGAATACAGGCCCTTGGGGATCAGTGATTCCCTGCGCAGCGGAAGCGCGTGGTTTGCTCGCCGGGCGCCATTTGCAAATTCCTATCCTGATACTCATCACTTATGGGCCATGCCATAGCCCTTTAATCGCATTCAAGACACCATATTATGGATCCTATCATCAAGTCTTCACCGAAATCTACACCTCCCACTAATTCCATACCAATATTATAAATGCAATTGTGTCTGTCTGTTATATCCTAAAGCTTAAACCACTGAACCGATTTAGATGAAATTTGGTATGCAGATACTTTGAGTTCCGGGAAAAGATAGTTTTTTGCGCAAATGAAAAGTATCGAAAAAACTGATTTCAAAAGTTGAAACACGGACGGCGAAGTAATCGTTGAACATACAAAAATACCCACACTATAATCTTCCTTTTCATAAGTCGGTTAACAAGACTTTTATCTCTACAATATTAAATTGTTTCAGGAGACGTCATACAGTGATGATGATGATTCTCGTATTCGCAAACTCAATGTTTGAAATCGCGGATGTTTTAATTCAACAACACATTCCTCGAACTGACACACAGACGGTAGAGTAAATATTGTTGTATTACCTAACTAATGTCCGTAATCTGTTTAACTGTGTAATCATCCGTTATTTACATTTTAAATTAGATTGAAAATAAACTTACTTTTAGCAACACAAAATATAGGAACTTATTTCAATTCGAGTCACTCCAAAGGCGTCACAGAATATTTGTCTTGTTTCTTAGTAAAACAGCTCTTCTCCAACCTACCTTAAAATTATTATAATCCCACCAAAAACATTCCATGTAAAATGTTACCTCGACGACCACAAAAGGTTTGCCCTGTGAAAAAGACATCAGATCTAATGTGGAGCCAAGCTTCTGATTAAACACGGTCTAACTCTATCGACCTTAACTCCAACAAATTATACATATCAGAAAGTATGTATGGCTTCGCTGTTTCGCTACCGTCGTGGAGGTGAGACGAATATTTAGTTTCTGATCTAAAGCACAGAATATATATTAGTAGTACCAACAGAATTCCCACTCGCGAAACCCGTTTAAAGAAATAACGACTCATGCTACGATACTATAAAGTTCAAATTCCGACCGCGCAGTGCAAGGTGCCTACAATTATATTTATACATGTGCGCTCTCTTTCTACCGCGTAAGAGGTACCCTTTCTGACGAAATCAAGATTGTCACCTTTTAGAAAATAAAATAATCTTCTTTTAATAACTATAGCTACTAATAGCAAACTTTTTTATAGTAATAATCAAATTTTAGTAACCCAACCTATATTTTATTTTTATAATAGTTTTATATTCAATTATAGTGCAGGAGCTGGTCAGGAATTTTTTACAACTTAAACATAGTAACTTGTCTGTGTAGTATGTGGTTTGTTTGTAACAAATTTGTTTATTTGCTATGTTTGTGTATATTTTCTTTTTTTTTTGTATTTTAAAGTGTTAAATTACCTTATTGAAATATTTCTTTGACCTTTTTTCAATTGTTCATATTTATCAGATTAATAACGATTCTGTCACAGCGGTTAAATCAGTGCGTAGATATTGCGACGAAAAAATCTTGCGCGTGCGTCACCGCTCGCTTGTGAGTCCCTGGTGATCTGCCCCTTCAAAGGGGTACTTACATTTCGATACCTACACGCGCGAGTGGGATAGGTCTATCTAAAGTAACGAAACAGCCAAGCTATACTTACTGATATGTTGAATTTGTTGGAGTTAGGGTCGATAGAGTTAGGCCGTGTATATTCAGAAGCTTGGCTCCACATTAGATCTGATGTCTTTTTCACAGGGCAAACCTTTTGTGGTCGTCGAGGTAACATTTTACATGGAATGTTTTTGGTGGGATTTCAGTCCTTTTTGTAAGTTGCTACTTGCTAGGCAGTCTTTTTTAGTTTATTTTTTAATATTTTTAATTAAGAGGTTTTTAGTTAATGTCTATCCCGTGTAAACTTTTATGTCCTAATTCATAAGATTGGTGAAAGTCTCTAAATAAACTTCCATTTTCCTACTAAACTTATTTTACGGCGTAACCAAATTTCGGCGTAAGTATTTTAGATATCAATTAAATCTAAAGTATTAGACCTATTCAATTGAGACTTTGTATGTTTAATAAGTCTATTATTGATATCATATCCTGAGAATATGAACTATCTGCTATATTGGAAACCAACTCTATGAGGGTCAACTTCCACCCCCCCATTTTAGGGGATGGGGGGCGAAAATTACAAGTTTATGAATTTTTTTGTTGTTTGTATACTAAACTTAGATTACATACCAAATTTTGGCTTTCTAGCACTTCAGGAAGTAGCCAAACATTTTGATGACCATCAGTGTGTCAGTGACGAAATCGGCGTATTTTAGATATCTATAAAATCTAAAGTATTAGAGTTGTTCTATTGAGACTTTGTATGCTTAATAAGTCTATTGATGAAAACATATCCTGAAAATATGAACTATCTGCTACAACGGAAACCAATTCTATGAAGGTTCAAAAAAACAGCGAAACACTTCGAGAAAAGGTAGGTAGTGCCCTTGCGCTTCGCTTGGCTCGTCTCGGCGGGGACATTACCGTGTCCCCAGATTATAATAAAAAAACTACTTTACATTGGCAACCGCTGCTCCTTCAGAGGGGAGCTGCTAGTATAAAAATGACGGGGTTCCACTATAACTGCCTTTCCTATAACAATACAATTCATAGGCAAAAGGCGGACAGGGTCTACGTTATTTGGTTGGGTTAAAGTCTATTCAATGTTCGTCGTGATCTGTCAGCTGGGTTTCATAACGCGACCAAATTACGCGTAGGTATAAAAATAATAAATAAATTACGCCATCTGCCTATGAATTAATTTCTCTAACAGTACAATCATCTAGAAAAGTAAAATCGATCAGTTTGTGCGCGACTGTACACTATTTGCACTCTCCACGTGAGTCAGCCGGCATGGGGAGGGGGAGTGCAACGACCTCCACTGCACTTGCACCGTCCGCCGAATATGGCAGCGGACGTGATACCACGTGGTGCTGAATGATGATGTTAATGAATATTTCCCTTGAATGAATCATTTTCTTCAAAACTTGATGATAGAGGTTGTTGCAGTTGCAAAATTTTCGTAGGAAAGTTGACTCCATAGCTTAGTGGAAATAGGTGTTTATGAGAACCTATAACTGGAAGATTTGGGAAGTATTGAAGGCGTATAGAGTATAGAAGAAGAAGTATAGTAATCCGTACCTAGTCTTAGTAGACAGTAGAGAACTAGAGATTATTAAACTTTTAAAACTATGTCAGAGATTCTCTACCTAGCTCTTAAGTTTATGTGGCAGGTAGAGAATATTTAAATTTATTTAAGTTCATTATTTCATAATTATTTTACCTTTAAGATAGGCCTAGACTGAGACTCGGTGTAAAGAACATATCGCGGCTTATAGGAATGGTTATCCTGATAAGTCACATTTTGCTAAACATATTTTAGATAGTAATCATACCGTGCCCGATGGCCATTCCTATAAAGTTTTACATAAATGAGATAAAGGCTTTCCGTTGAGCGTGTTGGCACAATTAGAGATCATAAAAGAAAAGAAAAATAACAGACTTGCATTGTTGAATGACCAAACTTGCTCGATTACGTCACCGCTTATTAATATGTTTGGGGGTACTGGTGAGGGTAGTGGGGGTAGTGGGGATAGTAGTAGTAGCGGGGATCGATAGGGTATAAAAGGCGGTGATTTGGCCGGTGGCGGCACTTGACGGACGTTGTTCGTAGAGTCAACATCCTGAGGATGCTCCGGTGTTGGGGCGAAACGCGCGTCGAGGTTTTCAACTTGCATTGTGGTGAGAGGCCTTGCACGAATTTGCTATCATTATTGCTTGTGTGGTGGTGGTATTTGCAGGTTTTTGCATGCGAGTGTACGCATAGGCAGTGTGGGAGAGGCGGGAGGTGCTGTACGCATGCCTATGCGTACACTCACTCATTTACTTACAGGTTGGGGTTTATTTCGCGGAATATTGCTAAAAATAATAACATACTAAATTTTAAGATAGGCCTTTATCAACGTAGATTTTCCGACTTCCAAAAGGCTGAAGTGATTACAGATTACTAAATAGTTACTACGTAAGCAGAGATTCTTAATTAATTTGTATATTTTTATTTTAAGAGTCGTAATTCTAAGTTGTTTAAATGCTGATCAGGTGACAGGTGAAGCAAGCAAGTTCTTCAGCCAATAAATCCAAATGCTCTTCCCATACGAAGCGCTCTATAAAGGTGTTTCCACAGACAATAATATGACGTGGTGATTTTGTGGTAATCGTAATTGCATTATCGCCTTACTGGTGCCAATTAGTGTGATACCATACAAGGTCCGCTTAGGACATAATCCAAATATAATTAGCTAGGTATTAGCTTGCCTGTCAGTGTCACCTACCTAATACTAGTAACCTACACCTACATACCTAGTAGGTTGACCACAGTAGGTAGATATGCGAATAGAAACCCTCACAGACTTTCGAGATATACTGATAAGTAATATAATATATTCATCATTTGTCAATCTGTCACTTTGTCTATTCTGCCATCGAAAGAAACCATTTCTAAGTATACCGTGCTAAAGGCCACCAACGTTTTTAATTAAGGGTGTAAGTACTGATGGAAATAGGATATTATATTACTGCAATGTTTTCCCTCTAGACGGCAGCACGAGTACAAAAAGTTTTGTTCTGCGTTTGACGATGTTTCTGTCAATATTCTGATATGACGTGTGTAACATGTCGGATTTTGGTCGTATTATTTAATGTATGTGCTAGCAGCGCCCTCTTCTCTCTAAGTTTAGCGTAATGTTCCTATTAAATTCATAAAGTTAATATACCTAGCGGAATAGAGCAACAATCTCGAGCTGTCAAACGAAACCGAAATTGGTTTACATCTGTGCGTAAAAATATGTGTACGTATACACTTACACAAGCATGATTGAACATGAATTCTATGAGATTAAATTGTCAACGTACCGATAAGTGCCGACTGGACGTCAAAAAAAGAGTTCTGCTGTCATGTATCACACGTCTCTTTTTACCACGCAGCGTTACTGATAATGACATCTCGCTTGCTCAGGCCTTTGTTTCTCTATTCCGCTAGGTAAATTAACATTAGAAAAATGAGCGAAGAAAATATAGAGCGAAATGTAATAGAACACACTTCACCTGTATAACAACAGAATACGCATGTATGTTACCCAACTATTACATAAAGCGAGTTATTTTCGTCGGGGAATCTGAGTAAATCATAGCATCTGTGTATCCGCCGCGCCTCTCGTGCCGCGTGCGTCATGGGTGATGGGACTCGCGGCCGCGCTCAGAAGTATTCGTCCTATTTGCCCGTGAGGATTATTATGATAGGCAAAACAAAGCTATATAAGCTATATTAAAGTACCCTACTCTTCCTCAGGGCCCGGAACTTCCTTAACTTGGGAAGGAGTGGCGTTCTGCAAAATAATTTAGGGAGCCTTATACTTCCTAAATCATAATACGCGTCCATAAATTAGGGTAATGGACACTGGGTTCTGGGACTGTCACTGGGACAATGGGTTCCTAAACACATTATGTTGTAACTTTGTAATACTGGCTTAAGGACCAAATACTCGAATGCTTCTAATGAGTAATGAGGTCCAGCTGGTTTCTTTCGCTGGGTCTCTTCGATGAACTAGTTCTTGAATCGTACTCTACCAGTAATTCCTACCTACGTACATAGTACTTGACAAACGAAATTAGTCTTTAGACCTACAGTTTCATCCATGGTTACTTTAAATATGTGTAAAGGCTTGTATTCACTTTGAAATGTGGCTTCTGATTGGTGGAATCAGAGCTTCTAATTAGTCTTCTTTTTAGGCTCCTAATTAGGACGTCTAAATTTAGTAAGGCGGAATAAGCCCTTAAGCAGCTTCATTAAAATGGCTTTAAATAGTTATAGTTACTCAGATATTTGATTTATTATATCCTAGGTCAATATGAAAATAGCTCATCGAATTGCCGTAAAATTGAAACGATCAGAATATCATCGGCGGCCGTATATCATTGTCTTAGCCACAGACATAGATCAAGATAGATACCGCATGTCCTTCCATTTGTATGAAAACGAGCGTGCCACTTTTTTCCTACCTACTGTGACGTGTCCATTATTTAGGCCAACGTTTCTCTAGATTCGAATTTCTACAGCTCAATTAGGCATTTAGGCATTTTTAAAATTCCGATTGACGATAACGGTGGAGCGCAGACTAAAGAACAGACTTTCGAAATACGAGCATTGCTCGTCGTTTGGGAACGCGATATGGCATGCGAAGTACATACACATGCGGTATCTATCTTGATCTATGTCTGTGGTCTTGGCACACACAATCCGACACTAAAACAATCTATTTGTGAATGTTTATACTCTCACTGTTCTAGCATCGGAAGCTCTACCAACTAACAAAATATGTTTAGCATTATAGGTGTTATTTCTTGTAAACTTCTTCACTTTTCGAAAGTAACTCCATGACAATCTGTGATTTCTTTAAAAATGTAATTTCTTTACAGATTTTTCTAAAATTGTTATCTCATTTTGCTGAAGTGTTCTTACGTATTCAAATCTGCTTTAAGGTTTTAATCTCTTGATTAACTTACCGTTTTCCTTCTACATAATTATTTAGTTTCTGCAATTAATATTTTACTTCCTTTTACGTAATTATTTTAAAAGATCCAGACTTATGATGCATCCATATTTTTTATCTTCTTTGCTACCTCAGAAAGTAAAAATTTTTATATTGTCTTTTCCCAATTTTAGTGATTTCCTTGTTTTTTATCTTCTTAATCATCTTTCCTTTAACGGAATCGTCTGGTATGTTCAATATATTTTCTTCTTCCATTATTTTCTAGGCTTATCCAGAAGTTTCTATTCTGTAGCATCTGTGCTGGGGGTGACAGGAGCAGGGCTGCGCGGCCGCCGGAGTTACAGCCGCCTGAGTGGGAGGTCTCAGGATAGACCGGATTTCGGGGGCGTTCTCTTGAAATGGTAGTTGACGTCTGAAACAACAACAAAATAGTTAGTTGAAATATAATATATAGAATAATATTATAATACATAGAAAGCTAATTGATGGGAACGAAGTAACAAAGTGTAGGGTTTGGGAACAGATTAGTTTGACGTTGCGTAGTTAACTGACTCTTAAGGCCTGTCCACATGTCCACGTTACGACGTCGTCAACGTGGAACGGTGCGGTAACGTGGCACGGTACGTTGTCGTGACGTGAAAATTTACGTCAACGTAACGTAAAAATGCCCGTCACGATGTAGCAATATTGTACGTGACCCATGCCTTGTAAAACTGCTACATTCTTCAATACTTATCAGCTAGATATGGACCGCACAATACGTATTCTGCTAATGTTAAGAAGACGGAGAGAGAGATTTAAGAAAAAAAAAGACGTAAAATTTTGCTACACCGTGACGTGCATTTTAACGTTACGTTAACGTACATTTTCACGTCACGTCAACGTACCGTGCCACGTTACCGCACCGTTCCACGTTGACGACGTCGTGAGGTGGAGATGTGGACAGGCCGTTATACTAGGTCTCAAGCATAGGAATGAGACTTTCTGTCTAAATCCTAAATCTAATTATCATAATATCTGAGATGACATTACCTACTACCTAAGGACATTAGGATGTTTGGAAACGTTTGATATGCGAGTTCTCGACTAATACAAGTCATGAATCGTTTGTTCTCTTGGCACGGAAAATCCCCATTAAAACCACGATCTATTTATGAATACAAAATTTATTGTACACAATTTCACCTGAGGTACAATTTCGAAAGATCTTCTGTTATCCTCTAGAATTCCATTTTCCTCATTTATTTGAAATATATCTAACATTTGGTTCTTGCAGGTTGGTCTTCTTATAGTTTCCTTTTTAGGTTTTCTAAATATAAACTTCTAAATCATGCCATGCAGTCGAGAAGCTGTTATTGACTCAGATCTTTCTACCTGTGTTTGTTGGTACGGCAAATGACGTCTGAAACAAAAAGTTTTTAGCTATTTAATCCTAGGTCTAGTTGTCACAATAGAGTCTTTAAACGTTATGTGTGAAAACTTGAGTTTTGGCTGAGGATTGATCTGAGGACCCCTCAAGGATATCTTACGAAGGTGTGAATTATGAGTAGGAGGTATACATTACCTTCGTGGTTGAAGGCTTCGGAAAAATGTAATATTTATAATTTAACCCTGCACTGCTGATAAAAAGATTCACATTGTATATGTAGTCGTGGTAGTTATACAATGTTTCGTCCTAGTCTTTAACGCTTTTTAAAATGACTGGGGCTTGGAAAGGACAAAATACTGCACAACTAAAGAATCTGGCCCTAGTCATTATTTAGTTTATTGTGTATATGGTCACTTACATCAAAGAAGAACAGAATAGAAGAGCTATTAAGAGGGCGACTAACCTAAAAAATCAAACATCGTCCTTCTCTCTTCACACTCACGCCCGTCTTTCATATGCCAGGTGAAAAAGGACGACGCGGAATCATCGCCAAGTTAGTTTTTTCTTCATAACTCGATAAATATACAACTTTTTAAAAATCCGCCAGGTCAGTGTCTCAATGATAGAATTTTATACAATGTGTTAAAATATTAACTTAGTTTAATGTGCATTAAACTAAGTTAATATTTTAACACATCGTGCGATTGCGGCAATATATGAAAAATTCGTGAAAATTAGATGCATCTTTGTGATATTTTTCTATCGAGAAAATTTTAAGATATCGTGTTTTCGCTCAGATCAAATTCTTGGAAATATAATGTAGTATCTATATAGTTTAGAAAATGAAACAATTCGGGGCTTATTTTGAAGTATAAAAATGAATTATAAAATCGTCAATTCTGGGTTAGTCGCCCCCTTAAATTAAACAGGGAGTAACTCAATTCGTAACAAAGTTATCACCTCAGGCTAGACGTGTGAATTAACTCGACCGCGACGTAACATACAAACACTGCTAATTGCAGTGTGCAAACATAATGCAGTCATAGCATGTTCTAGGAAAACCTACCTTATTGTTTTGGAATTAAGTTTTAAGAGAGTATTTGACATAATTAGAAGTGTTACAATCGGTACACCACTGCAGCAACTGTGTTGAATCTGTTGGGTATAACGGTTTTAACCAAATTACCAGTCATGACATGGCAGTGGCAATCTACGTGGTAACTGGTAATAGACAAAGGATAATTAAAACATTTAATTCCGCCAAAAAAAGAAAAACTCTGACGCATTTCCCCAATAACATCGTATAATCGACGGTCTACTTAGTATGAAATTAGGAAAATACCAGAATGTTTACTAAAAAGTATCTCCATTCTCCAGTCTTCATGTAATCGTCATTTGCCGTTCCATTGCATAATCCAGGGGCTCCCAATCTTTTTCAAACTGCGGCGCAGTT
This sequence comes from Cyaniris semiargus, assembly GCA_905187585.1. Lineage (NCBI taxonomy): Eukaryota > Metazoa > Arthropoda > Insecta > Lepidoptera > Lycaenidae > Cyaniris > Cyaniris semiargus. Next base: position 17,890,092 of record LR994555.1, on the reverse strand, counting down.
ACACGTAACAATATTTTGTCACGACGCACTACTCTACCTAGCTATTAAGAAAAGAGAAATAAACACCTTTAATGATTATAGTTAAGCAGGTAAATAATAATAAACAAATATTTAATCATCTGCCTGCTTTACATAATTAATATTATAATTTTATTTTATAATATTTGTGGTTTTGGATAATGATGAAGGATCGACTCACGGCGCCCCTCTTGCCTTTCCACGGCGCACCAGCACCCGTAGCATGGAGTACAGTAGAAATACGAAAGTATAGACAAACAGCGGAGATAAACTGAAGGTGCCGTTCCGATCTTTACCGCGGCTAGCCGCGATCGACAAAAATTCAATTAAAATGCCACTTTATGACAGACTATAGTCTACATTATAAAGTAGGATTTTATTTGAATTTTAGGACTATGGTCTATGTCATAAAGTGGCATTATTATTTGATTTTTTGTCGATCGCGGCTAGCCGCGGTAAAGATCGGAACGGTATAGCACCTTCAGTTTATCTCCGCTGTTTGTCTATACTTTCGTATTTCTACTGTAGCCGTGCTACGGGTGCAGGGCGCCGCGGCGCACAGTTTGGGAACCCCTGGCATAATCCATTACCGTGAATAATTGTGCTAATTCGTTGAGTACACACCACGCAACGGATCGTATTTAGATTATTGCTAACAACGTAGTCACTCGGTGTCTAAGGAAATTACCAAGCATAGCCACAGTAGAACGAAAATTAAAAAAACAGATTTTGAGAAAACTTTCCTCAGTCAATCTGTCTCTTTCTGCCGCACTCAGAGACGAATACGTCTTATTGATTTCTGAACCGTATTACATGACGATTATGACATAAGCCCCTATAAAATGATCTGTCAAACTCTTCATTAAATTGAAGTTTAATTATCATAAAATGTTTCTGAGTGGGGCTGTTTGTCTTTTTTACCGTAGAAAGAAATCCTTTCTACATACTATAATATTTTCATTTGTCTATGATACCATATACTATAGTGGCTGTACGTGACTTTACTAAGGAGTATGATGGTCCCAAAGGGACATTGTCTGTCGACTGTCAGGCCAAAAAGTGATGATTGATGAAACATCGCGAACAGTGATGATGATGATATCACTAAGTATGTACTGTCGACAATGTTGCAGCTCGACCAGCCATACGATGAAAATAAATTAGAAGCGTCTTCAAAGTGCATATTGTATCAATAGATAGTTCAAATACCTACGTTTGCAGACTAAATTCTGATGGACAGACAGACAGACTGGAATTGTTAGACATTTCAAGGTGTCCTGGTCCAAAGGAAAGGACGCCTAGCAAAATAATGTACTGTGTAACCTGTAATATCATTTTGATGATAGACAATTAGTATGTCGATCATATCGATCGAGCTGCGACAATTTTTTGTGGCGTGCTTGCTGCCTTTTAACCGACTTCCAAAAAAGAAGCAGGTTGTTCGTCAGTTTATATATATATATATTTTTGTAAACATTTTGCAGGGGATGAGGGCCCTACCAGCAAGTATATGGTAATGTGGGTGTGTGCCCGAAAAATGGCAGTGGACGCGGCCTATTCCTAATAAAAACTCGCCGACGGCGTTTTTAATAGGGCCGCGTCCACTTATCCTTTTAAGTAGCCATTTAATAATATTCAAAAACATTTAATAAACGAAAACTATACAAAAAATAATATCAAACACCTTGTAAAACATTTAAAAAGTCAAAATTATAACGAAATAAGCATATTTTCTTAGGAAAAGTGGATAATTCCATCAGCTTTCTCGGATTCGGAATCCGTAGTGTCGGTATCTAAAATAGTCTCGACGGTCTTGGCAACATCCACACTGAAGTCTTGTTTTATTTCCTCCGCGTCCAAAACCGTTTTATTTATTTCTTGTTTTGTTTCAACCGTCTCTGTTTTTGCTTCTTTCTTTTCCTCTGTTCTAATTTGGTTCTCTTTCGCTGGCACGTCATTCTGATTCTCTTTGGTTCCATAATATTCTTCTTCTCTGAAATTAAACAGTTAATGTTAGTTTGTTTTAAAAATTGTATAATATTATAATTGTTAAGAATGCGCTTAAGAGCTGAAAATATTATAAAACATCTGTATGATGTAGTTAGAAGAAAGAAAACAAATAAAAATAAATTAAAAAAACATACCGTAACATGACTAACATCACAGACTCTACGTAGAGATCCAAAAATAGTTTTAAATTATATTGTTTGTGTAACTGAAGTTCAATTGTAAACTTTAATCATAATATTAACGATAGTCAGCTGATATAATGACCATCGGGTTTGGACAGCGGCCAAAGTGTTATTGTAAAAACTTCTATTTCTTTGCGCGCAAATTTTACAAAATTGTAGTAGGTAGTAAATAGGTGTTATGTTAATATTATTGAAATATTTGCAGTATATTACTAACTCAAAAATAATATGTTTCTACACTAATATTATAAAGAGGAAAACTTTGTTTGTTTGTTTGTTTAATTGTAATGAATAGGCTCAAAAACTACTAGACCGATTTTAAAAATTCTTTCACCATTCGAAAGCTACATTATTCACGAGTAACAGGCTAAATTTTATTTTGGAAAAAATAGGGTAAGATATTTGGGTTTTTCGGACACAAGGTGTAAAAATCAACCAGAAAAGTTACTTATTTTGCGTACGCTGCCTAAACTATAAAAGATAGAACCATAAAATGTTTTAATTAATTGTAGATCTTGTAAATATCTACAAAAAAGTCCGCGACACACTATACCTATCTATGTCGAGTGAGGCACAGCAACGATTTTTTTATTTAAAAATCTTGATTTTTTTTGGACTTCATTTAATCGCGTTTATTTTACTCATGCTATTAATCCTTATCAAAATAAATTATTTCATCACTAAGCACAGTTTATGTAGATAATATTTGGTCTTTGAATGATTAAAATTGGACGTTTGGTTTTGAAGTTATGGCGAAATTAAAATATTACGATTTCTGCTGCACGGCCCGTTGCGAAGTGGGCGTCACCAAGGCGGGGGTGCGCGTGCGGGAGGGAGTTTAGATCAATTAGTAAATGGGTGAGGCCGCCGTTTTTTGCTGATTTCATAAAAAAAACTCTCCGCCTTCGATATTTTTAAAAGTGTTGCAGTTATCAAATTTTTGACTATAATGTCGGATTCAGCAACAAATTGACTCGAAAGGACATACACAATGATTCGGTTTAAATTATAAACCCAAAAGTTTTTTCGGAAAAACCTTGACGAGAGATGCTGAAATGGCCCAAAAACGGCAATCCGCCGAGGTAAGGGTGCACTACTGTCGCTGTAGCAAAAACTATGAGAACTATTGAAACACGGCGTACATATTATGAATTGTTATATGTTTGGTTAGGTTATTAGTGCAGCTACGTGCATAACATTTGATAAAGAATTTTATTGAAAACTTTTAAAAAACATTTTTGTCGCGAAATCCTAAAATTCTGCGCCACTTTGTCAACGCCACCAATATTCGCCTATCTTTTTAAAGTTGGAAGTCGGGGACATTAAAAATTGAGAGGTGGCAATATTGAGCTTCTATTGTCTATGGCCAGCGCCTTGCTGGACGCTATTTTGAATGCTAATGTTATGTCAACGTGAGTGTCGGCGCGTGTACACAGAATTTTCGAGACAAGATTTTTGAGCATAAAAATGTAAGTACAACTTTTAAACAAACCACTTTCAATGCACCATGTGAGAAAAAGTGATAGCCATCTTTTAAGTTATCATTCAACTCAAATTGTGCGTTATTTCCAGAGATATCTTGTGAATTATCTACGCGACGGTGGCGTTAGATTGAACAAACGCCACCAAATTTGTGCTTCATCGCCACCGGTGGCGCAGATATTCGCCACCTCCACTACGCTACCAAAATTAGGGTTAGTATTCACTTACATTTTAAAGTAATAGAAGATGTAATATTGTAAATACCTAAATATATATATTAAAAAATTGTGCTATAAATGTTTATCACATTAAGTATAGGTGAAGTAAGTATTAAAGTTAATACTTACATATTATTGAATTTATCTATACATATAAATAAAATTGGAGTGTCTGTTTGTAATATTGAAAGAACCGTTTTTTACTATATGCATAATATGAATCTATATACGATACATACACCAAAACAACATTTTTTACAATTTTTGTCTGTATGTCTGTCTGTCTGTTTCTTCCGGCTAATCTCTGAAACGGCTAGAGCTATTTTGCCGGGACTTTTTTGTAGATAGCTGATACAGTAAGGCTACTTTTTAACCGACTTCCAAAAAGGAGGAGGTTATATTTTACTTTTTTCATATTTGTTTGCGGACTATCCATCTTTGTTATTATACTATGTTGACGCGGACGAAGTCGCGGGCAACAGCTAGTATTGAATAAACATATTACATACAATAAACTTTATTGTATTATGTAACGCTAGAAATTATTATCAAAGTGAAGTAAAATGGACGCGGTCGAGGCAACGGAGTTTAGAAAGCTTGAAGCGATAAAAAGCTGCTGACATTTGCTGTAGGTACCTAGGTAGTCTACCTAAAGTAGACGTACTAGGTCTAGAATATAGATCATGCTGGATACCTAAAATTTTCAAGTTCCAACTTTGCTACCCACATAACATAATCATTTGATAAATATACATTATAGAACTAAAATAACTAGTGTGCTAACAAAAAGCTTTCCTACAGAAAAATAGCGTATTCGTTATTAGCCGTGGCTGTACCTATGCGGTATGCCTATAGTCTATTCTATACCTACTCCCTAGGTCTAGCGGGCAAACCGCATTCCAGGCAGACCTAGCAACTAGTCTAGCACCCACGCTGTAAACCTAGAGCATCCAGTAATATTGAAATTGAGAATGTAAATTATTGTGTAGCAGCTTTGATTTTGATATCATCTAAAATATTAAACAAACAGGTTTATATTTTCTAGTTATCTGTATGTAGTAACTAGTTAAACAAATCTAAGTTTAGTATAAATATTACAAATGTCTATAGACTAGACTGCATATTTGCAGAGCATAAGTATTAAGTACATAATATAACAATTATTATTATCAATTATGTTTGCGAATTCATAAATAGATAAGTTTGCTTTTGTTTCTATAACAACGTGGAACCAATAAAGGCAGTTGACAATTCTCTGGTTCATCCTATATTCTCTACTTTACAATAGTACTTTACAAAAGTTTAGGGAATTTAGACGCTCCTTAGGTGCTCTCGCTCCTACGTTTAACAATTTTATTACTAGTAAGTAGTAAGAATGTAGCAAAACCTGTCGCGATTAGTACAGTCAAAATTTTAATTTCTGCACGGTGCATAATGCCTTGAATTGTAATTTGTAGGGCCTCCACAGCGCAGAGCCCGTAGCAGTTACTACATTACAAGAGTCAAGACGTCTTTTAATTAAATTCATTGCGGGAGTCGGGACCCAAGACAGATAAAACCCTCGCGCACCCCTGAGATCATATCAAAGGGTTTTCGTGGTTGGTTACCACTGTTGATCCTGGCGACACAGGAGTTGCAGTGGTGGGAAGGTGTGGTGGGCCATTTTCCCGTATAAAAAGAGTCAAGACCCAATATTGCTAGCAACATCGTTGAAGACACTGCTCAGTGGAAGTGTTGTTTTGATACGTTTATCCCCGCGCCCCCAGAGCCCGTAGCAGTTGCTATAACACTTAATACAAGACCATATTGCTAGCAACAGGGCGTTGAAGACACGGCTCAGTGGATGAGCGTTGTTTTGCTACGCCGCGCCGCCACCTGATTCATGGCAGTGGCCGCGCTCAAGGGCTTGGGTCGCCGCCAGCGCTGGGCTCTCTATAGCTATCAATAATGATAACTATTTTAATAGCTGCCCAAACTACCCAGGATTTAGGTGCGATGATTCTAGTATTATGATTCTGTTCTAAGCCTGAATAAAAAAGAAAGAAATACGATGTGAGAGTACATTTTTTTGTAGTCTGAGACTCTATTCTCTTAGCAACATCTGTCTTCGTTCCGCTCGGCACATTTCATGGCATAGGGACGCCCTTACATTTTTCAATCAATTTAAGATTCAAAGAATTATATTAGACCTATTATAGTGAAACTAGATCAGGGGTCACCATTAGCTTCGCTTGGGGTCCATTTTAAGAAATGAAATGACCTTTGCGGTCCGCACATTTTATAAAAAAACCTAGCTGTGCCCCGCGGTGTTACCCGTGGTTTAAGTGATATATAATAAAAGACTATGAAAAGTACCAATAATAGGGTCTAACGGGACGATACATGGTTCTATAATAGTTTATGGTAGTGATGATGATGATGATGAATGTAATTTGCATAGTAGCATATGCTTTCCGTTCTTAAAACAACGTCGAAACTCCCAAACTTGTATCTATAAAGAGTCAGGAGTTTTCTCAGCACCTTCCGAACCATGGTATACCTTGGTGCAAAATCTTGCTCGTTGGTAGCATATGCTTAGAATACTGCTCACGAAACCGAAGTCACCACATGTTTCCATATAAATTTTTAGGAGTTCCCTCGATTTCTTATGGATCCCTTCATCAGGTTACTACTTTTATGAATATGGTACTAAATTGGGATGATAACCTATACACCAAAAGAAAAATTTTAAAAATCGGTTCACAAACGGCGCAGTAATCGTTGAACATAAAAAAAACGAACATAGCACCTCCTCCATTTTGAAAGTCGGTTAAAATTGTAGCCTTTGTGTTATTCTGATGTATAAGCTATATTATTGTAATGTTTCATTAAAATCCATTCAGTAGTTTTTGCGTGAAAGAGTAACAAACATCCATATATCCATACATACATACATACATCCAAACTTTCGCCTTTATAATGTTAGAAGGATTATTAAACAAAGGTAATTACGGAAATTACAAATGTTTTTTTTTAATCATCATTTACGTATATTAATGAGAAAAGTGACAATTTCTGTAGCTAATTGTTATCTCTGTGAGGTTTGGAGTGAAATTGGTGCAAGCTATTGATATTAAATCCTGGAGATGTTGATCAGTAAGTCGAGACCGAAATTTATTTCAACGAAGTTCATCTTCGAAAATGCTTGGTCCGCACACCATGGGTCGGCGGTCCGGATGCGGACCGCGGTCCGCCATTTGGTGACCCCTGAACTAGATGTTGTCTGCAATGCATCACGCGAGAACCGCGAAATATTCCGCGGTAAACTTTCCATTACTTTCCTGGTAAAATATCTTCATACCCATCAAAATCGTCTTAGCGATTTAAGCATAAAGAGGCGTAATATTAAGCATAGATTACAAAAATTGGTATTTTTAATTTTATCTACGATAAGCTTGTAGGGAACCCTGAAACCATTAGCGGTGTACTTTCTATTTGTGTCGGACTATAATGCGGCTCTCTCCGCGTAGACAGCCGATTACATTTCTATATCTATTTCTATCCGGGCGACAACCTTTGCTAGGGTCGTTACTGGTTTGTAAAACTCAAACCTTTATCTTCTCTGGTTTTCTACCTTTAACACGAACTTTTTGGAAAGATTTTAATATGATGGAGATGTTACTATTGAGTACACATAAGTATTTGGTGCACTTTCTTGAATAATTAAAAAGTGATTTATTTTGATCTTGTGCTAAAATTTCCCTTTTAGACAATTTCACTTCAACCAGCGACGTTAAAAGCGAGAAGAAAATAAACAATGTCATAATGTTAGTTCTGTTTACTCTGATAATACCTATGTAAGTGCATAAATTGATTAATTAAATCATGATAATGACACGAAAATCTCATTGAGAATTTGAAAACTGTACCGCTTACATATGGGAAGTGAGAGCGCTAAAGTCATGCATCCTATGAACATTTAACAATACCTTTATGTAACAAAATTACAAAAATTTGGTCTGAAGTTACAATGTTTAAGTTTCAACCCTAGTTCTACACCTAAACTAGACTGTCCGGTCTAGATTTATAGCGGCAGTAAACCTACGCCTTCTGTACCTAACGGACACTGGCAACAGTTATGGAAATTGATCATAAATAGACCAGCTTCCTCATCATTACTATTGTTGAAAGCAGTAGCCTAACCAGCTTGTTATATATTTCGTTCAGATCCAATTCTAGATCAAAGCCTTCAAGGATCTAAATGTAGAGAAACGCAACGGAACCCATACCTAATGCTAACACGTAGAAATTCGGCCTCTGACCTCGTGCAGGAATATTATATAATTAATATAATATTATCGTTAACGTTACAAAAGCGTTAGCGTATTTAACAAACTTGCTAAAAGCGGAGATTTTATGTACGTGTGTATAATATTTTTGCCATGTTAAAATTATTAAATGCTAGCTGCCGCGACACACGTCGTTCGGTCGCATCTTTATCTAATCTAATATTATTTTCTCCACAATCATGCTACCTACGTCAATTTTAAACTAAAATCCCTAACACTAGAGACCTAGGTCCTCCTACAGTGCTCCTACGCTAGATTAACTTAGAATTTAGACCTAGTTTATAGAAAGGAAATTGGTCCCCGGATGTCGGCCGATGACGGTCTGCACAATCAGGAGTAATGCGAATTGCAGACATTTCCGCCCACAGACTTTAAATATTAGACTAGATGACGCCCGCAACTCCGTTGCGCCAAAATTCTTTATCGCGCGAAAACCGTACATTTTTCCGGGATAAAAGTATCCTATTGTCCTTTCCCGGGACTCAAAGTATGGTATGGAGATAATACCAAATTTCAGCTAAATCGGTTCAGCGGTTTGGGCGTCAAGAGGTAACAGACAAACAGACAGATAGAGAGACGGACAGACAGACTGACATACTTTCGCATTTATAATATTAGTATGGATTTAAACGTTGCTATAAGCGCGTGTTCAGACCAAACTGACTATATGCCGCCCAATGTGAGCAGGCTCACTGTGAGCCCCAGTGTGAACGTGAAAATATACGGTATCGAATGCCCGCGCCTAGCGTAATGGCGTATTGTCGGTTAGGTGTGAACGAAAAAGTGAATATGTATGGAAATACAATAAACTGCGTAACGTTCGCTCACATTCGGCGGCTCACAGTCGGTTTGGTGTGAACACGGCCGGCGCGCGCCGCCGCGGCGTGTGTGTAAATAGCCTTACGTGTGCATTGTGATTTGTGCATTGAGTAACATGTGGAAGTGGCGAATTTGCCAGCTGTGGTTGTGGGTTGTGGCGGACTACAACCCACGATTCACGGGCCCACTCGTGTTACAGGAAGTAGGACATAACATTACACGCTTTTGACGCTTTAAATACACCGATATGAGCTTCCTCTTTCACCCAACTTACTGCATCGTTAGAAAGAGTAACATTATCAGCTGTCAAAATATAAGGCACCCTCCTAAAGTTTATAACCTCATTGAATATTTGGGTGATTGATTAATTATATATTTATTATCATTAAAATAAAAAATGCATTCAAAAGTCAAAACTTTGTGACTTTGGACTTGGAGCCAACCTCCATCATCAACCAAAGACAATATCCCCAAAACCAGAGACATTTTTATTTTTTGTTAATTCGTCCCGGTCGGGACAGGCAAAGGGAGCGTTGCCCATACAGCCAACAAAACCAGATACATTTTTTTTTGTTAATTCGTCCCGGTCGGGACAGGCAAAGGGAGCGTTGCCCATACAGCCAACAAAACCAGAGACAATAAATACAAGACAATGACATTTGACAGCTGACAGCCGACAGGAGGCACTTGACATTCAAAACAACCTTCAAGTCACCAAGGAGCGAAGACAGAGTAGAGTTTTGCCGGGAATGCGAAAGAGTGCTGTTGTGTTTTTGTATTATTTTCCTAAAATTGTGTTAAGTGGGTTTTTAATGTGTAATATTGGTAGGATATTAATCATTACATATTCGTTATCAATTATCATGCACAAGTGTAGAAAAGTGATGCAACATCCAGAAACGTGCTATTTTGTGTTCCCTCCAAAACTCCATCGAAAGTTTCAGTAAAGCGTCTACCACTTTACTGAATCGACCGACTTGACTCTTTGACTGTATTGACTTTTACTTAGACTTTGACTAGACTTTGGACCTGACGAAATAGAAAAACGATTCCGAAAATTAATACAAGAATATTGTTTTCCCGCCATTACTTGACACTGGCCATGGTTTTTATAGCCGAAGTGCCATAATAAGAAAAAAAAAAAAAAAAGACAGAGTAAAAGTAAGAAGAAGAAGAACAACTTTCAAGGAATTTAATTTCAAATTATTTGTTTACAAACAATTTACCACGTTTTACAATGTCTGAGAAAAAGAAAGCCCTCTTCATTTGCTTAGGTAAGTATCGATTTATCGAGCATTTAGATTTTAGAGCAAAGAAACGGATCTTATCAGGGGTTACTCGTTGTAGGTAACATCTGCCGGTCTCCCATCGCTGAGGGAGTGTTCCAGAAGACAGTTAACGACTTGAACATTGGGGATCAGTGGGAGATAGACAGCGCAGCTATCGGTGGCTGGCATGTCGGCAACCCGCCCGACTGGCGAGCGCTGGACACTATGAAGAAACATGGAGTACCCTACACGAATATAGCCAGACAGGTAAGATTGCGTAATCAATTTTTTTGGGGAATCATTAAACTATACTTACCCTGATAATTATCAAGGGCCTATCAATTCATCAATGTTAGTGCTCACTGATTGATCTGATTCTTTTTTTTGATTGATGATTGATGGTTCTGTCGTAGCTGACCACATGACCATACCCGACTCTGTAGGTATGTATGTCTGCCTGCTAGTATACTTGTACTGATGATGACTATGTTGGTCAGAGTGCAAGCATACTTGCTATGTAATATGGGTTTATATTATATCTTTATTGGTAAAGTCTCAAGACTGAAAACCCACAGAATTTCTATGATTTGTAGCTATTAAGTATTCTAAATGCAACTGAATCACTAAATAATATGAATTAGTATTCTTCAACCTACAAGAACCATTTACTTTTAAATAATTTAAGATAATTAAACACAAAAAATTCAGTCTTTGATAATAATAGACTCGTAAAATGTAATATTCTAAATGCTGATTAGTTACACAATGGATTTAGATTAAGTACATAAAATATGATTCTCAATAAAAGTTGAGATTAAAAATATTAAGTTTTATAATCTCAACCCATCAATCCCCAAGCGACACCCGGCTGTCGCATAACAATTGAAAATCTATTGTGTCTGCGATTCCCACGATCGAGGTATTAAAATAGTCTGGAATTGTTAAGGTCAAATGAATATGGCAATATTTTATTCTACACATACAACAATAAGAGTTCTCCTAATGGGGGATACCGCATGTGAATTTTCCGCTAAAGGCGCTAGTGTCGCGCGAGGTTCAAAAACGTCTATTTTGTACCTACTAGTTTTAGCGGTCTTCGTGACATAAATTATTATTTTTGCAATTTACCTGTTGAAAAGCGATCTCCTTCGTAAAATTATCCCAAAAATTATTATTTAGCGATCAATGTAAATGCTTTTAAAGCGAAATTGAGAAAAGAAATAATAATCGCATTTAAAAATATTCGGTTATTAAAAAAATTTTGCAAAAGTAAAGGGGATATTATTTCAATTTAATTAAATAAATAAATGGGATTCTAGATTATTATAAAGTCGACTGTAATAGCTATAATTCGGACCTTAGTCGACAGTTGCGCCATCTAGTGAGCAAAAAAACGGTAGCCCCCATTGATTGCAATTTTGATGAAATTGTGATAGTAAGTATGGAGATACTCTGAGTCTTGCCTCCTGGGAAAATAATAAATAGGAAAAGTTTTTCTGCAAAAACATACAGTACCTTTATTTGAGTGTCAAAATGTTACTAGCAACATTAACTACATACTTTATTCATAAAATAGTATTTATAATTAATTCACTTTGAGGCCATAAAATAAATTAATAAATTTAACGGGGCACATACACCCATTACTTCAAATTTCTTTAATTTTCAGAAATCCATAATTAAATTAATAATAATACTCGAAAGTACTGTAGTTTCTTTATTACTGTCTGCAACTTATATTAATCATAAAATATTTTGCACTGAAGAAACATGAGAATTAAATGTATTTTTGAGATTCTATATTAATAATATTTTAATGACAATTCAAGTGCTGTAAAGTTTGTAACTAAAATTAAGTATTACTTAAATACAACATTATAAATTTGACCTGTAGGTATTACGATGCTTGTGGCAGTGTAACCACGCTTTAAAAAACTTCAAACATATATTTTGCTATCTAATACGGGTACCACTCTCTTAAGTTTTTACCAATACTTAGGTAGGTATATCAATCATCAACTAACTCTTGACTTAGGGCCTAAAATTTTGTAATGTCAACAACATCAGAGATGAGAACAATTTATTCTTTGGATACATGACCTTAGAAGACTGATATGAAACTCTTAGGAATATTTTTAAAATAAAACCTTTTCTGTAGTATTTACATATTCAGAATGATAAATTTTTAATGAGCCCTTTGTTTATTATGTCTTCTAAGAAACTCATGACACAGAAAATAAATTAAATTATGATTGTAATATTTCATTATAATTATAGGAATTTATAAAAAAATATTTTGTACTTATATTAATTGTAAAGTGGCATGTGATGCTATAAAACGAAATAATAATTTTGTTTATGACTTAACAGGAATATAAAATTTCACTTTTGAATACAACTATAATCAACTTAGATACAATATTTAAACATTATAAAACCTAATATTATGGTTTTAATCTAAGCAGACTTATATAAGTGGAATATGAACCTTTCACGTGAATAACTCTTATCATTTCCTTAGGAAATATTAAAAAAAAAAACTTTTTTTTCAGATAACATCAGCAGATTTTAATCATTATGATTTCATATTCGGCATGGACGAAGCCAACATGAGAGACCTGAATAAGAAAGCGCCAAAGGGCTCCAAGGCGAAATTGCTTCTGTTCGGAGATTTTGACCCTCAAGGTGACAGAATAATTAGGGATCCTTATTATGTAAGTATTTAATCATAAAAGCTTACTCTGATCAGTTGAAAAACCAAGACTGCATGCACCAAACTACGCTACTTAGCCTTATCTTTCTTACGAGAGTTAGGGTCAATTCACACCGAAATCGCAGCGCAGCGGTGAGCATTTTCAGTGTCATATAATTTTAAACTTTATCTTCATTACTGTAATACATAGTATCGCTTGAGAAACTTGGAAAGTCTCGCGGCCGCCAATCCTCAAGCGATACTATGTATTACAATAATGAAGATAAAAGTTTAAAATCATATGACACTGAAAATGCTCGCACGTGCGCTGCCATTTCGGTGTGAATTGACCCTTAGACTTGCCAGTCTAAGGGTGCCGGCAATACCATAGTTTTTTTACAAGAGTAAAAACCAACCTCACTTTAATTCGTAGATTTCTGTCCATACGTCGTAAGGTTTAAGTTTTATCCAACCAATGCAGTAAAAACTTTGTACTGAACCCTCGGCATGTTTCTACGCTCACCCTTGACTATTTTGTTTCAGGACAGTGATGCTTCGGGCTTCGAGAAATGCTACCAACAGTCAGTCAGGTGTTCAAAAGGATTCTTGGAGCACTTAGAAAAGGGAAATGTTAAATAAGTTATTACATTCCAATTATTTTATGTTATCATGTTTTAATATATTTTTTATGTTCAATTTTGTTTTATTTTATGTTGTAGTTTTATAAGGGTTAACGCAGACTAATAGTCCAGTACCGCCGCAGTCGCCAAACTTAAATTCTTTACTTATAAAGATCCATGCCACTAGACTAGCACAAACGCGTTGCAGTTGTCGGTCTCGTGAAAATTTATAATAAATATATAGGAGCCTACTCACGTTATTGGCAGGGGTAATAGTAAATAGTAAAATATAATGTAAAATGTTACATATATGCCGATTGCCCCCTTTTTTATTGCCGAACGGTCTTTAAATTGTAGGCAGCATTATAGCCACTTTTAGGCTGCCTTTCCACCAGAGCTGAGCGGAGCTGTGTTGCGAGGAATGTGTTTTTGAAAACCAATAGAATCGCTTCATTGACATGACTTTGCCATGACATCGCTCAGCGCGGCGATGCTATTGGTTCTCAAAAACACATTCCTCGCAACACAGCTCCGTTCGGCTCAGGTGGAAACGCAGCCTAAAGCTGTGTTTATGATGAGATCAAAATTAATTTACGTACAAAAGACTGCAAGGTGTGCGGGGCGATTTTTATTTGCGTTTTACTTTTTTTAAGAGATACCTCTAGAGTGACAAATGGAAATCTATTAATTATTTTAAAGCTAATCAGCCAGTGTTATTATTGTTTCTCGTTTCTATTGTAGTCATTTCCTGATTTTAAAATATTTTTTTATATTTTTTCAGGACACCGATGTCCACGGCTTCGAGAAATGCCACCATCACGACCAATAGTCTTCCATAGCAGGGAATACCAGTAAATGTAATGTAATGTTAGAGAATAACGAATTTCAATAATTATTCTAAATAGAATATATTATATACAAGAAGTACAAATAGGCGTAAAATATTCATGGTGGTTTTATTTTTAATTTAATTATGTATAATACTTTAGAATAAATCATAAATAACAATCTTTAGGACGGCTGTCCTACATACTAATACAGATTACAAACAAAGAAAATAATATGCATATGTTATTTAATCTTTTTAAGATGCGAAATGATTCAGGCTATTGCTGGTAATAAATAACTTTGATCGCCTAATTCACAGCGCATCAAAAATTAACAATTCCTTTTATAATACCACCAGTTTACATTATGCGGGTATGCTGTTGCATATTAATTTTATTGTTTAAAAATAGGGTTTTCTAGTAAGTCGTAGTCAATTTAAATCAGTAGCATTATTCTCTTTGGTTACGCTTAGATTGGCCTAATATCTGGATTGGATTAGAGCAGCGATTTAGGTAGGTATACCTAATCGGTAAGGGCCACAAGGTTTCTAAAAAATCTAAACTGGCCACGCAACGTCGGCACGAATGGGCCAGTTTGACCGTATCAATACCTTACAAATACATTGCCTTAGTCCTTACGCCCTTACAGAAAACCGGCGTCAAGTTCCAGAGTGTAATTAACTTATAACCAAGTGAGGTAAATAAAAACGCCTGTATGTTTGCCTATAAGACGCATCGGGGGCCAATATCACGTCAAGCATTGAGACTAATTGTGAGTTTGTGACAAAGTATAGGTCTCCCAGAATCTGATGGCAAAAAGTGAGAAAAGAAATTGACTCTAGCAATACCGGGGTACTTGGAATAAAACATTTTGATCCTTTTTTTTCCTTATAGCGGCAGATTCTGTGTGTGAAACATGTTTCTGCTTAGAAAACATCAACATTATTAGTAGATTGATTTAGATTTAGTGTAGGTATGTATGTATGGTGGCTTGCATATGCATTATGCAACTGACAGACGTAACATCAATACTGTCTAGGTCGCCGATATTGATTTTGTGACTGACCACGAAGACGTGTGAGAATATAGGTCAGGCACAACACGAAAACACTGCTCCCTGCCAAGATGCGCTTGTTATTGTATGCAATATGCATGGATTGTTGTACTCATAATAATTAATTACTAGGTATAGGTACTCTATACATAAGACTTTTGAGTCTCAGATTAAGCTGCCATCCCCCGAGCAAACGACCTTGACCATACATTTGACGCGTTGCCGAGATCGCACAAAAATCCTATTTTTTTACTTATCTTAGTTCAAATTGATCTAAAAAAAATTAAAACGGGGAATATGTAGTTAATTAAATTGTCTGTCTATTGTCGTGTGTTTCAAATAATCGTAATTTGTAAATACTAGGGAGATGCTGAAAGTATGCTTCAATTTTCATAAATTGGTATTACCACAGAATATATGTATGGTATTACTTTGGAAGCTAATATCATGAGTATAATAAACAAAAATAGAAAATTTAAAACGGGGAAAGGAATGTTGATATACCTACTGAAGATTATTGCTGTATTTTTATTATAACTTTGTAGCTTTCAATTAATAATTATGAGTTTATAAGGCTCTAAATACGGTAAATTACGGAATCTCCGTAGGGGAAGGGCCTTAATTAATAATTACTTTCCCTCTTATTAATAAAATATTGATGCAGCTAATAGCCAGGTAGTCTGCTTCATTTGTCTGGCACGTTGGAAGTTGGAACAGTCACATGCAATATTTAATTATTTATTAATAAGAGGGTTGTGTATGTTGAATAAGTGCTTGATTTTTTAATTTAGTGTCGATTGACAATTTTTCAGAGAAACAAGTTTAAAGAAACGAGCAGAAGTATAGACTGGTGCCTGGTGGTAGAAAAAGAAAGCCATGAGTTTCCAGTTTAAAATCGCGGGGTTTTTGTACTTAAATAAAGTTATTTAGGTACGTAGTATTTATGTCTCGTAGCTTCATGTCAGAAATATTAATTATATATTATTATCATACATTTGCCCTACACAGACTTTGAAGCCTAGGTACTACTTATCTACTCATTTTCTCATCGGAAAATGGAAAACACTGTGAAGTGTGGGCTGTGGCGAACTGAATTCACTATTGAAGACTTCGCTGAAAACACATTTTCATTCCCACAAGCCGCGTGACGTCAGAATTTCAAATTAACACTGCTAAATTATTAAAAGACTTTTCAGTTTTTCTACTTTTAGGTACTTTCATTACACTAGATGACGCACGGAATTGTTGCGACGAAATAGTATAAGCCGGAACCGTACATTTTTCCACAATGAAACTATTCTATGTACCATCGAGGAAATTGATTCCTAGGCAGTTGATGGACCTACGTCATGTGCAGGGCCGGCGTTAGCCCTACGAGCGCCCTGGGCGAGATCCCTTCGGCACCCCCTAACTTCGATTCAAATTTCAAATACATACGAAAAAAATCGGACAGGCGTTATATGGCGTGCGGCGCCCCGGACGGTCGCCCAGTGTCGCCCCCCGGCCCCCCTAACGCCGCTACTGGTCATGTGGTCGGCTTATGTGAATTCAATGTTATAGTAGGAACACACGTCCCGATTTTGTCGGGTTCCGACCACCCGACCACGGCCAAATCGGGAAGTGTGGAGAGCGGTCGGCCCGACATAATTATTATTAATATTGGTCGGGCATGGTCGGGTCGCCGGCGCACCCGACAAGCCGACCGCCCGACCGAATTGGAACGTCTGGAAGCTTTGTCCCGACCAAATCGGCTCAGTCGCATTTGTGACGACGCCGTTGTTAGACGTAATTATGAACCCCGAGGGAGTAATGATCTCAGAACGTGAAATAATAATAAAGATATTAGAACTTTATACAGACTTTCCCTATTTGTGGGACTTAGCTCATAGAGATTACGCAAATAGGAATGCCAGGCATCAAGCTTATCTAATTATGCTGGATGTTTTAAATAAATGAACAGTACGGCAACTTTGAACTTTGAACAATGGTTGCCGCAACCAACTCTATTTTAGCATTTTAAGGGTTCCGTACCCAAAGGGTAAAAACGGGACCCTATTACTAAGACTTCTATGTCTGTCCGTCTGTCTGTCACCAGGCTGTAGCTCAAGAACGGTAATAGCCAGAGAGTTGTAATTTTCACAGATTGTGTATATCTGTAGCCTGTATAACAACAAATACTAAAAACAAAATAAAATAAATATTTAAGGGGGGCTCCCATACAACAAACGTGATTTTTATGGCCTTTTTTGCTCTATATCAATAATAGCAACAGGTAGGTACTTGAATTTTTCACACAATATTTAGTTATATGTGTGCTTTAATATTTAAGATAAGCCAGTGAAAATGTGGAATATTATCAATAGTTTGTACCACAATAAAAATAAAGCTAACTCGAGTCCAACTAACTTACAAATACAGAATAACATCATTACCGATAAAACACTTATTTGCGAATCTTTTAATAACTATTTTTCTACAATTGGCCCAACCCTTGCAAATGAAATCCCTAAAAAATATCATAACAATAAAGTATATACTACAGAAAAATTCGATACCATAACTGATACAAACCAAAAATTCAATCTCAACCCAGCCACTACAGAAGAAATAGGTAAAATAATTGACAATCTCAAATCTAATACGAGTAAGGGAACTGATAACATAACTACTAAATCTATAAAATGTTTAAAACCCATTATACTAGAGGACTTAACTAATTGCATTAATAGATGTATGTTGGATGGTATTTTCCCTGATAGTCATAAAGTAGCAAAGGTTACCCCTATCTACAAAAGTGGTAAAAGAACTGACCCGGGGAACTATCGACCGATATCTGTACTCCCCGTTCTATCAAAAATTTTCGAGAAGGTATTATATAATCGTTTAGAAAACTATTTAATTGGAAATAAAATTTTATATAAAAAAACAATATGGTTTCAGGCAACGTTCTAACTGCTTATCTGCTACAATCGACCTTTTCACAAAAATTAAAAACAGTTTAGACAATAAGCAAATAGCTTTAGGTACATTTATTGATCTAAAGAAAGCTTTCGATACAGTTAGCCATAAACTTCTTTTAGACAAACTGAAAAGTCTCAGATTTAGTAACATTTCGCACAAAATGTTTAAATCTTACTTAGAAAATCGTTACCAAATCGTAAAAATTGATGATTATGAAAGTAGTCTTGTGAAAATCACATGCGGAGTCCCTCCAATCAATCTTGGGGCCACTACTGTTCCTTATATACGTAAATAGCCTACATCAAGGGCTCAAAGGAGATGCTAGACTTTACGCAGATGACACCTGCTTATTTTATTTTGGTCAAACAATACATAGTGTCATTGCTGACGCACAACATGATTTAAATGTCTTAAATACATGGTTTCGCTCAAACTTATTGACTATTAATATAAATAAAACTAATTACATAATATTTACAGCTAAAAACAAAAAATACATGACTTTGAACCACTGAAAATCGATAATCAAATAATTAAAAGAGTAGATACTGAAAAGTACCTGGGTTTAATTTTGGACAAACATTTAACCTGGAGACCTCATATAGAAAAGGTCAAATCCAAAATAATATCGTTAACTGGACTACTACATGGAGTTTCCCAAAGTTTGCCTATAAAAGTACGTCATACAATATTCATTAATTAAGCCACATATTGATTTCCTTATAGAAGTTTGGGGCACTGCTGCCAAATCAAATTTAAAAATAATACAGACCGCTCAAAATAAATTACTAAAAATATTGTTTAATTATGATTACCTAACGCCAAGTGATAAGATATATACAGAAACTAATAAAATGAATATCATACAAACATATACTTACTACACAGCTATACTCATTAGAAAAATTATTAACAAGGAAATCCATTCCGAAATAGAATTAACAAAAAAACAGCAGATACAAAGAATAAAATTAAGAAATTCGAATGACATCGTACTCAGCTTACCAAGAACGAACTATGGTAAAAAGAATCTATTATTTGAGGGAGTACATATATATAATCAACTGCCAAAAAACATTAAAGATTCAAAAACAATGTCTTTTAAAAATCTAATTAAACAGCACGTTAAAACTCTAAAATTAAAACTTTAGGCAATTTATATAATATGTATGTCGTGCTTATATATGCATGTTATTATAGATTTCATAATTAACTACACACATAATTAATATTCTAACTAAATAGTATACTTGCTATATTGATAATTTCTAAAACTAAATAATAAACAAAATATATATTGCCACATCCAGTAATATAAGATGTTATTCTGTGTTTACGTAAGTTTTTACTGTCTACCATCAAAACGAAAAAAAAAAAGTAATTAGTTATGAATAAGTGTTGTATTGTTCTGAGCAAAGTTTTATAATTTAATGTATTATTGTAAGTCTGTACACGCGGTACGCTTAGAGTTAGCAAACTAATAATTGTATAATTTCTCAGTTAGGTGAATTGGAAGTTCTTATGAGAAATAAATGTCTTAAACCACTTTAATATTTAATAATAATATTAAAATAAAATTAAAAATTAAGGGGGGCATCCCATACAAAAACCACAATTTTTGGTACGGAACCCTTCGTGCGCGAGTCCAACTCGCACTTGGCCGATTTTATTAGATAATACCGGCGGCATGATGTTTTAATGCATCGACGGCAATAGCTGGCAAGACGTCCGTTCACTACTTCATACAAAGTCAACTGACGGTTGGAAGCCCGACCGTCGGGCAATCTGTAGCAATGTCGGGATGGTTGGCATGTAGCCCCGATTCGGTCGGGACCCGACCAAATTGGGACGTGTGTTCGTACTATTAGCTGTGTTCAGTCGGATGAGTTTGACTCAACGCGACCAAATTACTTAGGTCCGCCATCTGCCTAGGAATCAACTTCTCTGATAGTACTTTCCTATCTCAAAGTATTTCCATACCAAATTTCATATAAATCGGTTCATCCGTTTAAGCGTGAAGCGGTAACAGACAGACACACTTTCGAATTTATAATATTAGTAAGGATTCTATAACTGTACAATTATAGTACTTAGAATCTATACTAATATTATAAAGCGGAAGAGTTTGTTAGTTTGTTTGTTTGAACGCGCTAATCTCAGGAACTACTGGTCCGATTTGAAAAATTATTTCAGTGTTAGATAGTCCATTTATCGAGGAAGGATATAGGCTATATTTTATCACGCTAAGACTAATAGGAGCGAAGAAGTAGAAGAAAATGTAGAAAAAACGGGGGAAATTATTTGAAAGGGCTTATCTCACGAACTACTAGAGCAATTTTTCTGTTATTTGGGTCAGATAAGAAGTAGACCACGTGAAGGATCATAGGCTATTTTTTGTAGACTAATTTGTCTGTGAAATATCTAATTTACGCGGGCGAAGCCGCGCGGAACGTCTAGTCATAGATAGTTGTTGACTGTAGAGTATGAGCAACAATTTCAATTAAATACAGCCATAGTAGAATCTACGTCAGTTAACTACTAATTAATATGGCGAATTAAGATGAAGGGCGATTTAGGAGTTAGTCATCCTACAACAGGCACGTAGGTCAAGTTCATGCGACGCAATAACAGCTAGATTAAGCCTATGATACACAACGTGAGTAGTGACAAGACAGTGTATGGCTTCTAGATATAAGGCTAACGCACTTACGCAGTAGGTACCTCATGAGCGCAGTACACAAGTAGACAGTAGTAGTAACTAAGGTGTACTCGGGGAATAGAGACAGTAGCGGTCATTGACTCCCTGTCAAAAAAATTTACATTTTCTATATAAACCGCGATTGACAATGAAGTGTCAGATGTTCCTAGTCTAAGGGCGATATCGTATTTTGCATACTCGATGTGAATTGAATATGAAGCATATCACTACGAACTCATAAAAAGTTGGAGATTATCAGTTCGGCTCTGTGATTGGTCCAAATTTTGACAGCCAACCAATCACAGAGCCTGAACCGTGTCTTGAGACCGAGATGCATCTTGAGTACTGACAATAAATACGGGCCTAAGAGTTACCAAGAGGTTTTCCGATGAATCTGTAATAATCTGTCTTTATAAGAGGTCAATTTTATTCTTAAATATTCTAAATACAGTGCGAGCAGTTTTCATTAAGCGCCTAGACTAAAAAGGTCAATGACCGCTACCGTCTCGTTTCGCCGAGTACAGTATAGTAGCGTAGTTTGATACTATGTAACAGCGCTTATGATTAGCTGACTAGCCGTGCGGTAGCCGGTAGCGACACATATGAATGAAAAACCGGCCTCACTTTATTGATCGAAAAACTCGTCTATGCTTAACTATTTACTTCATAATAATATTATTATTTATCAGTGGAACTTGGTTTTTTAATTGTGACTAGAAACTCGTACGTGTATCAGGGGCATTGCAAATCTTTACCTACCTAATGCACGCATCATTAGGCGTTGCAGTTCATTGAAAGATTTATCGTCATATTTAATACACAAAGTAATTAAAAACGTGATTACATTGTCTTCTAGAATCTACAGACGGTGCCAAAAGAAATTGGCAATAAGTAGGTAAGTACTTTGCTAAAGCAGATATTGTCTTGTCGCCAAGACTAAATATATTATGGTAAAATACACTTTGAAGTTATAAGCGAAGACCTATTCAATATTATTATAATAATAATTTATCTACTTGAAGAAGAAATAGTTTTGTAGAGTAAGCTAAAAATGGAACTGCTAGCGACATCTAGTTGTAGTATTTGACACTAGCAAAATTTAAATCAAAATCGCCAAGTCAGGGTGAAAAATATTATGTACAATATTATGTACAAAAGAGAAATATTTTTTTACGCAACTGGCGGACCTACATTATACACAATTTTGAATTTAGTCGTATTACATCCAGTATAGACCATAGTCGACAGATCTTTTGGTGTGCAGGTGCGTGAATTTGAACTTTTTCTAACGGTATCTTAATTCTTAGTACATAATTTGAAATAATAATAAAAGTATTAAATAAAAGTAAGTACCTGTAATACATATAGCCAAGGAACGCGTACCAAAGTGCGAATATTATTATTCCTTCTCCCATGATGGGTATTTGATAAAGTTTTGAGCTGTAAGGATAAAAATATTATATTTATAGCTATTATAAAAATGTATGAATGATAATAATCGAAGTTTGAGTTTCATGCAAAAGTTAACTGACACCTCCTAAGCAAATTTTATAAGAGCAGCTGCTGCCAAGCAAACTGCGTAGAGTAATCTCCCCAGAGCCTACCTATATTTAGATATTATTAATATTTCAGGTTATATTCATAATAATATACATACTGCTTTTGCTAAACAAACTCAAATATACCTAATACAAGAATTATTTATATTAATGCAGAACTACTTATTTCCAAGAATTATATACTATATACCTGAATAGGATCAGCTATAGTTAATTTTTTATTGAGTTTGCTTCATTATTAATTTTTAAAACTACAATTTCAAACAAGAATATTCAGAATAAAATAAAATAGATTTTTATCTTTTATAAATATGTCACATTTTGATGTAAGGAATAAGGATATTGATATTGATAGCAATTGAAAGCTACTTTTCTTTAAAAAAATATTTGAAGCAATATTCTGTATTAATTCAAACCGTCTATCTTACGACAAAAAATTATTACAAACATACAAGACTTACATTGTTAAAATTCCTGTTATAAATTTGTTAAACTCAACATGAATATAATTTCAATGTTACACAGTTATCGAGTAGGCCATGAAACCATTTATTTTTTTGGTTTAGGATGTTGGGCAGAGCTAGAGTGCAGGAGCGTTCCTTGACTGTGGCTCTGCCCAACAAAGTTATGTTACCCAGAAAACGTGGTGAGTAGAAAAGTAGAAAATACCAATGTAATGTAGTAATATCAATATATTACTAACGATTACAAAACAAGAAAAATGGCTGATGAGAATGTACAGAATGTAAACACTACGCAAACATTTGCTGGAGGTGTATCGATCGACAAACTGGATGGCATCGCGACCTACAATTGCTGGAAATTTCAAATGCGCATGGCCTTGACCCTCGAAGGCCTTTGGGACTGTGTTTTGGGCACTGATGAAGATCCTACACGTGGACATCGAGCCCTCGCTAGAATTTGTCTTGCCGTTAAACCATGTTGCGTAAAATATATTCGCAACGCTACAACAGCAAAAGAAGCCTGGAACAATCTAGAGAAAACTTTTGAGGATAAAGGACTATTTCGCCGAGTAGTGCTACTAAGAAAATTGCATCACATGTCTTACACAGAGTTCAAATCCATGGCTGAATACATTGATGCAGTCATGACAACAGTACAACAATTAGCAGATATTAATAAGAAATGTATAGTAACAGTTGCAAATAATGAAAAACTAAATTGTAATGCTATCGGCAATGTTTATGTAATGTTTCCTAATAATGTTAAGAAAATGATAACTAATGTAATGTATGTTCCATATTTATCAACAAATTTACTGTCCGTTAATAGGTTAACTGAAAATGGTTATTCAGTGAAATTTGATAACAATGTTTGTCTTATTTCGGATGATAAGGGTCAAGTCATAGCCAGCGCTAATAACTGTAATGGCATTTACAAGTCGAATGTCTTGCCAGCGATAGGTTTAACAGAACATTGTTCACAGAATACTCAAGTTGATCATCGGTGTTCGGGAATGGTGAGTGATAATACACAGGAGGCTGCATATGCTGTGTCACCTGAGCTGTGGCACAAACGGCTTGGACATTTGAGCTATAAAGGTATGTGTGCACTTCGTGATAAGCTTGCTAATGGTGTACATTTTTAAAATGTTGGTAACCTGAAAGACTGCGAGTCATGCATTAAGGGAAAGCAAGCAATGCTTTCTTTTCCCAAGGGTAAGGCCAAGAGAGCTCATCGATGTCTCGAGTTAATACACTCCGATGTCTGTGGTAGCAGCTGGGGAGGTCATAGATATCTTCTTACTTTCACTGATGATTATTCTAGAAAGACATTTGGGTACTTAATGAAAAATAAAAATGAAGTTATGTTTCATTTTAGAAACTTTAAAAATTTAGTTGAAAAACAATTAGATTGTTATATTAAATGTTTGAGGACAGATGGCGGTGGTGAATTTTGCAACAAAAATTTTGAAATTTACTTATCTAACAATGGTATTGTTCACCAAATCACTATACCATATAGCCCACAACAAAATGGGATTGCTGAAAGGGTTAATAGGACTCTTATGGAGAAAACGAGATGTATGCTTTTGGAGGCAAACTTAGGTAAGCGTTATTGGAGTGAAGCCGTCATGACGGCTATTTATCTTAAAAATAGGTCCCCTACTGCAGCTGTACCCGGTGCTACTCCTGAGCAGATTTGGACTGGTTCGAAAGTGAACTTAGACCATCTGAGAGTTTTTGGAAGCAAAGTTTTTTCTCTAGTGCCTAGTTGTGCCCGTGACAAGTTAGATAGCAAGTCCAAAGAATACATTTTTGTTGGTTATTGCAATGACTCGAAAGGCTATAGATTAATAAATCCTCAGTGTCCCAATAAGGTTATTAAATCGAGAAATGTTTATTGAATTTTATTGAATCTTCAAATTCCAATTTATTATCGAATGAGATTAATAGTGATAATAATAGAGTGATTTTTAATAATACAATTTTGTATAACTGCGATAAAATTGTAGGAAATAATAATTCGAAAAATGCAAATAATATAATAATTAATAATGAAAATAGTGTTGAAGAGGCGCCTTGTATTGCAGAGACCAATACTAGTCGCTCCTCCTCTGACTCTGATGATGATGTAAATGAAAGCAATATTCTGAATTCTGATCCTGTGACATCTGCTGATGAACAATATTTATCATTTGACTCTGGGAGTACCGCATTGTCTCCTAATCAGCTGAGTATATAGCGATGAGTGATACTTGTAGAGATATTATGTTCATTAGACAGTTTGTGTTTGAAGTTATTGGTAAATACTTAAACTGTAAAATTTATAATGATAATCAAAGTGCATTAAAATTGTTGATTCCAAGGAATGTCATAGGAGAACCAAACATATAGATGTTCGGTATCATTTCATGAAAGACTTAAGATATAAGAATGTTATTTGTTTTGACTATTTACAGACAAATGAAATGATAGCCGATATTTTAACAAAAGCTTTGTCAAAAGTTAAACATTATAATTTTATGAAAAGTTTGAATGTTAGGATATTGTAAAATGTCAATGTCTTCAAAATTGTTTAACGGATTTTGATGTAATTAAGCTTATAGTTTATTAAAGTGTTTATTGTATTGGTTTAAGAGGAAGTGTTGAGTTGTTTATACCCCAATACAATAATGTTTACCATATTAATAGATGATTATAATTTAAGTCTATGACAAGCTGTCACTTTTTATCTGTATTCTTCCGGTGCCG
Organism: Cyaniris semiargus; assembly: GCA_905187585.1. Classification (NCBI taxonomy): domain Eukaryota; kingdom Metazoa; phylum Arthropoda; class Insecta; order Lepidoptera; family Lycaenidae; genus Cyaniris; species Cyaniris semiargus. Next base: position 17,864,141 of record LR994555.1, on the reverse strand, counting down.
ACTTCTCGTTCGATTTGTCACGATCTCTAAAGTGTTTGTAATTTGTAATCCAATATCATCCATAATTATAATAAGTATTGTAATAATTTTAGAACAACATTTAGTGACTAAATGTTTGTCTCTATTTGCTGTTTATCAATTTTACATCAGTCATCGCTTCTCTCACCACAGTCAAGGAACGCTCCTGCACTCTACCTCTGCCCAACATAGGATAGTATCCGAAATTGCTTTTTCTTGTCAGAGATTACCTACATAATTACAGAATATAATTAAGAAGGAAAGTTATTTCATGATTTTCAGCAAAATTTCATAGACGTACAAAAATAATCCAAAGAAAAATAAATTTTGTCATGAATCATCTTTGTGAATCATGCATACCAACGCTATCTGTTGTCACTTTTAGAAACGAATTACAAATGTCTTCTAAATATTATTTTAACGAAACACCTGTAGATGGCACTGCACATAATTTAAAAATATATCACTGACTTGTGGTAAAAAATTATTTATTTTAAAGATACAACACTAATAACAAATAATATAAAACCTCTGGCCATAAACAAAGCCAAAAATGTGCATATTGTTGGAAAAAATAACTATTTTACTGGAATAGACATTGAAAGTATAAAAAAAAAGAGTAAATACAGGGTGGGACCAGACATGTCTGGTTATTATTTATTTATAACATTATATTTATAACTTGTGTAAAATGTTTACATAAATATCACAATGAATGCAAGTAATTTATACGATTTTAGTGAACAGAGACAAAGCCCCTGTCAAGTTTTTCGAGATACTCCTTCCGGCAGTCCATTTCATCGGCAGGTCTGTTATACGGTAGCCAGACTGGTTCACCGATGAAGAAGCGCTTGGCCTTGATGTAGTTCTGAAACAAAAATGTATAGATTGTAAGTGTAAATATTAAATAATTTTATCTATAATAAATTGAATATCTAAGAGAAAAATTTAAAGAAATAAGAATTCTGACCGTCGCATCTCAATACATATTGGAAAACCTCTTATATGTTAGAAAGAACATAAATATTTTCAAAAAGAAAAGCGATAATCATAATGTAAATACTAGAAATAAGAACAAGTTAGCAATACCAATGTTCAGACTAGCCAAAGTAAGCAAATCTTTTAAAGGCCAATGTATACGCCTATGCAATAAAATCCCAGAAAATGTTCAAAATCCACCTTTAAACAAATTTAAAAATGCAGTTAAAGAACATTTGTGTGCTAAAGCGTATTATAAAGTCAATGATTTCATCGAGGACAGCACACCTTGGGAATAGGGTGGCTCCATGCTGGTTACTTTTCTTTTATTTTGTTACATAGCTGTAAGCCATACCATTGTTATATTATTATATTTTAAAATTTTAATTTTCCATTTTTTTTAGTAAAAGATGGCCCCGTGCGAGTTTCTTACGCTGGTTCTTCTAGGCGGGGTAGTTCCCGAACCGGTGGTAGGCAACGTAGTTTCTTCGTTCTTTCTACGACTTTCAAAAAGTGTATCATGATACCCATTTTGAATAAAAAGATATTTTATTATTTATTATTATTATTTTATAATATGCCAAACTTATCAACAGCTTGACTGACAAAATCTAGACATGCGGTAGCGTGTCAAGCCAAGTATAACAGAACTGGCGAGCAGCACCATGTGTAATACCTTTACTACAATAATAAGGAAAGTATGAAATCTTTGACATTTTTGGGTTAATCTCTTTTAACTATAATAAATTTTATACCAACATATAAAAGAAAAAGTAATAATTAACCAACAGAAGCATAGCCTCAGACTTAAGCTTATTATAATAATGTGATAGATCAATGCACAGGCCAAACCCTCAGAGCTATAAACTTAAAATTTCATATATATTATGTACTTTGTACATACAAAAATCAATTAATAACTTTAAGATATTGTTGTTTTTTATTTGATAATAAAATTTATTGACTTACATTAGTATCAAGTGTAAACCGGTGGTAAATTCCACTTGGAATGACAATCATGTCTCCAGCCGTCACAGCAATGCGGATCCACTGGTCTGTTCCATCTCGCACATCAAAATATCCAGATCCATCAAGCACAAACCTGGAATAGTGAAAATTTGTTTTTTTAGTTAAGTTTTTCAACAAATCGTAACTTTAATAACATTGGGCTTATTTTTTTTTGTAAATCCATACTAATATTATAAATGTGAAAGTGTGTCTGTCCGTCTGTCTGTTACCTCTTCACGCCCAAACCACTGAAAAGATTTTCCTGAAATTTGGTATGGAGATACATTGAGTCCCGGGAAGGACATAGGATACTTTTTATCCAGGAAAAATGTATGGTTCCCACGCCAAGTTTTTATTTAGCGAAGCTAAATAAATCATTATTTTTCCTTTATTAACAACAGTTTAAATTTATACAACTTTCATACAAACATATAAGTTATGCGTTACAGATTAAATAATATTCATAGTAAAGTCTAACTCTAAAAGTACCTGATTTCTTCATCAGTGTGCAGGTGTTCTTGATAGAATGATTTTAACTTTTCTTCATAGTTCTGGAGACATTCTTTGGAGCAAGTAATCTCATCTTCATAGGTGTATCCACGCTCTTTCTTTAGTTTGTCGAGAACACCGTCAGTTTTGAATGTATCCATGTTCAACTGCAATAATGGTTTAACGGTTCCGAAAACTTCTATTAAAAAAATTAAATTTAAAACTAATGATTTTAAAACTACTTGCTATAACAAGTTGAACTCATATCTACAAGTTCTTGACCTTATCATGAAGTAGAAGATAAGTAACTGTGTAAAATTGGAATGAAGTAACGATGAGTACTTACACTGAAATATTCAACGCCCGTTTTCTTGAACAAATCCTCGAGCGAGATGAATTTCGGGGGAGTACGATGGTGCTCGAGTCGTTGATCACTGGGATCGTTATCCATATACCACGCTTTAACCATGTTTTAAATTATAAATAAACAAAAGTAAAACGCAAAAATATATCGAAGGTTTGTTTTTGTGTGTTGTCAATCTTGTCACTTGTCAAGTGTCAGCTGTCAAGACAACTGTGAATAGACAGTTTTTTTTTATTATGGCACTTTGGATATATAAATTATAAACATGGCCAGTGTCAAGTAAATGGCGGGGTAACAATTTTATTATTGTATACAATTTTCAGCATCGTTTCTCTATATCGTCAGGTCCAAAGTCTAGTCAAAGTCTAAGTAAAAGTCAATACAGTCAAGGAGTCAAGTCAGTCGATTCAGTAAAGTTATATAATATATTGTATTATCTATGAGTAAAGTGATAGTAATCAGTGCACTCTACGAGTAAGAGCCAGTTCACACGCGCGTTGCGTCTGCGTTTCGTCGACGCAGCGCTGCCGTTGCGTTGTTTTACATACAAATAACCAAGGTGTTCACACGGCGCGCTGCGTCGTCGTAACGCACACATGACGGACAGCAGCCCCCGATGCGAAGCGGGAGGGGGGTTGACGTTAAGACTGCTTCGTAATAACGCTGCGATGACGCAGCCGTGTGGCCGGCGTTTGTAGTAGACAAAACTTTGATTGAGACGCTGAACTGAAGTAGAGTTTAAGAATCATCTACCTATTTTTCACCAGGCCTTTTATAATAAGTATTTGGAATGAACAAAGGACTCTATATATTATTAATTATCTAACAAGTAAAAAAACTAGGCCTTTACATCCGTTGTGGATGATTTATACAGTATTTTCAGAGCGAAGTAACCACTCTTCAAATACTGTAGTGCCTGGGACAAGATTTTTAAATGACCGTATGGTTGCCCAAGCACATACGGCATTCTCGTAACATAGTCGGCCTAGTCCAGAGGAAAGAACTAGTCAATACGTCTGGGACCAACTATGTGCGGGTTTCCTCACGATGTTTTCCTTTACCGTACGGGCGTCCGTATTATGTACTTGAGATCAGAAAATGTCTCATTGGTATAACACGCCTCCACCCGGGATCGAACCTGCACCCTCTATGAGTGCGAACCAAAGGTCTTAGGTCCATTAGGCCACGGACGCTCATCATCTATCTAACAAGTAATTATTACCTGAATAATGATAATGTTAATGTTCCATGGACCATGGTATAACCGTATAACAAGCCTGTTTGCATTTAGTCGCTTTTATTATAGTTTCTTTTTATTTTAACAAGTAACAACATTAAAAACTCATTTTTCGCACTTAAAAGTTAATCTCAGCAGAATTAGCGTCATCAAGGTGCTTTACGCGGTGGTGGAGGCTAGTCGATTACGGGGAACCAACGCTCGGGATTAGGAGGAACGTATAAAACTAGGTAGGAGATTTAAATCCCGCTCAGAACGCGTGATATAAGTATGATTTAAGGTGTACCTGACTCGCATAATATGGATGACTACAGTGCATTCTGATTCAATTTACCGCCGACAGAATCTTATTTCGATGAATTAAGAACCATTTTATAGAAATGCAGGTAAAATAACTTTCAACTTTATGATTTGCGATAACTACATTGCACCAGAAAATAAATTTGGCCAATTGTGTGCAGGAAAATGTTCGCGCGTTTTTGAAATTCGAACGACATTTGAATCTGGTAATCTGGTATAATTTTACAGGTTAGACGTGGAACATTTGCCAAGTCTGGCTTTCAGAGACTCTTTAACTCGGTTTTTGAGACCTTTTAAGCTGCGGACTCTATCCTTTTCTATTTCCATAACTTCACAATAATAATAATATTAAGCTAGCTGACTCGGGGGCGGGAAAGGTTATTTTTCCATTAGTAGGTAAATAAAAAAAAATCGATTCGACTTCCCTTATATTATTGGCCGTTTCTAGACACGCGGTAACGTGCCAAGCCAAGTTCAAGTATAACAGAACTGGCGAGCAGGACCGTGTGTAATATTACACGAACCATTTGCACTTTTGACCTCCTCATAATTCAGAAACTATTACACATAAACGTGTCAAATTTGGCTCATTTATTAAAACCTGCGAGATACATATATGGTCTAAATTTCATAAACACAGCTCAAACGGTTATTGAGATACGTCCGAAAATCTACATTTTTATCACTGACTGACTGACTGACCTATAGATCAATATTCTAACACAGTTCCAGATGACCTAGAAGGATGAAATTTGGAATCCAGGTCGGTAATTGTATGTAAGCATAGGGAAAAATCAAAAAACAAAGAAAATCGGTCAAGTGCGAATCGGACAGAGCGAAAATAGGCAAAAATTGTATTTCTTGTATGGAAAGCCCCCTTTAATATTTTTTTATTTTAGTTTTAAATTTTAATATAAGTATAAATTATGAAAGTAAAAATATAATTAAAGATTTTGCGAATATTTCAAGTGCCTACCGGCTGCCATTATTGATTATTATGAGCAAAAATGGCCAAAAAATCACGTTTGTTGTATAGGAGCCCCCCGTAAATATTTATTTGTGAAGTGAATAAACTTTATGAAATGAAGAGAAAGTGACTTTATGAAGTGTCTGTCTGTCTGTCTGTAACCTCTTTGCGCCCAAATTGCTTGTACCGATTTTTCTGAAATGTAGTATGGAGATATATTTAGAGTCCCGGGAATAGATAAAGAATTCTTTCAATACCGTCTGTCGGTCTGTCCGTCTGTCCGTCAGTCCGTCTGTCCGTCTTTCCGTCTGTCTGCCTGTCCGTCTGTCTGTCTGTCCGTCTGTCCGTCTTTCCGTCTGTCCGTCTGTCCGTTAGGCCGTCTGTCCGTCTGTCCGTATGTCTATCTGTCCATCTGTCCGTCTGTCCGTCTGTCCGCCTATCCGTCTGTCCATCTGTCCGTCTGTCAGTCTGTCCGTTTGTCCGTCTGTCCGTCTGTCCGTCTGTCCGTCTGTCCGTGCGTCTATCTATCTGCCTGTCTGGCGGTGATAAAATAGTATACTTTGGATAGAAACACTTGTGAGTAGTTAGTTTTCAACAAGCCTTAGGGTCTGTTTCTCAACTTCCTGATAATTTTAGGATAGGCCGTCCACAACTTATCTGACAGATGAATGATGTGTCTGTCACCAGGCTGTAACTCAAGAACCGCTATAGCTAGATTTCTAAAATTTTCACAGATTGTGTATATGTGTTGCCGCTATAACAACAAATACTAAAAATAAAATAAATTAAATATTTAAGGGGGGCTCCCATACAACAAACGTCATTTTTTTGGCCTTTTCTGCTCGATATCAATAATGGCAACAGGTAGGCACTTGAAATTTTCACAAAAGCCTTATTTAGATGTGTACTTCAATAATTAATAATAATATTAAAATTAAATAAAAAATTAAGGGGGGCTCCCATACAAAAAACACAATTTTTGGCCTATTTTTTCTCTATAACGGTACGGAACCCTTCGTGCGCGAGTCAGACTCGCACTTGGCCGATTTTTATTTAGTTACTTCAAATTGCAACGTGACGCGGCGATTGCAATCTTTAATACACAACTTGATACATGATAATACTATAATGAAATGCTTGCGGTGCTGGGCTCCCTGTTCCGAATTTAAATAGCTCATTTATACACCTCGATGTAGCAATGTGAATTGACGCGCAGACATGAAAAACCAAAAATACACCAAAAGTTCCGCTTCGAAATGCATAAAACCCAATAGCTGTGCCGAAATTGGGGATAACACATGCAATTCATGCATTCCGACCATTAATTTGTGCTGGTTCCGTGCGGTGTTCCGCCGGCCCCGCACGATACGGACGGGATTATGCAAAACGCTTTTGAACGAGTACTTTATTGAGCCAGTGTGTTCTGGTAATACGACGATTATATTGATTGGTGTGTAAAGAGAAGTAATGAAGGTTTTCGATATTTAATTTGCCGCTCGGATGCAAATTAGAGTCGTCAATAAGGATTTTCCGATACTTTTCCACCTACCACTTGCAGCCAGGTGGAGGGATGACAATAACAATAGATATAGTCAGGCCAATTTAAGGTGGCACCAGCGGTGGACCTTTCTAGTCTAGGAGCTACGTGAAAAATACTCGCGCTGCATTCTGTTAACTTAAAAGAACAAAATTGAATTCTTGTAAAGAAACAGACTATTATAGTTTCATCGGAAAACGTTGCCTGGATTACCTCTTCGTATGATAATCTCCAACTATTTAGGAGTTTGAAGTGATATAATTCATACTGTGTTCCATCGTGTATGCAAAATACGATATCACCCTTAGACTAGAAACATCTGTCACTTCATTGTCAATTGCGGTTTGTATAGAAAATGACAAGTTTTTTGACAGGGAGTCAATGACCGCTACAGACAGAATTCCGCGATTTGAGAATAGTTCTTTGATGACAAGTAACTTATATTCAACTAGATAGCCTGGTGAACTTCGTATCACTTCCCTCCTAATATAAACCTTCTCTGAACTTCCGCCGAACTGAACTTTCCGGCACGGTGTTTGTTTGCGTGCTACTAGTCGTATGCGTGTAGACTAGGTTAAACAGGGATGTGTCATGGCTCCTACACTCTTTGCTATTTACATTGCTGCTGTATTGAGAGTCGCATTAAAATACTGCAAGGACCAAATCCAACTGAATGTTCGGACTAATAGAGGTGTATTTGATATCGCAAGATTTAGGGCAAGATCCAAAACTCGGAGGATCTCTGTATAATCTGTATTGGAAATACTTTATGCTGATGACATATGTCTCATATCCGATAGCATGGAGCAACTTCAGAGCTACCTTGACGCATTACAAGGGTCTTGTCAGCGATTCGGACTGGTCATAAGCGCCTCCAAAACACAAATCCTTAAGCAAATGCCTAGAGATGAAACCGCTGCTGATCCTTTTGCGTTGTATCTGAATAGTCAAAGACTAGAAGAGGTTTCACACTTTAAGTATCCTGGAAGTCTCATTCGCAACGACAACACCCTAGCCTCGGAGATACCATCGCGTATTGCTAGTGCTGCTGCTAATGGGTGACTGATTAACCGTGTGTGGAAGTCCCATGATCTCAAGCTAGAAACTAAGATTAATGTTTATAAAGCACTTATAATACCTGTTCTTTTATATGGAGCTGAGATACGGTGCCTCTAAGCCAGACATAAAGAAACTAGATACCTTTCACCTACGATGTCTAAGATCAATTCTTAAAATAAAGTTGCAGGACCATGTACCTAATTCTGAGGTTCTGCGCCGCGCCAAGACGTATGGCATGGAAGCTCTGCTGATGCAGCGACAACTTAGATGGTGCGGGCACGTCCTTCGCATGGATGATAGCCGCTTGCCTAAAGCCGTCTTCTTTTCGGAGTTGGCAGAAGGCAAACGTAAGCAAGGTGGACAACATCTGCGATATAAGGATGTTCTCAAACACTGTGACACTTGAATGCCTGTGCTATTGACCCTGCATGTTGGGAAAAGCTTGCTACTGAGCGATCATCTTGGGGGTCTACAACCAAAAGCAAGATTAAAAAGTTTGAGAAAGACCGTCTACAGACGCTTGAAGCAAAGCGCCAATTGCGTAAAGAGAGACCCATTAAGCCTTCCAACATCTATACTTACAACTCTGCCAGCCAACTCTACTGTAGCACATGTAATAGGACATTCAAAAGCAAGATCGGTCTAGCAAGTCATATTAGGGCTCATAATAGAAACAATCCTTAATTTCTGAGGTCGTCGTTATCGAAATCGATAAGGAGGACTAGATGCATGTAGACTAGCGATTACCATGCAATAGCTTCACCGCGGCAGTCCCCGAGTGCCACACGTATTTTTTGCCTAAGTATTTATGGTTAAGATGCGATGATCGATATGCAAAAATAGAAGCACAATAGAACGTAACACTGAACACAGTACGCGTGCGGCATCCGAAATCTTTTCACTTCGCGATTCTCACTTTCACGATTTCGATTTCATTTATCTTGAGTTCTTGATATTCAGTGAGGGGGGTGGGGGGCACGTGAGGAACATACGAATATCCCCTACACATCTATCCTTACTAATATTAAAATGTGAAAGTGTGTCTGTTTGTTCACTATTCGCGCTTAAATGGGAACCAATTTTGGTATGGAGATACTTTGAGCGATAGGAAAGGACATAGGATTCTTTATATGCGGATAAAAATGCTGTTTGTTTTCCAATAAATAAATAAATAAATGTACGGTTCCCGCGAGATAAATAAATTTCGGCGCCACAGAGTTGTCTGAAGAGTTTGTTTGTTTGACCGCGCTAATCTCAGCAATAGCTACTTTCGAATTAAAAAAAGAAATTATATGGAGTCTTTCTACTTCTTTAACTACTGGTTCGCAAAAAAAATATATTTGTGCGACTATAATAACATCACGCTGCGACCAAAAGGGGCGAAGAATCAGTGGAAAATGTGAAAGAAAGGTAAAAATTAGTCATCTTTGTTATTTGTTGACGCGGACGAAGTCGCTGGCAACAGCTGGTTCAAAATATTTCCCTCTACGTTCCAAATATTATCTATGTAAGCTTTGTTAAAAAGTACCAGGTTTTTGTTAGAATAAATACGCTCCGAATCTGAATACTTACTAGGAATTCTCTTTTTATACCGTTAAGGCCCCCATATACTAGGGTTGCCAACATACAATTAAAAAAAAAACAGGTTTATAGTTACAAAACCAGGACAATTTCGTACAAAAACAGGACACAATAGTAGACACAAAATTCGCAATAGTAGAATAGTATAATTATCTAGTGGCAAAAGACACAAATGTTTAAGTAATTAAAATGTTCATATCTTTTCATCAATAAAACAATATAGTTAAAAGTAGTAATAATTTATCATAATGTAAAACGAATATTTTTGTATACAACAAAATTTCAAACTTAGATAATTTGTAGTAAGCCCAGCACGCTGCTTAAAAATTATCCAGGGACCAGGACGTCCCAGGATACTAAGAAAACTAGGGCATGTCCTGGGAAAACAGGACGGTTGGCAACCCTACCATATACGCTTTTGCCGGCCCCTAGACGAGCAATTTTATTGTCAATATCACGCTTCAATTTTATTGAACCATTAGATTGAAGGCGCGCGATGTTCAATATGAACCCTAGACGGTCAATAATATTATGCAATACGTGATATTGACAATAAAATTGCTTGTCTAGGGGCCGGCAGAAAAAGACGGCAGATAAATGATAATATATTGTGCAATATCTGCTGTCAAACGCCTGTTGCATTGCTGTCGCAAGATCTCTATGATCGCATGCCGGCCGGACTCCAGCCTCGGCATGGTTTATTGAATTACGTCGTATCTTTTGTTTGAAAGAAAGAAGAAAATAAATTTATTTGGTATAGTTTTTATTATTCGTAGTTTGGTATAATATCTTACAAAACTAATACGTGTATTTTACAATATTGTGCGCGAATTTTTTTAAATTTTTATAGCAGATATTGTGCAATTTTTGCTAACAAAATATGCCGGTTGCCTTATCGCAAGTAAAGTAACCGCTACGCGGACTCGTTCAGTGCATTCCCGTATAATATGTGCACAAGTCATCAGTTCGATCTGTCAGGTCTAGGTTATTCTGCGATCAATCGTCAGTCCTAAACGATCGGCCTCTCCTTATAACTACATAGATTAAGACTATATCCGTTACATGTTTTAACTTTATTACTTTGGGAAGCTAAAACTACTTTTATGTGTTACTATTTAGAATATACTAGACGTTCCGCGCGGCTTCGCCCGCGTAAATTAGATATTTCACAGATTATGAAATTAGTCCACAAAAAATAGCCTATGATCCTTCACGTGGTCTACTTCTTATCTGTGCCAAATAACAGAAAAATTGCTCCAGTAGTTCGTAAGATAAGCCCTATTAAATAATTTCCCCCGTTTTTTCCACATTTTCCTCTATTTCTTCGCTCCTATTAGTCTTAGCGCGATAAAATATAGCCTATAGCCTTACTTGATAAATGGGCTATCTAACACTGAAAGAATTTTTTAAATCGGACCAGGAGTTCCTGAGATTAGCGCGTTCAAATAAGCCCTTTCAAATAATTTCCCCCCGTTTTTTCCACATTTTCCTCTATTTCTTCTCTCCTATTAGTTTTAGCGTGATAAAATATAGCCTATAGCCTTCCTCGATAAATGGACTATCTAACACTGAAAGAATTTTTCAAATCGGACCAGTAGTTCCTGAGATTAGCGCGTTCAAACAAACAAACAAACAAACAAACTAACAAACTCTTCCGCTTTATAATATTAGTATAGATAATTAAGTAGGAGTTTCAGGTAAAATACTTTTGTATTGCTCTAGTTTTATTATGTTTATTGTTATGAGTTCTGACTACAACGCGCGTTACGAAATATGTAGCAAGGAAAAACAAGTTAACAGAAATGGCTAACGAAATAGTCCTAAGCGGGCCCCTAGACGATCAATTTTATTGTGCAATATCGCTAAAGCTATGCGATAGCTTAAAAAACTATTTTCGCACCTCAGTTTGCAATGGTCAATATTATTATATTATCCCAGTGTATGTGTTTTACTAAACTCTGTAGTCCTTTTACTCTCACTTATTGAAATACGACTGGCGAGAGAATATGCTCACCCGACGCATAGCTCTACTTCACCAGACAATCAGGTGGGTTCCTCTCAGAACAGTAAACCCTCAAAAAGTTTTATGAACAATCCTAGCCAAACTTGAAAAACATTTTCGAGTTGTATTGGCCTTTTTATATTAGGTATGACAAGTTCTGTGAACAGAATCAACGAACGAAGATATTCACTTTGATTGTGACTTCAGTATATTATTAAAGTTAGTTGTTTGTTGCCACCATAACTCGCTCGAGTGGTTTTATGTCGTCGGGTCGTATGGGTTCACTTATTGCGTTAGGTTGCCTGTCCACTTACGACAATAATCGTTTTTTTTGGTAAAAAAAATAATTGTGATTGAAATTATAGTGCGACAAGTCGTACAAAAAGTCGGTCTGACATATTATGCTCCTACACGAAGTATGACGTAGGCGAACACCCTTAAATAATATCCATACATATGTATAGGTATAGTCTACATAATAATTCGCGTGGCTGCAAATGAGACCACTCAAAATAGAACCCTCAGATATGCAGCCCCTAGCTATCACAGAGCTCTCTCTTGGCCCATAATGTCTGTGAGTATAATGAATAATGATATTCTGTGCCCACGATGGACAAAAAAATACTGTAGACTAAAAATGTGCATTGGTACTGATCGACGACGTCCATGTTGCGCAAGCATGGTGACAATCATTGTTAACTATCATGAGTCATGACACCACTTTTTTTATTTACATTGAGACATCAATTAAAACATCGCTAAAGAGAGGCCGATGATGATTTTAAAAATCGCTGATGAATGATGATTTTAAAAGCTTTTATCATGTTTGTTAATTTCTTCTACGTCTTTCCTTCTTTACTTTTTAACCGATCTTAAAAAAGGAGATTAGGTTAGGTTATGTCATCCCTCTCATTGGCTCCCTGCGCATCAAAAAAAAAGTACGTGGATATTTTTAGGGTTCCATACCCAAAGGGTAAAAACGGGACCCTATTACTAAGACTTCGATGTCTGTCTGTCCGTCTGTCCGTCTGCAGGCTGTATCTCAAGAACGGTGATAGCTAGAGAGTTAAAATTTTTACAGATTATGTATTCCTGTTGCCGCTATAACAACAAATACTAAAAACAAAATAAAACAAACATTTAAGGGGGGCTCCCATACAACAAACTTAATTTTTTTGGCATTTTTTGGTCTATATCAATAATGGCAACAGGTAAGTACTTGAATTTTTCTCAAAGTCCTTAGTTACATGTGTACTTTAATATCAATTATATATATTAAAATAAAATATATAGCTATGTTGTTTTATTGCGTAAGGTTCAAGATAGATACATACATATATCGTGACGCTGGGGCGCATGCCTATAAAAAATTTGATCTTTCAGCGCTGCTACTTTCACAGTAAACTCTCTACAAGGAATACTAAAGTATTATCACTTAGTTTTGTTACACCCTGTATTTTCTTATTCGAATAATTGTAAAACCATATTATTATCTACCAGAAGGTTAGAAGAACTTTTGAGGATTGCCTTCAAGTATTGCAGTACATAAACATAAATGTACAATGTTTGAAACGCTTAATAATAAATTAATGCCTCGTAATTCAAAATTCCGTGTTCCAAGTTCAAACAAAGGCCCTTATACAAAATTCTTTGTCTCTCCCCTTCTAGTTAAAATTCCCAAAATCCTTTAATGGCGAATGCTTTACGAATTAACCTACAAAACAGACTAACAAAGGTTGGCAACGCACCTGCAGCTCTTCCGATGTTGCGACTGTCCGACACTTAAAGTGAAATTTTGGCGCAAAAATCATAATAATTCAGCCCACACTAATCTAAGCGCTTCCCACTTTTTTAGGGTTCCGTAGTCAACAAGGAACCCTTATAGTTTCGGTCTGTCCATCCGTCTGTCCGTCTGTCTGTCCGTCTGTCTGTCCGCGGTTTTTCTCAGAGACTATAAGGGTGAAGCCAAACCAGCGTAATTTATGAGTTGTGAGTCGCAGAATTTCTGCCGGGCAGAATTCTGCAGCATTCAGTTTCATACAAAAGTCCTGTTTGATTCACACGGCGACTCAAAATGAGTTGTCTGCCGGCTCACACGCATTATACCTACCGAATTCAGTTCGCGGGGAGCGCGGGCAGTGTTGCCAACTATGGGAATTTCCTACTAAATTTAGTTGGAAAAAATAAAAACAGTGGGGTTTTAGGGGGTAATTTGGGGATATTTTTGGGGGTAAAAGTTTTGCAGCGTAAATGTAATATGTATATTTATTTAGTTTTTATTACTATTATTATCATTTTTATTTCTTTTATACTTACTTAATTATTCAAGTACTTCATTACCATTTTTATTATTATATAATCATATTTTATTATAATTTTTCAAATTGAAATGAACCCCTTATATCCTTATTAAGTGGATTTACCCAGCTTCTTTTTCTGACATTATTATTATTAAGTATATAAACGTTGGACAGCAACTGAATAAAATGCACTCGTCTGGCAGCCCAACCTGCGACTGAAATTCCCCGACTCATAACTCACAAAACTACGCTCGTGTGGCAGTCCAACAGAATTTCTGCTGGGCAGAATTCTGCCCGACAGAAATTCTGCGACACACAACTCACAAATTACGCTCGTTTGGCTTCACCCTAAGGCCTACAAAGCTGTAATTCGGCATGAATGTACATCTTAATGACGCCGACAAAATGGTATATAAAATCTTTAAAAAATTTTTTTTTGGTACCCTCCCATACACATCAAGCGGGGGTGATTTATTTTTTCCGCGTCCACCCCACCGTGTGGGGTGTCGTTGGATAGGTTTTTTAAAAATATTATGAGTGTTCAAATACCATTTTCCGATTAAGGGATCCATTTGTGAAATATGAAGTTTTAAATTGGAAAAAATCGTTAGAGTCCAGTGTCCCAGTCCCCCCCTTCTACCAGCTAAATGGTTGCTTCTGGAAATGTAAAAAAAATCACGGGGATAGGAAATATGCTAAATTTCAAAGGAAAACTATCACGGCTAAGAAGACTTCATAAGTTATTGAGTAATAGTCGATCAACTAAAAAAATTGTATCCGGAGAAGTATAAAGGAAATTTTCGTTCAAATTCCTTTGAACGTAACTGAGATGATGTTGTTAGTAGTGTAAAACACGTTATAAATATACATTCATTAACTATACAAAAATTATCAAAAACTAGCGGTACTACGGAACCCTATATTGCGCGTGGCCCGACACGCACTTGGCCGGTTTTTTCTTGATAAGTCAGTATTTTTTGCCCTACGAATTTCTTTGTCGTAATTTTTCAAAGTTTTGGGGGTAAACTTTTATAAAAGGCTACACCGTATTGAATTCCTTCGATAAAGAGCTAAAGTGGGATAGGGGAAGGGCAATATAAATTTATTACATTTAAAGACATGGGGTGAACTCGGAAACTGACCGTCGCATCTCAATACATTTTGGAAAATCTCTTATATTATGTTAAAAAGAACATAGATATTTTCAAAAATAAAAGCGATTACCATAGTGTAAATACTAGAAATAAGAACAAATTAGCAATACCAATGTTTAGCGCGTGTTCAGACCAAACTGACTATACGCCGCTGAGTGTAAGTGAGTGTGGGGCTCACTGTGAGCCCCAGTGTGAACGTAAGTGAACGTGAAAATATACGGTATAGAATGTCCGCGCCTACGCCTGCGTAATGGCGTATAGTCAGTTAGGTGTGAACGAAAAAGTGAATATGTATGGAAATACAATAAACCGCGTAACGCTCGCTCACATTCAGCGGCGTATAGTCAGTTTGGTGTGAACACGGCCTTAGACTAGCCAAAGTAAGCAAATCCTTTAAAGGCCAATGTATACGCCTATACAATAGAATCCCAGAAAATGTTCAAAATCTATCTTTAAATAAATTTAAAAAAGCAGTCAAAGAACGTTTGTGTGCTAAAGCGTATTATAAAGTCAATGATTTCATTGAAGACAGGTGTGCACCTTGGGAACAGTGTGGCTCCATGCAGGTTAATTTACTTTTATTTTTGTTACATAGCTGTAAGCCATAACATTGTTATATTATTTTATTTTAAAATTGTAATTTTCCATCTTTTTAGTAAAAGATGGCCCCGTGCCAGTTTCTTACGCCGGTTCTTCTCGCCGGGTTAGTTCCCGACCCGGGGTTAGGCATCTTAGTTTCTTCGTTCTTTCTACGACGTTCAAAAAGAGTATTCATGATACCTATTTTGAATACAAAGATATTTTATTTATTTATTTATAAACAATATAGCAATATCATTTCTAATATACAAATATTTTTCCAGAAATATTACGTGTTTGTGAACCAAGATGCCAAATTGTTGGATATAATGTTATTTCCAATGAGTTTCTAAAATACTAGTAACATAGAATATCATTGGTTATTTCATAAAATATATATTATTACATATAATAGGTATATTATCGTTTGACGTTTACGCGGAGTAAACGTGCCTTCACACACACCAGTGTCACAGAAACCAGTGAGAAACGTGCCTTTCTCACTGGTTTCTGTGGCGGTGGCCGTTCGTCGAAATGTAGAGTCTCAGAAAAACCAAACCAAATATCAGTATAAACTCGAATTGTAAATGAAGGAACTTTTTACGTGAGGAGGGGGTAAAGAAAGCGATCGCGATGGCAAAAATAATATGCAACAAAAGGGGATCAGTCAGTAGTCAAACAAACTTGTCAATCTTGTTTTGACATTTTTAAAAATTAGTCTTGATTGTTTTTAGTTTTTATATAAAGATTTAATATGTAGTCAGTATAAATTTTATGTTTTTCCTAAATCTCCGAGCCGAGTAAAATTCCAAGACGGCAAACTTGCACGGCAATCTTTAAGTACGCGGTTTTTAGGTGACACACAGGCGATTGATATCGTGCGAGTAAGTCCGCGTACTTACTCGCACGTCTGTCACCTCTTTCAGAAACATGAAAAATGTTTGCAGTGTTTTAGTAAATTTATAGACTCCAATCTTCTTCAAGAGTATTAATGATTAAAAAATAAAAAGATTTTTAAAAACATTACTTTTTTTTTTTCAAGTTAAAAAGTATTGCACATATTTTTGTTATTGTTGTTAATGAAACATAATAATAAAGCAGCAATATGTTTGCACTTGCCGCTCTGAGGCCGTAGCCAAAGTCCCTTTCGTTAAAAACGATGACGAAATTCGTTATCAAAATGTATGGGATTTGACATTAGTCTTCGCAAGCGAAATGTCATTTAGCGATGACTTATGTCAAATCGCATACATTTTGATAACGAATTTCGTCAACGTTTTTAACGAAAGATACTTTGTCTAAGGGGCCTGGTTATAAACGCAGCTGCATTTTACTCCAGCGACAACCCGAGCATTATATTCTATCTGTAAGAATGAATAAAAATGTTTATTGTTCTAAGGCGGACGGAGTCTCATTATACACATCACTGTGTCTTCAGAGTCGGCCAGGCTGACTGCATATACACGGTCCGCACGCACACATTCTTACGCTAGTCCGGCCATTTGACAGGCGTAAGAATTGTTGCGTGGCCGACTCTGAAGACACAGTGCTATGTATAATAGGATTCCGTCCGCCTTTTTTCCTACGTTCATGGTTCTATATATGGTGCTGAGATCACCGATGTTTGACGAATGCCAGTGGCTCGTATTAATTTAATAACTATAATTGCCATTACTTCTCAGTTCTTCTACATTCCTTACATGTTCTGCTAACACCAATTTATTTCCTTTCAGCATAGTTTGGGGCTGGAAACTTGTTTAGTATTTGTCACCCTCAAAACCAATTTTTATAATCAAATTCATTTTCCATAAATAGTTTTTAACAAATTCATCTAAAAAGGCCATTTATTGTCTTCCGAAATATATTTTATTTACTATAATATGACTATATTATACAAAATAAACAAGCTCTTGTTGACTTTTTGACATACTCCCCTAAAACTGATATGGCGCTACTGTCGCGCACGTTCCGACTTCCGAATAGCTATCCCCGGCACTCGGCATTTTGGTCGTTGCCGAGCAACTGCTTGAACAGGGTAACTAAACAAAGTGATCATATTAAGGCTGTATAAAGTACCCCGCAAACGATCAAATTGTTTGTCAAATTTTACGTGTTTGTCAAACAATTTGATAGTGTACAGCTTTGTTTGTAGCGTTTGTCAAACAAACTACGTGTTTGACCTGTGTGAAGAAAATTTGGATTTGCTTAGCGTTTGACAAACGTGTTAGAACGTGTTCCGCTGTATTTGTCAAACAAGATCTCATGATCTCAAGCCAATTCTAGCTAATTGTTTGACAAACTTGTTTGATGCACGTTTGATCGTCTGCGCTGCTGTTTGATGAAAACGTAAATTACATCAAATATGTTTGTCAAACAAATTTGATCGTTTGCGGGGTACTTAATATAGAGTTTCTTAATTATTATTGTATGGGTAAATTTGTGACGTTGGGCATTTTTCATTAAATTATAAAAAGTCAAAAGTAACACTTTCATTTGAGTATAACACTTTCACTTTAAATTGTTGAGTATTAAAAATACTGCTGATCTCTGGGGTATGTCTACAGAAATTATTAAATCAATAATTGACATCGTAGCTCCTCATTTAGCAATGATTTTTAATGACTGCATAAAAACTGGTGTTTTTCCGGACTTAATAAAGCATAGCAAGATTGTTCCTTTATTCAAAGCCGGAACTAAATCGGATGCCACGAATTTCAGGCCTATATCAATTCTACTGACCTTTAGTAAAATATTTGAAAAAATATTTCAAAACAATTACTAGTACATTTTAATTCAAATAATTTACTACATAATAATCAATACGGATTTACTAAGGGTTGATCCACAACGGATGCTGGTATAGGACTTCTTTGCAGTATTTTTGAAGCTTGGGAGGAGTCGCAGGATGCCTTAGGTGTGTTTTGCGATCTCTCCAATGCCTTCGATTGTGTTGAGCATGCTACATTGATCAGGAAACTGCGCCACTATGGCATTATGGACTCTGCTCTCAGCCTTTTGACTTCTTACCTTAAAAATAGGACTCAAAGGGTCGAGGTAAATAGTAAAAGGTCCAATGGAACCAAAATAGAATTAAGTTTCCCACAGGGATCTATATTAGACCCATTTCTTTTACTCATCTATATAAATGACTTACCTTATCTAGTTAAGGATAATAATAATGAGATAGTGCTTTTTGCTGATGACACTTCACTTATTTTTAAAGTGAAGCGACAACAGTCGAACTACGACGAGGTAAACAGTACTCTCTCAAAAATAGTACATTGGTTTAATGTTAATAACTTACTTTTAAATTCTAGTAAAACAAAATGTATAAAGTTTACTTTGACCAATGTTAGGCAGGTCCAAACCAATGTACTATTAAATGATGAGAAGATGAATTTGGTAGACAACACTGTATTCTTAGGTATATATAGACCCCACTGTAATTTAAACTTGATAGTAAATTACAGTGGGGTCCTCACATTGTTAATCTTGCAGGTAGGCTCAGTTCTGCAGCATATGCAGTCAGAAAAATTAGGGAAATTTCTGACGAAGACACGGCACGATTAGTATATTTTAGTTATTTTCATAGTAGGATGTCATATGGAATCCTTTTATGAGGAAACGCTGCCGACGTTAATACAATATTTGTGCTGCAGAAGCGAGCCATACGTTCTATTTATAAAATGTCTGCTTTAGAATCTCTGAGAGATAAATTTAAAGAAATTGGTATTCTAACTGTTGCTTCTCAATACATTTTGGATAATATAATATATGTTAAAAAAAAAAGTAAATTTAAAGTTAAAAGTGACATTCACTGTAGGAATACTAGAAATAAGCACAAGCTAGATATGCCGGTGATCAGACTTAGTAAAGTCAGTAAATCTTTTAAAGGTCAATGTATACGCCTTTACAACAAAATTCCACAAAACGTTCAAAATCTTTCCATTAATAATTTTAAAACAGTAGTCAAAGAACGTTTGTGTGCCAAAGCCTATTATTAAGGTCAATGATTTCATAAACGATGGCACATCTTGGGAGTAGGATGGCTTCTTGCAAGGCTACTTCTACATTATTATATGACTTACGATTATGTATGCTGATATTGTATATAATAATATTAAGTTACAAAATTGTAAACTTTATTTTAAAAAGATAAATTTTTCTCACTTTTTTGGTAAAAAGTGGGCCCCGTGCGATTTTCTTACGCCGGTTCTTCTCGCCGGGTTAGTTCCCGAACCGGTGATAGGCACCACGTAGAACATTCTGAAAACATTTATTTTAAATTTATTCAGAAATAAAACAATTTTGATGATTTTTTCAGCGCTGCTACTTTTACAATTCGCTGTAGGTCGCTGTAGCACGTTAAATATATATGAGATAAAACAAAATATTACATTCACATTAAAATATATTGAAACTGATTGTATATTAAGTTTATAATTATGCAAAAATCGAACCTTTATCTCTCAATATTGTACGATAATTGGTTTTAAAGCGCACGGCTTCGATTTCAATTGAATATTAAAATGTAATAACGGAATGGGCGTAATTCCACGTTCGATACTTACCCGGGGCATTTGTCGATATCAGTGTCGTGTCACAGCACTATCTGATCAGTTCCCAAATTGACACATCCCTATCTGATATGTTGAGGAGGTAATTGCAATGTGTAATCGTGTTACAGCAATGCTGGCCGGCCCCTAGACGAGAAATTTTATTGTCAATATCATGCTTCAATTTTATTGAACAGTTTATTTGACAATTAAATTGCAGGCGCGTGATGTTCAATATCAACCCTAGACGGTCAATAATATTACGCAATACGTGATATTGACAATAAAATTGCTCGTCTAGGGGCCGGCTAACAGCGGACGTATTAAGGCCCTGGCACACGGCGACTTTTGTAGCGATGCCGTTTTACTCAACGGGTGATTGCATCGCTACTAACGCTTGTTAGTCGCAATTTAAGAACGCGCGATTGCATCGCTACTTACGCTTGTTACTTGGTCGCATTTCGCAGCGGTCAGTTTTGCGTTCTTTGTATTATATTAGGTTACATAGATATACTCACACTGGGGCGTTCTGACCGCGTCAGAATTGCTCCTGTGTGACTGGCCGCTCGAACGTAGAATGGGAACGCAGAACGCTTGAACGCGTGACCGCTCTCTGTCTGATAGGTCCCTAAAATGTGATGTCACAAAACTTAGGACCCCCCCACCTCCTTGTCACACCATGCCACACTTGATCGACCCCCCCTTTAGGTGTGACATATTTTATGACCGAACTCGTATTTGACGTTAAAAATAAAATACCCTTAAAAGATTTCATACCGGTTGTTGCCGGCGATACAACACGTAACAGATGTGATTTCGGGGCTCGGAGGGTACAAATATTCACTCAATTTGAAAATACAATGTGCGTCTGAAATATTTTATACGAATAACTCTTATGATAACGTGTGTTGAATTTTATACATGCTGGAAATAGAAACTGTCAGTACATAGAAAATATTAGTTCCACTTCCAACTCAAATTATGGTCTGGAAAATCCGAACTGTGAGTCGAGTTTTGTGCAATATTTAATAGCGGGTTATCCTTATCATTTATTTGTTTAATAAACGTGTTACGCTGTTTGTTCCCAAACTGTTAACAAAACCAAACCACCAAACCAACCAAAGACAGTTGGACCAATTTTGTTAAAGTTTTGTATGGTTGTGACTTGTGACATCTAAAAATCGACCCATATCTTATCAGTTATCACACCTGAAATAACAACGTTTGCAATCAGCTCCTAATATTATAAAAATCGGCCAAGGACTGTCGTACTTCGTAGGCCCCTCCTAAAAGTATTAATTATTGTTTTTATTATATGTTATTATAGCGGCAACGGAAATTCATAAGTTGTGAAGATTTCAATTACTGTCAAACTATCACAGCCTGGAGACAGACAGACTTTTGATTATGAAGACCTCTTTGTCGAGTTAGGGTCAATTCAGACCGCAACGCGACGCGTAGATGGATTTCTAAATTTGTCTGGATGCGATAGATTTGCAAGACGTCTTACGCAATTCAGTACAAATTTAGAATTAATGCATAGCTATGCGTCGCGTTGCGGACTGCGGTCTAAATTGACCGTTAGATTGGAATATGGAAGTGGTATACCGGATCTGTCCTCTACTGTTTAATATTTACCGTTATCCTTTCTCATGTACAAGGACTTAAAACAGCACTACCCCTTTGTACTTTTTTCGCTGTAAATTACTAGAGCAGGGTAATTCCCAATTAATTCCGGGCAAGATTTCACGACCGACCGGACAATTTATCTTAGGGTCTAATAATTTAACAATTTTAATACCCCACGTTGAAACCGAATTAGGAATTTCAACAAAAATCTGTTGGATATATTAAAGGAACAAAGAATTTACTGACTAGTAGTGGAGCGCCGTTAGATTAAATAAATTTCTGAAATGTGTTCTTAACAGCATAATATTACAGAAAAATTATTAAAAAAACTGCCCGATCTCAATTTTTAAATTTTTAAAATATCTCTTTCCGGGTGAAAATTATTTTAATAAAAATAAGCTGCCTGCTGCTACATTCACAGTGAACTTTATACAAGGGACACATACATACCCTCAAGTATTATTTCTTAGTTTTGTTACACCCTGTAAGGGTCTGTCAACGGTAGAAACTTGAATTGAGGAATCCTCCTTTTTGAAGTCGGTTAAAATTATAATATTACTAGCTTTTTTGAAGTCGGTTAAAAGTATAATATTACTAGCTGACCCGGCAAACGTTGTTTTGCTATATAAATTATTTCTAGCATCAATATAAACAGTAGATAAAAACATATTCTCAGGCCTAACGAATACATACAAAATTTCATTAAAATCGGTTGAGCCGTTTTGGAGGAGTTCGCGCACAAACACTGTGAGTTGTGACACGAGAATTTTATATATTAGATGATACGATGCCGCGTTGACACAACGCACCACCATCTACTAAGAAAATTAAGGCCATCCCCGAGCAAACGACCTTGACCATACATTTGCCGCGTGCCGAGATCGCACCAAAATCCTATTTTTTACTTATCTTAGTTCAAAATTGACCTAAAAAAAATTCTAACGGGGAATATGTAGTTAATGAAATTGTCGATCTATTGGCGTTTGTTTCAAATAAAAGTAATTTGTAAATACTAGGGAGATACTGAAAGTATGCTTGAATTAAAAATTGGTATTACTTTGGAAGCTGATATCATGAGTATAATAAACTAAAATAGGAAAATAATAACGAGGAAAAGAATGTTCGTATACTGAAGATTATTGCTGTATTTTTATTATAATTTTGTAGCTTTCAAATTATGAGTTATAAGGCTCTAAAAAACGGTAAATTACGGCATCTCCGTAGGGGGAGCGCCTTAATATGGCTTCACTCTAACCCTCTTACTAATAAAAAGTTACACAGGTGTATAGAGGCTGCGTAAATTTTTTTCTACTAATAATATTTTTTTTTACATATGGCCTGTATAATGCTGTTGTAACTTCCATACAAATTTACCCAACGCTTACACTAGGCATCACCCTTGTATAGAGTGTGAATAAGATCAAGATGGCGGATTTTCAATAGATCAGCTGATTATATTTTATTTTGAATATGTAGTTTTGAGTGCGTTTGCTGATTTCTACCATCTTATTAGCAAAGAAACATAAAAATAACTATTTAATATGTTTTATTTCTTTAATCAATTGAATGAAATAGATTTTCAATGTAAACGAAATATAACATACATCGCGATCGTTTTATTTAGGGTACGTTCCACTAAGCACCTACAACTATAACGCTCACGAGTCACGACCGTGGTTTTTGACGGTCCACTCGCATGATACAAATCGCGTCAATGATACAAACTCAAGTGGAATGGATTATTGAGAGTTTCTAGCGTTCATTTCAAATTATAATTTTATCGCATTTTATATTGTTTTTGTCTAGGAACGGCTTTCAATAGTTTCTCGTTTTATAGCCTTTTTTCAAGATATTATCGTATAGTTTTATTTTCCTCTTAAGTCATAATTGTTTATTGTTACATTTATTTTATAAATTATGTATATTTATTTAGTTTTAATATTATCATTGTCATTCTTATTCCTTTTTTACCTATTTTACTAACTTTATTATTATTATTTTATTATAATTTTTAAAATTTAAATTAAACCGCTTATTTTGCATATAAAAAGATGGCGGTTTTATTAAAACGTCCACTTCGACCCACCTTTAAGATGGGTCGTTTTTAGCTTTGCATTAGCGAAAATATCATGAGTGACGCTTTTGCCGCGATCACAACAATCGCGGTCGACATGTGAAACGGCTGAAGGAGTATTTTCAGCGTTTGAGCGCTTAGTGGAACGCGCCCCTAACACGTCATAAGTGACAAAATAATATTTTGACAATTTCAAATTTTATGAACTTTGACATTAGCGTTGCGTTCAAAAACTTTGAAAGTAAATGTCTTAGTCGAACATTATATTATTTACAAAATTCACGTACTCTTACGTAATATTAACTAAAAATGTTTAAATATCAATCTTGTGTCCAATTATAATTACCAGGTTCATAAAAACATAACGTTTATATCAATTTTTGTCATCAACACCCGAACATCAGATAGCGTGTTACTTAATTCCTGAACGTTTTCATTTGAGTCTACAGTCTATGGTATATAACACGATTTTAGTTACACAAGTCATAAATGTCATTATCATTTGATTATTAGTAAAGTTCTGTATAAACCCTGTGTAAACACGACCACCGTGTTTATTTGCGTTACACGGATGTGTAAGAAGTTTTTATTAGTAAGGGGGTAACTCATTACAATGTGCACACAAGTCTAATTTTAAGTCCGTTAGTAAAGGGCCTAGTAACTTCATTCATTTCCTAGTAAAGTAATTTAGGCTGACTGTGTTGTTGATGATGATAATTGTATAAACATGCTAACTGTCCAACTGACATTAGTTATTGTTGGTAATGATTGTGCCGTCAGTCTCACACCCACATGGTACAGTCACAATATAAGTAATAATCCCACCAAAAACATTTCATGTAAAATGTTACCTTGACGACCACAAAGGGTTTGCCCTGTGAAAAAGACATCAGATCTCATGTAGAGCCAATCTTCTGAATCTACGCGGCCTAACTCTATCGACCCTAACTCCAACAAATTCTACATATCAATAGGTATGTATGGCTTGGCTGTTTCATTGCTTACTTCAGATCAGAAACTAAATAAATATTCGCCTCACCTCCACGACGGTAGCGAAACAGCGAAGCCATACATACTTTCTGATATTATGTAGAATTTGTTGGAGTTAGGGTCGATAGAGATAGGCCGCGTAGATTCAGAAGCTTGGCTCTACATTAGATCTGGTGTCTTTTGGTCGTCGAAGTAACAACATTTTACATGAAATGGTTTTGGTGGGATTTCAATCCTTTTTGTAAGTTGCTACCTGCTAGGCAGTCTTTTTAGTGTTTTTTTTTTTTTTTAATTAATTTTATTAAGAGGTTTTTAGTTAATGTCCATCCCGTGTAAAATTTTATGTCTTAGTTCATAAAATTGGTGAAAGTCTCATATTTAAACTTCCATTACTAAATTTGGTGAAAATTACAAGTTTATGAATTTTTTTGTTGGTTGTATATTAAACTTAGATTACATACCAAATTTCAGCTTTCTAGCACATCAGGAAGTAGCCAAACATTTTGATGAAATCTAGTATTAGAGCTGTTCAATTGATACTTCGTATGCTTAATAAGTTTATTGACGACATCATATCCTGAAAATATGAACTATCTGCTACAACGGACACTACCGTGTCCCCAGAACAGTAGAGTTACTCAGCCGTGTCCTTGAAATCAAACTCTTTTATGTTGGGGTCAGTTCACAATGCAATATGACGGGGCGATGCGATACATTTCCAATAGCCATTTGCAACTAAACTTTAAGATGCAGATAAAATTAACAGGCTTGCCACCCGCGGTATTGGGCCAATGTTTACAAAAAAATACGTGTGGCACTCGGCGACTGCCACGGTAAAGCTTTTGCATAGGTAGCATTTTTTTGTATTCAACTTATGCAATTATAATTTGCATACGTCTAGTCGCACGCGCGCAAACACCGTGCCGAAGTCTGCCGAACTGAAACAGCGCTAGGCGATGCACGGCAACGTGTGGGGGTATTAGGTTTATTTTCGTTACGGAATTTCTTGCAGTATGCAGTAGCTTAAAATTTCAAAGGCTAAAATAACAAAGAAAATAATAATTAAAAGGCTCATTTGAATGTGCGACATGTTTTTGACGCATTTTTTGCTACTTTATCTGAAACGACGTTAATGTGTGCGTGCGGTAATAACATGATCTACTGATTATATTGTGTAAGGAAGGATAGAATAATGGTTATAGTTAAACTAACCGACCTTACTGACTACAGTACTGAGTTACTGACCCATAGGCCATGATAGATGGACCCAGATCCCAGAGCGATCAGACATAACTTATTTTCACATCGATGAAACCTTAGGTTCTCAGTAGTGCCTCATGTACTTAAAATACCCACGTGTTTATGGAGCTCTACGTGTGACACCTGGGTAGGTATCCCTAGAACACCTTCAAAGTAGGACACAAAACTTTTTTTTGGCCATGTCCATCCTGCTAGTTACTATACTTACGTGAGTATTGCCACCACCTCCCATAATACGTCTTCTTAGCACATTTTACCATATATTTAAATTTATTAAAGGCTAAAAAACTGAAGTGACCTTAAATGGCTTCTGTTGCTGCTTCATTTTGGTGGAGCCCTTTTAAATAAAAACTTTATTTAATTAGCTGAAAGAATGTAAAGGTGGGGGCTTAAAATTAATTTAATTTACTCGATGTCAGTACGAAATTAACAGAATTAAATTTAAATACCAGCCGGGCGAAAATTTATAAGATTAAGGGTCAGGTTACACCGAAACGAGAAGCAATGCTGCGTTGAACCCTCGACGAAAACTGAGGCACGTTAAAATTTTAACATGTCAAATGTAGTATTTGCCATGCATGAGTTTTTTGTAGCATAATATGAGTAATTCAAATCTGGAATATGCAGCCGAACTCCGCGTGTGCAGGTCTGTCAATTGAATGTATACAGATTACAGGGTGTAACAAAACTAAGTGATGATACTTTAGGGTGTGTATAATATTATGTTCCTTGTAGAGAGTTCACTGTAGAAGTAGCAGCGCTGAAAGACCAAATTTTTTTCGGGATTTGTACCCCAGCGTCACGAGTTTCCTCATACAAAAGTGAAAAAAAATTTGGTCTTTCAGCGCTGCTACTTTTATAGTGAACTCTATACACGGGACTCATACACACACTAAAGTATCATATGTGTATATCTTCCTGTATATCCTGTATATCTTCTTGTGTAGTAAATAAAGTTGAATGGCTCATTTTAAAATGCATCTTATCGCATCGCATCGTCACGACTCACGGCACAATGTAAACTGATAATTAAATAGAAATCGAAATCGAATTTTGAGCTACGCCACTCTTGCAATAAAGCATATACCTTCCAATATAGTCTAAATAATAAAAATAATTATTTTTACCAGCCATTTGTGTCCCACTGTTGGGCAAAGGCCTCCCCTCTTTTCTTCCACACGTCTCTATCATTTGCTGTGTTTGGCCACTCTTTTATATGTATGACAGCGTCTAGTTCATCGCGCCACCTTTCCTTGGGTCTGCCCCTAAGCTGTTTCGCCGACCTTTCAAGCCACTCCGTAACTAGACGCGCCCATCTGACAGGGTGCATGCGGGTGACGAGCCCTGTCCAGCTCCACTTTAGCACCAACCAGCAGCTTTTCTACCCACATCCATTATTCTGGTCTTGGAGCGCAGAGCGGTAGAGTCTAAATAATAATATGTATTTTTTAGAGGTAGAGTCTAAATAGTAATTATTTTTATTTTATCAGTTTACAAAGTAAAATTTTGAACAATTATTAACTAATTTATTTTTTGGACTACAAAATAGAATACAGCCACAAATAATACCATTAACAAACGAAAAACATATAGAGTAGAATGTAGACCATCATTGGAGTAGTCTATAAAACTATTTTATAAATGCAGCGCTGCGGCGCGTCTCAGTGTGATTGGGTCCTAAGATTAAACAATTAATTTAGTCTTTGCAGAGAGCGCCTTCGTAATTTGTAGTAGGTTTAAGGCTCCGTACACAAAATATTAAATAAGGGTCCTACATGGCATATTATCACGTTATAAAGGCGTAGTTAGCACCTTAATAATTATTAACGCCGCCATCTTTGTAAATTGTCACTTGAGAGACAGCTAATATCTTAAATTCATTTAATTTAATCTTCCAAAATTCATTTTTTATATCAAACTAGCTGTCCCGGCAAATGTTGTTTTGCCATATAAATTATTTGTAGTTGTGATGTAATTCTTTATTATTTTATTGAAGTGACTAAATAATAATGGTACCATGGCAACGTCCATCGCTATCCCGTTGCACAAACATGGTCGCCGTCAGTCTCGAGTTGTAATAATTTACTATTATTTATTCAACAAATGCACTTATCAATATAAAAAGTAGCCAGTAGCCGATTCTCAGACCTACTGAATATGCATATAAAATTTGGTAAAAATCAGTCAAGCCGTTTCGGAGGAGTACGGTAACTAACATTGTGACACGAGAATTTTATATATAAGATTATAGATAACCTAAAAAAAGTTATCATATTAAGGGCCTGTTTCACCACTTCCTGATAAGTGCTGGATAGGCTATCCACCACTTTTTTTTTTTATATGAAATAAAGGGGGAAAACGAGCAAACCGGTCACCTGATGGAAAGCAACTTCCGTCGCCCATGGACACTCGCAGCATCAGAAGAGCTGCAAGTGCGTTGCCGGCCTTTTAAAAAGGAATAGGGTAATAGGGGAGGGTAGGGATGGGAAGAGAAGGGAATAGGGGAGGGTAGGGAAGGGAATAGGGTAGGGGATTGGGCCTCCGGTAAACTCACTCACTCGGCGAAACACAGCGCAAGCGCTGTTTCACGCCGGTTTTCTGTGAGAACGTGGTATTCTCCGGTCGAGCCGGCCCATTTAACTTGACAGATAGAGTATGGAGAATCTATCAAATAAGTTGTGGATAGCCTATCCGGCACTTTATCAGGGAGTGGTGAAACAGGCCCTAAGTGATAGATTAACACGGTAACTTTTTTAACATTGGTTCAAAAACTACGTTGTTTCTCCCGAAGCTTTTCCCTGGCGTATAACTCCGTACATATTTTTTTCATCCCGTTCACGATTTGTACCTTATATCGTTACCATGAAGGTGTTACCAGCGGCAAAATAAACTTGAACTGTCACATTCGTTGGCACCAGATCTGCTGAGCGAGACGCCCCGCTGTATGTTGAATAATAATAAGCTGAGTTTATCTTACAATGTTCAGTAAATCTACATAATAGGCACCGTCAGATTCAATACATTTTTACAACTTTTCTGGCGCTGATGGATAGATACGGCTTATTATATACGGCTTACTTATAGTACTTATATATGGTCGTTGTTAAGCATTAGTGTATTAACCCAAAAAAAAAAAAATCGTAGAGACTTTATGAATCCAGTCTGATGATCTAAGGACTGTATTCATAACACAATGCGTAATTTTTTTGTAGGATGATACACAAATACTTAAGCGTATGACGTATCTTGCATAATATAAAAACTGTATTTACACATCAAAAAACTTCATTTATATAATAATATTAATAGACAGTACATCATACACTTGTTTAATCATAAGACCTTCTTCAACAGAAGAGTCTTCGGCACTCACGAACATTGGCAACTCACCAAGGAGCCATTTTAAAAAAAGATGTTTTTTTTTGTGCATGATAAAACTTACGCGGCAAAAGATTGTCTTGCCAGCTCAGTCATAGGCGGTACAAGGAATCTTCGATACTGCGATGCAGCATTGTGGCGCTGTTGGTACCTACCCCAAGTATAGAAAAGAAAAAATATGGAAAAAGTTTTATCGTTTTGAAAAGCTGGTAGAGCCACATTTCACAAGAATCGGCATTTTATTGTATCCACAAATTGGGAATCAAATCGTTTCGTCAAATTTATGGTCACCGATCTCTGTTTTATTATATCCGTTGTAAAATATACGCGGCTTTGCTAAAAAACAGTAAAAAACAAACAGCTAAAAACCAGCAGGGCGCGAGTTTGATAAGGGAAGCCTGGTTTTAGGCCAGACGAAAAGTGCCCGATTTCGTTGTGGTAAAAACCAGACATTAATAGTTGTGTTTGTATTGACATAATCATGTGTATGTTGTGTCATCGCAGATCAGGAACCGATGAGGGATTTTGATTTTTTTTTTACCAAGGGCCGCTGGGAAGTGGCCGAAATGTCGGGAAAAATGCTCCGTAGCACAACGTTCAACGTTCTTAAATCGATGAATAAAATTCGCATAAACACAATTAAAAGCATGATAAATATATATAGGCCTCCAAGGATGTTTTGTGTTGTCGATGACATTAACATGAACGATGTCAGCTATCTCATGAGTGCAGCTTTGTAATATTGTATGAAGGGAACTTGTTATTATTAAATACTTTTTTTAAGTAACTTTAAAAATCTATTTCATAATTTACTCAATTTAGGTCAATTCGGCTTCGAAAAATTCATATAAACGAACCAATTAGGTATAAGGACACGAAAAATTCGATTCCAATTTCCCACACGGAGCGTCATTTAATATGGAACTCGCGGTAATGCAGAATTACCTGCAGATCATCCCAGGTGATTGGCTTCATCTTCCTGGGTTTGGGCTTGCACACCACGCTGCGGATCGGCGCGGACGCAGACGCTGCGATTTTTATAAAGCTTTAGAGATTGTAAGCAAAAGCGAAGAAATGTAAATTTGAAATGTTACGCTCATGCTATATTAAATTATTCTATGATCGCAGAGCTTTATGACGACTACAAAGTCAAGAGGATGGGTGTAATCATTTCGAAAATGTATGTATAAGTAGATGACCTTTTGAAGCTGTCACAACTCACATGTCACGCGCTCCTCCGACAGTGTTGCTAATTTCTTACGCTTATTCGCTCCTAAATATTGTATTCTTGATACCATTTGAATCTGAAAATCGTAAAATGTTGTTTTGCCATAGCGTGTAAAACTATTAATAGTTTGGTAATAATCTTCCTGAAACCCGACTACCAAATTATCACCACGCTATAACATTTAAGTAGTCAGATTTTAACTTTTTTGTACTAACTTGTAACAAGAAAATAAAACAAGGATTTTGAATTTGTAAAACCGCGCGTTGATGCGGTTTTACAATGCGGCGTCGCAGCTTTATGTGGTAACTCTTTAGGTAGGACTGACACGCGCGCGGTATATTTAACTCAAGGATATGCTGGAAATATCCTTGAGCATGCATGTCGTAAATATTAAAAAGACATTTTTGGTTTAGGCAGATACAGGCCGTGTTCCGTATAAGAAAATTCTGTATTTAACATTTTATTGGTTAAGGCGAGCACTTACCTCAATTCCAAAACGATAACCTTGCGAACGCGAATGCCAAGCGTGTACGCATCGCAATAAGATTCATTTTAGCCTAGCATAAAATTGTAAGTTACGACGGGCGGATCTTCTCTATTTTATTTTTCGTGTTTTTTTTTTAATATCTTTCGAAATAAATATTAAGAAAAAAGATTATTCGTTTCAGACCTATTTAAAATAGATTCGTTGACAATTTATTAAAATAAAATGTAAGTTATTCTTGTTAATACTTATATTTCGATGACAAAGAGTTTTGTTGGAGGTGAGTTTGGTAATTAATTACAGCGAAAGTATTATTTTTTATTAAAATGTTTTTGATTTAAACCCTTTTAAATATTGTGCTCTATATCTC
Organism: Cyaniris semiargus; assembly: GCA_905187585.1. Taxonomy (NCBI): domain Eukaryota; kingdom Metazoa; phylum Arthropoda; class Insecta; order Lepidoptera; family Lycaenidae; genus Cyaniris; species Cyaniris semiargus. The sequence goes on along the minus strand of LR994555.1, from coordinate 17,832,599 downwards.
ATATTTTTTTAAAATTTCGTTATTATATTGGAACTAGGTAAATCGGGTATCAAGAAATAACAATATGGGGTTTCAGCCCGCCTTAAGCAAAGTATTCAGAAAGTTGTATAGAATCTCTGTCATCAAAGTTAGGGCCTTAGCTGGCTTATTATTTTCGCGTTCGAAATAAAAAAAAAATGTGACTCACTGCTATACTCAGAGACGAATATTAATTACTTAACTGTAATTATTAAATTAAGAGTTTGGCAAGTAATAATATTCTATGGAGTTTATGTCAAAAATCTTCATTGTAAATAATATTCGTCTCTGAGTGCGGCAGTTAGTACACTGACGCTGCGAAACGCGAAAAATCTGACAAACAGGAATAGAGCGAGATGCAATATAAGCCATTGTCGTGTGGCGGGTGAGACATTAAATCTGCCAAACAGGAATAGAGCGAGATGCAATATAAGCCATTGTCGTGTGGCGGATGAGACATTAAATCTGCCAAACAGGAATAGAGCGAGATGCAATATAAGCCATTGTCGTGTGGCGGGTGAGACATTAAATCTGCCAAACAGGAATAGAGCGAGATGCAATATAAGCCATTGTCGTGTGGGGGGTGAGACATTAAATCTGCCAAACAGGAATAGAGCGAGATGCAATATAAGCCATTGTCGTGTGGATATTAAATCGGTTTTTTGTTCTTTTAATTACCATTTAAAACAATACATATTACAAAAAATTATATAATATATCATCGAGAAACCACGAAGGTTTTTAAGACGATATTATTTATAATTTAAATAACAGTTAACAATAATTCAAAGGTAATGTAATATAACAAGCTAATTACAAGCTAATAATAAGAAATTGATAGTTACTTAAAGCTTGTAGTTACTTAGCAGAGTAGGTATAAATACAATTTGAAATTAATTATCTAGTTTAGGTACTGCAAGAGCTAAGATATTATATTATTATCATTATGTTGTATATTGCTAAAGTGCTTTCTTAATTGAGCCTTGATATTGTTTGGTTTTAAAGAATCTCGCAGCGCAGGAGGTAAGTTATTAATTAGTCGAGGGCCGAGGCACTAGGTACTGCGTGGTTCGCTTGCCGTAGACATTATTCGCACCTATCGTAAACAACCGATTCTGAGAAATAGCTCGGGTGTATACGGGTGATCTATTTTTCTCTTTAGAGATTCATTAAAAAAATTGTCTTTAAGAAGCAAATATTGTACTTGATGGTATACTGGGATTATTTGACAGTAGAAACAGTTTATATTCGTTGTTGCTAAATTGCTGCTTAATACTAGACGGGACGATAGTTTTTAAAATTTTCAATTGTAATTTGTAAATATTATCTAGGTAAGTCTTATATGTCCGCCCGTAGCTGGTGAGGCCATATTGATTATACGATTCAGCCAATGCAAAATAAAGCATTCTCTTAATTTTAAAAGGGATTTTATTTTTGAGAATTGTTAAGTTTGCGAGGAATTGCCGGAGTTTATTGCAAACACGATCAATTTGTTGGCTCCAGTTAAACCTTGTATCTATTACTAGACCAAGATATGTTTGTTCTTGAACTATCTCAATAGGGGGACATTTACACACTGTACTAGTTGAGTGTAGGCAGTCATGATTATGAAATATTAGATTTCCGGTATCATGGGAATGCTTGTTATACGGGGATTTAATCAAAAGTAGTTTTGTTTTGGTCCCATTGATGACTAAGCCGGCATCGTGACACCATCTGAGAAGAGCGTTAAAGTCCTGTTGCAGAAGTTTTTTTGCTGTTTGGGGGTTGTCTAATGCAATAACAAGGCAGGTGTCGTCTGCGAATTGGTAGCAGGTGCAGTGTTTGATACAACTGCCCATATTATTGACGTAGGTCAGGAAATACAATGGCCCCAAAACAGAACCCTGCGCTGTGCCTTCCGTCACTTTTATTGGGTCGCTATAGGTGTTATCTATTTTTACAGAGTAGGTGCGGTTTTGTAGGTAGTTTTTGCACCATTGTAGTAGGGGTCCACGTATGCCAGACTTTTCCAATTTATCAACAAGCTTTTTGTGTGACAGTGTGTCAAAGGCACGTGTAAAATCAATAAAAAGCACAAAAACTTGTCTTTTATTATTCAGGTGACCGTTTACTTCATCAGTAAATTTAGACAAAAGTTCGGAAGTACTCTTACCGGCTTGAAAACCAAATAGATTTTTATTTATTACCTCATGATTTTTATAAAATGTATGTATTTGTTCACATATGTGTTTCTCTACAATTTTTATCAATAGTAGATAACAGTGCGATGGGGCGATAGTTGGTATAAGCGTTACGTTTACCCTTCTTATGAATGGGTCTCACGCTGCCTACTTTCAGATCGTCAGGGTATAGGCCGGTTTTAACGCTACAATTGATTAGGTTTGCAATACTAGATGATACACTTTGACCCGCAACCCTTATGTCGGAGATTTTGATGTTATCTGGACCTGGCGCTTTATTTATATTTAATTTATTTATGATTTTATGAACACTTTGGGAGGTAGCTTTTTTGTAAAGGATACTCGAGTTAACGGGTTGAGGCTCGTGACTTGAGCCATACAATTGTGTCGTACAGTTCGGAATGACATCTTTAACAGACTTTTCAAAGCAGTTTGCAAAATTATAAGCTAAATCTTTACAAGTAAGCCCTTGAGCGTTGAATGCGTTGTGTATAGAAGAATCAATAGATAACTTCACTCGTCCTAGCATTTGGTTAATGATATGGTAAATCTCTTTAGTATTTTTAAAATTATGATTAATGTATCTAGTGTAATATTTATTCTTTTTTAACTCTAATACTTTATTTACTTTATTTCTAATTATATTATAGTCTAGTCTAAGTTTAGCATTACCAGTATCGTTTTTCCATTTTGATAATAATTTATCTCGCTTCTTACATAGTCGTTTTATATCAGTGTCAATCCAGGGAAAATTACATCTATGAAACAGTAATACTTACATTTGTGTCACAAAAACACTTCCTTTGAAAAAACTGTGTACACAGTCCGTCTGAGGTTGAAATGTGAACTGTCGAAAAATGGCGGATATTACGAGATTTTTCATAAAGTACGTAATAACTTAGCATTGCCACCTCCCTATTTTACCTTCCCTAACACTTAACGATAATAATAAATGGGTATTATTGGTGATGTTTAAAAAGTGGGGTAGAATTGATTTTTCTAATGATTCATTTGATTTTAAAAAGTTTATAAAGAAAGTTATCTTAAAATACTATAAAAATTAGGTGACGTAATAGCCATTTATATAAGTATTCATAACATATCCGATTTATCTTCAAATCTGTCATACTTACTGCTACAGCGACAGTTGGGGTGCACATCTTCCACGGTGGATGGCATATTTTAAGCTATTTTCTTACCTTTTTTTATTTATTGTAAATATATTTTTAGACTATGATTTGAACCAAAATAATTCTAATGCATTCTTGAGTGCTTTATTTTCTTCGTTAGAATCAGTTTTCGAACATAAGATAAACACAAAAATTTTTAAAATACCGAGGGTGTATTACCAAATCAGCAAAAATTGGCGGCCTCACCCTTATAAGTACTCCAGGAAGTTTGCTGAAAAGTTGGATTCTTTAGTTTTTGTACTGCTATTTCAGTTCCATCTATACCAACTACTCTAATATTTTTATCAAACAGACGGTACAGAAGTTTTTCTTAAAAATGTTTCTTGTGGCTCAGCATCTGGAAATATATGTTAGAATTTGTAATTAGTTTGTTTGTAAGAGGCATGTCTAGGAAATAAATAGGTTTGACTTAGGCTAGACATCATAATTTCATGACTTACCTGTGTATTTACTTCTTGAAAAATAATCACCTTCTGTGAAATGAAGTGAACATAAGCGTGGGGTATTCTTTGTTTGAAATTCTTTGTTCACAAAGCATTTTCTCACTTTTTCATCACTTTGGGTCTTTAGGAAATATATGAACTAACTGATTTTTAAAACTCAAAGCACAACATTGAGGCATTTTTACGAAAATTGATAAAAAATACTCTTGTTTACAAAAAATGTAGGGGATTTGACAGCTCTAATGTCAAATTGGAGTACAGTCGACGATGCGACGCCTATCGGGTAGGGGTCGCAAACCGGGATACCGAATTTCGAAAATACCGGGATACCGGGCCAAATTTAGGTCTAAGTAATACCGGTATTCATTTTACAAAAACCGGGATATTCGGTATTTTCGGTTTTGGTAAAATAAATAAAAAAAACAAAATATGCTAATAGAAAAATGCGCCATTTGATTCATATTACACTCTTTTTAGTTACAGGTAACCATAATTATTAAATAAGTACATAATACTTAAGTGGATTTCAAAAATATTCACATTTGGTATCTTTTATCAGCCACACTTTATACTACGACGTCCCTAAATGCCGAAATGTTCACGTGTCTATCTTTATAGGCTCAAGAGTTATGTTCTTGTACAGTAACTTTGGACTCAGGAAACAACTCATGAACTCATGAAGTTGAAATTATATATTTCAATTTTGCATATTATGCTTGCAATTATTATTTAAAAGGGATGCCAAAATTAAAAATTCAGAAGATCCTTTCAGTGACTTCGGAACCAACAAACGACTTTGAATGAAAACTCATCAAATCAGTAAGTGGTGTATGGCTGCATTAATTTATGCAACGCCAATATTCTCAAATACCTTTCTTTAAAGACTCGGAAGTTCTGTTCAGTGACTTTGGATCCAGAAGCGCCTTAGCTTTATTTAATTCAACTTCTAATTTTTAATTCAAGCTTCTTAAAACAACATCATTGTCACAACATACTTATTATTTCGTAAAAAAAATTAGGAGTTCTTTCGATACCTCATGGTATTTTCATGACTTTGTTGGCCATAACATCAAGGTCAGATTATATCCTATAAAATACCAAAAGAAGTTTAACTAACGACAGAACAATTATCAAAGACATGTTACGATGAAAATACTATGAGAAGTATCAATAATAGAGTCGTAGCGTGATGATGCATGGTGTAATGAAGGTAGTGATGATGATGATTGCTATAATTTAATAACTGCATAATATGCTTGCAGTACTTTAAGCAACGCCGAAATCCACAAACATGTCATGTCAAATCGGTACCTTCGGAACCCAGGGCATACCTTGGTGCGGAGAGGTTGCAAGAACTGCTGGTAAGCGTCGCCCTGATAGAGGCAATCTGCCCCCTATTTAAAGAGTGGGTGATCCGGAGACACGGAGTACGCTCCTTTCATCTGACACAGATGCTGACCGGTCACGGCCGCTTTGGTCGGTACCTGAGTCAGATCGCGAGCAGAGAGAGTAACACGAGATTTCACCACTGCCTTGAAGAGCTGGACATGACAGTACACACATTGTCGACCTGTCCATCCTGGACGGAACAACGTGCAGCCCTTACGGCTGCCATTGGATTGGACATCTCCCTGCCAGCAATAATCCGGGCAATGCTGAGCAGCGAGATTGCGTGGCAGGTGATGAATGACTTTACCCAGGAAGTCAGCACTGCAAAGGAGCCCCCTCCTTTGCAGTGCTGACCGACCGCAGAAGAGAACGGGAGGCGTTCGACCCCTTGAAACGGCCGAGGAGAAGACGCGCACCACGGAGTGGCTTAGTCGGGATACTCAGGGTGGCAGTGTGGGGACACCGCCGCCCATTGCACCGAGTTTCAGAGAGAGCCATAATGCGCATGGTGCTTCTGCACATCGCGGCCCCCGTGTTGGCTTTTCTAGGCCACCCCGCGAGACGACCTAGAAATGCCTGCATGTTTTGATGAGTCTGCGAAAAGCGGACGACCGTTGGTAGAGTTGGGGTGGGTTGATCGTGCCCATAACTATGCCTAAACGGGGAGTGGAGCACCGTGGGGTTTTAGTGGGTAGTTCCTCGGAGAGTCCCATACATACCCTGGCCGATGCCCCAATCCGCCGGGGATGCGCAAAGCATTTCCCCATGTAAAAAGGGCATACCTTGGTATAAATGTTACTTTTTGGTAGTATTTGCTTGGATTACTTCATAAAAAAAACTTAAAATCTATATGGACGTGGTACCAAATTAGAGTTATAACTTATACCCTACAAACTACAAAGGATGTAGCTTTTCAAAGGTAAAATAAATTTTAAAATCAGTTAAAATTATGTTTATTTCAGAAGATAAATTGATTTAGGCATATTTAGGTAGGTTCCTAACCTAAATATACTTACTCCTCCGCAAACTAATTTTATTGTACTAAATTTGTTAAATTTAGCTTAATCCCGGAAATACCGAAAATACCGGTATACCGGTATTGGTCTGGAGCCAATACCGAAGATACCGGTTTTGCTTAAATGGTTCGGTATTGCGACCCCTACTATCGGGATAAAAAGGCAGTTATGGCTGGTTTACACGTATTAAGATGATAAGTAGTTAACTAAATTTTAACTTAATTTTAAGTTATTAACTGCATGTAAACACAAAATTTTGTAGCAAGTAGCAAGTTCAAATTTAGTTAAGTAAGTATAAAGTCATAAGTTAAAATTTAGTTGACTTCTTATCTACTTAATACGTGTAAACCAGCCATTATTTACCGGGTTACCATGGCAAAAACAGAGTAGACAGATTATGTCTATTGTGGCAAAAAGCTATGTCTGGCGTCTCTAACTCTCTACGTCGCCGCAAACGCTGCTAAACGCTGTAAAGCGCTGTAAACTATTCATGCTTTTTTAAGACTTTTGAGGATAAATTTTAACAAACTATGAATTACATCTTTCATCAAATACATCAAATAATAATGATGCAAATTTTCGAGCAGATCAGACTAAGGAATCGAGTTGTCCCATACTAACTTCATCCCCCCTTTTCACACCCTTAGGAGAGGAATTTCTGAAAATCCCTTCTTATCGCACGCCTACGTCATACGAAAAACACTCCCTCCAAATTTCAAGTATCTACGATCAGTGGTTTAGGCCGTAGCGTGATTCCATTTTCATGTCATTCAGGACAAAGCCTTTTATATAATGATATAGATTATTAATTTTTATGCAAGTAACAAGAAAAAGTACAGATATTTTAATTACAACGGGGTAGAAGCCTTAGATCTATTAATTTGAGTTGAATATTCTTTTTCAATTGTACAGATATCCTGATTATTGCGAATGTAAAATATTTTGCTAGTACCTGTTTTTCTGGCACATACTTTACCGTTTTTACACCACACATATTGACAAACTTTATTAAGTAACCGAGATTTAGCTTCATGCAGTAAGGTTTTTGGTACTTAGTTAAAGCTTCCCTTATAAAAACGCGGTTCTCTGCTTTCTCCTTGGGGATGTCTTGTAGCACTTGTCCTAGAGTTATGGTTTTTTTCTTACTGGATCCTATCCATTGTACCTGGGACATTTTAGATTTGAGTTCAACGAGAATGGATCCTGGCTTGTTTTTAGTTCCTGGTAGGCGTTGTGAAGACTGGACATCTTTTTCGTTAACACTTAAGGTAACTGCTACTGTTTTAACAATTTTTTTAACATCCTTTTGGGATATTTCGGGCAACCCAGAAATTTCGAGCATATTTGTGAGTGATTTTTGTTCAAAATTCTTAAATACTTGTTCCAGAGCAGCAATTTTTAGTTCTAAATTCTTGTTTTTGTTAGAAAGTTCCTGGTTTTTATGTTCGAGGTCTTTGATTTTGCTGTCCTGTTTGTTTATTGCCTGTTCCATTGTCGTTAGCTGTTCGCTCAGGAACTCGAGGGAGCTCTCCAGGTTACGAAATTCTTCGCGGAAGGTTTTCTGTACTTCTCGACTTATATCCCGGGCCAGCTTCTTGGCATCAATTAGTTGATGATTCCCAGTAATTTCATTCTCACTTTCATCATCTTCAATATCCTCATCAGGTGTGATAAATGAGGACCTTCGTGAGATATTTTTTTAAGCATTCCTCGCAACTCCATTCTATTCCTGGTGAGTTTCGTAAGGTATTTAATTATTTGTTGGATAACTTTGAGCAAATAGTATCCGCGTGGACTATTTTATTACATCTACTACATTTTAGTCCCGGCACCTTTTTTGTAATGTTTTTTTTACACTTTACACACTTTTTAAAAACCATTTTAATAAATTTCAAGCGTAGTTAAGTTCGCCGCTATTTCGCAGTGCGCAGCGTCGCGTACTAGAGGCGTAAGATATAAGGCATTGTTTAAGTCATTGCCTTATGACAAATCCAATACACTTTTGACGCAGATACTTTACGGTTTTTTTACAGTGAAATTAACAAAAGCACAAGAGATTGAAGACTGTCTGTCGATCGTCAATTATAGTCTGATAATAAAATTATTCCGTCGACGATCATGTAATTCAATTATTAAATTCTGTCGAAATTCGTCGCCGCCGCAGGCTAATTTAAATTACATTTCGAGAGCTATTTTGAAACTCGGAATAAAGGGCAAAACTACTAAGGAAGAGCAAGTCAATTTTCGGAGCTTTGAAATGAAAAATTTATGTGTAATATTGTTGAGATGTGAATAACCTTTCAAACGAAAAATTCGCATTAAAATCGGCATAGTCGTGTTTTGTCTCATACGTTAAAAAGCCGCTGGACAGACAACGCATTGTATAACTTCGAGGCCGATTATAGGCCCGTATAAATAGTCAGTACTCAAGATGCATCTCGGTCTCAAGACACGGTTCAGGCTCTGTGATTGGTTGGCTGTCAAAATTTGGACCAATCACAGAGCCGAACCGCGTCTTGAGACCGGGTCGCATCTTAAGTACTGACTATTTATACGGGCCTTAGTGTCGGCGCCAACACTGAAATGTATGAAACATCAGCACTGATCAATAGTCCCCAGTACAAGGACCAAGGGGGCGGCAACCCTCTACCGGACGCCGTACGTCGGTGGAGGGAAGCGGCGAAGGAAAGGACATTGATCCTATGGGAGGAGCGACTTCAAGAGCCGCAGGTGAGCTTTGCCCTAACAACGACCATACGCCCGCTCCTGAAAGAGTGGATCACCCGGACATACGGCGCACTCTCCTTCCGTCTGACACAGGTGCTGTCCGGGCACGGCTGTTTTGGTCGGTACCTGTGTGAGATAGTGAGGAGAGAGAATGACACTAGGTGTCATCATTGTGGAGACGAAAGGGACACGGCCGAACACACTGAGATGGTCTGTCCCTCATGGACAGGACAGCGTGCGGCCCTCGTGGCCGCAATTGGACGGGACCTCTCGCTACCAGCTATCATTCGTGCAATGCTGAGTAGCGAGACCGCGTGGACGGCAGTTGACACCTTCGCCCAGGAGGTTATGGCTGCTAAGGAGGAGGCCGAACGCAGCAGTACGAGGACCTTAAAATATTTTGACACATACAATGTAAAACTTTGTGAGTGCCTTTTTTGCAACGAGTCCGACAAACTTTTTTATGCGAAAAGTTTAGAAAGAGTTTGATGCATCTCGGTTCATAAGCACCGACGGTCAGCGAGCGGTAAGCGAGACACTATACGAGGTGTAACAAAACTAAGTAATAATACTTTAGGGAGTGCACTGTGAAAGTAGAAGCGCTGAAAGAGCAAATTTTTTTTTGTTTTATATGGGCAGGCGCCCGCGCGTCATTTGCCCATACAAAAGTAAAAAAAATGTTTGCTCTTTCAGCGCTGCTATTTTCACAGTGAACTCTATATAGGGCACCCATACACACCCTAACATATTATCACTTAGCTTTGTTACACCCTGTATAGCCTAAAGTCTCTATTTACAATCTGGCTACTTTTTAACGAAAAAATCTCGTTTAGTGGTAGCTAACATTAAGCCAGGTAAGTTAAAGTAAAAATCTTAAAGTGAAGAACTCTTTATTTAATCAGGGCTATTTGGGATCTCAGCTAGCGACTGGCGAGTCCGCGAACTAACGACTAACTTTTAAACCCCCGGGAATTGAATGCCTCGCTGGATCAAATTATATGCTCGTTTATTTTGAACGACACTGGGCGTTTCGACCTGCTTTACCATTATATTGTTACTATAAGATAAATGATTGGGGAATGTTTCACGCTCAATATTTAAGAGGGCGAATAAAGCAACAAATAAAACATCGTCCTTCTTTCTCTTTTCACACTCAGAGAATAACACATAGAGTAAATTACTTAGCTTTAATAAAGATTCTGAAATGCCGTTAAGCCTGCAGAATGAACAGTATATTATATCGGGTCCCCTATATAGAGTTCGCTGTAAAAGTAGCAGCGCTGTAAAAGTATTTCTTTTTATCACCTTTGTATGGAAAAAACTCATGACGCGGGGCACTTGCCCATACAAAGCACACAAAAATTTTGCTCTTTCAGCGCTGCTACTTTCACAGTGAACCCTATATAAGGGACACAATCACACCCTAAAGTTATTTTTGTTATATTTTGTATAGCGGGGATAGGATAAGAAAATTATATAGCACAGAAACGCACGAAATCTTTGGAAAAAGGCGGGACTCGTCCTAGTTCCTGGTAAATCTAGGCCGGGGATCTTTATTGTTATTGGTCTATTCTAATCGATTTACAATAAAAACAATTTGTTTCTATCCTATAATGCCATGTGTTGCTTGTAGCTCAGCTTGCATAAGGTCTATAAACAGGGATCGATCGGCCTTACCGTATGTGGGGGTGTAACATAAAACGAAAGAGAGGAGGCTATTGTCTTCCACACGTCTCTAAGTACAATTTTTCGCAACAAAAACTTTTCTATGTCCTTTCCGGGACATTAAAAAAAACGGATCATTCATAAATCATACCACATTTCATCTCAATCTTTCAAACGAAAACTTACCCTAAACTAACTAGAAAGTCACTTTCGCATTTATAATTTTATTAGTAAAGGCTTTTGTAATTTCACGGCTTTATCTAAATGATTTATTTGGAAAAACACTGTAAAATCATCAACGGAGCGTTAAAACAAACGATTTCTTGATGGGTTTAAAGCGTTATTACATCGATTCGTCTGATCCCGTTTAGACCAAATGCAGATTTTCCGTGCGAGCGTTCATTTTGAAAGAAATAAAGATTGCGACGAGATAATCGGCCGAAATGAAAGACTTTCAATTGGTTTTTAAATTAGAATTCTGAGAAATCACATTTTACACTCCTTTGGTTCTGTAACGACTTTTTATATAGGGTCACCGTGACACCGTGACAACGTTGCACCATCGAAGAAATTGATTCATAGGCAGTTGACGCACCTAAATCATTTGATCCGATTATGTCAATTCAATGTTAGCTGTGATCTATCGGCTCGGTTTGACATAACCCGACCAAATTACGCAGGTCCACCATCTGCCTATGAATCAGGTTCTCTGATAGTACTTGGTGATACGTTAATTAATGGAATACAAAATTTACCCCAATGGCTGATGTTAAGAGGAGACACTAGGGCCGTTTTTCCATACAAACGTTGTCCCCTGTTTCCTTCCTGGATAATGCCGGTAGAGTTATAATTTTTTCCTGAATATCTATAGCCACTATTAGCATGTTCCTATGTTTTCTTTCTTTTCATAATTTAATTATTAAAAAAGATATAATGAATGTTCAAAAATCCAAAAAAAATGGCCAGATTTTCCGCTGTGTTCAAAGATCCAGAAAACAAATTTGTCTAGATTATACAAAAAAAAAACATAGGAACACAGCTCAAGCCTTGCTTTAATTTTTAATGAAGAAAGTACTTAAATCGGTTAAGTTTTGGAGAAGAAATCAGGGGACAACGAATCGTTGATTTCCTGTTCTTTTATTAGATCAAGCTGCAGTTGTCTCTATCGCGCTCTGCGGTAGTATTTTACAAATACTTGTTTTTCATTTCTTTAGCCCTAGTATCTCCTCTTAACGTCATAATCAGATGATGATTAATATTTGAAAATACTCGAAATGTTAACAAAATAAAAATAACACAACATTTTTACAATACTTAATTAAGTTTAGTTCCAGCGTGGTCGAAAGATAATTAGGAGCAAAGAAGCTACTATAGCTTATAAATAGCACAATAATTAAATAACAACTATCTTTTATTCAAATATTATTATAGAAATATTTTATCCCCTATTATAGGGGAGATATATATCACTAAAGAAACATAATTTTCTTCCACTATTTTGCTACTTAATTCGAATTCTCTAACTCGTTCACTTGTTCGTGTTTAGACCAAGTTAATCCTGCCCGTTAAAGGCAATACATTTGTCCAAATCCAACATTTGTTACCTAAATAGATACATTAGGGCAACAACGAATCGTTCCTTTATTTGCTTCAAATTAAACCCATATTTATTGATGTTCATTTACTTTTTTCTAGCCCCGCCATAGGTATAGAAATGGCATGTCGATGCAAAAAAATAATAATTATATGCTCATAATTCATTGAACGAAAGTTTCGTTAATCAAGAATGATTGGGGCTCTTTTAACATTTTAGACATGACAAAGACTTTTTTCTTCATAATCTGAAGATTTTTGTATCGTAATATGGTCATATATGTATAACGATAGAAAAATCTTCAGTTTACACCTTCGTAATCAGTTGCATAAATATTGAACACAAAAAAGTGCACACATTTTTTTTCAAATGAAAAAATAAGGTTCTAAGGATCTTTTAGAAATGCTAGACTTTGGACACAGTTGGGCCAAAGTAGTCTAAAGTCTATATGTCACTGTAAAATTGTAAACACCGCGAGATTGTAACATAACTAAGGAATAATAGTGAGTAATTTAGTTGAAGTTATAAAAAATGTGAAATAATTAATTTAAAATCACCGAAAAACTGCTTGTTTACAATCCATCACATTAGTTATAATTACAATCTCACAGTGTTTACAATTATACGGTGACATAATACACTTCGAAACCGCCATTCGTTATATTGTCGCGAGTAGAGCCTTTGATTTAGGACAATCTACCTGTTTCCACTTCCCATAGACCTTAGCCTTCTATAATATGTAGTTCTAACTTAGTATTTAATATAATTAGGAATATGTTTGTATATTAATTACTTAGTTTGCAAATAAAATTTTTGAATCTTTGGGCTTGTTATAATAGTAAACAAAATCTTTTTGTAATATTTTCTTACAATATTTCTTATCCTATAGAAGAGCTATAATATATGAACATACTCCTTAAATGTAAATAGAATATTAAGGGTGCTGCTTGGGAGTTGATGGGTTAAATTTTAACCTATCAACTCCCAAGCGGCACCCGGGTGCCGCATAACAATTGAATATCTCTTGTGTCTGCGATTTCCACGATCGAGGTATTAAAATCTATCAAACTCATGTTTTGCATTTATATATTGTTATTTGTGCGGTTAATACGTGATCTTATATACATATAAAATTCTCGTGTCACAAATTCATAATGTTAGTTACCGTACTCCTCCGTTTACCAAATTTTATATGCATATTCAGTAGGTCTGAGAATCGGCTACTGGCTACTTTTTATATTGATAAGTGCATTTGTTGAATAAATAATAGTAAATTATTACAACTCGAGACTGACGGCGACCGTTTGTGCGACGGGATAGCGATGGACGTTGCCATGGTGCCATACTTATTTAGTCTAAAAATAATATGGGCGAAATACTTTATATGGCAAAACAACGTTTGCCGGGACAGCTAGTATTTGAATAACATTTTTAGCCAGCCGTACCGAGCTGTACTATATATACTATACGAATTTAATCTGTATACTATACAAATTAAAAAGGAAGTAATTTATTTTATTTAGTTACTAGCTGAACCGGCAAACGTTGTTTTGCCATATAAATTATTTCTAGTATGAATATGAAAAGTAGATAAAACCTATTCTCAGGCCTAACGAATGTACCTAGAATGTACCATCGAGGAAATTGATTCCTACGCAGTTGACAGACCAACGTCATTTGGTCGGTTCATGTCAATTCAATGTTAATTGAGATCTGTCGGCTGGGTTTGACGTAATGCGACCAAACTACGTAGGTCCCCCATCTGCCTAGGAATCAACTTCTCTGATAGTACATACAAAATTTCATTGAAATTGGTTGAGCCGTTTTGCAGGCGTTCACGCACAAACACTGTGATACGAGAATTTTATATATTAGATATAATTGTTGGCAGATCTGTCGCTTCTTTTGTCTGTAGCTAAGCGACTGCAGTAAAGCGCACGCGGCGGCGGCAAAAACCAATATCGAGTATTCTATTGCGACGACTACCGACGCCGCGCCGTGCAGACTTACCGACACAGTATATATTGTATACAGTAGATTATAATATATCTTAGGCCGGCCATAGACGGACCGCATCTTACAGTCGAGAACCGACTGCAAAATGCGGTCGCTGCACGGCAATCTGCAGTTTTCATACTAAATTCATATCCGCAATACACGGACCGCTCGAGCAGTTCTCGAGCGGTCGGTACAAATTTCAACGCAACGTTTTGTTACACCCTGCATATATTATAAAACTCAAAGGTGACTGACTGACATGGTGATCTATCAACGCACAGCCCAAACCACTGGACGGATCGGACTGAAATTTGGCATACAGGTAGATATTATGACGTAGGCATCCGCTAAGAAAGGATTTTGATCAATTCTACCCCCATAGGGATAACATAGGGGATGAAAGTTTGTATGAAACTTTGTCAATTTTAAACCGATCGGGCTGAGACTTTGCATGCATAAAGCTACTGTGACGTAGGCATCGCCTAAGAAATGATTTTGATAAATTCCACCCCTAAGGGGATAAAATAGGGGATAAAAGTTTGTATAAATCTTCTTAGATTTTCGACTGATTGAACTGAAATTAAAGATTGGAGCTACTATGGTGAAGACGTTCGCTTAAATAGAATTTTAATAAATTCAACCCCCATGAGGATAAAATAAGGGATGATGGAGGATGTAAATGTATTAGTTTGACCCTATCAGTACCTAATGGAACGAATAAATTAAGACGAACAAAATAATTTTTAGTTATAAATGTTGACAATAGATGGCGAAATCGAATATTCGTCTTAGACGCTCCAGGTGGAACTGGTAAAACTTTGATAGTTTTAGCGCCTAATGGTAGATTAGTTAAGAATATTGTGTACAGAGAAGTTTTGTAGGCCCTAATTTTACACACGCTAAACAAAAGTAAAGCCGCAAAAACTATAAAAGCTAGTATATTATATAGTAGAATTATACAGACAATTTAGCAAACAATGCAGTCTTACATCGCACCTGTGCAAAACTTGTCTACGATGAACGAGTATTTCAAAGACACGGCTGAGTTTCTCTACTGTTCGATGCATACTGTGCCCCAATGGTACATTATATTGCGATTCACTTTGAAAATATATTTTCCATTGAGAAAAATGTTGCAATATTATATTATTAGAGTTACATTATAGTAAAAGTATACCAATTTTTATATATTGGATAATAAATAAACAGAGATATATAGGTCTACCAGAATCTGATGGCAAAAAGTGAGAAAATAAATTGACTGTAGCAATACCGGGGTAATTAGATTAAACATTTTTATCCTTATTTTTTCTTATAGCGGCTGATTCTGTGTGTTAAACATGCAAATATAAAAATTTATCCAATGATCAAGGATATTTTTTGAAAATCTGCTGTCAAAAATTGCCATGAGGTTCTGGTAGACCTATAGTTACAATGATAGTAAATAAGGTCAGTATTAAAACAAAAATAATTTCTAGTATTTTGAAAAGATAAAACCGATTTAAAATTGTACGTAATTAACAATCAAAATTCCCTATCTCAGTCGATTTTAATGAAACTTCCAGTTTTCCCTAAGTTGAACAATACCTAGTACAACAAAAAAAAATCACTTAAATCGGGTTTGTAGTTCC
The DNA here is from genome assembly GCA_905187585.1 of Cyaniris semiargus. Taxonomy (NCBI): domain Eukaryota; kingdom Metazoa; phylum Arthropoda; class Insecta; order Lepidoptera; family Lycaenidae; genus Cyaniris; species Cyaniris semiargus. Next base: position 17,816,745 of record LR994555.1, on the reverse strand, counting down.
GGAGATATGCGTACAAAAAATAAAAACATACGTACATACACTTTTGAAATTCGGAACATTTGTTCAGACGCTCATATAGACTAACATATACGAAAACTGGGCAGTTCTGGAAATATTACATGAATACGGCTCGAATTGATAACCTCCTTTTTTAAAGTCGGTTAAAAACTAGATTAAAATCCCACCCGTGTCACGAACACACACACACACGCACAGACACTTTTACACAGACATTAAACTTATAAGTTATAACACTCCTCCGTTTTTGTTGAGGGTTAAATACATATCTAATATTTATATTCCCCGAAATGATTTACAGTAAGTTATTAACGAGGAAAACTGTATACAATATAACTGTATAAACCAGAAGTAAATCAAAAACGTTAACGTTATTGCTTTCAACTTCCCTTGATTCACGTTAAAATATTTCCATTCACTCATTGCCGCAACTATTTTCCTCTAAGAACTTTTCAAATCTGTATTTTCCCGATACAAAAAAGCAAATTGGTTTTCTACAAATAAATCCGTGTAAAAAGAGTATTCAGTTAGAAACCTCCTTTCTCTGATATCCAATGTACATTACAATGACAATAACATCTATAAACGAAACTCTACCCGGATAAAACCGGTTCGAACCGGATCGGACTGGATAAAACGACTCCGAACCGGTCGAGCGGTGTCTCCATCTATCCGTACGTAATGCGGGCGTTCGTTTATGGGCGAATGTGTTTTATTTAAATTGTAATGGCTTCACAATACAAACTGTTCTGTTTAATGTACTGTAAATGATGCAGTTCTCAAGTTGATTGTGTTTTGAATAATTTCATTTTCGTTGAAGATTTCAGATATATTGTAACTGAAACTCTTTGTGCACTGGGGATAGAAGACATGTCTTTAAACGCACTAGTTACGCGCGTAAGTGCCAAAGTTACGCGACTGTACGTGTAGTTGGGCAATACTTTTTAAATTGATGACACAATACTATAAATATGATATTGAATGTACTGTCACTTCTTGGTGGAAATTCATGTTCAATGAAATAATTATACACTTTCCTTGCACTTATTCCACTTTATTTTAATAGATTTATTACAAAATTATTATATACACGACCGGTTTCGAAAAAATTATCATCAGGTGTAGTGCAGGTAATTTTAATTTTTTTTTTAAATTTGTAAACAAAAATCGGGTTGTCAGCATCATACAATTTTTCTACCAATCAGTACAACTTTTTACCAAAAAACAATATTTTCTACCAAAAATCACAAATTAAATTTTAAATGTATTGGAACCTATAAAATTGATTAATTTAAAAGTTTAAACGTAAGTTTAAGTTTAAATTTTATATGTATTGGAACCTATAAAATTGATTAATTTAAACGTTTAAACGTAAGTTAATTTATCAATTTTATAGGTTCCAATACATTTAAAATTTAATTTGTGATTTTTGGTAGAAAATATAGTTTTTTGGTAAAAAGTTGTACTGATTGGTAGAAAAATTTTATGATGCTGACAACCCGATTTTTGTTTACAAATTAAAAAAAAAAAAAATTACCTGCAGTACCTGATGATGATTTTTTCGAAACCGGTCGTGTATATAATAAATTTGTAATAAATCTATTAAAATAAAGTGGAATAAGTGCAAGGAAAGTGTATAATTATTTAATTGAACAGTACTATAATACCTAAATTACGTAACGTTATTCCAGTAGGCTAATTTCATACAAAATTAAGTTCGAAAGAAAATCTCAAATTAATTATTAGGCTTAGTTTAGCGACATCTAATTTGTTATGTAAGTAAGCACTCTTGGTATGTAATATTCGCTTAATATTTCGAACGTAAAATCAGTCGCGAAACTTTCATCGCGCGTCTGAATAGTGAGTTTAGACTTCAGACATTAAAATCCGTTATCTAGATTGTCTTTGTTTACGAGCGTACACGGGAATTTGCTTTGAATTTTCCACCGGCAGTGTTGGTTTTTAATCTACTTCATAAACGACGCGTTGGAATAAAAAGTGCACCCTGTCTATTATAATATTATAAATAGTTATAAAGATTAAAGATGTCTGTTTTAGTACGATTGCTAACGAAGCTGAAGGCAAAAGTCGGTCGGTCTACTTTGATAGTTCATAAGTTCTTTCTAGACGATCAATTTTATTGTGCAATATCATTGAACAATATTATTAAACAATTTATTTGACAATAAGATTGAAAGGCGGGCGCGTTCAATAAGAACCCTAGGCGGTCAATAATATTGTACAATACGTGATCACCACGTCAGTCCGGTTCTGTGGTAAGTTCTCGAAGAACTTTTGTAATTACGGTTATCCTACCCGTAATAACATAAGTTCGTAGCATTAATAGGAACGTATAGCATTAGCCCTAGCACGGCGACGAGTGGAAATGCGAAAGTATAGACAAACTGTGGACATAAACTTAAGGTGCCGTTCCGATCTTTACCGCGGCTAATCGCGACCGACAAAAATTCAATTAAAATGCCACCTTATGACAGACTATAGTATTTGTCATAAAGTAGGATATTATTTGAATTTTTAGGATTATAGTCTGACATAAAGTGGCATTTTAATTGAATTTTTCGGAACGAAAAAAGATCGGAAGGGCACCTTAAGTTTATCTCCACAGTTTGTCTATACTTTCGCATTTCCACTGGTCGCCGTGCTAGGGCTACTGGACTCATCACATATTATAATGAGTAATGACTAATGACCATGAAGTTCGAATGTGCACTGTCTTATCGCGTCTTATTTCTGTCTACCCTGACCCCAAGACACGTTTTCTCGACGGTGTCTTTTGATTTAGGGTCAATTCAGACCGCAACGCGACGCGTAGATGCATTTCTAAATTTGTGCTGAATTGACAGATTTCAATTGCGTGAGACGTCTTTCAAATCTGTCAAATCCATACAAAATTAGAAATGTATCTACGCGTCGCGTTGCGGTCTGAATTAACCCTAAGAATGACACACATTTTAGGGGCACGTCACTTCGACCCAAATCAAATATAAAATATGTGTGTTGTTCATGTGAAGTGGTTTTTAGACAGGGTTGTCAACGAAACTTGTGCTTACAAGATCATAATATTAGGCTTACCACATTATGCACCCCGGTGCAACTCAAAGAAAACTTGTATCTTTAACATAAAATAAAGTTCAATTGTGAATTGAAATTAGAAATAAAAAAATAAATTATTGACAACCTAATTTGAAAAATTAATGAATCGCTAGTTTAAAAAGGCACCGCTATGTCGCTTTTTATTATGAACAGACACAGAGCAGCTGCCGGTGAATTGATAGCCCTGAGTACTTTAATGAAATCCAGGGCTGCGACACGTCGCATTTCGGTGTGAACTGAAAGATATTTAATTGACAGCCCTAAGCACGTTAATCGCTGACAACACCCGCCTCAGTGGGGCAGGTTTAACAGATTAGTCGGCAGCTTAACACGGGACAACACGCAATACGAGTCCACGTCGGGTGTGAGACGAAAATGTTACTAAGATGAAATCAGAAGCTTGCGTGTTTGTATCACGTTGGGGTCACCTCATCCTCAAAGGAAGATCTTCCGACCGAGATGGGCTGCTCGGTTCGGCCGAAGCCCATAGTCGTTTCAGACATCCATACTAATATTATAAAAGCGAAAGTGTGTCTGTATTTCTGTCTGTCCTCACGCTTTAAACCACTGAACCGATTTTGATGCAATTTTATATGGAGATACTTTGAGTCCCAAGAAAGCACGTTTCGTGCACGAAAAACAAATTTATGTGCCCCCCCCCCCCCCCATACGGCATGGCCGATCGAATCCGGTCGGATTAATCGCAGACCGACCAGGAGGTCCGCCTGCGACCGGACCCATCGGATCTATTGACCTCCCCATATGGGCGCTGTATGAATTTCGATAGTTCATTCAGAATTGTGCGTTTTTTGCTTTGTTACACCACACATTGTATACTGGAACGAAGTTCCTTATCGCGCGTTGCAAAAGGGGGCTAGACGGAAAAAATTAAGACCAAAAGTTGTAACGAAACTTTTTGCTATAGTTGTAAGCCGTGCGGCGTGCGCGTGTTTATCTGTTTCATGTTTGTCTCTCTTTGTTTCTCTCTCTCTCTCTCATAGAAAGCAACTTCGTTTCATCCGGGTGTCCTTTGACACCTCTCAAGTTTTTATTTTATAATTTTTGTATCAAGTTTGAATAATTTTAAACACTGATTTAATTTATAACCTAATTTTTATTACCATAAATCTTATTTAAATTCAGGGACTTTATGGCATCAGAAGTTGGGAAAGGGACCGCTGGCTTTAACACAGGTTATGCTGCAACCTAGCTACAGCTGCCGGTTGCGATCTTAATTTAATATGAAAACCGTTGTAAAATCAATTAATAGCTTAGTAATTGTATGTCTTTTTAAGGTTATTATTTTTTATGTTTCGAGTTGAATAAAGAACATTATTATTATATTTATGTAATGTCCTTTAGTAATCGAGTTAGAGTAGTCATTTCCAAAAAAATAAACGTAAATCGAGAAACGTAAAAGACGTAAAAGCTGAGCTTTGTGAGGGCTCGCGTCGTCACACCTTGACTGACTGATGATAACACATCTACATATAGATAAAAATTACTATGTGAAAGCACATGATGATAAACGGGCAGAAGGCTTCGTGCAACTAATGGTTCAATTCGCAGTTACATTCCGATTTCAATTCCTAGTATCGCTCTCTCGAACACTTAATGTACGCGCCACTAAAACCATACTGCAAATTGAACTGAAAAATACGAAAATCGGCTTTCTGGTTTCAAGTTTATTTTGTGACCTTACTCGTGCAGATCGTTCAGAGTTGCTTCACCTTCAGAAAACCCTTATGCCAACGACATAAGGATCACTCTGCTAGAAACAGTAAGGAAAAATATCTATATGGCATCGATTCTTATGCTACGAATGTCGCTTCGCTCGCTGGATGAAGAACTTATGTTCTTGTTAATATTATTATTATACGGAAAATAATACACGTGTGTACATGACTCCAGTCAGGCCGGCCAGCGACCAGTCCGATCGGAACGATCGGCGCGGCGTGCCCGTATTAAGGGGCCTTAAGAAGGCGATTAAAGTAAAATTGACGATTTTATAATTCATTCTTATACTTGAAAATAATACCCGAATTGTTTATTTTCATAGATAACTATTATATTTCCGAATTATATTCAGACCTAGCGAAAAAATGATATCTTAAAATTTTCTTGCTAAAAAAAATCACAAGGATGCGTCTAATTTTCATGAATTTTTCATATACTGCCAAAACCGTGCATTAAACTGAGTTAATATTTTAACACATTGTTTAAAATTCTATCACCGAGGGACTGGCCTGGCAGATTTTTTGCTTTAGTCGCCCTCTTAAGACAGCCTGCGATCGGAGCGATATTGAAATTCGTACGCTTGCGGGTACCGAACTAACTTATCGAAGTCTGAACAGTATGGGGGCCAATCATCATATCTCGAAAGTCGCTTCGAGTGCCGGCTACATAGCTCGCACACATCAGTGAGACAGCCTCTAAACGGTATGCAAGTTACGAGATCGGGCCTTACGTAACAGCTGCCAGTGAATTTTTATATACGAATTACGAACCAAATATAAAATACTTTTGACGAGCGCGAAATATATCGGTCGTTGAAGATAATTTATGAAGTTATTAAATCCTCTGCCCATACGCGTAATTAAAAGCGCACAGTTATAATTTTTCAAATAATGTTTTATCGCGTCTACGCATATGATATTCCTGGTGTTTGTTGCATATATATGGCTTTTTTATACTTTACATGACAAGAATAAATGAATGAAATGTGTATGTGTAAAGCATCGTAGCTTCCAAAGAGATAAACCGATTTTGATCGAGTTGGTTGTTTACAAACGAATGTCATTGAGAGCGTGCTTAGCTATTTTATCAACATCATCAAGCTGCTAATTATGATGAAATATCTTGGATATAAAAAAAAAAATATCTTATAAAAATAAATCCAGTAGAAAATTCAGGTTAAAATATGTTTTAAAAATATAATAGCTTTAGAGTACGTTGAGTCTTTTATTTCAAATTGTTTGTTATCTTGTTAGTTGTAGCCAGACGACCGCAGACTCATATGTAATGACTAATGAGCGCGAGGTTAGCACCGACAAATGTAAATGAACTTTAAAACTTTATATTGTCTGTCATCTCTGTCTGAATGTGACCACGCTCAGAATATAATATTTTTTGTTTATGAAATACCACTTTTGTGAAATATTATAATACTTTTCTAGATATGAACCGACTGTGACTAAATATCTGTTCACTATTTCTATCTCTGTTGATCAGGATGACAATTGTTCTAATAATAATTAATTACTAGCGACCCGCCCTGGCTTTGCACGGGTATAAAATATATAGCCTAATATGTTACTCAGTGGAAAAATGATTAAAATTGATTTAGTAGTTTTGATTTATATTCATTACTACCCGTGGCCCGCATTGGCCCGTGCCGCCGCAAAAGCTACGACCCGCAATTTTTAAATCTGTAATATCTTCAAAAATATAGATTTAAATCATATGCTATAAAGAGCCATATAATATATCTATATTAAATCAACAATGTACTTAAAGTATTTAAATTAATAAGGATTAATGCTGTATTGGTTAAAATAGCTTCGAAAATTAGCCATTATTTGTAGTAAAAAGTAAATGGCAAAAACATTTATTGTGGGATATCCATAAGAGAAAGACATATTATGACATCGCGAAGTTATCTATAAACTTTTCATTATGTCAAAATCTCGTAGGGTACAGCCTGCGTTTGCAATGTAAGCGGAAAAAATGTAATTATTTACGACATCACATTAGAAACCTCAAAAATAACAGTATTTCTCCACTATTTAATGAATGTTATTATACTTATAAACCTTCCTCTTCAATTACTCTATCTATTAAAGAAAACCGCATCAAAATCCGTTGCGTAGTTTTAAAGATTAAAGGGAACAAATGGACATAGGGACAGAAAAAGCGACTTTGTTTTATACTCTGTAGTGATATTGCTTGGTTCCTCAGGATCGCAGGCACAATAAACACCTTTACAAATATGAAAGCGAGTCAAATGAATCGAGATTCGATAAGTGGGAATTGGGTTCCTTTCGCTACGTTTATTCGTAGAGCTGCTACGTTGCGTAGCTCTGCTACGTCGCCGCGTAGCACGTCGTAGGGCCAACCGAATTAGTGATGCGCCGAAGAATTTAAATATATTTTATACGCGAGTTATAGATAAAATGTTGATCAAAACTTATGCTTGTCAATATTATGCGGGCTGCACTCAGAGATAATTAATGATTATTGATTAACATTAATTTAATGAATGCTTTGAAAGAAAATGTATGAAGTTCATGAATAAATCGCAATTAAATTTAAATTAAGTTATCATTCAATTTCTCTGAGAGCAGCCGTTAGTTTTGTATATAAACATCTATACAATAAGTACTAACGGCAAGTAAATTTTCGATATAAACTCCGACGTGATTGTCGTACTTTGCATCGGGTAAAAAAGCCTCGAGAAAGTAAGCCAGCTTTAATAAGGTTGCGGTGTGTCAGTTAAATGACAGGATAAATAGGACCCTTTGCCTGAGCCCTGACGTGAGGGCCGCTATTTGCCTGACATTCGTCGCGTGTAGAGTAAGGGTCAATTCAGACCGCAACGCGACGCGTAGATGCATTTTTTATTTTATTTTATGAAATAAGGGAGCAAACGAGCAAACGGGTCACCTGATGGAAAGCAACTTCCGTTGCCCATGGACACTCGCAGCATCAGAAGAGCTGCAGGTGCGTTGCCGGCCTTTTAAGAGGGAATAGGGTAATAGGGGAGGGTAGGGATGGGAAGAGAAGGGAATAGGGGAGGGAAAGGAAGGGAATAGGGTAGGGGATTGGGCCTCCGGTAAACTCACTCACTCGGCGAAACACAGCGCAAGCGCTGTTTCACGCCGGTTTTCTGTGAGAACGTGGTATTTCTCCGGTCAAGCCGGCCCATTCGTGCCGAAGCATGGCTCTCCCACGTATAAATTTCAAAATTTGTATGGATTTGACAGCTTTGCAAGACATCTCACGCAATTTAAGTCTGTCAATTCAGTACAAATTTAGAAATGCATCTACGCGTCGCATTTCGATCTGAATTGGCCCTTAGGGTTAGTTTATATTACAACGTCGCAAGGCGATGCATTTAAAAAACCCTTCCAAACTGAACTTTATGTACTACTCAAGAAGTAACACATTGAATTATATTTTAAAATACATATTTTACTACCCGCAGTGTTTAAAAACGATGACGAAATTCGTTATCAAAATGTATGGGATTTGACATTAGTCTTCGCAAGCGAAATGTCATTTAGCGATGACTTATGTCAAACGAAACGAAAGATACTTTGTCTAAGGGACCTGTTCCAAAAAATGGTTAATTTAAAAAATTTTTGTATTTACGCCTCACGTTGCAATGTAAATTGGGTCTAAAACCAAATGTAGACAATATCATTTTTATTCAAGGAAGTCGAATGTTCAGTTATTATTATATAATAAAAGTCACAACAAGAATCCCCTGAGGTTTTAATAGTATAAAAATATTTGTGTATTGTGTTCGTTCTGGCTTCAGGCCAGGTCAATGAAGTAATTGCTCGAGTTTGTGACTGTAAGACAATGTGAGGCTGGCTCGGTGACTTGCATGTGTGATGTGACGCTTACTGGATAATTATACCACTTACTGTAAAAATTCAACGAACTTGGAGACAAAATGCGTGACGTAGGCCACGCCATTCGTCTTTTGCGCCATATCTGGCCATTTTTTTTAATTATGGCAAACAATTAATAAAAGCGATTACTGTCGTCTATGGACATCTGCAGCATTGATTCCCGTGGTGCTCTCCCTTAAGTTCTTTGACTTTCGGTCATTGCAACTTTGTGCTGTCTCCCGTTTTTACGGGGCGGGAAAATTGGATACTTCCTACTCCTCCTATTTTCTTCTGATAATCTTTTTTGCGGGTCCCGAGACAGCTTTAGCATGTCCCTTGGGCTCCCTGAGATCAAAGGGTTTTCGTGGTCGGATACCGCTGTCGATCCTGGCAAATCTGCAGTATCGAACATTGCTGCTTTGATGCTAATTATGTATTATATTATATAAAGCACTATTGAGTCAGATATCTATGCCAATTTTAAACACAAACTCAACTATAAACATGTACAGTAAAACTTTCAAGGCAGTTTGGGTTCCGAGTCGGAGAACAATTATTAAAATAAATGACACGTCCGTGGTGTACGTGGTTGCGTGAAAGTCGCGGCGACAAAATAATAGCGGGTGGGACGAGTTGATCCTAAGTGTAAGGCCGGTTTCACGTGTTTTAGATACATTTTTAATAATTTTGATATGTTGTTTTTGATTTTTTTTCCTTAAAGGGCTGTTTCACCACTTCCTGATAAGTGCCGGATAGGATATTCACATATTATCTGACAGATACTACATACTCTATCTATCAGATGAGTTGTAGATAGCCTATCCGGCACTTATCAGGAAGTGGTGAAATATTCCCCAAGGGCCTGTTTCACCACTTCCTGATAATGTGCCGAATAGGCTATCCACAACTTATTTGACAGATTCTCCATACTTTATCTGTCAAGTTAAGTTGTAGATAGACTATCCGGCACTTATCAGGAAGTGGTGAAACAGGCCCTAAGTCTCGTGATACTAATCTCAAGTCAAAAAATTTAAAAACAAAAAAGGTTAGAGGTGAATCTCGCTATACTTTTACTTTTTAAATACAGACACGGATTCGGATTGTGGATGCCAATGTAGATGCGATTTCGGTTTTGGATTTGGTCTCAAAACTTGTTGCGGATTCGAATACGTATGCGGATGCGGTTATGGTAATGGATGCAAATGTGGTAATGCTGGCGTAAATGCGGATACGGATACTTTTTAGGTTTTAAATACGGATCCGTGTGCGGATACAGATGCGGATGCGGTTACGATATTGAATTTCATTACGTAATATGTACCCGGCCTTACGTGGTCGCGTATATGTATAAGTCGCAGTGACAAAACAACTAGCAGGTGCGACAAGTTGATCCCCCGTATTAATGGCCGGCCCTAGTGGTGTAGATTAATTGGCTGACAGGTCGCAGGTTCGGTCTTTTGATATTATTGTGTTACATGAGCTGACACGGCGGGGCTATTTTTAGAATTAGAAGCTAGGTTGTTTTGTCGCAATGACTCTCGTTGCGTTGACGCTGCGACATAGTTCCGTTGCGTTGACGCAATGGAACGAGTTTCGTATCATCGATGCTGCAACGATGCGATAAATAGCAAAACTCACGCTGAATATTACTATAATAATTTCATCAACCAGTCTAAACACTGTTGCAGGAGTTTCAACAACGCTTCCAGGTTGGCATACGAAAAAATTGTTGTCGAGGAGTTCCTCTTAAATACTAAACTTCCAAAATATTTGACCGACTTTGATGAATTAATGTTGTGTGCTAAACGAATATATTTGAGAATCGGCCCATATCTATTTTATATATCCAAAATAACGTAGTTAGTTAAAAGTTTTCTTAAATAATAATAACTATTATGTAAAATGACGTAGCGTTGACTCTAGGATAACGCAACGCAACGGATAAAATTTGTGGCTTTCCCTTTAGGGTGTGTTCACGCATTTTCACTACCTGGTTTTTGTACCGCGTAAACACCGCGATTTTAAGGATTTTGTAATCCAGGGAACTCTTACGATGTAATTATTATTATTATATTTATTTTAAGTTTTGTCTCGGCTTTCGCTGGCCGGGAATGAAGCAGGTACGGACATTTGCTAATTATCCTGTTCATGAAGTGTGAAGTTTAGTTGCTATGAGATGTTGGAGAGGATGAAGATGAATAAAGGAAGCGGCGAACTATATATAGAGCAGGTATCTATAACAATTGATTTTTGTAACTGTATATAATACAGGGTGTTAGGTTTAACACTTTATGCCGTCTTCATACCCATACAAATTGGATCGGCAATTATTATGGGTATGAAGACGGATTTTTTTGTGTTCCCAGCATTGTTCTCATAGAAAAAGTTGTTCATTTTGACGGGCTTATTTGATGGTTTTAAGGATGACGGTGTTAAGCCTAACAACCTGTATTATATGTGTTTTTGTAAAGGTCAAGAGATTTAAATACAACGGCGAGTGTTTTTGGAATAACTCCGGTGGAGGAGAGGACTATAGGGACTATTTTTACATGTCACAAATATGGGAAAATGCAAATAACATAAATTTTAAAATACCACTTATATAAAGAAACAAAACGAGCAAACAGCAAAAAAATATACGCTGAAAAATCCTTATTTTCTTTGTAAACGAATATGAAAGCACACTTGGCAGCATTTAATTTGCCTTTGAGTTTCCACGAGCTGTTTATTAAGCGTTTCACCAAAACATATTAAATTAATTAGATGTGTTTTAGATGTATTACAGTCGTATCGTTCATTTGTTGGAAAACTCCGGTTCCCGCGGGAATTTTATATAACTCATTATAAAAGGCTTATCGAAAAATAATTGTGTGGTCTAAAGTGTGAGCGATAGCGAATAGAATAATTTCAAAATATTGTTATCTAAAAGCGTTGCGATAATTTTTCAAAATTGACAAATTTGGTGTACCTAAATAGATTTATAATGTTATTACAAGTGACAAAAGGCTTTGCAATTCATTCTCAACAGAATATTTCACGACAATAGCCACTATCAGATATGCAATAGTGTTAATATTTTCTAGGTTGGTGAAAACATAAACTGCTTGAAAAATGCATAGAGTTTTATTCGCAGTGATTCGCAGAAGATCGAACAAAGAGAAAAGGAAATTTCTAGTGACAACTGACATTTGACACAGACCACAAAGTATAGACATGGGTTGCCAACATAAGTATTAATACATTAAAATGTTACATTAAAAAAAATATTGGGTTGCGTTCATATTACACTAACAAATAGCGTTGCATCTCATAGCGGCTAATATGCGATATTTAAATCCGTACTATTATATTACATACCACACTGAACTTTGTTTTTAACACGCTTTTATTTGCACGGGCTGTATGTATGTAACGGAATCTTTGAGCACGATTTTTACCTACCCCCAGTAGTCTAATTCATTTGAAACTTTGTATACGTACAATTAAGAGCCCATGACAATACAATAATTTGTTAAAATATTTGTTTTTTTTTTAAAAAGCGTGTTTTTTATTTTTTAAACTATTATTTATTTATCAACACTTTTGTGACTTGCACCACACGTCCCTCGGGGCGGCATCGCGTCGTCGCCTCCAATATCCTGAACATTTATTATACACTTGCTACACCACACCACGGGATTTATAACCACCGTGAACGTAACGCTTCAGGGTCAATTCAGACTGCAACGCGACGTGTAGATGCATTTCTATATTATGGATTTGACAGATTTGCAAGACGTCTCACGTAATCGAAATCTGTCAATTCAGTACAAATTTAGAAAAGCATCTACGCGTCGCGTTGCGGTTTGAATTGACCCTTAGGGTTTACATTGCAGCGTTAAACGAGACGATGCGATTTATTTTAAACTAGATGACGCCCACATTTCTCTTGCGCCGAAATTCGTTTATCTCGCGGGAAACGTACATTTTCCGAAATAAAAGATTTTCTATGTCCTTTCCCGGGACTCAAAGTATCTCCATACCAAATTTTAGCAAAATCGGTTCGGGGGTTTAAGTGTGAAAAGTTATAGACAGACACAATTTCGCATTTGTAATATTAATTATGGAAGTATGGATAAGCCCGCGGGCTTCTCATTTGTGTCATTCTTATCTTGCGAGATAAGAATGACAGAAATGAGATGATTCGAAATTGGAATAGGCAGTCCGACACCAAGGTCAAAATTTGACAATTCAATGTGTAACTTGATTATTATAGTTGTATGTATTGTGATTATAATGGCTTTATTTTAATGTGAATGCTTAAATTCATACATAATCAGGGCGAGCGAAGCGAGCCCTAGTATATCCCACAACCTGTCCATTTTGTGGTACACTTTACGGAAAAACTATCACGTCTATTGATTTGTGCTTTAACATATAGATATAATAATATAATATATAATATATCCATGGACGCTTCACACCACGTCAGTCTGGCCCCGTGCTAAGTACCTGAAGGACTTGTGTTACAGGTACCAGACAACGGAAATATATTTAATACTTTTATATTATACATATATTTAAGATTTTTATTATACCATACATATATTTAATGCACAACCAAGACCCAGGAACATTGAAAATTTGTTCCATCGGCGGGATTCGAACCCGCGACCCCCGGCTTGCGCTACCAACGCGCCACCAACTAAGCCACAGAGGTCGTCAATAAAAGAATTATATAGATATTACTAGATGATGCCCGCAACTTCGTTGCGCCAAAATTTGTTTATCGCGCGGGAACCGTACATTTTTCCGGGATTCAAAGTATCCCCATACCAAATTTCAGCAAAATCGGTTCAGCGGTTTAGGCGTGAAGAGGTATCAGACAGACAGACAGACAGACACACTTTCGCATTTATAATATTAAGTATGGAAGTATGGATGTTATTATCAGTCAGTCAAGTTTTTTTATAATGTAAATGTGTCATCATCAGTCAGTCAAGGTGTGACGACGCGAGCCCTCACAAAGTTCGGCTTTTAGCTAGTAAAACTGATGATTTGGCAAAACGTACGAATTCAACGACACACTGGATCGTACACTTACACAAACCATTACAATGATTACTTTTACCATTTTTACAAGCAGTACTTTAGCAAACTCATTTTAGCGAAAATGTTCTTTTGTTGTGAAACATTTCGTGCTGACTGACTAAGCAAATACAAGAGTACAGTTAAAATATGCAGCCTTTATAAAGTCGGATGAAAAAACTCCGAGATTTGGTTGTGGTGGAAGTCATAAGCTGAAGCGATAATAATACTGAAGAAGAAGAGTAATCTCAGCTCAAATTACAAGTCTAAATAAAGTCTTGTAAAACAATAAAAACATCTATTTACGCAAGTTTCATAGATCTCTTTGTTTTCCATATTGTAAGAGCATTGTTTTAGTCGTTTTAGTACCTTATAAACCAATGTCTATTTAGTTGTTTCTGTGTAGATGCTTTATCAACACTTCGTGTGCTAGTGAAAAATAAAAATGGCGATGAACCAAAAAATATACTTTACTCATTCCGCGACCGCACTTGAGTAGCTTAATGTATGATCACTTATCAACAATAAAACTGTTATATTCATGTAATAAATTGTTACCAAAACTGTGCTAAATATAATATCTTTGCTCAGTGATCCGCCGCGCTCAGACCTAAACACTGAGCCGTTAAAGTTAATTTTATGCTACAATAAACGCGCGGGCTTGAAACTTGGAGCGTTGGGAAAATATGGGACAATACACGGACTGGATATTAGCTTTTTGTTTACTTCTCCTAACGAGTTCTGCGTCTCAATCCCCGCGTTACAAGCCCAAAATGTTGCGAAAAACTTGAGCCCCCATTCATAAAGGTTGTTTCTTCTAGTCCGTTGTTATAATACAGGGTGTAACAAAACTTATAGATGATACTTTAGGGTTTTAATGAGTCCCTTATACATAATTCACTGTGAAAGTAGTAGCGCTGAAAGAGCAATTTTTTTTTTGTGATTTGTATGGGCAAGCGCCCGAGCGTCATGAATTTTTCCATACAAAGGTGAAAAAAAATGTTACTCTTTAAGCGCTGCTACTTTCACTGTGAACTCTATATAGGAGACTCATACACACCCTAAAGTATTATCACTTAGTTTTGTTACACTCTGTATAAACGGCAACGTCTGTGTGTTTGTTGTTACGCCTTTCCGCTTAACCCTCTCGACCGATTTCGATGAAATCTGATTTGCGACATATTTTCGTCGTACGACGTAAAGTTAAATAAATTACACCTGTCGTATAATAACATAAAAAAAAAAAAACACAAAACTGTCGTATTTCGAATCGTATTTCTCATCAACTTACATAATTTTCCACCTAGTTCGTATTTTAAAGCTATAAACGGGAATGCCGATCGCTTCGGTCGAACTGATCGCAGGCCAACCTGACTGTCTCTGATATATTGTGAGGTCGATTTGAGATAAGCCTCCCTTAAGGCCATCCCCGAGTAAACGACCTTGACCATACATTTGACGCGTTGCCGAGATCGCACAAAAATCCTATTTTTTTTACATATCTCAGTTCAAAATTGATCTAAAAAAAATTTAAAACGGGGAATATGTAGTTAATGAAATTGTCTATCTATTGTCGTGTGTTTCAAACAAACGTAATTTGTAAATACTAGGGAGATGCTGAAATTATGCTTCAATTTTAATAAATTGGTATTATTTTGGAAGCTAATATCATGAGTATAATAAACAAAAATAGAAAATTTAAAACGGGGAAAGGAATGTTGATATACTGAAGATTATTGCTGTATTTTTATTATAGCTTTATAGCTTTCAAATTATGAGTTTATAAGGCTCTAAATACGGTAAATTACGGAATCTCCGTAGGGGAAGGCCCTTAATATAGCCTTAAAGGCCTATTACATTGAGCGTAGTTCGAGCGTAGTAGATCCGTCGCGGTTTTCACTCGTTCTCACAACAAATAATTTTCAATTCTCAACACACCGTACAAAATTCTGCTTCTCGCACAGATTTTCCTTAAGCCGAGCGAATACTTCTTATCTTCCTGCTAATAATAATAAATATTATTTATTAGACGTGAGCCGGATAGCGTTTATCTTAATTTTGATCATACTTTGGAGGAATTATCACTTTAACGACGAGGCCGCGAGGGGACCCGAGCTAGCTTGTATTAAACAGTTTACAACAAATATTTATTGTCGTTTAAATAAGAAATGATTTAGATAATCTCATCTCTGGTAATATTGTCTCATTTCATGATTGAGTTCAAAAGGGTGCAGTTATTTAGCGAATACACACATACCTCGATCATTAAACACGGTGTTAATTAGTGCAATTTAATACTTTAAAGTCTAAAGGCCTCACTCAGAGACAGAGACATATATTTTTCATAACTTAAACTTTATTTAATGAAAATATTGTTAGAATATGTATGGAATTGTCAAAATATTCATTAAATTAAAGTTGAGTAATCATAAAATCCCTGTGAGTGCGGTCATGACTTATGAGTCCGTATATTTTGACACAAACACAATACACATTTCAAACGGTCTAAGTATGAAGATATGTACCATCGAAGAAATTCATACATAGGCAGTCGACGGACCTTCGTCATTTGGTCGAATTATGTCAACTCAATGTTAATCGTGATCTGTCGGCTGGGTTTGACACAACGCGACCAAATTACATAGGTCCACCGTCTGCCATCTGCCTATGAATCAACTTCTCTGATAGTACATCTTTAACTGTGGACCTAATCACCATGGAAGCAATTCGAACACTTACTGACTTACTTAACTTTAGGTAGTTTAAGAGACTGATTTTATCCGACACTAGTGACTGATAAAATTAAATGTTTGGCGAGCGATTTGGGGCAGTTTAATGTTTATCTCCCAGATCCCAACTAATACGAAGCAGCCTCTAGTAAGTCCAGTAAAGATAATACGGCTTAATACTTCTTACGTAAACTCCCCTCGCTGATCGAAGATAAGCGTGTTTTACAGAAAAAACCCGGCCAAGTGCGTGTCGGGCTACGCGCAATATAGGGTTCCACGTAGTACCGCTAGTTTCTTTTTTTAATGGTTAATGAATGTACATTTATAACGTGTTTTACACTACTAACAACATTATCTCAGTTACGTTTAAAGGAATTTGAATGAAAAGTTCCTTTATACTTCTCCGAATACATTTTGTTTTAGTTGATCGACTATTACTCAATAACTTATAAAGTCTTCTTAGCCGTGATAGTTTCCCTTTTAAATTCAGCATATTTCCTGCTCCCGTGAATTTTTTCACATTTCTAGAAGCCACCGTTTAGCTGGTAGAAGGGAGGGGACACTGGACTCTTAACGATTTTTTTCCACTTTAACTTCTTTTTTCACAAATGGATCCCTAAATCGGAAAATGATCTTTGGATACTAATAATATTTTTAAAAAACCTATCTAACGATGGTGTCGTTAGATAGGTTGGGTTCTTCGCGTCGACCCCACACGGTGGGGTGGACGCGAAGAAAAAAAATTCAACCCCGCTTGATGTGTAGGGGAGGTAACTTAATTTTTTTTAAGATCTTATAAACCATTTTGTGGTCATCATTAATATGTGCATTCATACCGAATTACAGCTTTGTCGGTCTGAGCAAAACCGCGGACAGACAGACGGACGGACAGACCGAAACTATAAGGTTTCCTTGTGGACTACGGAACCCTAAAAACCGGCCAAGTGTAAGTCGAACTACTGCACGACGGGTTCCATTTTGAATTGGTACTTTAACTTTTAGGCTTTTAAATATTTGAAATGTTAAACTAGATGCCGCGGGCCGTGGTTCTTTGGATATAGTCTGGTTACGGCCAGATAGATGAAGTCTTTAAGATCCCGTTTTTATCTTTGAGGTACGGAACCATGAAACATGACCGCGCGTAAGGCAGTAATTAAGTTTTTGTGACACAGATGATCCTTGATATTTTTATGATTGAAAGGAGGACTTAAAAATATTTCATTTAAATTTTTAGGTGCACAGCGTAGTTAAAAAAAACATTCGCACCTAAAAATGCAATAGTAATAAAATACACAACAAAAACACATTGTATCTTTTGAAGAGCATTACCATTCTTTCTAAGGTAGTAGGGTATGTAAGTAACTTAAAATTTGTTCCTTCCGTAAGTATGGAGTGTTACCTACACTCTGTGATATTATTAGAAGGTAATTGCGTTACGCTAAAAGCTATTAGTAAGTTCTATTATTTCAGCACTAATCATGAACTTTAATTAATATGATAATATAAAACATGTGTGACTTTGAATCGTGTTTAGGAAAGGTCGACGCCGAAGCCGATTAAACGATTACAATTTAAACTTATTATTCGGGACTTAACGCGACTTATTCTAGTAGTAATGCTACTACATACTTTTTTCTCGACGTTTCGGCCGTGTTGCAACGGCCGTGGTTCCCTCGTGACCACGGCCGTTGCAACACGGCCGAAACGTCGAGAAAAAAGTATGTAGTAGCATTACTACTAGAATAAGTCGCGTTAAGTCCCGAATAATAAGTTTAAATTATAATGCAACGCGAAAGTTTAAAAGTTCATAAACGATTACAAGTTCGGCCGTTAGGGCTTCCTTTGGCAAAAACGTGGGCAAAAACAGAATTTTTTAATCACAAAAAAAAATCGGACACAAGTTGAAAATTTGAATTCACACTACGATTTGAAAAATTTAAATTATTATGTTTATAATAATATACGCAATTTGAAAAATGCAGGGAAGGAAAGAAAATGCAGGGAAATGCAGAAATAATAATAATTGCTGTTAAACATCGGATAGCAGTTTGTTAAATTTCGAAGATTGATTACTACGAAAAGAAACTTTGGTGAACCTCTAAATTCACGACGAAGGCAAAGTTTTGGTAGTGCACAATAATCATGTTATATCAAAAAATTCATCTTCAGCCGTAAATGATTATTTTGGCAGGAGCCGAAGCCGCTACTTCGGCCAGACACTAGTTAAACTGCCTCTGACAGATCCTATAAGGATCACACCGAAACTTTCAGGTAAAACGGATCATAAGCTGGTAAAATCCTGGATTTCCGGTTCACATATTGAACCTTACGGCCTCGTAATAACGTCTAACACTATGGCTACACACCCCATAATTTTCCACTTTAAACGGGATTTATTCGCGATTTATCATTCGCACTCACCTACATTAGGGTTAGTATAAATAACGCAATAAGAAGCACCAGCCTAATGTAACATATGTCGAGAGATTAAGGAACACAATTGCCTTCTGTTATTTATGGCTCGGGGATGCTATGTTGCGTTTTCCAGTCTGTTTTACTTGACGCAAAAACGTGTTGTCTGTTTGTGCTAATAATATGTAACATATATAGGATACTATAGTCTATACTACAAATTATTATAACATTTTTTATCACAAAAAAATCGGATACAAGTTGAAAATTTGAATTCACAGTACGATTTGTAAAATTTAAATTAATATGTTTATAATAATATATGTAATTTGAAAAATGCAGGGAAGGAAAGAAAATGCAGGGAAATGCAGAAATAATTTATTAATAATTGCTGTTAAACATCGGATAGCAGTTTGTTAAATTTCGAAGATTGATTACTATGAAAAGAAACTTTGGTATATATACACTAAAAGAAAAATTTTGAAAATCGATTCACAAACGGCGGAGTAATCGTTGAATATAATATAAAAACGAACATAACACCTCCTCTATTTTGAAAGTCGGTTAAAATTGTAGCCTATGTGTTATTCTGAGTATAAGCTATGTTATTGCAAAGTTTCATCAAAATCGTAGTAATCGTAATCGTAATCGTAGTTTTTGCGTGAAAGAGTAACAAACATCCATACATACATACATCCATACATCCATCCATACATACAAACTTTCGCCTTTATAATATTAAGTAGGATGTGTTATCATCAGTCAGTCAAGATGTGACGATGCGAGCCCTCACAAAGCTCGGCTTTTAGCAACTGTATTATTTATTATAGGTCTACCAGAATCTGATGGCAAAAAGTGAGAAAATAAATTGACTGTAGCAATACCGGTGTAATTGGAATAAAACATTTTGACCCTTATTTTTTCTTATAGCGGCTGATTCTATGTGTTTAACATGCAAATATAAAAAAAATTCAAATGATCAAGGATATTTTTTGAAAATCTGCTGTCAAAAATTGCCATGAGATTCTGGTAGACCTACATATTAATATACTCTTGTTGAGAAAAACTTATTCAGGAGATTAAGATTCAGATATGAAAGGCATTCCTCTGTACGAAATTTTCATAAATCCGTTCATTAAAGGCATAATAATCGGTATTAAGATAATATATTTGAAAATAAAGCTTGCGAATGTATAAAATTATTAAAATCGTTTATTTACAGGTTTTTGGAACGAAGTTTCTTATCGCACGTTGCGAAAAGGGGCTAGACGGAAAAAGTTGTAACGACACATTTTTTTTAGTTCCTGCGCTGTAGTGGCAGCGGGCGTTGATAGTATTCCTAGGCGTCAACTAGATGGCGTTTTTGAGAATAAACAGCGACATCTACCGGACGTTTAAATAAATTTTGTAAATTGGGGGTTGCCATGGCTATTTGACAGCAAGAAATTTTTTGTGATTATTTGCTTTAAATGCATAAAATGATGGTTCTTTACGTGACTTATATAAGTTTCAATAAAAATAATAACAATTAATATATCCAAAACACAAAAATATGTTTGGCTTTTTGTTTTTCGCGCCACTTGAGTATCCGAAAACGATCCGGATTGGCTAATGTCATGATGACGTCATAGTCGTTTTTCAACGCATTGCGCATGCGTAAAGTTAAAAATTAGTATCAGTGGCAGTGTCCTGTGCCAAAATTTGACAGAAATTGATGATAATTTCTATTATTACGCATGCGCGAAAGCTGCACATGCGCAGTTGAAAAATGAAACGAATATGACTGTTGGTTTACACGATAGTGAAAACTCGTTTATCGCACGGGAACTGTACATTTTTCCGGGATAAAAAGTATCCTATGTCCTTTCCCGGGACTCAAAGTATCTCCATTCCAAAAATGAGCAAAATCGGTTCAGCGGTTTGAGCGTGAAGAGGTAACAGACAGACAGACAAACAGACACACTTTCACATATTTTATAACTAGAGGACGCCCGCAACTCCGTTGCGCCAAAATTTGTTTATCGCGACGGAACCGTAAATTTTTCCTGGATCAAAACTATTCTATGTCCTTTCCCGGGACTCAAGGTATGTACGTGTCAAATTTCAGCAAAATCGGTCCGGCGGTTTAAGCGTGAAGAGGTAACAGACAGACCGACAGACAGACACACTTTTGCATTTATAATATTAAGTATGGATATGGACTAACATCCATCCATCAAATAGTGGAGAAATTCTGTTATTTTTGAGGTTTCTAAATTAACTCATCAAGCCCCATACGAGCACCGGTGGACGCGACAACAATAGAATACAATAGCATTTCCAAGAATCCGCGATCGAAGGGTTAATGTGATGTCGTAAAATCAGCATTATCGTATCAACATTGCACCCGTGCGAAGCCGGGTGGCTAGTATACAATAAAATAAGGTTAATGATTTTTTACAAGTTTTATTCAAATATTTCAACTACAAATGTCTAAGTACCGATTAACTTTTTATAACGGAGCCCTTTACTTTGACAAGACCTTTAAATCCAATTTAGTTAAAATAAAATTCCTATAAATTACTTATAATTGAAAATCAATAAAAAACATAAACTCCCACTATTTCGGGTGATTTGCACTCGTGAATATTGGCAACACTGATATGTACCGAAATATTTTTCTTTGAAAAAATGTTGACTTTAAAATTATTAAAATTGGGTAAAAGGCTACGAATAATAAAAACTAAGGAAAAGTAACTCCGTCAAAAAACATGCTCCACAATACTTGTCAAAAAAGTGTACCTTAGGGCTTAGGTACACATTTCAATACATTTGCAATATTTAGGTGGCCTTGAGCGGTACTAGGCTGACGTTACATGACAGATCGAAAGGAACCAAATTTAAAACGGTAATAGTATGGGAGTTCGATTCCTTACTTTTTATTATTCGTAGGTAAAAGGTTATTAAATAATTTTATCTATGAAAATAAAATCCTGAACTGTTTTTCTTTCAAATGCTACGGTTTTTACACCATTTACCACACAAGACATTTTATTTTGATTTATGTTTTCTTCGCGTAGACGTCTCGACTGTCCTCATGTTTGCTGTCAAATGGCCGACTAGCGTAAGAATGTGTGCGTGCGGACCGTGTATAATATGCAGTCAGCCTGGCGGACTCTGAAGACACAGTTCGGTGTTTAATGAGACTCCGTCCGCCTTTTTTTTACGTCCATGGCATTTGACATGATATTATCATTTTCATTTACGATGCTTCACTCAATTGAAAAACGAAATAAACTGAAGAAATTAGTGAATTAAGTGGGTAACTAACATTTTACAACAAGATTTACATCACAATTACTCATTTTCCTCTTATAATTTGAACAAACCTTGTTATTTGCCAACTTCGTCATCTAGCTAATATATCCACATATTTTGATTTCAAATCATTTTCCCGGCCCTAAAGCCTCAATTTATGCAAAAAAAAAAAAAACTACAGTTTTCAAATTGTTACCCACTTTATCCACTCATGTCTTCAATTCTGTTGCTTAAACGGATTAAACATCATCCATTGTTTCCGGTGAATTTAAAATCAATAATTGGGATTCCATTTCACGTTTTGGAGACCGCATGCGGGCGACCAGCGGCTTAATTAGCGAAGAGCCGACGTGGCGGATTATATTAACCGGTACATTTAAAATAATTGGAATTGTCACATTGAAAATAATCGCCAGAGGTTCGAATGCGGGACATTTTGACCCCACCTGATTATTGTTGTGATATTACACTACCATATGGATAACAGGTTAAGCCATACTAATAATATAAATGCGAACGTGTGTCTGTATGTCTGTTACCTCTTCACGCCCAAACCGCTGAACCGATTTTGCTCAAATTTGGTATGTAGATACTTTCGAGCCCCGTGAACATAGGATACTCTTTATCCCGGAAAAATGTACAGTTCCCGCGAGATAAAATAATTTTATCACAACGGAGTTGCGGGCGTAATCTAGTTGTGATATAAAACTACCAGACTGATAACGGGTTAATACCTAATAAGTGAAGTTGATACTCTAAAATTACTCCAAGAAATAACGTGTTACATATCCCAGAGTATCTTTAATTGCATTTGTAAATTGGTTGTAATACGTTGCTAATTGATTTGTGTGCTGCAGGGTTCCATTGTAAGACCTATTTCTCCAAGAAATAACGTGTTACATATCTCAGAGTATCTTTAATTGCATTTGTAAATTGGTTGTGATACGTTGCTAATTGATTTGTGTGCTGCAGGGTTCCATTGTAAGACCTATTTTGTTTCTTCTTTATACTAATGTTAAAGTTTATAGATACTAATGTCTAATAGTCAATTCCTCCTAGCTAATAGATATATTTATAAAGCGAATAACATTAAGAGTTCTGCTAGTCTGGCATATTATACAGACCATGTATAATGCTAATGCATTAGGTTCGCGTATACGCTGCGTTAATTTTATTATCATGGGGATTAAGTGTAATATTAGTTCTAAACTTCATTAGCCAAGATTTATAAGGTTTAAATTGCGATAAGTATAAACAAATGTAGGTAATTAGGTTCGCGTGATTGTGACTAAACAAAAAACTTTTCGTGACTAAAACCTACTTTAATTTTTGTGTTATTAATTTTATTGTTTCATGTTTAAAACTTAAATAATGCATTATTATAGTGAAAAAAAAAAATAACATTCTTATTGAAATAAAAATTAAAACTTTCATGTACAAAGGGCTTAATGTCAAATGAAATTTGGTATGGAGATACTTTGAGTCCCGGGAAAGGACACATGATACTTTTTATTCCTAAAAAATGTACGGTTTCTGTGAGATAAACGAAATTTGTAACAAGTTACAGCATTGTAAATTTTATTTTAAAAGATGAATTTTTTTCCCACTTTTTTGGTAAAAACTAAAAAGTGGGCCCCGTGTGAATTTCTTACGCCGCGCTGGTTCTTCTCGCCGGGTTAGTTCCCGAACCGGTGGTAGGCACCAGTAGCACCAACATTATGAAAGTATTTGTTACATGGCGTCATATTGTACTATAATAATAATTAATCATCACAATCATTTAGTAGTCAGTCAGGATGACAGACACACACTGTTTTATTTTAAATCCTACTAATATTATAAAGGCGAAAGTTTGGATGTATGTATGGATGTATGGATGTTTGTTACTCTTTCACGTAAAAACTGCTGAACGGATTTTAATGAAACTGTACTATACTGTATGTATACGAATAACACATAGGCTACAATTTTAACCGACTTTTAAAATGGAGGAGGTGTTATGTTCGTTTTTTTTTATGTTCAACGATTACTCCGCCGTTTGTGAACCGATTTTCAAAATTTTTCTTTTGGTGTATAGGTTATCATCCCAATTTTCCATATTCATAAAAGTGGTGACCTGATGAAGGGATCCATAGGAAATCGAGGGAACTCCTCAAAATTTATATGGAAACATGTGGTGACTTCGGTTTCGTGAGCAGTTTTCTGAGCATATGCTACTAACAAACAAGATTTTGCACCAAGGTATACCATGGTTCGGAAGGTGCTGAGAGAACTCCTGACTCTTTATAGATACAAGTTTGGGAGTTTCGACGTTGTTTTGAGAACGGAAAGCATATGCTACTATGCAAATTACATTCATCATCATCATCAAAAATAATTATAATAAGATCATTGTAACCAATTTCTTGGAAATAAATACTTACTTACTTATTTACTTACTATCATCACTACAATAAACCATTATAGAACCATGTATCGTCCCGTTTTGACCCTATTATTGGTACTTTTCATAGTCTTTTATTATATATCACTTAAACCGCGGGTAACACCGCGGAGCACAGCTAGTACTATATAATATTCGTCGGATAGTATGATCGCGATGTTTGTTTCAGCATTATTTGGTTTTGCAATCAGGAAAATAGTGTAAAATTCAAGAGATTTGAATAATAGAGGTTCGATCATCGAAATTCAATTTAGATATTGTTATATTGTTATAACTTTATGCTTAGTTGAAAACGGGATACCATGATTGTACCCGGAAACCTTGTAACTTGCAAAATTCGACCCCTGTTCAGGTTGACTGGTTATCGATAGGATAATATGCTTGTGAAGATATTACGTTTAATATAAACAAATTATGGGGTAGATCAGTGTTTTTCAACCTTTTTTATGATGCGACCCCCATGTTTTTAGGGTTCCGTACCCAAAGGGTAAAAACGGGACCCTATTACTGAGACTTCATTGTCTGTCCGTCTGTCTGTCTGTCTGTCTCCAGGCTGTATCTTAAGCACCGCTATAGCTAGGCTTCTGAAATTTTCACCGATTATGTATATCTATTGCAGCTATAGCAACAAATACTAAAAACAAAATAAAAATCATTTTTAAGGGGGGCTCCGATACAACAAACGTGATTTTTTTGCCTTTTTTTGCTCTATATCAATAACAGGCACTTGACAATTTCACAAAATCTCTAATTATATGTGTACTTTAATAATTATTAATAAAATTTAAATTTAAGGGTGCCTGTTATACAAAAAAAATGGCCTATTTTTGCTCTATAACGGTACGGAACCTTTCGTGCGCGAGTTCGACCCGCACTTGGCCGATTTTTTTTATCAAGTCAATTGTCATGTTTATGAATATATCCTTTTGTTAAAATTCTCATACTTAACATATTAATATTTTAAATCTATATTGTTTTCTTACTGAAATACTTCTCTCAACCTCTGGCGACCTCCCAGGGGGTCGCGACCCACAGGTTGAAAAACAATAGGGTGGATTAAAGTAGGTATACTTGTAATATACGTAAAATGAGTATGTTACTTTTGGTAATTGTTGTCGTAGTTAAGGTAAAAATTTAATGTCTTGTTCGTATACTCGTAGGCCGCAGCTGACATTCCTCCTTACATATAAATGTCTGACTGTCGCACTCAGAGACGAATATTAATTACTTAAACGTAAATAAATTTAGATTTTGACATAAGCCCCATACATTATCTGTTATCGAATAAAGCAAAAAATCAAACATCTTCCTTCTCTCTTCACATTTACGCCCGTATTTCATATGCCAGCAGCCACTTTATGACATAGATTATATAGTCTATGTCATAAAGTGGCATTTTATTTGAATTTTTGTCGGTCGCGGTTAGCCGCGGTAAAGATCGGAACGGTACCTTCAGTTTATCTCCGTAGTGTCTCTATACTTTCGCATTTCTACTTTGGCCATAGCCCTAGGCTGCTGGTGAAAAAGAACGACGCGGAATCAGCGCCAAGTTAGTATTTTCTTAATAAGTCGACAAATATACAACATTTTAAAAATCCGCCAGGACAGTCCCTCGGTAATAAAATTTTATATTGTAGGTGTACACTGTACAGTGTGTAAGTACACACTACACATAATATGTATAATGTTTATGTATTATCGCATTATGTATATATATATATATATATATATATATATATATATATATATATATATATATATATATATAATTAATAATATATTTGGGTCAGATAAGAAGTAGATCATAGGCTATTTTTTGTAGACTGATTTGTCTGTGAAATATGTAATTTACGCGGGCGAAGCCGCGCGGAACGTCTAGTATATATATATATATATATATATATATATATATGGCAAGGGCCCGAGCGTTACGAGTTTCCCCATACAAAAGTGAAAAAAATATTTTGGTCTTTCAGCGCTGCTACTTTCACAGTGAACTCTCTACAAGGAACACGTACACACCCTAAAGTATTATCACTTATTTTTGTTACACACTGTATAATATCTGCAGTTGATTATTACCCCTTTATTTTAATAAAAAAAATCAGAAAAATTAAAGTAATGCAAATGATTATTATTAACAATAAGTAAGAACAATCATGATCGTGATAAACTTTTAAACATAAACGCTAGATCAAAATCGGTTCGTCAAGTTTGCATCGGGGGAGACAAGAAGACAGACAAGATACAAAATTTTATTTTAACGTGAAGTATGAGATTTGTTTTGTTCTGTGATTTTATATATATATATATATATATATATATATATATATATATATTTGGGTCAGATAAGAAGTAGATCATAGGCTATTTTTTGTAGACTGATTTGTCTGTGAAATATGTAATTTACGCGGGCGAAGCCGCGCGGAACGTCTAGTATATATATATATATATATATATATATATATGGCAAGGGCCCGAGCGTTACGAGTTTCCCCATACAAAAGTGAAAAAAATATTTTGGTCTTTCAGCGCTGCTACTTTCACAGTGAACTCTCTACAAGGAACACGTACACACCCTAAAGTATTATCACTTATTTTTGTTACACACTGTATAATATCTGCAGTTGATTATTACCCCTTTATTTTAATAAAAAAAATCAGAAAAATTAAAGTAATGCAAATGATTATTATTAACAATAAGTAAGAACAATCATGATCGTGATAAACTTTTAAACATAAACGCTAGATCAAAATCGGTTCGTCAAGTTTGCATCGGGGGAGACAAGAAGACAGACAAGATACAAAATTTTATTTTAACGTGAAGTATGAGATTTGTTTTGTTCTGTGATTTTGATTAAATAGTACAGTGTGTTCATAGTTATTTTACCTGTAGCAAGACCTTATGTCAACAATATGAGGATCATTATAAACTCTGAACGTGACATTTACTTTGTTCAGGTCAATAGCCGTTCGATATATCCGCAAATTAGTTTGCAAGTGTAGCCAACAGCATGTGCGGTAGTTTTAAAAGTTTTCTCATATTGTTCGACGTTTCATATCTTTTCAGACTCGCGTGAGCTGAAATGCCGTACAGTAATTAAATGACCTACATTGCTTCTACAACTATCGGCGAATCAAAATCTTGCACTGACTTCCGGCACCAAAACTTTAGGACAGCATTTGCGTAATTCCTTTGGTATACAATATAATATTATACTGATGCTTTACCCATGAACGCCGTACATTTTCCCAGCGCAGGAGCCGAAAGCCATGGTTCGCAACCCTTATAACCTCACCGCTTACTCATCAGAAATAAGTGCTCAGAGTTATTTTCAGACATAGTACATAACAGCCTTCTAAGCGATATTCACGTTGGTTAATTTCACTCATTAATTTTCTTCATGGGCTTGTAGTCTAGTATGTTCATGGCCTATGGGCGGCAGCGTCCTATGGAATCCTAGGGGGGCGGCAGCGTCCTAGGATGGCAGCAAAGTTCGTAAATAGGGGCGGCAAAATTAAAGTGGCCTAGTGGTACTCATACTAGTGGTACTCATAAAAAATATAAATCCGGCCTTGCATGGCTCGCTTCCATCCAAACGAACTTTACATTTTCATCTAGGTTCGTTTTCGTAGTGTCGACAGGCCATTTAGTTGAGTCGCTCTTAGAGCCTGTCCAGATAAGGCGTATTACGCGCGTACTCGAGATACTAGAGCTACATATATCCCGTCCAGCCCCCCTAGCATACGCCAACGAGATATCTCGTGGATATCTCACTCTAGAGCGTAGTGATATTATCGATATCAATATATATTTCTTTTTCGCTAACATGCGTACGTCGAGACTCGAGAGATAAATTTCTCGTTCGTATATAGTTCGTTAGTATATAGACAAAAACAGCACATATAAAAAAAAAACAAAATTATCTCTAATTTTGACGACAGACGTACGAGAAAAAATGTATGTCATGTTAGGGTCAATAGAGATGAAGAGATAAACCAGTTAAGATCGAGAAAACGTGTAGACAAAATTTTTTCGTTGGCGTATGCTACCGCGGCAGATGCCTACGCGCGTTTCCTTACTCGCGCGTAAAACGCGTGCAATGAGCGGGACTCTCGACTCGCGCGAGTAAGAAAACGCGCGTAGGCATCTGGACGCGACATATTATTATGTAATAATAATAATAACATCTATGGACGCTTCACACCACGTCGGTCTGGCCCCGTGCTAAGTACCTGAAGGACTTGTGTTACGGGTACCAGACAACGGAAATATATTTAATACATTTATACTATACATAATACATAATATATTTAAGATTTTTATTATATAATACACATATTCCATCACCCAGGAACTTTGAAAAGTTTTTGTTCCGTCGGCGGGATTCGAACCCGCGACCCCCGGCTTGAGCCCACCAACTGAGCCACAGAGGTCGTCATTATTATGTAGCTCTGGTATATTGGGTACGCGCGTAAAACGCCTCATCTGGACAGGCTCTTATAGATTTATTGTAAGACTGACTTTACATTATTGCTGTATCTCTCCCCCCTCCCTGCCGACCGGTCGCATCTTAGGCACGTTCGACGACGCCACTCCACCGTCAAGAGACTCGACTGGAGACTCCCAATTTCCCGACATACTATGAGAACTAGCAATTCTTACTGCATAAAATAGTGACACTAGATCATGGGTCACCAATTAGTTTTGGTCGGGGTCCATTTTAAGAAATGAAATGACCTGAGATGAGAAAAGTGACATTTTTTTTGCTTGTTTGGAATGAAATTGGTGCAAGCTATTGACATTAAATCCTGGAGATGTTCAGCAGTAAGTCGAGACCGAAATTTATTTTTAACGAAGTCCATCTTTGAAAATGCTTGGTCCGCACAAAATGGGTCGGCGCTCCGGATGCGGACCGCGGTCTGCCATTTGGTGACCCCTGCACTAGATTCTAGAAGTTCTGACATGCAATAGCCCCACAGCATGCGAAACTACAGAATAAGACGTTGTATTTACTGATTGAAATTAAATGAAAATGTTTTATTTCTAAATCAGTTAAAAATTAATACTTTTGGAACGTCCACACGTAAGAAACTCGCACGGGGCCGGGGCCATAAATCCATACTAATATTATAAATGCGAAAGTGTGTCTGTCTGTCTGTTACCTCTTCACACCCAAGCCACTGAACCGATTTTGCTGAAATTTTGTATGGAGTTATTGTGGGTCCCGGGAAATTACATAGGATACTTTTTATCCCGGAAAAATGTACGGTTCCCGCGCGATAAACAAATTTTGGCGCAACGGAGTTGCGAGCGTTATCTAGTTAATAAATAAATAGATTTAAGAAAAATAGTCATGTCTCTAGAAATTCCGACGTAAGCTCACAAAAAATATGCGATGTGTGAAACTACACAAAAACATCTGATCGAATAAAAAAAAAAGTTAATATGGTAAAAAGTTCTATCTAGTTTGCTGATTATAATTCACTAGACATTTCGCGCGGCTTCGCCCGCGTAAATTAGAGTTTCACAGACAAATCAGTCTACAAAAAATAGCCTATGATCCTTCACGTGGTCTACTTCTTATCTGACCCAAATAAAAGAAAAATTGCTCTAGTAGTTCGTGAGATAAGCCCTTTCAAATAATTTCCCCCGTTTTTTCCACATTTTCTTCTATTTCTTCGCTCCTATTAGTCTTAGCGTGATAAACCAGTAGTTCCTGAGATTAGCGCGTTCAAACAAACAAACTAACAAACTCTTCCGCTTTATAATATTAGTATAGATTTTAACCTCCACGTACGTGGAGAAGTTTTTAAAAGTTTCAATTAGCTATCTAGCAGACACTGTTACTTACAGAACACTAATGATTAATAATATGTTCTGAGTAGCGCGTTTGAATAATATCAAGTTACCTACAGGCTACATAATATCGGAAACATAAATTCTGTCAAAAAACTTCAGAAAGTAGACTTTCTAGAGAACTTTAGAGAGTAGTTTATCGAAGAAATATAAATCTAGTTTACATCTTTATTAGCGTTAATTTATAAGCCACACTTTACACTCGATGATTTGCGTACAATTTCAACTCGGGCGACCTAATACCATACCGGTGTACCGGCCGACCGGACTCGCATCCGCTGACCCAAATACGTCGTAATGGCCCCAGAATCACTGGGACCATTACAACGTAATCCAAAGGGTACATAATAAAGTTAAGTGGGCCCTGAAATTATGTCTCAATTTGCTATAAACTATCCTCGACAATGTCGGCTGACATGGGTCTCAGATCTCGTAATGCTTTAATAGTTCCAGATGGCGATTTGGATTATTACTGTTGAGAAAGTGATATCTATGGACAACTAGCTGACCCGGCAAACGTTGTCATGCCATATACATTATTTCTAGTATCAATATAAAAAGTAGATAAAAACCTATTCTCAGGCCTAACGAATGTACTAAATTTCATTAAAATCGGTTGAGCCGTTTTGGAGGAGTTCGCACACAAACACTGAGACACGAGAATTTTATATATTAGATATTATATGTATAATATCTATGGATGTTTCACACCACGTCAGTCTGGCTCCGTGGTAAGTACCTGAAGGGCATTGTGTTACCGTTGATTCGCACTCGAGAAGGTGCAGGTTCGATCTCTGGCGGAGACGTGTACCGATGACTTACTTCAAATCTCTAGTACGCTCGTAAGGTGAAGGAAAACGTCGTGAGGCAGCCCGCACATAGTTAGTCGCAGACGTATAATTAACCTGCTCATTCCTCTGGACTCGACTGGAGAAGGTCGACTTTGTTACGAGTATACCGTAAGCGCTTGGGCAACAATTCGGACATTTAAAATCTTGTCCCAGGCACTACATTATTTTGTCTTGTAATCCACAAGTCACAACGGATGCAAAGTCCTTGTTTAGCCTTCCTTGGATCGCTAGACCAATGTTGGTGGAAAATGAAACCTATAGCCTATGTCATAAAGTGGCATTTAATTTGAATTTTTGTCGGTCGCGATCGCTTGCGGCAAAGATCGGAAAGTCACCTTTACGCCTCTAGTACACCGACGCTGCGAAACGCGAAACAGCGGCGAACCGATTTGCTGCCTCACTCGCCACACGGCAATGCGTTATAACTTATATGGCATCTCGCTCTATTCCTGTTTAGCAGATATTTCGCGTTTCGCAGCGTCGGTGTACTAGAGGCGCACATTACTGTGCATTCCAGCCCTACTAGGAACTAATTTAGTAGGTGTATTTACGTGTGCTGCCATTCGTCAAAGGGCTTTCAGTTGGTATGATCAGAAGCAGTAATTAGTCGGCAAAATTTCGTACTAACTATATTAGCTATCATATTGAGTATTTAGATTTAGCCATGGTTCAAACTATCACTATTTTAAAAGCTTTTATTTAACTTGCTCTGTATGTATGTAAGTACGTGTGTTACGGTGGAATTTTGGAACTCAATTTTGAAGTAGATATATTTAACCAATTGAGCTAAAATTTTGCATACGCGTTTAGTTTGGATGACAATGCACGATATGGTATGTGACATCACTCTAAATCCAATACGGCCGACCATCCAAGATGGCGAAATAATTATTTTCTATGCAGTCCTACAATATGGATATTAAATGAAAGGGTTTTTTGTGAGTAACTCGAAAACGAATGTAATTTCATTCTACATCCAACATGGCGGCTCATCCAAGATAGGGAAATAGTTATTTTTAATGCACTTCTGCAATATGGGTATCAAATGAAAGGGCTCATTGAAAGTAACTCGAAAACGAATGTAATATCATTCTACATCCAATATGGCGGTTTATCCAAGATACGGAAATAGTTATTTTTAATGCACTTCTGCAATATGGATATCAAATGAAAGGGCTTATTGAGAGTAACTCGGAAACAAATGTAATGTCATTCTATATCCAATATGGCAGCTTCGCCAAGATAGGGGAATAGTTTTTTTAAAGCACTTCTGCAATATGGGTATCAAATAAAAGGGCTCATTGAGAGTAAATTGAAAAGTAATAGTCAAGTCGTGTCGTGTCGTGTCATGTCGTGTCGTGTCGTGTCGTGACGTGTCGTGTCGTGTCGTGACGTGACGTGACGTGTCGTGACGTTACGTGACGTAACGTGACGTTACGTGACGTAACGTGACGTGAAGTGACGTGACGTGACTTGAAGTGACGTGACGTAACGTGAAGTGACGTGTATTATCCCGTATTTTCCACATTTTCCTCTGTTTCTTCGCTCCTATTAGTCTTAGCGTGATAATATAATATAGGCTTCCTCGATAAATGAGCTATCTAACACTGAATTAATTTTTCAAATCGGACCAGTAGTTCCTGAGATTAGCGCGTTCAAACAAACAAACAAACTTTTCAGCTTTATAATATTAGTATATATTTGATGCTCGAGTGTACATAATATATCAGGGGCTCTAGTATCCACTCAGGGAGGATTACGGGGGAGTGTTTGCTACACTACGCGAGTAAACACATCATAGGATAACGGGGCTTAGCACCAACAATTGGCAGCTACGTATTCGTGACGTGATGTTCGTGATTTTGATTGATGCAAATAAATGATAAGTTGAGGAAGTGCCGAAGTCATTCATAATTTATTACTAACACACATATTCTTAATCGTTTCCTTACGATTTTCTCCACTCAACCTCAACCTCAATCCAAAAAATTGTATCATTAGTTCAATAAAACTTCCTTGACTTGAGGGATTTTCTTATTAGAGGTAACGAATGAACTGTCAAACCTGAGGCAGTTCAGGATGTACCTTAAGGCTTCTTTGAGTGTCTTCACTGTCTGTTTCCAACCATTAATTTACAAGAAATCGTGTTTAGCATGAAAAACTTTAATAAGTTTTGAATTATGTCCATGAAAATTCACATAATTTTCCTTGGCGCAGATATTTGCGTGACGCTCAAAACTAATTAGGGCGGTATAGTGATAAGGACTTCAAGAAACAATTTAGGTTTAGAAACTTAACAAAACAAGCATTAATATGCAACACGCTAAAAACAACACGAGTTTGCAAACAATTCAATCGCAACAACAGCTGATCACATAAACACATATTCTTCTTCTTCTTTTTTTTCTTAATATGGCACTCGGCTTTTTAACCATGGCCAGTGTCAAGTAAAATATGGCGAGAAAAATTTTTTCATGAAAAGTTTACAAATTTAAAGTCGTTTTTCCAGATTATCGTCAAGTTGATAGTCTAGTAAAAGTCTAAAAAAGTAGTCAGTAAAGTCAACGAGTCAAGTCCGTTGTTTTAGTAAAGTGGTAGGCCCCTTTACTAAAACTTTCGATGGAGTTTTGGAGGGAACACAAAATGGCACGTTTCTTGAAGTTGTATCACTTGCCCACACTTGTGCACGACATCGAATATTTAATGGTATTCTACCAACATTATACATTAAAAACCGAAATAACACAATTTTAGGAAAATAATACAAAAACACAACGCAAAACTCCTTCTTCTTCTTTAATTATGGCGGCCTGTGAAATGACAAATAATATACGTAACAATATGACATTTGACAATGGCACTGACATTATATTTTTTTAAAACGAGGAGTTCATAGACAATCTGTCAAATTGGGGTCGATTTCCGTCGGTGTTGACACTAAAAAAATAATTTCTGTGAAGTCATACCTCCACCTCCACCTCCACTCAAGGAGTAATTCGTTGAGGTAGAAGTTACGTTTAAGAATACCAAATTTGAGGAATTCATTAAGGACACCTTCGTTGAGATTGAGTCAAAGCGGGTTTGAGGAAACAACTAAGAATACGGGTGTAAGACTTCGATGTCTGTCCATCTGTCTGTTTCCAGGCTGTACTTCAAGAACCGCTATAGCTACTTCTAAAATTTTCATAGATTGTCTATATCTATTGCCGCTATAACAACAAATACTAAAAACAAAATAAATTAAATATTTAAGGGGTTCTGATTCTGATTTTTTTTTATATTTTTTGCTCGATATCAATAATGGCCAAAGATAGATACTTAAAATCTTCACAAAATACTCAGTTGTTTTTATACTTTAATTATTAGTAACAAAATTTAATTAAACTAAATAATTAAGGGGGGCTTCCATGCAAAAAATACAATTATTGGGCTATTTTTGCTCAATAACGATACGGAACCCTTTGTGCACGAGTCCGAATCGCACTTTGCCGATTTTTTAAGTACTTAAGAATTTTTATGCACTGTGTGTAATAGGATAATTATATTGATACAATTTTTTGACGGTAGAGTGCAGTACCAGCAAAGACAGTAAACAAAAAGTTTTGTTCGACGTTTGACAACGTTTCCGTCAATATTCTGATCCCACCAAAAACATTTCATGTAAAACGTTACCTCGACGACCACAAAAGGTTTGCCCTATGAAAAAGACATCAGATCTAATGTGGAGCCAAGCTTCTGAATATACACGGCCTATCTCTATCGACCCTAACTCCAACAAATTCTACATATCAGAAAGTATGTATGGCTTCGCTGTTTCGCTACCGTCGTGGAGGTGAGACGAAGGTTTAGTTTCTGATCTAAAGTAACGAAACCGCCAAGCCATATATACTTACTGATATGTAGAATTTGTTGGAGTTAGGGTCGATAGAGTTAGGCCGTGTATATTCAGAGGGGCTCCACATTAGATCTGATGTCTTTTTCACAGGGCAAACCTTTTGTGGTTGTCGAGGTAACGTTTTACATGAAATGTTTTTGGTGGGATTTCAGTCCTTTTTGTAAGTTGCTACTTGCTAGGCAGTGTTTTTAGTTTTTTTTTTTATATTTTTAATTAAGAGGTTTTTAGTTAATGTCTATCCCGTGTAAACTTTTATGTCCTAATTCATAAGATTGGTGAAAGTCTCATATTTAAACTTCCATTACCCCTACTAAACTTATTTTACGGCGTAACCAAATTTCGCCGTAAGTATTTTAGATATCAATAATATATAAAATCTAAAGTATTAGACCTATTCAATTGAGACTTTGTATGTTTAATAAGTCTATTATTGACATCATATCCTGAGAATATGAACTATCTGCTATATTGGAAACCAACTATATGAGGGTCAACTTCCACCCTCCAATTTTAGGGTATGGGGGGCGAAAATCACAAGTTTATGATTTTTTTGTTGTTTTTACACTAAACTTAGATTACATACCAAATTTCGGCTTTCTAGCACTTCAGGAAGTAGCCAAACATTTTGATGACCATCAGTGTGTCAGTGACGAAATCGGCGTATTTTAGATATCTATAAAATCTAAAGTATTAGAGTTGTTCAATTGAGACTTTGTATGCTTAATAAGTCTATTGATGACATCATATCCTGAAAATATGAACTATCTGCTACAACGGAAACCAATTCTATTAAGGTTCAAAAAAACAGCGAAACACTTCGAGAAAAGGTAGGTAGTGCCCTTGCGCTTCGCTTGGCTCGTCTCGGCGGGGACACTACCGAGTACCGACATGACGTGTGCAACGTGTCAGATTTAAGTCGGAATATTTACTGTATGTGCTAGTAGCTCTCTACTCCGTCATTTACGTATATACTATAGGTCGCAATATAATACTGATTTAGGTCTCCAAAACTGAGAAAACATTGAAGTGAAGAAGATAATGTATCTTTCTCCTTCTCTCTTATTCGCCTTCGATGTTTTATGAAAAAAGCTGCTCACTTCTTTCCAACTTCAGTTCCAACATTTCAGACATTCAATAAAGTATCGAAAACCGATACACATAACTTGTTTTGCCCACTTACATCCACCAAAATCTAATCATTCCTTCAAGGTACGCGTTAATTCTGTCCTATTTTACCCCTGTCTTGATCCTTACGCTGACGACATAAGGACCACTCCAGATACTCCAAAACACATGGGCTAGTTACGATACCGCCCACAATAATATGCGCTATTTGTTCTTGCTATAAATTCTTTCTGATATCGGTAATAGATGAAGTATCTATGACTGGAATATTAATATCCTACCACCGATATAATATAAAACGAAGAACATAATACATATTATTTTCATCGTTTTGCCCTATAAATTATTTCTAGTATCAATATAAAAAGTGGATAAAAACCTATTCAAAGGTTTAACGAATGTACATACAAAATGTCATTAAAATCGGTTGAGCCGTTTTGGAGGAGTTCGCGCACAAACACTGTGACACGATAATTTTATATATTAGACTAGCTGACCCGGCAATGCATCTACGCATCGCGTTGCGGTCTGAATTGGCCCTAAGAGCCAGTCCACACGGCGCGTTGCGTATGCGTTGCGTCGACGCAGCGCTGCCGTTGTGTTGTTTTACATACAAATAACCAAGGTGTTGCGCGCTGCGTCGTCGCAACGCACACATGACGGACAGCAGCCCCCGAGACGAAGCGGGAGAGGGTGTTGACGTTAAAATTGCTTCGTAATATCGCTGCGATGGCGCAGCGCCCGTGTGGCCGGCTATGCGTCAAAATATTTGCGTTGCGACGACGCAACGCAACGCAACGCGTCGTGTGGACTGGCTCTAAGTCGAATAAAATAATTGAACGTGTTGCAAAATGTGGTTGTAGGTACGTTTCAACATCTATGCGATGGAATAAAATTACATTTATTCACGAAGTTTGTCGAGTCGATACCGAGAAGTTTTAAGATCTCGACTTTATCTTTTGAATAGTTTTTAAAGTTATGGGCTTTCCATAATCCCCGGTTATTGTTTGAAGCAGTATATAACGGTGACGAAAGTATTGTGTTACAGACCTTGATATTTATTCGCGGTAAGAGGTAAAACCAGTAAAAGTATTTATTCTCAAATTATTGAATTCTGTTCGTAGCGGTCATTGACCCCTGTAAAAAACTTCGTTTTCTACACAAACCGCGATTGACAATGAAGTCAATGAAGAAGACAAATGTTTCTAGTCTAGTGCGATATCGTATTTTGCATACTCGATGTGAACTGAGTATGAAGTATATCACTTCGAACTCATAAAAAGTTGGAGAATATCACACCGAGATTTACCAAGAGGTTTTCCGGTGAACCGATAATAGCCTGCGTCTTTATTAAGAGTTTTTTTTTTCTTAAGTTAACAGAATACAGTGCGAGCATTTTTTACATAGCTACTAGACTAAAAAGGTCAATGACCGCTGGTGCCACCATAAATGATTTCGACTATAGTTTATTAAACGAGATTAGATGGCATCAAAAAGAACAAAGTTTGCATAATAATAATAATAATACACCCACACCGGTTTCGGTGACGGTGACCGATTTCATTGAAACCAGGCCAGTTACACAGGAGTAATTTTATAGTGCCAAAGTGTGTGCGCAGTACACAAGAGCACTGACTGGCGAGAGATCAGGTGCATTACCGACTTTTTACATGCCCATCTGACGCATGGATCATCTTACTTGTCAGACATTCAGGTGATCAGCCTGCATTGTCCTAACCAAACTTGGAAATAACTATGTTTCCAACGCGGGAATCGAACCCACGGCCTCCGAGTCAAGAGCCACGCTCTAAGCCACTGGACCACGGAGGCGTTTGCATGTTAGGAGCACTAGTAGATGTGTAGTATAGGTATACAGGGTTTTACAAAACAAAGTGATAATACTTTAGGGTGTGTATGTGTCCCTTATATAGAGTTCACTGTGAAAATAGCAGCGCTGAAAGAGTAATTTTTTTTTGCGATTTGTAGGGGCAAGCGCTCCAGCGTCATGAGTTTCCCCATACAAAAGTGAAAAAAAATTTTGCTCATTCAGCCCAGCAGGGCTATAGTTAATATAGAGTTCACTGTGAAAGTAGCAACTTTCACAGTGAACTCTCTATTAACTATACGATGTTATAATAACTATGCATTGGATGACGCCAACTCTTATTTGCGCAAAAATTATTTTGTTGGGCGTTCGGAGGGAATGGCATTTTACCACAACAAAAATTATCCTATATTATTGTTTCCCGTCTCTGAAAGTATCTCAATACCAAATTTCATGTAATTTTGTTCAGCCGTTTAAGGCCAGGTAGTCCCTAAAATTAGCAGGTCGATGTCTGTCAGTACGAATATCGACGTAATTCACATTAAAATAACATTCATATTAGCACGCCTTGTACAGTGGCGGTTACGACGCTTGCCGCGTCCTTGATAGGGCGAAATAGGAGAAAATTATACTTTTCACTTAGATAAAGACCAAAATGCATAATGTAACCACATATTATTCTTCTTTAAGTTATGAGCTTTTCGTAGATATGATTTTTGAAAGTAAAACTATCATAAGCTTCATGAAAAATAAGAAAAATATCACATAATATTCGAATTTAGCCTCCTCTTCGGAGTTATTTTTGATCGAGTGAAGTTTTCAATATTATATTTCGAACAACAAATTGTCAGAGTACATTAAGTAAACAACAATGTGTATTTTTTTGGCTTTTAAAAGTCACTATTTGTTTGTTTATTATTGATTCAAAGTCATGTAAATTAGGGACTACCTGGCCTTAAGTGTCAAGAGACGGATAGACACACACGCATTTATAATATACGATACAGGAATTAATATACTAAGGGCCTGTTTCACCATTTCCTGGTAAGTGCTGGATAGGCTATCCACCACTTAACTTGACAGATAGAGCGCCTGTTTCACCACTTTCTGATAAAGTGCCGAATAGGCTATTCACAGCTTTTTTGACAGATTCTCTTAACTTGAACTTAACTTGACAGATAAAGTATGGAGAATCTGCCAAAAAAGTTGTGGATAGCCTATCCGGCACTTTATCAGGAAGTGGTGAAACAGGCCCTTAATCTGTCAAGTAAGTGGTGGATAGCCTATTCGGCACTTATCAGGAAGTCGTGAAACAGGCCCAGAGTATGGAGAATATGTCAAAAAAGTTGTGGATATCCAGCACTTTATCAGGAAGTGGTGAAACAGACCCTAAGGATTATGCACCTCGTGGTCAAAAGTACTCCTCGTATATAACTTCCTAAAATTTTAGCACATTTTAAGGAAAACACCTCATTTCCCAAAATTACGTGTGCATATCCAAGCATAACTTTAATCTTGGCTGAATAATATTATATTTTGTAACCTCATATTTCAAGTAGGTTAAGTTATTCGGGTGAAAACTTAAAAGCTTTTGGTCTTATTAGCTGCACCGTGGAACTTTAAGCTGTACTAAGTGGTAGCTGAGCTTAAAGTTTAATTTATATTAAAGGGAAGAGATGATTTTACAAAATCTGTCCCGTTCCAAATTCGGAGTTTCGTATAAACTTTCTAACTCTCCAACTCTGTTAGAACTAAACATTTACATAGAAATCATGGTGTAGATATAGTGACTTTGAATACAGTTACAAAATATATAACGGCCATAATCCGCATAACAGGAATAGGGCACTAAAACCGTGCCATCAGCCATGGACTCTGATAATAACTGAACTTTCGTCTAGGGTTGAGAGAAAATAACACATAAAGAGTTGAAAGTAAAGTTTTAACAATGAGTGTTGTATGGCACTATGTAGCCATATGGTCTATCGTGTCAAATGTCGTGTCAGACAGACATATATAGAAGGTATTTCGTGACATATGACAGCTGTTTGACACGACAATTGACACGATAGACCTTTCGGCTAGATAGCGCCATACAACCCTCATTAAAATAATCCTCACACATCAGCTGATTCACACACACGCACACACGCACACACACACACACACACACACACACACACACACACACACACACACACACAAACACACACTTGTAGTTGTAATATCCGTTGAGGGAGGAAAAAAACTATTATTAGAACAAAGCGGGATTCCGACTTTTAGACATTTCTAGGTTCCGTTAGGTATTACATGCCCCTGAGATAATTTTGGAACATACTCGTTGTCTTAGAAACCAAGTTAGGTATATTGTGAATTTGCAGATAGTCAATTTTAGCAAATTTTGGCAGATGCTAAGGTTGGTTATCATAGCTCATTGCTTAACGCTAAAGGTCAGCTCATATTGCAACGCGACTTGACGATTAAATGCGATGCATTGCCTGACTTGCTACTCGCAATTTTGGGCTGCCTGTTCCAATATTTAAATGAATTGCAACGCCTCGCGTCATCGGAATGTGAACTGGCCCCCAGTCAAAATGCATTCACCAGTTTCGATAGCAAAGTTATGCTGGCTTCTCACGGCGCGTAATATCACGAGCCGCACCAGCCGCGCCAAGACGCGCCTTTCAAGTTACCGACTTATATCGGATCAGAGTTCGGACGCGCCTGCTCGAGCCAGCCTGCGCCACCTCGAGCCACTCCCTTCACACGGCGCGTGGCGGGTCAGCTCTAGATTATTTTAATGAGGGTTGTATGGCGCTATGTAGCCGTCAAGTCTATCGTGTCAATTGTCGTGTCAAACAGCTGTCATATGTCACGAAATAGCTTCACATGTCACGATATAACTGTCTTATGTCAGTCTGACACGACATTTGACACGATACACCTGGCGGCTACATAGCGCTATACAACCCTCATTGTACTCGTATGTAAACTAGATGACGCCCGCAACTCCGTTGCACCGAAATCAGTCCATCGCGCGGGAACCGTACATATTTCCGGGATGAAAGTATCCTAAGTCCTTTCCCGGGACTCAAAGTATCTCCATACCAAATTTTAGCTCCATACCAAAGTTCAGCGTTTTGGGCGTGAAGAGGTAACCCACAGAGTGAACAGACAGATAGACACATTTTCGCATTTATAATATTAGTATGGATGACACGACCGCGCCGCTATTCAAATAAATTGTTATTCAAATAAATTTCGTTACGCTAATAGTTTTTGCCCAACTTATAATAGACCTAAGGGCTTGCGAAGTAATAAAGGGGGTAGTTTTGGCCTCTGGTCAGTAATGGCGGGATAATGGCCTGCGCCGGCGGGCCAGTAGTTAGCGATTTTAATTTGCGCGAGTAAGTTGTGCTTTAATGTGTGCTGGCATGCGAGCTTGAAGGGTATAATTTCATTTTAGGCTTGTAATACTCAGAGGACTTATCACTATAAGTGTCAATTATTCAGACCGCAACGCGACGCGTAGATGCATTTCTAAAGTATGGATTTGACAGATTTGCAAGACGTCTCGCGCAATTGAAATCTGTCAATTCAGTACAAATTCAGAAATTCACCTACGCATCGCGTTGCGGTCTGAATTGACCCGTATAATGCATCCCAGCGTCATGGCTGTTGGGATGCGTTATGTCAAATTCCATACATTTTAATATCTAGGTTCACTGTCCAACCTAGCGAATGCAATCCGACTAAGTACCCAGGGGGCTTAGCCAACACGTTTTTTATAGCTTCATCGTAAAAGAAAACAAAAATTCCAAACAGTAAAAT
Organism: Cyaniris semiargus; assembly: GCA_905187585.1. NCBI lineage: Eukaryota > Metazoa > Arthropoda > Insecta > Lepidoptera > Lycaenidae > Cyaniris > Cyaniris semiargus. The sequence goes on along the minus strand of LR994555.1, from coordinate 17,774,663 downwards.
AACATTTTAATACTTAGTTGTGATTTAAAAACGTCGCGCTCCATTTCCCAGGGAGGCGGGTGGCGTTTACGCAGTGGCGTTAAGTATTTTTTTTAAAGTATTTATTCAAATGTTTTACAAATTTGTGACTTAACTTAATAATCGCCAAACTGTATGTCAGTTTGTTGGCGATATAAAAATTAAAATTATATGGAACAAAACTTAATAATTAAATTACAAAATAATTTTAACAAAACAGCTGAAACTTACTTAACATAATACAAATTCAAAATCAAAATCAAAATATTTATTTCTAAATAGGTTAACAAAGTGTTAAACTTTTAGAACGTCGCAGTAGAAATGTTTTAATAATATTAATAGTAAATTGTATGCTTATTGTACATAACTATCTTAATTATTTACTTTGACGTAACACGAACGAGCTTTTATTTATATTAATTATTATTCTTATCAGTAGATAAACAATCACCAATTAGAAAAAAACCTCTTTAATCCCTTTTTTAATTTTGGTACAGTTAAGTCTTTACTCTCTCTTATCAAATTAATTTTATTATATATACTTGGAGTCATGTATTTCCTTGTTCTTTTGCCGTAATAGTGTGTGCCCTGTGCTAAGTACCTGAAGGACTTGTGTTACAGGTACCAGACAACGGAAATATATTTAATACTTGTATACTATACGTATATTTAAGATTTTTATTATATGATACAAATATTTAATACACATCCATGGCCCAGGAACTTTTGAAAACTTTTTGTTCCGTCGGCGGGATTCGAACCCGCGACCCCCGGCTTGAGCTACCAACAGCCCACCAACTGAGCTACAGAGGTCGTCCTGATGATGATCTATTAATTTATTATATGTATCTTTGTTGTATTGTTCTATTGCTATTAAATATTCTACCTTTGCATGTGCTGTTAAAATTTCATATTTATTAAATAATTGGTCACAGTTACCTCTGCACTCTCTTTTTACCTTTTTACTTGCAAAATATTTAATTAGTCTTACTTGGAGTTGTTTGATTTTGTCTATGTGCTCTTAAACTAAAGCGCTCTGAGCTAAATATGGCTGAATTAGCTTGAGTTGTGGTTTGGGACCGTCCATAATGTACGTCACACGATTTTAATGATTTTTAGATCCCTCCCCGTGTCACATTTGCGTGACGTCTCTTTAGTGTGTCGTCTCAAATTCCCAATTATACATTTAAAAATTGAAACCATCTCTATATTTTAAGTTTCGCTATTTTTTTTAAATTTAAAATGTAATGTCAAAAACCTAGCCCCCCTCTCCTTGTCACAACATGTCAGACTTCGTCGATCCTTCGTCGATCTAGGTGTGACATACTTTATGGATGAACCTCCCCGAAAGAAGAATTATACTGGTTTTGAATGAAACGAGTTGAGTATTTACGACCTACTAAGAATGGTCTACTTTGCTGTTCATAAATTATTTTAATCGACTCTGGTTTTTATTAGCATAGCCCTTTTGCCTGTTTTTGCTCTATAATGGGCGCCGATTTTTGCTTTTTATTTCACTTACAACACTTTTCCGCGAAGGCTGCAGCGCGCAGCGTTTCGTGATGAACAGGCATTATGAAATTGTGTCAGCGGCCGTTCGCGAAGGTGAAAACAATCCGCCAAGTTAGGTTGAATCTAAATAATAAAAGTCCCGTACAAATAATATATCATGTACCATCAGAGAAGTTGATTCCTAGGCAGATGGCGGACCTAAGTAATTAAGTCGCGTTAAGTCAAACCCATCTGACCGATCACAGCTAACATTGAACTTCTCTGATAGTACATAGCCTATGGTACCCATGGTCCATGGGTACCATCAGAGAAATTGATTTATAGGCAGATAGGACATTCGGTAAGGTTTAGGGCGCTTTTCCTGTCATGCATGTCAGCGACCTATGTTGCCCGCATTCTATGAGTACATAGAAGTTTTTCCTATCACGCGCGTGGCCAGGAGCATGTTGTCATCCACATGTGGACCGGGGCCCTGATTTACAATGCGTTCGACTCGGATTCGGAAACTTCACCGCGCCACATCCAATAAACGCTCGGCGCGCTAGGTATTGACCAATGATCGCACGGTAAAGTTTCCGAATCCGTGTCGAACGGGAATCGTGAATCGCCCTACATACCCGGGCGCGGGTGACAAGACGCATAACATTAAAAACACCCTTAGACTGGCTATAGACGGATCGCAAGTTGCAGTCGGAACCGACTGGTCTAGAGCGGTCGTGTTGAAATTTGCTCCGACCGCTCGAGAAGTGCTCGAGCCATCCGTGTATTGCGAATATGAATTTAGTATGGAAACTGCAGATCGCTGTGCGGCAACCTTATCTTGCAGTCGATCTCGAATGCAAGATGCGGTCCGTCTATGGCCGGCCTTACATCGAGTCCGGTCAATTCTATACTTCATGAGCAGTGAGCAGTGTCCTGGTTTTTATTTCGGAACCTAAGCTATTAATTATTATCTGCTAATGACTAATGATTTTCATCCCGTAAAATTGTCATATATGTACCCAGACCTAAACTGAGTAACTGCCGCACTCAGAGTGGAACATTAATTATACTTAAATGTAATTAATTCAAAATTTTAACATAAGCCCCGTACATTATCTGTCAAACTCTTCATTAAATTGAAGGTTAATCGTAATTAAATGTCTCTGAGTACGGCGGTAAGACTATTTTTAGATTGACAAGAAAACCTTCCGACTTTCGCGTCCATAATTATACGTACAAATAAATTACGAGGTTGATTAAACAGGTGAACATAAATAAAACGAAAATTGAACGTTTAATATTCAACAGGAAATGTTTGATGACAGTGATATAAGTTCATGAGGGTAAACATTATTTATTCATTTTACTATTTTACTTTACAATGCATATTATGCTATTATTATTTACATGCAATAATAGCATTTTTTTCCATATCAGTTTTGGTGACGCGTGACGGTGTCCAGATTTATTGAATCCTTAAACATACTTTAAGCGCCAAAGGGTATGTGTGTAAACATGAACTCTCTTCGTTTACTCCCATAACCCAGTGGGCCAGAGAAACTATAATACTAGCGAGAGATCAGGCGCAGGACTGACTTTACATGTCAATCCGACGAATTAATCATTAGCTTACTTGTCAGAAAATCAGACGATCGGCCTGCGTTTTCCTAACTTTGAAACAACATTTTTTCAACGCAGAATTAAACTCACGGCCTTCAAGGTTGACTTTACATGCCCATCTGACGCATGAATCATTTTACTTGTTAGACAATCAGGAAACAACCTTTTTTCAACGCAGGAATCAAACTCACGAACTCTAAAGTTATATTCTAAACTTCTTAAGCAGCTAGACCACGCAGTTGAATTTCTATGATATTGAATACTGTTCTGTTGAACCCTAATTACGGCAATATATTTTCCAGCATTTACTTTCCGTGTATGAATGGCTTAATCTAGTGTAATCTAGTAATTTAGATATTTATTAACGTAACGATGTGATTAGTTTAAAATACTGCGACATTCCAATTTGTTGTGAACACAAAGGTTTGATTGTTTGATTGTAAACCCTGAGAGTAGTCACAATATTTCCACATGGCATACAGCAAAACAACCTTTGTCGGATCAGGTAGTAATATACAGGGTGTGACAATAGTAAGTGATAATACTTTAGGATGTGTATGGGTCCCCTTTATAGATTTCACTGTGAAAGTAGTAGCGCTGAATGAGCAATTTTTTTTGCAAGTTGTAAGGGCAAGCGCTCCAGCGTCACGAGTTTCCCCAAAAAAATTTTGCTCATTCAGCGCTGCTACTTTCACAGTGAACTCTATACAGGGGACCCATACACACCCTAAAGTATTATCACTTAGTTTTGTTACACTCTGTTTAAGTATACGCGAAACATGACAATTGACAAGGGCTAAGCATTTAAAAAGGATTATTTCCTATTGACCGCATAGAATTAAAACCTTTAGAAGAGGCATTCCATATAATCGTCAGCGCGAAAATGTGTCACCCTCGAAATGAGTGAGCCCACTCATCTGAGAGCAGTGTGCCTTAGGACGCGGTGACAGTCGGACGTGTTTAGTGCATTTATTACGTAAAATATGCATTGAAAGCGTGAATGAGTGAAAGAGAAAATAGTATATGCTATTACTGTAAGACAAAAGAGGACGACAATATTTTCTCGATACACATTTTGCATACGCCATCCAAACTGTAGCAATGGCTACAGTTTAAAATGCCGCTACGGCGTAGACCGTCTACGAAAAACACTAGTTTTCTTGTAGACGGCTAATGGCCGGTTTATATTATTCCAAATTAGTGCTTGATTGCACTAAATTGCATTCCAGCGCATTCTAGTACCCGTTTACATTAATCCAGTAGCAATCCAGCTCTGGATTGGATTACTGGATAAGAATAACGTTAGGTAAATTATGCCACGTGTGAAAACGCGAGTTTAACATTTTTTTCCTATCCTAAGAATAGGTTAAGAAGAGAATAGGTTTTGTTCTACTTTTTATATTGATACCTACTAGAAATATTTTGTGGCAAAACAATGTTGCCGGGTCAGCTATTATTTTATAATAAAATAACACCCGCAACTCCGTTGCGCAAAAACTCGTTTATCGCGCGGGAACCGCACATTTTTCCGGAACAAAAAGTCTCCTATGTCCTTTCCCGGGACTCAAAGTATCTCCATACCAAATTTCAATAAAATCGGTTCAGCGGCTTGGGCGTGAAGAGGTAACAAACAGACAAACAGACACACTTTCGCATTAATAATATTACTAGCGTCTAGCTGTCCCGACAAACGTTGTTTTGCCAAATTAAGTATTTCGCCCATATTATTTTATTGTAGTGACTAAATAAATATGGCACAAACAATGGTCGTCGTCAGCCTCGAGTTGTAATAATTTACTATCATTTATTCAACAAATGCGCTTATCAATATAAAATGTAGCCAGTAGCCGATTCTCAGACCTACTGAATATGCATATAAAATTTGGTGAAAATCAGTAAAGCCGTTTCGGAGGAGTACGGTAACTAACATTGTGACACGAGAATTTTATATAATACTAGACATTCCGCACGGCTTCGCCCGCGTACATTAGATATTTCACAGACAAATCAGTCTCCAAAAAATAGCCTATGATCCTTCACGTGGTCTACTTCTTATCTGACTCAAATAACTGAAAAATTGCTCTAATAGTTCGTGAGATAATCCCTTCAAATAATTTCCCCCGTTTTTTCCACATTTTCTTCTATTTCTTCGCTCCTATAAGTCTTAGCGTGATAAAATATAGCCTATAGGTTTCCTAGATAAATGGGCTATCTAACACTGAAAGAATTTTTCAAATCGAACCAGTAGTTCTTGAGATTAGCGCGTTCAAATAAGCCCTTTCAAATAATTTGCCCCCGTTTTTTCCACATTTTCCTCTATTTCTTCGCTCCTATTAGTCTTAGCGTGATAAAATATAGCCTATAGCCTTCCTCGATAAATGGACTATCTAACACTGAAAGAATTTTTCAAATCGGACCGGTAGTTCCTGAGATTAGCGCGTTCAAACAAACAAACAAACAAACAAACTAACAAACTCTTCCGCTTTATAATATTAAGTATAGTATAGATAAGATAAATATTTACTTATATAATGCTACGCCAAATTGAAATTAAATGATTATTTTATATTTCGGCAAAATAATATTCCCGGCGGGTAGTATAATTATTTTCCCCATAGCCCCACGTACCTGCGGTGTGCCGTTATATGTGGCATTCATTTTTATAGTAATTATCCGGCAGTCCACGAGCCGGGACATTCCCTCACGCCGCCAGCCCGGGAATGACGAGTTCTTAATTAAATTAAGTAGATCATTTAGTATAATTAATAATAATATGTTCTAATGTTTAGAATCTTAGGGAATGTCCGCACTGCGAATTTTAATCGCGCGGATTTTTATTCGCACATCACACATTGAATCTTATGAGAGTATATCCGCAGTTGCGGTAAAAAATTCGCGGTAATTTTTTACGAAACACAAGGAAAATAATTCGCGAGAATAAAAAACACTCGATTAAAATTCGCAGTACGGACACTCCCTTAGTTTATTGTTAAATTGTGTATGTTAATGTGTGTGTCTCTGCTTTTAAATCGACATGAAGTAATTTTCACTCAACAACAGCGAAGACAAAGGGGAATGATTTAAGTGAATATACTATTGGAGATATACAGGGTGTAACAAAACTAAGTTGATGAAACTTAAGTGATGATACTACATACAGTGTTCCTTGTAGAGAGTTCACTGTGAAAGTAGCAGCGCTGAAAGACCAAATATTTTTTCACTTTTGTATGGGGAAATTCGTGACGCTGGGGCGCTTGCCCATACAAAAGTGAAAAAAAAATTGATCTTTCAGCGCTGCTACTTTAACAGTGAACTCTCTACAAGTAACACGTGTACACCCTAAAGTATTATTACTTAGTTTTGTTATGCACATACATATTATACATCCTGTATAATAATTATGTATGTGCGTTTGTACTTCATATCGGCTAAAATACTGGCCCAATTTTAACAAATGAGGTATCAAAAGATTAGTAATGATACTGCAGATGACACTTTAATGACTTTTTTTTATTAATTTTCGTTATTTCTACAGAAAATTGATTTTTTTAAAACCATTACCAAATTAATTTGATTGCAATAATCTTTTTGCAATAAGCTTCTTGCAATCTCTTAACATCCACACAAAGTTAATACGTATTTATTCCTTTGACGCGAATACATACGTCCTTTAATATAATAATTAGTTTGAAGTAATGAAGACTTGTTAACAATAATTAATAAAGTGGCAGCCATTTTTAGGGTTCCGTAGCCAAATGGCAAAAAACGGAACCCTTATAGATTCGTCATGTCTGTCTGTCTGTACGTCTGTATGTCACAGCCAATTTTCTCCGAAACTATAAGAGCTATACTATTGGAACTTGGTAAGTAGATGTAGTCTGTGAACCGCATTAAGATTTTGATACAAAAATGGCAAAATTATAATAAATTTTAGGGGTCCCCATAGGTACAACTGAAACAAAAAATTTTTTTTTCACCTAACCTATGCGTGTGGGGTATCTATGGATAGGTCTTCAAAAATCAAATCGGTCTTCAATATTGAGGTTTCTAATATCATTTTTTTCTAACCAGAATAGTTTGCGAGAGAGACTCTTCCAAACTGCTTAAATGTGTCCCCCCCCCCCCTCTAACTTTTAAAGTATGATAAGTCTAAAAAAATATATAATATACTTTACTATAAAAACTACCAACGAAAATTGGTTTGAACGAAATCTAGCAAGTAGTTTTTTTATACGTCATAAATGGTAAACTTAATTTAACTTTCATTAAATCAACTGAAATATAAAAATAAATCTAAAACCTTTTGATTTCATAAAAATAAACCTTATTGCTGCTGCGGAACCCTTCATGGGCGAGTCCAACTCGCACTTAGCCGGTTTTTTTGTTTCTCGAACAGGTAATATTCCCCTATTCGTCTAATGACTAATCTGATACTTTTTCACATTTTTCCTTATTTGTTTGAAGGCTTTGAAACATATTACTCTGTTCGCTACATTTTTGTTACGAAAATATTCCAACGGGGAATTATTTTTACGAAAATAATAAATTAAAGTATTTCATTAATTTCGGTAGCAAAGATTTTTTTAAATTTTACCTGGAATTCTATTTTTTTGGGCATCGTGCTATAAAATAGGGTTGCCAGTTGCGACTGTTTCTAAGGAATAAAAAATTAGAATAATTTTCACCTTCTATTCGGGGAAACTGGAATGGAATTTTTGATAAAATTTGGAATTCTTCAGTGTCATTTAACACCTTAGGGTCAATTCAGACCGCAACGCGACGGGTAGATGAATTTTTAAAGTACTGAATTGACAGATTTAAATTGCGTGCAGCGTGAGACGTCATGCAAATCTGTCAAATCCATACAAATTTAGAAATGCATCTACGCGTCGCGTTGCGTTGCGGTCTGAATTGACCCTTAGACGTTGAATTTGGGAAATTAGAGCGCTAACCTAACCTAATTAAGTTCAAATTTTACAGCGTCCATATCCATACTAATATCACTTACTCTTACTGATATTATAAATGCGAAAGTCTGTCTGTCTGTCTCTCTATTGCGTCTTCACGCCCAAAGCGTTGAACTGATTTTGATGGGTATGAGGATACTTTTGAGTCCCAGGAAAGGACGAAGGTTACTTTTTATCACGGAAAAATGTACGGTTCCTGCGCGATAAGCGAATTTTGGCGCAATGGAGTTGCGGGCGTCATCTAGTTTAGCTGTAAAATAAAATTTTAGCTGTATAATTATAAGGTTAACAAAACGGCAAGCCTAACCTAGTTAGCCGTAAATTTGTTTACAGCTAGGCGTTAAAGTTTGGTTTAAACTTTGGAGGATCATGTGCTTGCTGTGTTCAGCCACAAACCACCTTGATTTAAATGTGCTTAAACGGACAAAATAAGATGATAAACAGTGTTTATTATCTACATATTATGTTATATAGATCTTACTTATATGATTACCTGTTGTAAATTTATAAGTGTATGTAATCAATTATTGTTGTTATATATTATTATTATGGAATGTATGGAATATGTAACATCTAAGACTACATTTACATAAAAATGTTTTAATTATTGTTATTAACTTTAAGCGGCCCAGTACGCGCTTCGCTACGTATAAGGGTCGATTCAGACAGCAACGCGACGCGTAGATGCATTTCTAAAGTATGGATTTGACAGACTTAAATTGCGTGAGACGTTTTGTATTGAATTGATGCCAATCTATCAATTCAATACAAATTTAGAAATGCATCTATGCGTCGCGACTCGCGTTGCGGTCTGAATTAACCATAAAGATTAATTAAAAAAAATGGAACTTGTTTGTACTGTGTGATTTACTCTACAACTTCACAAACTATCAAACTTTAGCTTTTATAGGTCTACCAGGATCTAAAGGCAAAATTTAGAAAATAAATTGACTCTAGCAATACCGGGGTAATTGGAATAAAACATTTTGATCCTTTTTTTTTTCTTATAGCGGCTGATTCTGTGTGTGAAACATGCAAATGTATAAATTTATCCAAAGATCAAGGATATTTTTGAAAATCTGCCGTCAAAATTTGCCATCAGATTCTGGTACACCTATAGTAATAATATAACACCAAAAATCTCGATATCCACCTGCATATCGAGATTTTTGTTCGTAGTAATTATTTGTATAGTAATATGGCAGCATTGAAGAGAGATTCAACAATGAAATACGTTTTGAAAAAGATTTTTATTACAGATTTTGATTCGGTAATTTAGATTAACTAGAGATCGCCCAATGGTCGAAATTCGACCTCAAATAAAAAATTAAATTAAAAGTTTCAAATTTAGACGCTTTTCTATTGATATTTTAACGTGGGAGAGCCATGCTTCGGCACGAATGGGCCGGCTCGACCGGAGAAATACCACGTTCTCATAGAAAACCGGCGTGAAACAGCGCTTGCGCTGTGTTTCGCCGAGTGAGTGAGTTTACCGGAGGCCCAATCCCCTACCCTCTATTCCCTTCCTTTCCCTCCCCTATTCTCTTCTCTTCCCATCCCTACCCTCCCTATTCCCTACCCTCTCTATTACCCTATTCCCCCTTAAAAGGCCGGCAACGCACCTGCAGCTCTTCTGATGCTGCGAGTGTCCATGGGCGACGGAAGTTGCTTTCCATCAGGTGACCCGTTTGCTCATTTGCCCCCTTATTTCATAAAAAAAAAAACATTGACTTTATTATTTTTTAGACATAATTCCTGCGACAGCCTCAGATTAATAAAGTCTAATGATTACAGACTGGCCGTGTAATAATTGTCTAACAGTATTTAAAATTCAATAAAAAAAAGCTTAACCTTTTTTCAATTTGACAAGGAACATAATGACCAATGACGACAATATGTCAAATTGAAGAAGGGACAGTAAAATACTATCAAAACATGAGAAATGGCTTCGGCCTGATGAAAAAACTTATTTCATATTATTGATATCGAAGAATTGGCTTCGGCCTGATGAAAACTCTATTTCAGATGGTTAATATAAAAGAATTGGCTTCGGCCTTCACTATCATTCATTAAATAGAGAAAACATAGAAATGGCTGTATGGGCAACGCTCCCTTTGCCTGTCCCGACCGGGACGAATTAACAAAAAAAAAAAAAAATTAATTTGACAACAGACTTCAACCATAAATCAAAGAGTGTATAGGCTTGTCAATCAAAATCTCCTAGTGTGTGTGATGTAGTGTGTGTAATGTTTTATTTGTTTAAAAAATGTATGATAAAATAAATATTAGCTCGATGCACTCCTTCACTATATAAACTATAACTGTGCAAAATTTCAATCAACTACGTTTCCGCATTTTTCGTCAAAAGGGATCCAAAGTTTTTCGCTCGCGTATAAATATAGATAAATATCTTATTATGCTTCATTTCTTTTTTAGTAGTTTTCGCTTTTCATCTTTCTCGATTATACTAAGACTTGTTAATGTTAACAATAAACAAAATATCTCGTGATCTTTTTTATTACATTAATATACAGGCTGTAACAAAACTGAGTGTACTAAGTATATTATACTTTCGATTACTATGTTAAGACTTGCAATAAACAAAATATAGCTCCTGATTTTTTTTTTGATTACATTAATATTATATTATTGTTGTATATATACTCTCAGGCAAAACACTTTCCCGAAAAACCTACATTTCCTGTAAAAGTACTTTTCCCTCGCGTATCGGGGGCCGAGCTCAGTGTAGTGTCGGGCGGCGCGCGGGACGCACGATGCGGCCGCTCCTGCTACTATACTTCGCGACGTTGGTGCGGTGTGACAGTGAAGTGAGGCTCCGGCACTCCAGGACCCTCATCCGGCATGGCCGCTCCAGGGTCTTCGCCAGGCCCCACCGGGCGAGGGAGTTCGCGAGAATCGAGGCGGAGACGAACAGCGAGTTAGGTAGTATTTTTTTTGATGTTGTGGACCTGGCCTACTATTATTTCGGAAAACTAGAATAAGGAATTTCGAAGAACTAGAATTAATTTTTTTTTGTGATTTGTATGGGCGAGCGCCCGAGCGTCATGAATTTTCCCATACAAAGTAAAAAAAGTTACTCTTTCAGCGCTGATATTTTCACAGTGAACTACCCATACATACCCTAAAGTATTATCACTTAAGTTTTGTTACACCCTGTATTACGAATAAGAATAATAAAAACGCTTATTATTATAATTACTGCTGTTACTCTAAGGTACTAAATTTAAATTTCCCGGTATGGTTTAAGATCTTTGGGTCTGATTACAAATGTTTAAACAAGTTCGTAACTCATGAGGAGTTTTTGGGACTTAGTAATTCTGAGGCAATTAATATTTTCCTATATTGGCAAAAAATATTGTTAATTTTTATTCATAAACAAGTATATTTTTTTTAATCTGGTAATTTTTTTCTTATTATAGTCAAGACCTAGCAAAGATATAGATTAAGCTAGTATAGCTACTTATTTCTTGGCAATATCCATGGAAAAATATTAGGGTCTCTTAATAGTTTCGATTCGATAGCACATTACAAGTTAGAAGTTACTTCTTTAAGAAGAGTTTGATTAGTATTGATTAAAAGTTAAATTAAGTTTCAAAAAGTTTTGGCGTAATCGATTGACTTCTATAGGAGCAATTATTACTTGATTTAGTATTAATGATATTATAAATCTAACCTGCGTACTTTTGTAAAGTCTGCGCTGGGAACATTTTGTATAACGTTAATTTTTCGCATACAATTAAAATTTTAAGTTTACCACCATAGCAAAAAACTTGGAAATTATTATGTCAAATTACATTAATCGTTGCCCGCCATTTCGTTCATTTTGCTGAGATAAAAACTAAGCTTATGTCCTTTCTAGTCTAATCGACAAGTTGAAAATGGTACAAAATAGATATACTGCTCTTAAAATTATGTGCGATAGCTCATTGGATCCGGAATGACGCCTAGAAAAATGTGCCAAGCGTGTATAAGCACATAAAACATTGCAAAAGTTATAAACAATTAAAGATGAACAAAAAATTGCATTTAGTTTTTTGCCAATATTTCATAAACTATTAATATTTAAGAAATTTCAAAACAAGATTCTGAAAGAAGAGGAAATTTCCAATAAAAAAAAAATCTCAACTCCTGGAACTCTATCTCCATTAGTTATAATTTTAATTTAACGCTGAAAAAAGGTCTGCGCGTTTTTAGGTTGCACGCGTGGCGTCAAAAGCGAGTACGACACATTAAATGATCAAAAAAATGTGATGAATTTTGAACACTATAAATAACTTACTCCCGTTGGAAATTTTACTTAGAGTTAATTTTTCAACAAGTTAAACAATTGCTAACTAACAAAATTTTCACGAACTACCGTCTTAATTGTAAGTGAAAAAAAATGTTTAAATAATGGTCGTAAAAAATTTTCGCTGTGTTCACGCTGAACACTTGAATGATAGAAAATTAGTATTCAAGTATTATATTAATGTCCTCACTTTGAAACGGGATAAACAGCATACTTCATGTTATTCCGGACATACTAATTTTGTAATGTTATTTTTGCACAAGTCGATTTTCACATAAAACTCTACAGTTTCAACTGACCATCAGCTCTAGTAAGTATGATCTTATAATATGTAATTATAGGTTATATTATAATTGGACTCTGTTAAGCATTTTTTATTTTGTATATCATGTCACAAAAAAATAGGTATTGAGTTGTGAATGCAGTCATGTTCTTTTTGATCATTAAGGAACAAGACTTTATTCATAACTCAACACGAATTTTTGTGGGTTAATACGCAAATGTTAATATATGAATCCAATCTTGTCTCTTCTTTGTCTGTTACGATAGAAAAGCTAATTAAGGAACGACAAAATTGAAAACAGTCATATTCTGGATCATTGGCATAAAGTAGAATATTTTTGAACTACAATAAGCTTTGTTTCTAAGTTTTGCAAACACGCGACGCCGAAGACAAGCAATGGAATTTCTGATTTTACGTATGGAATATTTGGCGGATAACACAGGCCAATAAAATTGAAAAAAAAAAAATTGGTGCCAGCAAACTAATAGTAGTTTCTATTTAAAGAGTTTTGTGTGCGCAATAAATGTTTCTAAGAAGTTCTCTTTCCATCGGCTCAGGTTTTAAAGATATTTCATTTCAAAATTTCAAATCTCGCATTTTAGCACATTTCAGAATCACACTGCAGTTGAAAGTATTCATTAATTTCATTAGTTTTAATAATGTATGCCAGAGTAATACACTTCTTATTGAGAATTTAACTTGTTTCAATGGGATTATGACTAATTTTTCCAATGAAGATGGTTTTAAAATGTTACTTATACTATGTAGAGAAACAATATAGTTTTCAACTGGTTAAATAGTAAATTTAAATAAAATTTACTAAGCATATTTTACCAGAACTCATGAAAACAAATTGTTCCAGCAGTTGTAAAATGATTCTGAAATAGACTAGAATATAAGATTTTTGAAACTTTGGAATAGAATATCATCAAAAACCTGAGCTGATAGAAATAAAAATTTCTTAGACACAAAGGCACAAAGTTCTTTCACGTACAGCTTCTAGTTTTCAGGCACCAAAACTACTGTTGGCCTGTGTAATACTCCACACATAGACACAGCGTAAGTACCGAACTTAGTAAGTACCGAACCGCTTACTTGACCGAAATTAGACTACCAAAATAAGGAAACGTAATAATTGACATCTTCATCAATAGAAATGGCACTGTAGGCGTAATCTTGCCGAACTTCTGTCGCATAGCTTTAGAATCGTGAGTTTACACATTTAATAAATTATGCATGAATTGTGAATCATGATGCCGTGTCGTGTTGTAAGTTTTAAAAACAAAATCAAACATATTCCGATCAATGGGTGTTCGTTCGTTCCCACACCAAAAAATTATATTTTAATAACTGTATTTTAAAAAGATAAAACCGACTTCAAAAATTGTACGTAATTGATAATTAAAACTCCCTATCTCCAAAACTACTGAACCGATTTTGATGAAACTTGCACTATTCACTAAGTTGAACAATACCTAGTACAACAAAAAAATAATTACTGAAATCGGAATGGTAGTTCCAGAGATATGCGAATACAAACATAAAAACATACATACATACATACATACATACATACATACATACATACATACATACTTGTTCAGACGTTGATATAGACTAACATATACGAAAATTGGGCAGTTCTGGAAATATTACATACATACGCGTCGAATTGATAACCTCCTTTTTTGAAGTCGGTTAAAAATACAAAAAAGCACTCTTTTTCATTCATTTATTTTCAAAAATTTTAACAAATTATTGCATTGTCATTGGTTCGTGATACGTATGCAAACTTTCCAATTAATTGGACTACTGGACATAGGCAAAAATCGTGCTCAAAGATTCCGTTACATACATACAGCCCAAGCTAATAAAAGCATGTAAAAAAGAATAAAGTATAAACATCTCCTAATGCGATATTTAACAACTTCTTAAAAGGAATGTTTAAAATCAAACACACTTCTTATTCCCTTAAGGTTTTCCCTAAAACTTGTAGATGTGTAATGTAGAACCGTTGTATGTGTGTTCCCGCGGGCAGAGTTCGGGGTAGTTCGGGATTAGGGTTGCCAGGTCGCCAAACCGAAAAACCGGACAAACCTTGGAAGGTTCATCCGGACCCCATCCGGACATTTGTATGAAAAGGCCGGTCTGCTATTGTGGACTTGGCAACAGAACAACTTTTGGTATATCGATAGGTTCGCACGTAAAATTTTCTGTTATATAGGAATTAGGATGTATACTAGTAGGATATTATATATGCAAGGCTCTACAAAAGCCGGACTACCTATAAAGGCCGGACACGCCATCAAAAAGCTAGATGGTGTCCGACTTTATCCGGACGCCTGGAAACCCTATTCGGGATCGCATAATATGGTATAACGAAAACAAAATATGAATCGAAATGTATCTGAAGTTTAGGATAACTTTTCAGTTATTTGAAATGCTAAGTGTTTTAAATAACTTTAGTAACTCTCGTAAACCAACGGGGGTTTAGTAAATAAATGACTGAAGCAACAAGAAATGACGAATGAGCGAAGAAAGAATCGAGAGGTCAGGCGAGGGATCGACTTTTACACGCCCACCTGATGCATGGATCTTGATCGTATTATATTTTTAGGATAACTTTATAGTTGAGACTAGATGTCGCCTGCAACCCCGTTGCGCCTAAATTCGTTTATCGTGCGGAAAAAGTATACTATTCCAGGATAAAAAGTATTCTATGGCCTTTCCCGGGACACGAAGTATCTCCATACCAAATTTCAGCTAAATCGGTTCAGGGATTGGACCGTTAAGAGGTTACAGACATACAGACAGACAGACACACTTTCACATTTATAATGTTAAGTATGGAAGTGTGGATAGGTATATTAGTAAAATTCAATATTTTGCTCAATTCGCATAAGCATGGACATTGGACAAGACACATTTATCGACTTTTTTAAGTCAGAAAATCAGCCTGCACTATCCTAACTAAACAGCAACAACATTTTTGCTGTTTGAATCCAAGACAGAGCTCTCAAATCTGTTTGGCTCTCAAGCCGAGATCTGCACAACGAGAGCACGGAGATGCCAATAAAATAATGGCAATACTTACTTCAATCTCGACGCACATGTTATCCGAAAAGAGTGCCTCTATTTGACTGTTTGCTTTATAAATCGCGGCTACATAACTTTAATATTACTTACAGCCGCATAAGTCAAATCTTACATAGCGTTTGTGCTACCCGGAAGACATTTAACCAAACATTTTGTAGCTTGGGGTGCTATAAGTACCTTCAGATAAATTGATTCGTTGACAGATGGTGGACCTATATTATTTGGTCGGGTACGTCATGACCTTTGCCCGACCAAATAAAGAAGCTCCGCCATCAGCCTATGAATCAAATATCAATTTCTCTGATGGTAAAGGACCCTTCGCTACAAAAACAGGAAGGGAGTATTAGGGCCTTTCCCAGAACCGTCCTTCGCAAAACGCGTGTGTCGACCTTTATGATAACTAAATAGGATTTAGCGTGGACAAGTGTTTACGTTTCCTTTGAGTGTTGTTCATTGTTGACAAATACACAAAATACATTAATCTGATAAAAAATAGATCTTATTTTTTTATCCGACTAGGACGAAGCCATTGTAAGGGGTTTTGGCAGTCTTTGTTTAGTCTTCGTTAGTAAAAAAGCATATTTTTATTTTGTACCAACTTGTGTAACTTTAAATAGTCTTTTTATTAGTATAATATTTTGTATACATTTAAAAAGCAAATCGTATATTTTGTGCGATACCTAGTGCCCAGATTTAAAATTGATTCGGCTTATGGCGCACTTGTAATAACTTGTAAAAACTATGTTTAATAATGTTAATATAAAAAAATATGTATGTATGTTACGTAGCGGTCAAACTACTAGCCCGATTTTAATAAAGTGGAGTGATGATGCTAGTGACATAAATATGCAATGCGTTTTGTACTACCTGATTTTGTATTTGCTGCAAAGTCGGCTATAAAAATAATAATATAGGTACGTCGAAATATGCTATAACGTATTAATCCTACAGAAAAATCTTCATACAAAAGTTTTTCTCCATATTATCAAACCAAAATGGTTAAAATGGCCCATGAGCGACACCAAAGTGGGCTGTTTAGTTGACCGCGCTTTTTGGCTGCCAAATCTCTGACTTAGTAAACTATGCCAGCTCACAAAATAATATTATATTGTCCGGCTTCCAAGGATTGGATGAAAACTTATGGCGCTTTTCCTGTCATCCACGCGTGGATTACACGCATAGCAGGAAAACCGAACGCGAGAAAAACTCTGCGCTTAGCGGGCCCCTAGACGATCAATTTCATTGTGCAATATAATTGACCGTCTAGGGTTAATATTAAACGCGCCCGCCTTTCTATCAATCTTATTGTCAAATAAGTTGTTCAATATTATTGTAGGTCTAGGGGACCGCTTTTATCACGGCTATCACGAAATCAACCAAATCGTATTACATTCTATTGTATGTTTTTCCAATGCTTTTAAATTTCGATCAAAATTCCGCGCAGTAAGGACCGAGTCCAAAGGTGACTTTCCGATCTTTACCGCAAGCGACAAAAATTGAAAAAAATGCCACTTTATCACTTAGCCACTTAGGTCTTAGGCTATGGTTTCATTTTCTACCGATATTGGTCTAACGCGAACGACCCATTCCGCCGATGCTTTACAGTAATGGCGTAGAGCAAAATGAAACCTATAGCCTAGAGCAGGGGTTCCCAAAGTGTGCGTTGCGGCGCCATGCACCCGTAGCATGGCTACAGTAGAAATACGAAAGTATAGACAAACAGCGGAGATAAACTGAAGGTGCCATTCCGATCTTTACCGCGGCTAGCCGCGATCGACAAAAATTCAATTAAAATACCACTTTATGACATAGACAATAGTCTACGTCATAAAGTAGGATTTTATTTGAATTTTTAGGACCATAGTCTATGTCATAAAGTGGCATTATATTTGATTTTTTATCGATCGCGGCTAGCCGCGATAAAGATCGGAACGGCACCTTCAGTTTATCTCCGCTGTTTGTCTATACTTTCGTATTTCCACTGTAGCCGTGCTACGGGTGCTGGTGCGCCGTGGAAAGACAAGAGGGGCGCCGTGTGTCAATCCTCCATCATTATCCGAAACCACAAATATATATTATAAAATAAAATTATAATATTAATTATTTAAAGCAGGCAGATGATTAAATATTTGTTTATTATTATTTACCTGCTTAACCTAACTATAATCATTACAGGTGTTTATTTATGTATCTTTTTGTAATAGCTAAGTAGAGTAGGGCGCCGTGACAAAATATTGTGACGTGTTAGTGCGCCACAGGCTGAAAAAGATTGGGAACCCCTGGCCTAGAGAATTAAAAATAAAGCCTACTAGATGACGAACATAACTCCGTTACGCAAAAGTTCGTTTATCGTTCGTTCGTACAGACAGAGAGACAGACAGACACACTTTGGCATTTATAATATTAGTAGGTAAGTAAGTATCATCCTAGCCTATGTCATATTAAAGTGGCATTTTATTTCAATTTTTCTCCGTCGCGGTCTCTCGCCGACGCCCGACGTTGATCGGAATGGTACCTTAACTTTGCGTACAAAAAACTTTCATCAAATCAACACGTCAGACCTTTTCAGTTGTCATTTTGAACAAAACAAGTGATGAATCAAACAGAAATATTTTTACCGGAGGCGGACACAAAAGGTTTTGTTCCCTATTGATTGTAAATTGCCTTCGCCATGACATTTGTTATCGGCGCTTTAAATCGGACGGCAATTAAAGATATTTATGAAAATATATAAATAAATGCAACCTGAATGTGACTGAGATTCAAGCCATGCCCATTGCTCGGAGACTAGGGGACATCTTAATATATAATATAAATTGGTCACTCTTAAGCATTAGTGTCCTAACCAGGGTTGCCAGGTCTTTTTAAAATAAATACCGAACAGCAAACAAAAAATCGGCCAAGTGCGAGTCGGACTCACGCACGAAGGGTACCGTACCATTATAGAGCAAAAATAGGCCAAAAATTATGTTTTTTGTATGAGAGCCCCCTTTTAAAAATATATTTTATTTTATATTTTATATTAAATTATTGAATTATTGATTATTAAAGTACATAATATATAATTAAGGCTACATTACTGATATAGAACAATAAATACCAAAAAATCACGTTTGTTGTATGGGAGCCCCCTGTTAAATATTAATTTTATTTTGTTTTTAGTATTTGTTGTTGTAGCGGCAACAGATATACACAATCTGTGAAAATTTTAGAAGTCTAGCTATAGCGGTTCTTGAGATACAGCTTGGAGACAAACAGACGGACAGACAATGAAGTTTTAGTAATACCTCTAGGGGGTCTAGGGTGAAGGGTCCCGTTTTTACCCTTTGGGTACGGTATGGAACCCTAAAAAAGAGTTATAATAATTTATTTAAGTACATATATTATTAACTTAAAATACAAAGAATCATTACACAAGAGCAACTAGCTAACCTAATTACTAGTAAAAATTATATTTTTTCTTCTGCTTCCAATGTCTTATTTGCTTTAACTGCTCCATGCATTTCGCGACATATCGCGACTGAAATTACACCGGATACATAATTCAGCCTTCACCATGTCCACACTTAATTTATTACGGTTGTCGCACAGACTAATTAAGTAAGCTGATTGCGTCAAATCTGACAATTGAATCGGTTATTAGGGAGACAAAATAATCAAAACAATACCGAACCGCCGATACTTCGGTATTTTTGTCATACCGAACACCGAACACGGTGCTAAAATACCGAACCGTTCGGTAAAATACCGAACACCTGGCAACCCTGGTCCTAACCCACAATTTTTTTGTTGTTAAATTTTGAATGCAGTCTTGTTCTAAATCATCTAAAGAACATAAAGCCACCATTCCACCGCGGCGCACGCTGTGCACGGCCACGCGGCGCACGGATTTATTAGTTTGACTACGTGGGTCAACGTTTCCACTGCAGGCTGCAGCACACGCTATGCACACGGCCACGACTATGTACAACTGTAGCGCAGCACAGTTTTGAATACTATGTACACGCTTACGTGTATCCCGTGCACAGCATGCGTAGCGTGGCCAGCGTTGAGCTACGTGTGCACCGTATTCGAGCACGCTACGTGAGTCAATTCGTGCGTAGCGTGTCCGTGGGTTGCAGTGGACACAGTCACATATATTTTCTTACAAAGCGAAGCTTGACGCACGTGCGTAGTCTCTCCGTGCGCTGCGGTGGATTGGCGGCTTAGCTGCATTCATAACTCAATACGTAATTTTTTGTGGGTTAGTACACGAATGCTTAACAGCGTCCAATTAGAGATGTGCCGATCATGACTTTGGCTGACTAGCCGACTAGCCGATTAGTCGGTTGCAAAGAAGCCGACTAATCGGCTGATTAGTCGGCCAAGCCGATCATGGTTTCGGAAGTTTCACTAACGCTTTTTCTTTCTGCGAAGGTGTAGGATCGTGTTATGTTTACTTCGCGTACTTACGTTACATTTTTTTTGTTTTTATGATACAGTTGACGGTTTTCAGGAAATATAATTTCATGTGTAACAGGCAATCTTGATTTAAAAATTAATACTTAATTTGTTGTTTAAAAAAATATATTATTAAAAATGTTTTCTTTAGTTGCAAGTAATTTCAAAAACACTTAATTTAAATTCAAAATGTGAGACTGTGAGTAAGACTGATTGAGTGTGATGACTGATGAACACATTATAAATAATCAAGGTTTTTCTTTAATGTAATTCCAATAATAGCAAAAAATTAAAAAGCCGGATAGTCGGCGCTTTTTGCCGACTATTCGCCGACTAAGAAAGTGGCCGAATAGTCGGCTTTACCAACTAGTCGGCGACTAGTCGGCACATCTCTAATATAAATCTTCTGTACGAGTGTTTGTAATTGAACTCCTTCTAAACAGCTGGACTGAATCTGATGAATTTTTTTGTGTGTATTCAAGGGGGTATGATAATAGTTTAGGTTCACAATCCGGCTTAAAAAATTCCGTAGTTAGAAAATTTAAGAATTCCTTACCACCGTATATAATTATATCATTACACTATTGATAATGTAAATTTCATAGATATGACGGAACATCGTCCGTCGGGCTCGATAGTGTTCCCCCCTCCTAAAACCTCCTAAAATCTATGTAATAACTAATCAGTAATCACTATGTGTGTCTTTTATTTCGACGCTGTATTTGCAAAATTGCAGGCTGCGACCGCGCCTGCTTCGATTTATTAGATAACTAGATGACGCCCGCAACATCGTTGCGCCAAAATTCGTTTATCGCGCGGGAACCGTACATTTTTCCGGGATAAAAAGTATCCTATGTCCTTTCCCGGGACTCAAAGTATCCCCATACCAAATTTCAGCAAAATCGGTTCAGCGGTTTAGGCGTGAAGAGGTAACAGACAGACAGACAGACACACTTTCGCATTTATAATATTAGTCCATAGATAATATTGCAATTTACCATGCTAATAATATGCTTATGCATGACATACTACTGACTCTTTACTTCTTTTTAGGGTTCCGTACCCAAAGGGTAAAAACGGGACACTATTACTAAGACTTCGATATCTGTCCGTCTGTCTATCCATCTGCCTGTCCGTCTGTCTGTCCGTCTGTCTGTTCGTCTGTCTTTCTCCAGGCTGTATCTCATGAACCGCTATAGCTAGACTTCTGAAATTTTCACAGATTGTGTATATGTGTTGCCGCTATAACAACAAATACTAAAAACAAAATAAAATTAATATTTTAAGTGGACTCCCATACAACAAACGTGATTTTTTTTATTTTTTTTGCTCGATATCAATATTGGCCAAAGATAGGCACAGGCACAGTGTAATGTTCACAAAATACTCAGTTGTACTTATACTTTAATAATTAGTAATAAAATAAAATTAAACTAAATAATTAAGAGGGGCTGCCATACAAAATAGTAAATACACAATTTTTGGGCTATTTTTGCTCAATAACCTTTCGTGCGCGAGTCCTACTCGCACTTGGGCGATTCTTTAAATAACTTTTAAAGTTAGTTAAAAACCTACTGCGTATTGATAGCTACAAATTCCTAAGACATTCGCACATGCTTTTAATCTGGGGACACGGTAGTGTCCCCGCCGAGACGAGCCAAGCGAAGCGCAAGGGTATTACCTACCTTTTCTCGAAGTGTTTCTTATTAAGACTTATTAAGCATACAAAGTCTCAATTGAACAACTCTAATACTTTAGATTTTATAGATATCTAAAATACGCCGATTTCGTCACTGACACACTGATGGTCATCAAAATGTTTGGCTACTTCCTGAAGTGCTAGAAAGCCGAAATTTGGTATGTAATCTAAGTTTAGTGTAAAAACAACAAAAAATTCATAAACTTGTGATTTTCGCCCCCCATCCCCTAAAATTGGGGGGTGGAAGTTGACCCTCATATAGTTGGTTTCCAATATAGCAGATAGTTCATATTCTCAGGATATGATGTCAATAATAGATTTTTTAAACATACAAAGTCTCAATTGAATAAGTCTAATACTTTAGATTTTATTGATATCTAAAATACTTACGCCGAAATTTGGTTACGCCGTAAAATAAGTTTAGTAGGGGTAATGGAAGTTTAAATATGAGACTTTCACCAATCTTATGAATTAGGATATAAAAGTTTACACGGGATAGACATTAACTAAAAACCTCTTAATTAAAAATAAAAAAATTAAAACTAAAAAGACTGCCTAGCAAGTGGCAACTTACAAAAAGGACTGAAATCCCACCAAAAACATTTCATGTAAAATGTTACCTCGACGACCACAAAAGCAGGCCTGTCCCACTTGCGCGTGTAGGTATCGAAATGTAAGTACCCCTTTAAAGGGGCAGATCACTAGGGACTCACAAGCGAGCGGTGACGCACGCGCAATATTTTTTCGTCGCATATATCTACGTACTGATTTAACCGCTGTGACAGAATCGTTATTAATCTGATAAATATGAACAATTGAAAAAAGGTTAAAGAAATATTTCAATAAGGTAATTTAAGACTTTAAAATACAAAAAAAAAAAGGTAAAAAAATACAAAAACATAGCAAATAAACCAATTTGTTACAAACAAACCACATACTACACAGAAATAAACACAAGTTACTATGTTTAAGTTGTAAAAAATTCCAAACCAGCTCCTGCACTATAATCGAATATAAAACTATTATAAAATATAGGTTGGGTTACTAAAATTTGATTATTGCTATAAAAAAGTTTGCTATTAGTAGCTATAGTAATTAAAAGAAGATTATTTTATTTTCTAAAAGGTGACAATCTTGATTTCGTTAGAAAGGGTACCTCTTACGCGATAGAAAGAGAGCGCACATGTAGGTAAATATATTTGTAGGCACCTAGCACTGCGCGGTCGGAATTTAAACTTTATAGTATCGTAGCATGAGTCGTTATTTCTTTAAACGGGTTCCGCGAGTGGGAATTCTGTTGGTACTACTAATATATATTCTGTGACAAAAGGTTTGCCCTGTGAAAAAGACATCAGATCTGATGTGGAGCCAAGCTTCTGAATATACACAGCCTAAATCTATCGACCCTAACTCCAACAAATTCTACATATCAGTAAGTATGTGTGGCTTGGCTGTTTCGTTACTTACTTTAGATCAGAAACTAAATATTCGTCTAACCTCCACGACGGTAGCGAAACAGCGAAGCCATACATACTTTCTGATATGTAGAATTTGTTGGAGTTAGGGTCGATAGAGATAGGCCGTGTATATTCAGAAGTTTGGCTCCACATTAGATCTGATGTCTTTTTCACAGGGCAAACCTTTTGTGGTCGTCGAGGTAACATTTTACATGAAATGTTTTTGGTGGGATTAAGAATTCTTAAATAAATCTGAAATAGATGACCTATCTATAAAAAAGAAAATTGTCAAAACCATTAGCTAATCGGATTTATTGTGTAATGATGTACGCACAGGGTTCTGCAGCTTATCGCATACACCATGTATCTGATATTTCACCTTTGACACAATACAAAGCTTACCAGTATGTATATGTATTGTGTCGTATTTCTCTTTTTATGTTAAATGTAGGTACATTGTGTAATATTCAAAATTTTGTTGAATAAACGTTTATTTATTTTATTTATTTATTTATTTAGTACTGACACATCGAAATGCAATACGTTTTACGACGCGTTTAAAAAGTAAGGATCAAAATTCAGCTCTGTGTACCTCAAAATAAATAATGCTCAATTTATAATATGCGTCCGTGCGAACGAGCGGTTTGGCCGCTACACCGCGAGATCACAAGCAATTTTAACACGCTTTAATTAGCTTCACTTGTAAGTTGTAACTATGTAAGAAAACCTTGGAATCTTAATTTGACCCACTTCCCAGTCTTCGATTAGGATGAAATTTTGCACACGCTCTGAGTTCTGATGACAATACATGACTAGCTAAGAAACGTTATTACAAATCCAGTATGGCGGCCTCCCCAAGATGGCGGACAGACTATTTGAAATGAACCCCCATGATATGGGTATGAAATGAAAGGGTTTGCTGTCAGGAATACGAAAAAAATAGTCACGTGACTTAAATCCAACATGGCGGACATCCAAGATAGCGGATTGGCTTAGTGCGTGCTAAAAGCGTATTTTTTAGTTTTTAAACTATTAATTATTATATTGAAACTGTCGTTTATTTAAAAAGCGGCGCGGTCGCGCTTTTAGATAAATACATTTGTTTGTAATCCTGCGGTATAGCCGCCGAACCGCGCGTTCGCGCGAACGCATATAAATTATAAATATTAAATCGGGCCTAATTTGAAAGCAACAACGACACATGACTTCTGCCGACAGTCTCGAAGTACCAGTTATTCTTTAACATAAACTTAGGACATTTTCTCTGTTAATTGAACCAAAATAATAACCGAACAATACTGTCGTAGACATTATTGATCGTCAAACTGATCGTGAAAGCGTCATGTCGTTTATGGAGGAAATAATATTTAATCGACCATCAAAGTTCCAATTGCTGAGATTATAATCAGAAAATTGCGTTCTACCGCCGCTCAACTAGTCAAAAAGTTATGGTAACCAGTCAATATGTAATGGGAATACTATTAGCCAGTACTAAATGTGGTTCATCGTTATCGGCCACTGCTGAGTTTAACAAATAAGTTTAATTATCATAGAATAGTCTCAAGACACTGCGAATTGCGATGCAGTTTTGATTGGTCGCTGTTAAGCATTTGTGTATTAAACTATTAACCCAATTTTTTTTTTAATTTTGAATGCATTCTTGTTCTAAATGATCTAAAGAACATAACTGCATTCATAACTCAATACGTAATTTTTTTGTGGGTTAGTACACAAATGCTTAACACGAGTCATTCAAATTAGGAACGAGCAGACCGATAAGACAGGCGATTTATGGAATGACACAGATGGCGGCACTCATAGACATTTAATTAACTTTGATTTCGTGAAGAGTTTGTCAGAAAATGTATAAAGTTTTCATCAAAATCTTCATAAAATATTTAAAATTATTTATATATTAAGAGGGTGACTAAAGCAAAATTGATACTATTTTATTTAATTTTTATACTTGATAATAAACAACGAATTGTTTCATTTTTTAAACATAGATTTGCGAGGGTCTGTACACGATATCTTAAAATTTTTTCTATACTATAAAATAACTATAAAATGCATCTAAACACGAATAATTCATTTCTTTTCGAAACGGTGCATTCAAATGAGTCAATATTTTAATAATATAAAATTTTACTACCGAGGGATTGTACTAGCGGATTTTTAAAATGTTTGTATTTATCGAGTTATTGAGAAAAAACTAACTTGGCGATGATTCCGCGTCGTCCTTTTTCTCCTGGCATATAAAATAGGGGCGTAAGTGTGAAAAGAGAAGAACGATGTTTTATTTTTTGCTTTATTCGCCCTCTTAAATCTCTCTGAGAGCGGCCGACATGTGAAATAAAAAACTTTTTCGTTAAAGTCGAACATTTTTGATTAAAGATCAAAGACGTTGCACATCAAAACTATTCACGCAACAAATTGCGTTCGAATTAAATTTCTGAAAACTGAACCGATCGCGAGTTTGAGAGACCCCAAAAGAATTCCAAGTAATATACCAGCAGAAATAGTTAAGCGCGAGTTGAACCGAGTCTCGCTCGTCTGTGGAAATATATTATAGGAATTTTTGGAACGGACTCAGCGAAACCAACTGCAGCAAAGTATTCTGAAGAAATCGGCAATCGACCGGAAACTTTGTGAAATAGTCGATGCTCGTGACTAGGTATTCTCAGAACTGTTTCGATAGTTTTTTATATGAATAGGGTACTTAAATAGCTTGTATTCCAGAATTTGCAAAGCGAACTTAGTGAATGTTTTGGGGGTTTGACAAAACGCTTTGCTAACTAAAATAGCGTTTTATAAAGGCGTAAGTTGAATCCCATGATGATTTTAAATTAATTATTATCACTGTGTTAATATTTAATAATTTAGTATCTACTCTCAATTAAAATGGATAAACTTTTGGACTGTGAGGTTACTGTGACTAAAATAACATACCTACTACTGTACTACTACTTCGATGGCTCAGCGACCCAAAGTGGATCTTGGCCTCCGACACGAGTTAAATAACTTACAGACATTATAATCCTTCGATTAATCGCGGATTCTTGGAAATCTATTGTAATTCTATTGTTCTCGCGGCCCAAGTGGGCCTTATCGGAGTTGAAGGAATAAATATTACATTACTAACTTGCGACGGATTTCGTTTATTGCGCAGTAACCGTACATTTTCCGTATTAAAACAATCCTATTGCTTTTCCGTGACTCAAACAGAATTTCTCTAAAATCGGTTCTGCACATCGCGTAGAATAAATACACAGACAGAAAGATTTTCGAATTAATACTAAATATTGAGTATTTAATAAATAAAACGGATACTTATTTTTGTCACGCCCCACTCCGAAGGATGAATGGAAATGAACTAGTGGATTATGAAATGGAATCCATTCGGTGAATGGATAAAGTGATGAGCGTTCGTGGGCCTTGTTTAATATTTTATCTCCAGCAATAAAGTGGATGAAATTGGATCAGTGGCTGTAAGCGGACGTGACTTTTACATGATTTTCTAAATGGAAATGCGTATGGAGACACTTTAAATCTGGTTTTAAGGACGCTATCACATTTTTTCACAAATATCAGCGATTTTCAGGTACCATTTTAAACAATTAGGAGTCACACGGCGAGGATATTTTGGTTTCAAATGAAATATTATATATTCGTCTCCACGTCTACACCATAAAATTTTTATAGCCGCGTACAAAATTTTCACATAAATACGTTTTAACCATGACAATAATCGCAAAAGATAAAAAAATGGTAGGTACCAGCTGTAGGTATAGCTAAATACACTGAACTAAGGAAAACAAATATATAAAAAAATTGTTGCTTATTTAGTCCCCTGTACGAATAGCTAAATATTTTATATAAAAATAAATAACATTTCCATTCATAAGAAAAATAAGAAACGCTCTCAAATTGCTTCATACATATACGCCCTATCAAGAACGCGGAGAGCGTCGTAACCGCCACTGTACAAGGCACGCTGATATGAATGTTATTTTAATGTCCTTAACGTCGATATTCGTACTGACAGACATCCACCTGCTAATTTTTATGTGATAGCGTCCTTCACAGCTCAGAGCCAGTCCACACGGCGCGTTGCGTCAGAGTTGCGTCGACGCAGCGCTGCCGTTTGACGCATAGCCGGCTACACGGGCGCTGCGTCATTGCAGCGTTATTACGAAGCAGTCTTAGAGCGACCGCAGACTTACAATTTCAAGTTGGCCAACTAAATCGCATAGTATACCAATAGCTATAGCGACTTAAAGGAGCTCGCACATTTTTCAACTAAATTGCACAACTAAAAAATTGGAAACCAATCGTATAAGAAACGCGATTCCTTTCCGATTATCCACAATTAAAAAGTTGTCCAATTGAATTGTGATACTATACAATTTAGTTGTACGATAGTCGGCCAACTTGAAATTGTATATCTGCGGTGACCCTTAACGTCAACACCCCCTCCCGCTTCTAAGGGGCTTCCGCTTCCGGCTTTAAGAGCCAGTCCACACGGCGCGTTGCGTCAGCGTTGCGTCGACGCAGCGCTGCCGTTGCGTTGTTTTACATACAAACAACCAAAGTGTTCACACGGCGCGCTGCGTTGTCGCAACGCACACATGACGGACAGCAGCCTCCGAGACGAAGCGGGAGGGGGTGTTGACGTTAAGACTGCTTCATAATAACGCTGCGATGACGCAGCACCCGTGTGGCCGGCTATGCGTCAAACTGCAGCGCTGCGTCGACGCAACTCTGACGCAACGCGCCGTGTGGACTGGCTCTAAGGGTCATTCAGACCGCAACGCGACGCGTAGATGCATTTATTTATTTTTATGGATTTGACAGACTTCAATGAGGGTGTTTAATATTATATTTGCCACCAGGCGCTACTATGTAGCCGTGATGTAGCCTTAAGGTCTATCGTGTCAAATAGGCATATTATCGTGACACATGACAGCTATATCGTGTCATATGATAGCAGTTTGATACGATGACCCTTAGGGTCAATTCAGACCGCAACGCGACGAGGCGAGGCGAGGCGAGGCGAGGCGCGGCGCGGCATTTTGTATGGATTTTTCAATCAATCAAATCGTTTATTCACAGAATGCAGTACTTATACAACGGTGTTATCTTATCTAATTGATGCTTCCATTCTACCATTAAAATGGTGTGTGAAACTTATTAATTACATTTGACAGATTTCAATTGCATGAGACGTCTTGTGAATCTGTCAAATCCATATTTTAGAATTCATCTACGCGTTGCGTTGCGGTCTGACTCAACCCTTAGGCTACATCGCGGCTTCTGGTGGCAAATAGAATTTCAAAAACCCTCATTGTCGAAGGTGTATGCAATAGACAGCTTCTTAATAGAAAGTCTCCTAGTGCCTGGCTCCTAGTGGCAATTATGATGTGTCTTCTTTGCAGGACTAGAGCGCATTATGCAGCACAATGCTCAACGTTGAATGTTTTTTTCTACAGCAACGCTCCGCACAATCAAGCACTCTCAAACAAAGGAATCAAAGTGTTTCGTTACTTACTTCAGATCAGAAACTAAATATTCGCAATCGCATCACCTCCACGACGGCAGCGAAACGGCGAAGCCATACATTTACTGATATGTAAAAATTGTTGAAGTTAGGGTCGGTAGAGTTAGGCCGTGTAGATTCAGAAGATTGGCTCTACATGAGATCTAATATCTTTTTCACAGGGCGAACCTTATGTGGTCATCTTGGCAACATTTTACATGAATTTTTTTGGTTGGATTAAACATTAGCACACTTTCACCGAGTCGCATTATCTCAATCGGAAAACATACATGGCTATCCACCAAGAAGCTCGTGCAAAAGTTGATACCCATGCTTAAACGGTAGCAAATTTCATACACTGCAATTTATTACTAAATATTTCCCATTTATCTCTTGACCTTTACTCGAGTATACCTTGTATAACTCGTATTACTCTTATAACTTGTATACCTTGTTTAACTCCAGCCATGGGCTCGTACGTATATAAATTGCACGCGATATGTGCTCGCAAGGGCTCAGAGCGTGGGTGGAACGCTTGACTGAACGAGAAAAGTTCGTATGAATTACAGACCTCAGCCTTATCGAGAATTTTGTAATGGCAATCACCACTTTTTTACTCTCAATATTAAAATATTGCATAGCTTTTATCGCGGGCTTTGAGCGCGGCGACAATACGTAAAATCACGTAATTGCTTAACGAAAATAAAACGACCAGCACAGTGGTGCGGCGTTGAAAGCCGTGCATCGTCTAGCGTCGTTTCAGTTCGGCAGACTTCGGCACGGTGTTTGTGTGCATGCGACTAAAAATAAATAAATAATTATAATTGCATAACTTGATAAAAAATTCTATGTAATAGCTTTAACGCGGCAGTCCCCTAGTACAAGTATTTTTTTGTTAAGTATTTTAACGTAAAATTCAATATGGGCCTTTATTTAATGCTGCGCTACTCGCGATGCCCTATGTCTAACATTTTTGTTTTCTAACTTCGCTATCAATATTGTCGAATGTATGTTGTTTTAGGCTTTTTACACATGAACGGCATTTGCCAACGATAGATACAACTGCAGCCGTCACCACTTGTCTACGGAAGCCGTCGACGCGTTGACGGCAGCCGCCGACAGCTGACGACGCTTGCAGTTGTGGCGTGCCTTGTCTACGATTTTGTTAGTCGACTGCAAATAGGCCAAGAGTGCGAAAGCGTTGCACGTCCACAAAATACAAAATGATTTCCAGTGATATTGAGGTTTTCAAAATATTTGATGGCTCATTAAAAAACCTTTCGATATTCGAAAATAATAAAAAAAAAAACGATCCTTCGTAAACGTGAATATAGAGTGTAAAATAATATATTGTGCTCTGTTCATTAATATCTCTTTAACCCATAATCAACATGCTTTTCTTTTTTGTTGTTGCCGACGACGACAGCGGAGCAATAACAGTGTTTATTCACAGAAAGTCATTTTGGAACTGGCTCCTGTACTAAAGGAACCCGACAAAGCCGCAGCGCGACGCCAACGCGTCGACGGCTGCTGCCGAAAAGTGGCGACGGCTGCAGTTGTATCAGCTGTTGGTAAGTGCCGCTCGTCTGTAAGAAGCCTAAGGGTTGATTCAAACCGCAACGCGACGCGTAGCTGCCGTGAGATGCATTTCTTAAGTAGTATGGATTTGACAGACTTCAATTTCGTAAAACTTCATGCAAGACACATTGGTCCATTTCATATAAAATTTAGAAATGCATCTCAGAGCCAGTCCACACGGCGCGTTGCGTTAGCGTTGCGTCGACGCAGCGCTGCCGTTGCTTTGTTTTACATACAAATAACCAAGGTGTTCACACGGCGCGCTACGTTGTGACAGCAGCGCGCAACGCACACATGATGGACAGCAGCCCCCGAGACGAAGCGGGAGGGGGCGTTGACGTTAAGAGCTTAAGACTGCTTCGTAATAACGCTGCGATGACGCAGCGCCCGTGTAGCTGGCTATGCGTCAAACGGCTGCGCTGCGTCAACGCAACGCTGACGCGACGCGCCGTGTGGACGTGCCGTGACGGTAGCTACGCGTCGCGTTGCGGTCTGAATTGACCCTTACCCTGATTGTAGTACAGCCATGGCGACGGAACAGACATGCATAATATAAAAGTAATAAGTTGATAAAAATATAAGACTTGCCTGCTTTACATAAAAACTCGAGGTTTTTTGAAGCTACTGTAATTTAAATGTTTAATATTATTATGTTACTTTTTAAATGCCACTAAGGCAAAATCTATTACCTAACACGCTATCTTACACATTACATTTTACTTTTTGGGGATACAAAGCAGCTTTTGTGTCAATCTAAGCTCTAGAAGGTAAACTACTGAATACAAAACGTCAACTCAAAATCCAGATATTGTTGTTACGGACACGTAGTTCCATCTAGCGTCAAACCAGCGAAACTGATCAGGGAAACACAGAAAACCTAAATCCCCTACTCAATACTAGATGGCGTTAGGTGTATGTTTACTTACGCGTATTTTCTAGAAAGTTCCCACACTTGTTTACTTGTTTACGTGAATCGGGCGAGGGAACTTTCTTGAATTCGTCTCGCCATATAAATAGCCGCAGGTAGACGGCACGGGAATTCAGTTCGATACGAGCTATCTTCAAGGCGACTTCGGAGTGAAAACAAGTGGTCAGTAGTGAGTGAACCAGTGACTCGGCTACGACCTAGGACAGTGATAGTGCTCAGTGATTTGGACTTAGTGCTTAGTGTTTGGACTTAGTGATTTGTGTGAGCTAGTGTTAGTGAATAAAGTCTTCAAGAGAGTCAGCAGGTCTTTCTCTCCAAATACTTCGAACCCTAGCACGTAACAACTGGTGTCAGAAGTGGGATTTGGAGATGCCATTGACTCCGAGAGAGGACTTCAAGCGGAGTGTCAGGACAAGGGCGCAACGGGCTGCGGAGGCCACACCCACTGGGGACCAAGCTCCGCCCACTATGGGGCAGGCCCCACCCGCTGGCCCCGCCCACCAGGCTCCGCCCACTGACCACGCCCCCAGGCTCCACCTACTTCGGGTGAAGCCACGCCCACTAGCTCCGCCCATCGGGAATCACCCACTGACCACGCCCACTCTGGCCCCGCCCACTCAGGCCACGCCCACTGGCCCCGCCCACCGGGGCCCGCCTGCTCAAGCCCCGGCCACTGGCTCTACCCACCTTGACTCGCCCGTAGCTTCTGCAGCCCCGCAAGTGGCCCTTCAATTAGAAAGTTTAATTGAGTTAATTCAGGCTTTTGCAGGAGTCTCAAAGAGCTGAAAGTCAGGCTTTGCAAGATTCTCAAAGGGCAATGATGGAGTCGCAAGAACGCAAGCTCGGCGCTTTGCAAGAGTTTCAAAAAGCTGAAATCAGAGCAATTCGAGAATCACAAGAACAACAAAAAGACCTCCAAGAAAAAGCGCTTGGGGCTATAAAGGATGTCAGTGACGCGGTGGTTAAGCTTCGAAAAGATGTCGACGTAGTAAAAGAACGAGTATCCGGGTTAGAGTTGGTTGTGGAAAATTTGAAGACCGGCTTCACTGAACTGCAGAAGAGAGTAGTGCGCCTTGAAACTACGGGAGTTGCGGTGTCTAGTGGAGCCACTGGAGTGACGCAAGGGCCAAGAGTCAAGGTGCCGCCGTACGACGGCACTACTTCATGGAACGCATATCGTCGGCAATTTCAGGCTGTTGCTACCGCCAACGGATGGACGGAAGAACAATGCCTGACCGCCCTCATTGTTGCGCTTAGAGGGCAAGCTTTGTCGGTCCTGGAAGCACATACAGGGAATGGGTTCCAAGACCTGATGGAGGCACTTGAATCCAGATACGGGGAGCGACACCTGGAGCACGTGTTCCGTGCCCAACTGCGTGACAGAGTCCAACGCTCAGAAGAAGGACTTCAACAATGGGCGTTGGAAATTGAAAAACTCGCCAGGAAGGCATATCCAGGAACCTACACCAAGATGATCGACACAAATATTGTTCAAGGATTTGTCGACAGAATCAAAGACCTGGAGGTTAGAGCTGCAGTAAGGCTTGGTCACCATACCTTGCTAAAATAAGCATTAGCGCATGCTTTGGAGGTCGAGGCTGTTCCACATACGGCAGACCCATAAGATCCACAAGGTCTCTGAGGAAGTCAAGGAAGTTAAGGCTCCTGCAAGGAAAAGATTTGAAGCCATGTGCTATAAGTGCGGTGAGAGGGGCCATATCCAGCTCAACTGCCCGCAGAAGAAGACCCAGATGGCAAGGATGGAAAGGATCGAGGAGCAAATAGAGGAGCTGAGGAAGTAAGCAGTTTCGTCCTCTGCCCGGAATAAGGGGAAACGAATAGAATCCAGGACTAGATGGCGAGTATTGGACAATGATGCTATGAGGAAGGCTCAAGAAAGAGATGACGAACTTCGGCACATCATCACATGGAAGAAGAGGGGTGACATGAAACCAGTCTGGAGGGAGGTGGCACCCACTGGAGCTGTCACTAAGGCGTACTGGGAACAATGGGACAGTCTGATACTTCAGGACGGAATACTCAACCGGAAATGGGAGAAGGCTAACGGCAGAGAGTTCTACTTTCAGATAATCGTCCCAAGGGCGAAAGTACCAGATGTTCTCCGCGAGGTACATGAGGGCGTATCAGGGAGTCATCTAGGTGTCAAGAGGACGCTAAGAAAAGTGCGAGAACGATTCTTCTGGTTACATTGGCGAGATTGGTGCCTCAAATGTACTACTTGCGTTGCTGTAACGGAACCACAGAGCAGGAGTCGTGGGGGCAGCGTGACACGTTACCATGGCAGTAACAACGATGCTCGGGACGAGCATCTCTAAGAGGGGAGTAGTGTTACGGACACGTAGTGCCATCTAGCGTCAAACCAGCGAAACTGATCAGGGAAACACAGAAAACATAAATCCCCTACTCAATACTAGATGGCGTTATGTTTACTTACGCGTATTTTCTAGAAAGTTCCCACACTTGTTTACGTAAGCAATACGTGAATCGGGCGAGGGAACTTTCTGGAATTCGTCTCGCCATATAAATAGCCGTAGGTAGACGGCACGGAAATTCAGTTTGATACGAGCTATCATCAAGGCGACTTCGGAGTGAAAACAAGTGTTCAGTAGTGAGTGAACCAGTGAACCTACGACTCGGCTCCGACCTAGGACAGTGATAGTGCTCAGTGATTTGGACTTAGTGCTTAGTGTTTGGACTTAGTGATTTGTGTGAGCTAGTGTTAGTGAATAAAGTCTTCAAGAGAGTCAGCAGGTCTTTCTCTCCAAATCCTTCGAACCCTAGCACGTAACATTATGTTTTGCGCGAAGAAGTAACAAACTTACACGTACATAAAGGTATGTACGTGTAAGTTTGTTACTTCGCCTTAAGAACAGACATACACATACATTTTTGCTTAAATTTTATTTATGTGATGAAGTAAGAACTAGATATTATTTGGCGGGATAGTGTCACTGAATATTTTTAAACATAAAAGTCAACGAGGCTCAACCGATTTTAATAAAGTTGATAAAAAAGATTGCGGGCTATTGTCGTTGTGAAAGCGCCCGCCCCGGGGAGTTCGGAACTATCGCAGCCATTGATATCTAGACTACTGGAGAGAGCCTTATATCGGTGTATAAGCGTGAAAAGCGTGTCAAGTTAAGTCCGAGTTACTCGGTCATAACAAAGGAGTCGGTCTGCATATTTCATGTAATAAAAGTGTTAATAAAGGTTTTTAGTGAACATTTTATGCTAGATATTGTTGAGTTTTGTGGTTTCGCTAAATAATAAACCATAAGAACGGCCAAAGAATGCCTCAAACCGTGGATTTAATATTAAATACGTAAGTTTTGAACAACGTTTTTGGGCTATTCAATCGGTATTTTTGTAAGCTAAAAAGATAATTTACAAGTTTAATAATCCCTTATTCGTGCTATATAAGGCATTAGTGCTAAAAATGTCACATCAAGTAATGATTTGGCTACAAAAATTGCACAGCTTTTTACGCGTGTTTAGGGATGCACATTACTTGAACTATAGTTTATCGATATCATGAACTAAATGACTTTCTTTTCAGGATTATAATATGCTTCGAAATGATCGACATATAGAAATATTCAAGAAAATACACGCACATTACTTCTATGAAAACAAGCACAAAATGGCCACGAAATGTCGGGCTAAGACTACATCTTTATATAATACTTTATCTGTGGTCGCAGCGGTTTCAGACTTTCAGACATTTTTGATTTAGATATGAAAAATGGAACCATTTTCAATGTTCTTTGTTTGGAAAGTTTTCATTTTATTTCGGTTGAGACCTTAACGTAGATTGAGCCTGGCATGACACCTTGTACATAATGAAACTACATTTTACAAGCTTAGTACAAAGTGACATTAAATTTTCTCGTGGTCTATTTATATTTTGCGTTAAATTTCATGAAAATTCGTCCAGCCATTTACGAGTGATGCCGTAAGGAAATTATTGTTATTTATGGAGATAGTAAAGTGACTTTAGCGACAAAATCTGAAATGAATGAATGACTATTCTATGATGAAATGAAGTCCTATTTCCTCAGGCGTAAAGTTGGACTCCAAATGACGACAGTCTTCCTAATGACTTGAAAGTAGCAGCGCTGAAAGCGCAAAACTTTTTTGTGATTTGTATGGGCAAGCGCCCCAGCGTCATGCTGGTCAGTGCTGAAAGAGAAACTTTTGTTTAAACTTTTGTATTTTCCCATACAAAAGTTTAAAAAAAAAGTTTCTCTTTCAGCGCTGCTACTTTGACAATGAACTCTGTACAAGGAACATAAACACACCCTAAAGTATTATCATTTAGTTCTGTTACGCCCTGTATAAGTTAAGTCTAAGCTAAATACATTAAAAATCAATTTTCCAAATTACTTTAACATTTTTACAAATAACTTTAACATTTTTTGATGGACGTCTGCTACATTGCGACTACGAAAAATTTGTTCAAGTTATTTAAGCGTGAATGTTCAAAGAAAAAACCGTAGCAGAACGGAGGGGGAAAATCTCTTTGACATGTAGCGGCGCGTGGGATTCGGTGGCCGGTTTGGGCATGCGTGTAAACACGCCTTTACATGCTTTTATTTAACTTTTTCATGCCATGTGCTGTTACAATACGAATTGGAATTTGTGATTTTGACGTGAAGAAACTCCGAGTTTTTGATCACTGTCCTTATAAATAACACCTCAATAGTATATCGCATTGACTTACACCTTAGGATGGCTCAAATATTTTACATGACGTTATCAGTCGGTTAAAGTAGAAAATTGAGAAGTTGGATATTTTTCTTGAAAAGCGGCGATCTCAAGTAGTGCGAGTTTTATTGGCTTTGTTCGTCGGCTTAGTCGAGACTTAAAGGATTAGACCAGTGGTCTCCGACCTTTTTTTCATACGGGCCACAAATATGTCTTGGACTTGGTGTCGCGGGCCGCAACAAAATTTTTTTAGGGTGAAAAAATAACGTTCTTCAAAATTAACGATTTAAAAGTGGAAACATTTTTACGACTTTCACGACGACTTTACATTATTTTGCCGGTGAGCGTGAATTTCAAAATGGTTTAACATCACGCGGGCCACAGATAAAGTCCCGGCGGGCCGCACGCGGCCCGCGGGCCGCGGGTTGGGGATAGCTGGATTAGACGAATTGATTAAAACTTTTAATATAGCCTCGAGGCTGTTACGGCGAGCCCGAGTGGAAAACACTTACACTCAAACCATTATTACTTTGGCTTTTAGTCCCTTGGCGTTAAATGCAAAGTAAAAAAACTCGCTAGTTTTTTATTACTTTCCTAATATTATGAAAGTTGAGAACCCAGGTAGCACAAAGTATGTAAGGTTTTATTTATATGGCTTTATGTCATATTAAAGTTATGTAGCCGCGATTTATAGAACAAACAGTGAAATAGCGCCATATAACATAGCCATATGTCATAAAAAGACCATATAAATAGCGGCTACGAAGCTTCATGCTATGTAGCCGCTATCTGAGTAGCGATTAATTTACTTCGTGCAATATAAGTAGATAGAAGATAACAGTCATGAAAATGCTATATTAGAAGCTGTTAGAAGACATACATAAAAACGCTGTATAAACGTTTACAGCGCAAATTTGCACAGCTTTTAGTGAAAAAATATAAATGGCTATGTAATATGTCCATATAAGGAAAACCTTACATAGCGTTTGTGCTACCTGGGAATACATCGTCTAACACCCACGAGCTCAGGGCTTCTAAAACTGTGCGTTGTAACGCTTCAGCCTTCAACTGTGCGTTTGATCGATTTGTCCAACTTTTTTACAGACACCCCTCGGACGGAAAGATTGATTTCAATGATGGAATTACTAACTAGATATATAAGGTTTTGCTGAGAAAAAAAAAATAACTACGTATCACGAGTCACGACCCCCTTGACATCTTTCTTCCCCCCTAGAGTGTGTTATATACCCTGGTGGGAAAGTCCTGTTACAACTTATTTTCAATCCAGGAACGTCGTAAGGAGATTTACGTAGAGACAGACTTCGTCGATTTGCGTTGAAGAGGACTTGGTACATTAATCCATATCAGCTCCATGATGTCTTGTCACTAGTCTATAACTTCAGTATAGAGACTGCCTGAATAACAGACCTAGATTTTCCACATCGTGCTGTCTGTACAGCAGCGTTAAGAGCGGGCTGTCAAATTTTGCTGTGTTTTCTAATAAGTATTACGATCCCGGAAGACGATTGACTCAAATGAAATTGAGATTTATTTAATCATTGTATATTTATCTGATATTTGGCTAACCAAAAACAC
This sequence comes from Cyaniris semiargus, assembly GCA_905187585.1. Classification (NCBI taxonomy): domain Eukaryota; kingdom Metazoa; phylum Arthropoda; class Insecta; order Lepidoptera; family Lycaenidae; genus Cyaniris; species Cyaniris semiargus. The sequence continues at coordinate 17,736,917 of LR994555.1, read as the reverse complement.
GATTCACTTATTTTGACTCGATAGTTTTATTTTTTGAATTTATAAATCTTTCTGGGCTTTTCAACAAATACCTGTTACAGTTATTGAATTACTATCATTAAATAACTTGCACTACCTACAATCACACACTTTGTAAAATAATAGCTAAAGGAAATATTAAGAATAAGAATAAGAAGAATAAGAATCATTTATTCAATTTAACGTAACAAAAACACCACCATTATAAAATACACAGAAGAATAACAAATATTAATAAAATAAAAAATATGAAACTTAGAAACAAAAAATAAAATATTCTAAAAGAAACAAAACATGTGTTGTGAAAAAAAGAATATGTACAAAAATGGCAGTGCATTGCCACGAAAAAAAGAAAAGGTGATCACTCAGGTTTTGATAGCGACAGACGCCGCTATCCCTGGTCTTCCGTGACCACCTGTCCCCGTAAGTTATAAACAAAATCTAGGATGCTTCACGCGCATATAAAATATTAGTATTGTAATTAATTTTTAAGTAATCATCAAAAACATTTTTAGGACTTACGACCTTTACTTTCGTGCTATAATGCGGGAACCGTTGTTACGCGATATTGTTCACTATTAGCTGCAACGTAAAGCACATTGCCCGGGAGCACGATTCATGGAATCATTGTATCACGATTCACGCTTGGAGGATAGCGGTGTGTGTAGGCGGTGCTAGCGTTTTGACAGTAGGCTCTTAATGACTATTTGAATAATCGCGATATCTAACAAAGTGCAACATTTTTTATACAACATAAAACGTACAAGTACTTACCTAAATAAAAAACCGGTGGGTTGTAATATTTTAATTCAAAAATAGGCATTAAAATAAAGTTTGAGACGCCCTGAACAACCTGACGGAAACTTCCCGTAATTCTGTTGAACAAAATGAGTGCTGTGAACTTCCCAACACTTGAGAACTAAGTAAAGTTTGAGCTCGTAATTGGCTTACTCTAGAAGTGCACTTTTGTCTCATGTACTACAAAAAACGACTGAAACATCGTTAACGCGTTAAGTTTTTAGGGTTCCTCGTTCAAATAGGACCTTTTAAATTAAAATAATAGTTTAAGAAAAACACCCTTTTTATTTTCAAAAAATGTTAACAAATTATAGCATTGTCATAATGCTAAAATTATGTATCTTATTACGTATGCAAAGTTTCAAATTAATTAGACTACTGGAGATGGGTAAAAATCGTGCTCAAAGATTTCGTTGCATACATACAGCTAGTAAAATGGTTGACTGGTAGAAAATGCCCTATGGCATTAAGTCCGCCATTGTACATTGTGCAAGAAGTATAAAATAAAAAATAAATAAATAAAAGCAAGCTAATAAAAGAGTGTTAAAAACAGTACCTCTGACGACGAGGCGTCTTTCTACATCCGACTTACTAACATGGCAAGATAAAACAATAATATTATGTACTTATTTATATTTCTGATAATCAAGAAACTCAGAATATTAAATTAAAATATGATAATAATAACCAACCTAATGCAGCAAACGTTATTTATTAATATTTTTCTCATTATTAATGTCAGCAACAAGCCCTTTAGCCAAGACGTTTTCTTTATCGCTACTTTATAGAATCACCGATCAAAATATATGGAATCGACATATGCGTTCAATAATAATTTGAAGTTGACGTGCAACTCATGTCGTGTCAATTTACTGACATACTTATAACTAACATTCTTCAAAATAAAACTAATTTTATAGAGTCTCTCATATGTAGCGAAGAAAGTATTTTAGACATTTTGTACGGAATCCTTCATAATTACTACGCAAAACTTGCACTTTGCCGGTTGTTAAGCGCCATTTACATAATAATCTTTTGCAAAAAAAGCCCTAAGTTAGCATTCAAATCAAAAAACTAGGCCCATATTTATATCTGAATAAAATTTTCTAAAATTGTAAACGTTCATGCCGACAGCCGAAATCAAACGAAGTTCATACATAAATAATGAAGTTTCAGGTTTTTTCTGTAAACTCCGACTGATTAAACATTGTGAACAAAATGTTATTAAAGTGAATTGGATCATTTGCGTGATCACATTTACTTGTAGAAAGGAATTTTGATGCCAAATTTATTTTACATCCAATTTGACTTGGCCTATTGAATACTTTGTAACTTTACGGTGAAAAAGTTTTTATGTTAAAATAACGCTCCATTTCTGCTGTTGCTAATTCAAATCAAGATGTTTTTTACTTTTTGAACACCCATTAGATTATTATTTTCTACCTTTTCGTGAGAGTATACGTTTTGACTTCTAGAATGGGTCGATCGCTGGAGCCGAATGCTTGCGATTCCTGAGTCCGTAACAATCCGACAAACAGAAATAATTTTTCGATAAACGACCAGCACTTTTAACAAAATTAATCACTTATTAAAAATTAACTTAAGCATCTGCGTGGCTTCTGTTCAACCGGCCACCGTCACCGAAACCGGGGGAACGCATAAAGCAAAACAGTTCTACTATCTAAATAGACACAGAAAATTTTCTAAGCGTTTGTTTCCTGGTAGTAACGGGACTATTTTCGATTTATGTTAATGGAGATAAGATGTAGTACTAAATATGCAATGTTTGCCTTTAGATACCTTTTCGACCTTACTACTCGGTGATAAAGTTCAAAATGAGTATCTATGATCTGTCAACGACTCTATATTACACTCTAGTATCGAACAGGCGATGACTTATTGTCGTTATCTGAAAGATGGAGTTGTATTTGGGTTTGAAATGATGTACAGTCACCGACACATCCACACTAATATTATGAATGCGAATGTGTGTCTGTCTGTTTATCTCTCTGTCTGTTACCTATTCACGCCCAAACCGGAAAAATGTACGGTTCCCGCGCGATAAACCAATTTTGCCGCAACGGAGTTGCGGGCGTCATCTAGTCTAGTATACATTTGCGGCTGCACTCTGTTGTATTGTCTCTACAAGGCTGAAGCCGCCGCCGCCGCGCCGCCGCCGCACCGCTCCCGCCCCGCTGCCCGCTGGTTTCGAGACTTCAGCCTAACTGACGATAGTTTTAATTTAATTAAAAGTTTAACACATACAGTAAATGGAGCTTATGTCAATGGGAATAAATAGTCATAACTGAGTGCGGCCTGAGTGAGACTTTCAGATCCTCGCGATAAAGAGTCATTTTAATTAAATTTTTGTTGGTCGCGGTCGCCAGAATCGGAAAGTCACCTGTAGAGTCACCTGTAGAACCTTTTAATGTATAACGATGGCAAAAACCATAAGGTTTTTGCCATCGTTATAAAACCATAAGGTTTTTGCCATCGTTATACATTAAAAGGTTGGGAAGCCATTGCGTCTTCTTCTCTTCTTTCTTGTTCGGTGTAGTGTATGTGCTTAATATATTATAACTATTATAATAGTTATAACACGGTCTCGTGCTCATGGTATGTGGAGGGGGCACACGTCACTACAGCGAGAGCCATAGGCGAGGGCGGTGTGCCTGGGACCTGCCAGTATCGTGTGTTGCCGAGCCTGTGTAATTATGGTTGATTTACACGGGTGACTAACGGGTCGATTTTAGTCACCCGGCAAGTCACCAGTCGAATCGCCTGTCTAAGTCGAATCGCCACCCCATTTACACGGGTGACTAACGGGTCGATTTTAGTCACCCGGCAAGTTACCCTCTAAACGAATATTATTATTCCGATAATCGTTTACACGCGGATTCCATAAACATGGGTGTTTTTCGTAACACTAAAAAATTTATAATATTAGTTTTGTCCATGTTATCGTGAGCGATCGCTTACGACTGAGCGTTTGCACGTCGATTTTAGTCACCAGCCGCATGCGGCCGCTGGCCGCACGACTTTGGGGCTTGCGACTTTAGCCGCATGTGGCGTAATCGAATTGCCATTTACACGGTCGATTTTCGCCGTGCGGCGTAAATCGTGCGGCTTTAGTCACCCGTGTAAATCAAGCATTATGGAGACTAGAGATCGCCCAATGGTCGAAATTCGACCTCAGATAAAAAAATAAATTATAAGTTTCAAATTTCAGCGTGTTTCTATTGATATTCTATTGTCTTTATTATTTTTTAGACATACATAATTCCTGCGACAGTCTCAGATTAATAAAGTCAAATAATGACAGACTGGCCGTGTAATTGTCTAACAGTAGTTAATATTCAATAAAAAAAAACTAATACTATTTTCAATTTGACAACAGACTTCAACCATAAATAAAAGAGTACAATTCGTGTGTATAGGCTGGTCCCTAGTGTGTGTGTTGTAGTGTGTGTAATGTGTTATTTTGTTAAAAAAATGTATGATAAAAGCATAATTTCAAAATAATATTAGCTCGATGCACTCTTTCATCATATAAACTATAACTGTGCGAAATTTCATGCATCTACGTTTCCTCACTTTTCGTAAAAAGGGTTACAGTTTTTCGCTCACGTATTAATATTATTATGATAAGTAAATAAGCAATACATTACATTCGGGAACCATAATGGTTTGTTAGATAAATACTTACAATATAATAAGTCCTTTCCCGGAACTCTAAATATCACCATACTAATTTTCATAAATATCGCTTTAGCAGTTCAATCATGACGACATTACATATAGGCATACTTTCGTATTCGTATTATTAGTTTGGATATTTAAAAAAAACATTTTTTTATAATTCCACTTTCCTGTTGAAAAATTGTTGCTGCCCAGCAACAGGTAAGCTCCAGGAAATAGACTTGGATGTTTATAAATTTTTAAAAAGTTTTTCGCTAAAATCTCTGTTAAAATCACAGCTATAAATCCTCCCAGAGAACACGGATAATCTGTGAAAGCTGTATTATAATCCAACGCTTTTAAGATTAAGCGCCTAAGTGCTTAAAATATTATGTACTCAAAATTAATAATTTTAGATATTACTAGCTGTCCCGGCAAAAGTTGTTTAGCCATATAAAGTATTTCGCCCATATTATTTTATTTAAGTGACTAAATAAGTATGCCACCATGGCAACGTCCATCGCTATCCCATCGCACAAACAATGGTCGCCGTCAGTCTCGAGTTGCAATAGTTTACTATTATTTATTCAACAGATGCACTTATCAATATAAAAAGTACCCAGTAGCCGATTCTCAGACCTACTGAATATGCATATAAAATTTGGTAAAAATCAGTAAAGCCGTTTCGGAGGAGTACGGTAACTAACATTGTGACACGAGAATTTTATATACTTTTTGTGTGTTCAGGGTCAATTCAAACCGCAACGCGACGAGTGTTGCTTTGCTTTGCTTTTCTTTTGTACTGAAATGACGGACTTCAATTCCGTGAGACGTCTTGCAAATCTATCAAATCCATACAAATTTAGAAATGCATCTACGCGTCGCGTTGCGGTCTGAATTGACCCGACACAAGTGAAGCGTTGAGGTGGACGGTGGTGGCAGGTGGTGGTTTTACGGAAAGTGACACAGACAAAGTGACAGATACTTTCGCGTCTTACTCATTATATACCTGTAGCCTTTTTAATTTTCGACCGACTTCCAAAAGGTCGAGGAGGTAATACGTTCAGCTGTATAATATATTATATATATTTCTTTGTATGTTCAACGATTACTCAGCCGTTTGTGGTCCGATTTTCAAAATTATTTTTTGTTGTATAGGGTTTAACTCGAATTTGGTACCATGTTCATAAAAGCGGTGACCTGATAATGGAATCCATGAGTAATAGGCTACTTGACCTACTTTTTTTCTTCATGCTAATCGCTTCTTAATCATTCATTTTCACCAAAAAAACTAATATTTTAATATTTTAAGCAGTAGAAACTCATAAATATGTTGATTGAAAAATATGCCTTTTAAATGGCGCCGAAAACACTGTCCGCCATAGTGTGACGTCATATTTCTTGTATTTTATACTTACTTTATTGAAAAAAAAAATAATTATGTGCTAAACGTACGAGTCTAACAGTGCCAAAAAATTAGAAAATAATTTAGATATCATTTGTAATGTTGAAAACTTTTGGAGAAAAGTTTTGGCCATTTCATTTCTCAACTACGATAAATGGAGATACTATATAAAACTGATGTTTTATTTGAATTATCTAAGAAAATATATTTTACAAATCTTTCTAGGCTTATTCTTATTATTTATGTACAAATAAACTTACATATAACGAGCGCGATAAATAAAAGATATTAAATTACTAGTGTGATGACGTCACATCCAAATCGGAAGTACCGCAAAAGCGTTTTCGTCAGTACAAATTAAAAAATATAAAATCATATTTTCAAATCGACTTTATTTATCAATCATAAGCTTTTATTTGATGATAAGGGTGAAATACGGTTTCCTAGGCCAAGTTCTACTAGAAATATGCATTTGTTCAATGAAATTGAATATAGGTCAAGTAGCCTATTGAGGGAACCTCAAAATTTGTATGAAAACATATGGTGATTTCGGTGTTATAAGAAGTATCTTAAGCATTTGCTACCAAAAAGTAAGATTATGCACCAAGGTATGCTATGGTTCGGAAGGTGCCAACAGAACTTCGGATTCCCTATACATACAAGTTTGGGGATTTCGGCGTTATTTTAAGAACTGAAAGTATAATATGCTACTGTGTAATTTATATTAATCATCATCATCATCATCATCATTACTACTATCACACCGTGCATCGTCAAATTATGGCCCTATATTGTACTTTTCATAATCTTTTAGATCGAGACAAGCTTTTCGAGCGATTTTAAAATTTATTTTGTTGTTTTAAAGTATATAATATTATGATACCAATTTGGTACTACGGTTACCAAACTTACCAAGATAATATAGCAATTTAATGATAATGGTATCCATGTGGTGGTTGGTATACAGGGAACTACTCAAAATTTATAAGGAAACCTACTACGGTGATTTTGATTTTGCGATAAGTATTCTAAACATACGTTACCAAAAAGTAAGATTTTGCCCCGGGTACACCATGGTTCCGAAGGTACTGAGAGAACTCCTGACTCCTCATAGATACAAGTTTGGGGGTTTCATCGTTGTTTTAAGAACTGAAAGCTTATGTTACTATGTAAATATTATTCATAGTAATTCAGTAATAATATTTTATAATATCAATAAGTAATAAATAATATATTATAGTAGCAATTTCATCACAGTTGAGTGCTTGTTAGATTTAAAGGTTAACCCTCTTACTAATAAAAACTTCTTAAACATGCGTTCAACGTGTGAATAGTTAAACAGGAGTTTTTAAGTTACACACACGTTACACAGTCTATACAGAGAAATTAGTATGGAAATGACAGCATCGTTATACAGGCCTTACGTCAAAAATATCTATGGATAATATCTATGGACACTTCACACCACGTCAGTCTGGCCCCGTGCTAAGTACCCAAAGGACTTGTGTTACGGGTACCAGACAACGGAAATATATTTAATACTTTTATACTATACATATATTTAAGATTTTTATTATAGGATACACATATTTAATACACATCCATGACCCAGGAACTTTGAAAACTTTTTGTTCCGTCGGCGGGATTCGAACCCGCGACCACCGGCTTGAGCTACCAACACGCCCACCAACTGAGCCACAGAGGTCGTCAAATGCACCCTCTATACACGCTGTGTAACTTTTTATTAGTAAGAGTGCTAGTCTGTAGTACATATTATTTAGGGTAGTGTCACAGCTTTTAAGAGATATAGTTTACAACTTCTTTTAAAAACCGCCTAAGTACAGTTAATATGTGATGGTTTCATACCTAAATCCTATCTATATACAATTGACAGCTTACGTGTTTAACTTAAGGCGAGCACTTACCTCAATTCCAAAACGACAACCTTGCGAATGCGAATGCCAAGCGTGTACGCATCGCAATAAGATTCATTTTAGCTTAGCATAAAATTGTAAGTTTCGACGGGCGGATCTTCTCTATTTTATTTTTCGTGTTTTTTTTTTAAATATCTTTGGAAATAAATATTAAGAAAAAAGATTATTCGTTTCAGACCTTTTTTAAATGGATTTATTGACAATTTATTAAAATAAAATGTAAGTTATTCTTGTTAATACTTATATTTCGATGACAAAGAGTTTTGGCGGAGGTGAGTTTGTAAATTAATTACAGCGAAAGTATTATTTTTTATTAAAATGTGTTTGATTTAAACCCTTTTAAATATTGTGCTCTATATCTCATATTTTTTTACATTTCGTTATTATATTGGAACTAGGTAAATCGGGTATCAAGAAATAACAAAATGGGGTTTCAGCCCGCCTTAATGTAAATAACTAAAAAGAGTGAAATTATTATTTTTTAACAAAAAATTTAAACCGACTTCTAAGGTAAAAACAATAAGAATATTAACTAAAAAGTATTAAATAATTCTTAATCTTTAATAGTGCCTATTTCAGGATTCGTCTAAATCCCAACCATTTCTGTACATAATATTCATCAAGCCCCATACGGTCACCGGTGACCGAGACACAATAGAATATCTATTGTGTCTCGTTTTCCCACGATCGTCGGGTTAAAGTCTTCATTACTTTGAAGTCGGTACCAGCTCAAAAAAATTCAGATATTCTGATATTGACTGAACTCAAATTAGCTGGTACCGACTTCAAAATAGTGAGAAAATTATGTACAGAAATGGTTGGGATTTAGACGAATCCTGAAAAAGGCACTATTAAAGAGTAAGAATTATATAACACTTTTTAGTTAATATTCTTATTGTTTTTACCTTGGAAGTCGGTTTAAAATTTTTTTTTTAAATAATTGTAGCATATTTTTATTACATTTATGGTAAGTACTTTGAGTAATAAAATGTTAACGCGTTAAGATGTTATTTATGAACTATGAAAAATATTTTTTTTTACAGTAAAGTTGCTGCCGTAGCAAAAGTTGCTTGAATTCAGCAGAGTAATCTGCGAAATCTTTGTTTAAAATTATTAATTAATAAATAAATAAATTATTTGTTCACCATTTAATACGCAGTAGATTTATTTCCAAAATATTCAAGTAGTTAATTTCACCAAAACTTAATCTTGTAGACGGACCGACAGACATACTTTAAGGCATCTATACTAATATATTTATTTATCCTTATACCTTTTATTTTGGTAAAAATTACGGTTCCCGCGCAATAAACGAATTTTGGCGCAATGGACTTACGGGCGTCATCTAGCTTACATTATAAGTATTTGAATAAGCCTTACATTAATTAATCCATGCGCAGTTAAATAAAGTTACATAAGTCGAGTACGATACGTCTCCGAGACGATTTCTTCGAAAGAGATATTTTGAGAGACCCTCGGTGAATTCGATTATCAGGTTTGTCACATCCTGCTCAATATTCTAATACATTGACATAATATGTCTTTCCCCGTCCCTGGGAAACCCCACTCCCTACATTGGGGGGTTATCCTCTACATATCACGCTTTCACGCCAAAACTACTGAACAGATTGTAATGAAATTTTGTACACAGATAGTGTAGGGCCTGAGAAATGACATAGGCTACTATTAACTGAAAAAAGGGCTACGGCTTTGAAATTTGGCTTAAATATTGTTTATTTAAAATAACGGAATACCTATGTGCACAGCGGTTTTTGGGTATTTACTATTTTGATTTTAGGTGTGGTAATGGGGGTCAAAGGTTTTAAGAAGCTTTGAAAATTGACACCAATTTTGTTTATTAGATGGATTTTAAGAAAACTGTGCAGTTATAATGTAGGCTAGAAACGGGAACCACCGCGCGCTAGTAAATCTGAATTCCACGCGGATGGAGTCGTAGGCAACAGCTAGTTTATAATATACAACGTTTTACAATCATTTTATTTTTTTCCAAGTTAAATAAATGTTTTTTTTTATATTTATTATACTTGTGGATCTACAGTCCAAGTGCCGATACGAGCTATAAAAGTTCATTTAAGATTTGTATAAATTTCGTGCCCCGCCGTCTTGTCGATTTGACTATACCATTTTGAAAAACTCGCGAGAAAAACCAGCATCAGAAGTTCGCGCTAAGTGTCATATTAAATAAATAAATAAATAATGTTATCTTTATTTAAAACTTACCTAAAAGCCACAAAGTTGTACTATCAGAGAAGTTGATTCCTAGACAGATGGGTACCTACGTAGGTTGCTCGCGTTACGTCAAACCCAGACGACAGAGCACAATAATTTAAGGTACAAGTTGGAATCGAGCGACGCGCGACAACTGCAGACGACGTGTCGTCGCGACACTACTGGTTTCTATATATTTCTATGAAATACCCTGCGCAGCTAGCGACACAAAGCTATAGCGATTAGCGACACTTATTCATAGAAATAAATAAAAACCTTTAGTGTCGCGACGACACGTCGTCGTCGGCTGCCGCTTCATGTAACGGGCTTCCAACTTTACCTTATCATTGAATTGACAATATGATCCGACCAAAATATGACGTTGGACTGTCAACTGCCTAGGAATCAATTTCCTCGATTGTACATTAGTCAAAACATGGTATTTATTGTTATATTAATATTAACAGTGGAAAATTATTTAACGATTATTATCAATTTCAGATACATGATTATTTTAATCAGCGAATAGATATTTTGATTTGGTTTTATTAAAGTAATTAATATTCAGGGAACGATTGGAAATTATTACGCACTATAATGAGCGTTTTCACATTGTACAATACGATTTGTAAATCCTATACACGGTCTGTATTAGGACTCTGACCCCCTTACTAATAAACGCTGTATAAGCTTTGAATAGTTATACAGTGTTTTGTCTTCTTCAATCCAATTAAAAATGTCACTTGTGTGACAGGAACAAAACACTGTATAACTGTTCAAAGCTTATACAACGTTTGTTAGTAAGGGGGTTAATATATAACTTGCCTGAAACGTATTCATAATTCGTATATCGTTTTGATGCAAGCTGGAACTCAGTGAAACCTGTTGTTTTTTTTTCGGATAAAGATACAAAATCAATTTTAATTGACACAGGAACGCATCGTGAGTTTCTAGGACGCGACGTCGTGCCGTGTATCGTGGTACGTTACGATGTCGCGACGTAGTTTTTAAAGATGCTCGTCGTAGATTCCCACGACGCGACGTCGTATCGTACCACGATACGACGTCGTATCGTACCCGTCGTATCGTGGTACGATACGACGTCGTATCGTGTTTATGTGTCCCGGCCCTGGTCGCCTCCTCATGGGCGAACGGTGGAACCGCACCACTATTCATCTGGGTGAAACTTCCGAACACCAAAAATACGTTCCTTTAAATGACCTCTACGACCTCTGTGGCTCAGTTGGTGGCGCGTTGGTAGCGCAAGCCGGGGGTCGCGGATTCGAATCCCGCTGACGGAACAAATTTTCAATGTTCCTGGGCCTTGGATGTGTATTAAATATATGTATGATATAATAAAAATCTTAAATATATTTATAATATAAAAGTATTAAATATATTTCCGTTGTCTGGTACCCGTAACACAAGTCCTTCAGGTACTTAGCACGGGGCCAGACTGACGTGGTGTGAAGCGTCCATACATAAAAAAAAACCTACTCTTAACCCGTGCAAATTTTTAAGCTCTTGCTTAAAAATTTCGACTATGATTAGCTGATAAAAAAAAGAAGGAAGAATTTACGAATGTACGGATTTACCCAAAATTTCCTCGGTTTCTTTTTCATTAGTCGTCTTAGGAACAACAGGATATTCTACTAATATTATAATATTTTTGGCCTAGTGTGTTTAGACACTATGGGCCTGTTTCACCACTTTCTGATAAAGTGTCGAATAGACTATTCACAGCTTTTTTGACACATTCACCATACTTCATCTGTCAAGTTAAGTGGTGGATAGCCTATTTGGCACTTATCAGGAAGTGGTGAAACAGGCCCTTAGAGTTCAGACCCATTAACTAGAGCTTATTTATTCATAGGCTTTACACGCACTCTTTCTGGCCGAGGTTTTATAAAACAAGGTAGATATTAGTTTCTGATTTATTTACTTAATTAGGGGCTAATATTTTGATCGTCAGATAAATTTTACCACTGGAATCAGGGCGTTTTGACAGATTATATATGAAAAAATGTCATAGTGTCATATTTATTCATTAGGTAAAAGTTATCTGACGATTGAAAAATCGGCCCTTAGTTGCTGCACTTTATCTGTCAAATTAAAATTAACCTCACTTTTGTGTTCTCTTTGTATCCGTAATATCTGGCAAAAAACTTAACAAATATTGACCTTTCCCTTAGCGACACCCACGCTTCAACTTTTGTTGGTGTCTAATTATAAAAGTCTCAAATAAACTTATAAGTCGGGAAAATTCCGAATTAATCCATTGTGCTCCTCCCTCGGGATCAGCAGGCTCATTAGCATAAAAAATAACATCATTAGGGAACTCGTTAAGTCTCTTCAATGCTGAGAACATTGACAAGACAATCGAAATATAAGATTATAGAACTCTCGTATATTTGACCGCTTAAAGCTTCGGCTAAACCTACGTGACCAAAGCGACTGCGAAGCGGGAGCGTCTGCAACGCGGAACGTTCGCGTCGGCAGAGCGGGAATAATCTACGGTTTCGCATCGTAGTCGCGCAGGTGTGCACACCAGTTTCGCGTTGCAGCCGCTCCCGTCCCGCGTCCCGCTCGCGTCCTGCGTTACTGACGCGTAGATTTGGCCGAAGCCTAAATATGGCTCCAGTTACTGTATTAAGCGTGTAGCTGGAGCAATGAAAATTATTATATCGTATAGCTATAGTCTATCCTGAAAATCCATATCCATACTTCCATACTAATATTATAAATGCGAAAGTGTGTCTGTCTGTCTGTCTGTTACCTCTTCACGCCCAAACCGCTGAACCGATTGTGCTGAAATTTGGCATGGAGATACTTTGAGTCCCGGGAAAAGACATAGGATACTTTTTATCCCGAAAAAATGTACGGTTCCCGCGCGATAAACGAATTTTGGTGCAACGGAGTTGCGAGCGTCAATCTAGTAATATTATAAATGCGAAAGTGTGTCTGATGTCTGTCTGTCTGTTACCTCTTCACGCCCAAACCACTGAACCAATTTTGCTGAAGTTTGGTATGGAGATACTTTTTATCCCGGAAAAATGTACGGTTTCCGCGCGATAAACGAATTTTGGTGCAACGGAATTGCGGGTGTCATCTCGTTCCAAATATTTGTATTTCATAGTCACTTTTGTTTTAATTGGTCCTTTTCACCTGAAAGTTGATTGGAACTTTAATCGGAGGGTAATGAAGGTTGACCTGAAAACATTAGCTGCCGAAACTCATTTTCAATTTGAAATTAAATTTTTATTCGACAATTACTTAATTAAACCTCCGGGGGTCCTAGTAAACACAAAAAGGGACGTATACTCTTAGACAATAACCGTAGTTGATATTATATTTCTATTTATTTCGATCTAAGTGCAATAAATTTCTGGTTTATCGTATCACTTGTTTAACCGTCGTTACGGTTTTTAGGCTGGAGCTTAGGCGACCTAGGATTTGACCTTAGACATGGCTGTCTTTTTTTCAGTCTTGAGTATGTGAGAAGAAGAAGGCCCTTTAGCCAAGCCTTTTTCTTTATCACTTCGTTATAGAATCGCCGATCAAAATGTATGGAATTCACATAAGTGTTCGTTAATATTATGACGTTGACGTTCGACTCGTCTAATGTCTATTCCATACATTTCGATCGGCGATTCTATAAAGAAGCGATAAAAAACGTCTCGGCTACAGGCTCAGTACTCTTATAATCTGTATTTGTAGCTTATAAGCTTATTATAACTGTCGACAAGCAGAAGTCAGTCTTGTCCTCGAAGCATTTTTGGTGCTACGAGGTAGTTTCAACTATAAGACGTTTTTTCGACTGCGCAGCATCATATTATATGCTTTAAGGTGATCGCACATTTATCAGCACGCACGCGCCGAACGCGCCGCATTTTGGAATTCGTTGTATGAAATGATGTGAAACCTCGCACATTCGTCCGCACCGTACGCGCCGCATTTCGTGTACTATATGCGGTGCGTTCGACGCGTACGGCGCGTACGATGCTGACAAATGTCCGATCAGCTTTGTATTGCAATGGTGTGTTTTGTCGTGAGTGGTAAGCTTTAGGGTCTTCATTTGGGAAACGACAGTCTTCTAAAACATAATATTATTACTATACAATACACCTGATGATACATAATTAATATTTTGTATTGCAATAGTCCGTCTAAGGACTGTCGTTTCTCAAGTGAGGCATCGCCCTTAGACTCAACACGAATACAAAAATACACCCAAGACACGTGACAAACACATACAAATGGACAAAGTTAGTTATGAAACTGACACATCCATCTCAATACGTAACATGTTGTGAGTTGTGACGCTGACAGAGACGAATGCGGACAGGCGCGGATCATGTACAAGCTTAAGACCGGTGCCTCGAATATCGCGGGAATAGCAGCGGCTGCATTGTGTGAAATCAGCATTTGAGTTGAGTTGAGTTGAGTTGAGTTTTGAGTTGAGTGAATATAGCTCTTTTCTAGTTCTAGCTTTGTCCGCATGTATTAGGACTTTTAGGAAGATTCCCTATTTCTACTAAAACGCTTTGTAGTTGTTATTTTTTTTACAAAAAAACTTGAAAAAATGTCAACTTTTGTCAGAAAATATCAACATAATATTATGTAGGCAACCACTAAGAAAGGAATTTTCAAATTACACTCCTAAGGGTCAATTCAGACCGCAACGCGACGCGTAGCTGCCGTGAAGTGCATTTCTAAATTTGTACTGAAATGACAGACTTCAGCTGCGTGAGACGTCATGCAAGTGACATTGAAATCTGTCAATTCTATATATAATTAAGAAATGCATCGGCAGTTACGCGTCGCGTTGCGGTCTGAATTGCACCTGAGGGTCTAGATTTGACAAACTTGCATGACGTCCGCTATTGATGTCTGTCAAATCTATACAAATTTAGAAATGCATCTACGCGTCGCGTTGCGGTCTGAATTGACCCTTAGGAGAGTAATTTGAAAATTCCTTTCTTAGTGGTTGCCTACATAATAATATTATGTTGATATTTTATGACAAAAGTTAACATGACATGTGTACAGATTAACATAGTGAACAGTTGTTAATGGATAGATAGCATAGCAACACAGCGAGTGGCATTTATAATTTATCAATTCAATGTGTATCTTCTTGCAAATATAGTTATAACTTATAAGTTAAACTAATAGCTAAAGTTCAATTTTGAATTGTTCATTTAAGCGTCGCATTCACGCGTCACGCTGCAATGTGAACTGACCCTTAGGCGCTCGTCTGCTTGTCGCGTACTTCGAGGCAGTAGTCTTAGCTGTCATATTCTGTATTCGTATTTCTTTCCCTGGACCTCCTTTCATAAATCACAACTATTTGGGTTCGCGGCTTTGTTCAGTGTCCGACATGTTATAGAAAGGCTGCAATCTTACATAACTAAAGTTATGAAAAGTTTAACGTGGGACTACGCATTTGTTAATATCTGACGGAATTTTGTTGGGACTTGATTCATGGGCATGTGTCTTGCAAAGCTTCTTTTGAAAATATTGTTAGTAGGGTTCGAAGGATTTGGAGAGAAAAGACCTGCTGACTCTTATGAAAACTTTAATCACTAGCACTAGGTCTAACACAAAGCACTAGGTAAAAAACACTAAACACTACTGACCTAGGTTGTAGCCAAGCCGTAGGTTTTACTGGTATCACTCTTGATCACTTGTTTTCACTCCGAAGTCGCTTTGAAGTTCGCTCAAACTGAACTGATTATACTGATATTTATACGGGCCGAGGCGAGTGCCAGAATATTCCAGAGAGTTCGTTTCTAGAAAGTATCTGAAAGTTTATTTTCCACAGAGCGTCTATTTTCTACCCTTCTATCGCGAGGGAGTAATCAAAATATTTATTCACACCGCGAACCGCAACGCAATTACTTAAATTAAAGAATGCTTCGATCAGACACGAGAAACCTTTTAGCGATCTTTCAAAAGCCGATGCCATAAAGAAAATTAGTCCGACGAATTTCATACAAAAATAACAATGTTAACTTAACGAAATCTTGAAATATTGCGGTGGGGTTTCTTGAGTATTATGTAAATTTATTGCTAATAAGGTTGTCCACTTTAAGGCTAAATTAGGTTACCTAGTGCTACTTGATTTTCTCGAGAATATTGTGGGGAAAACTGTTTTCCTGCTCAACAGTTACTTAACAGAAACTTATTTCTTGGAAAGAAAATTACTTCGTAGCTATTGTTAGTTGTTACTAAACTATTTTTACAGTTCTTCGTTAAAAAAACCATTGATTTATTTTTATTTATTTATTTATGTTCATTTATTATTTATTATAATGTAATTTATTCAAAAATTATTTGAAACCGGCATCTAATTAAGTGAACTTGTACTTAAAATGAGGGTTTTACTCCGGGGAGGGTTCAGAGGTTTATGTGTCAGCAACCCGGTCATATGAGGCGCCTAAATTTGATGCTGTGTAATATGAGTGATAATTATGAACTTAAAAATATATTTAGTTCCTTTCTTTTATGTTTGTGACACGTACATTTGCGTATTTATTAGTGTCCGACCGAAACTGATTTTTCAGCCGAAACCGAAACCGAAACCGAACTTTCGGCCTTACTCTCAGTTTCGGCCGAAACCGAAACCGAAACCGAAACTTGATAAAACATTTAAAATTACGTTGTTTTACCGAAAATTGCTGTTTTTTACATTACAATACATATATTAACACATAAGAAAAAGCACCAAATTGGATTTTTTTACTTGTGACATTTCTTAAAATAAATATTATTAATCTTAGATTCGAATATTATGTTCCCTAGAAACTTTTTAGTATCATATTCTGTTTTTTATCCGATTCCAAGTTTTTAATGTATTACAACGAAAGATTACCCTAAAAAACATGAGCAGAAATTATTTCAAGACATTATATTTATTTTATTTTATACGTGGGAGAGCCATGCTTCGGCACGAATGGGCCGGCTCGACCGGAGAAATACCACGTTCTCACAGAAAACCGGCGTGAAACAGCGCTTGCGCTGTGTTTCGCCGAGTGAGTGAGTTTACCGTAGGCCCAATCCCCTACCCTATTCCCTTCCCTACCCTCCCCTATTCCCTTCCCTTCCCATCCCCTATTACTCTATTCCCTCTTAAAAGGCCGGCAACGCACTTGCAGCTCTTCTGATGCTGCGAGTGTCCATGGGCGACGGAAGTTGCTTTCCATCAGGTGACCCGTTTGCTCGTTTGCTCCCTTATTTCATATAAAAAAAATATTTAGACATTAACGACGTACTAATGAAAACACAATCAATTACAGTCATATTCTTTGTATGGGAAACATGGGCACGCAGTGTCCCAGACCAAAGTTTAGTCAGTTTTCGCAAGCGAAATGTCATTTAGCGATGACTTATGTCAAACCGCATACATTTTGATAACGAATTTCGTCATCGTTTTTAACGAAAGATACTTTGTCTAAGGGGCCAGAGTAGACAGAACTAACGAGTAGGCCGACTTAGAATTAATATATTTAAAATTTTTATGTTTGATTTTAATTTAAAATTATTTGTTATTGCACACTTATTACCAAAAAAAACTCCTTGTACTTAAAAAAAAACGAACTTAAAAATTGTACTAAAAAAAGTCCCTATCTCAAAACTATTGAACCGATTGATATTATTTTTTCACAGTAGAATATAAGCGAGGCGCGTCTTTGTAAATTGAAGTAACTCTAAGCACTTGATAAGTTGGAGGAATAATAGGAATCAACAAACAAGTTCAATTTAAACATCAAAAATGTAAAGGAATGCGTTTGAACTAAAACGCCGGATTGTTATGAATTATGATTTGCGTTTTTATTTTTACTGATGTAAATAAAAGAGCTCCTGTAATTTAATGCTATGTTATTTTTTAAACTTTATTGCTCCACTAACATTAAATTTAGACACCCGTAGACGGTGCAGTATTTTAAATAATGCCGGGATCACGAGTGGCATTTTTTAAATTGAACTTGATCAAAACTCGACAGGAAAGATGTGTAGACCGCAACAATGGCCGTGTTAGTTGTTTATAATTTGAAACATGCGATTGAAATTGTCAGAATTCAATTTTGAAATCTTCGTTTTAGCGCGCGGAGTAACATTCCATTGCTCTGCATTTCAATACTCGCGCCGTTTTGTCCGTTTCTTTGAAGTCACAATACTGGTAGTTCTGTCTATTGTGGTAGAAATGGTTTGTAAGACCGCGCAGCTATCGTTAAAAGTTAATTTTAAATTTAAATAAAACGCGTGGAAAAAGGAAAAGAAGGAGGCAAGATGGTTAACTAGAAAAATCTCGCAAGGTATATCATTAAGTAAATAAAGTTCACACACAATATAATCAATTTATCATAGCATTTACGTAATCGTTTGTTTGGGAAACATTGTTAAAATAAGAATATAGCACATATTTACCAACAGTTTATGTAAAGTGTTAATTTAAATTAACGTGCGTTTGTCGTTTAGAAATAAAATTCATTAATTCGTTTAATGTTGCAGATGCAGATGGTTTACTGTATATTATCTCTCATACTGTAATTGGAAGGACAAATGACCGACGCGATGACAGTTTCGTCTGATGATGATGATGATGAATTGTTATTTTGTTGCGGAGAACCGCATATCCCTATTATATTCCCTATTATATCCCCTGTTATATCTGCCTTGAAGAAAATGTTGGTTGTAAGGTATTATCTAAATGGAAGGCGTCATTTAGTAACTATGTTTTGAACGAGAAAAATAAATGAAATAAGCAAAAGTGTTAAAATTGTTTGTCTTTTTATGCTTTTAAACCACTTAACTGATTTTGATAAAAGGCATCATGTTTGGAGTCCTTCGAAGAAAAATTAGATTGACGTTTTCATTAAGGGAAAAATAAGAAATTTCTGTGTGAACGTCTAGAATATCTTCAAGATAATGTAAAAAAAAAGCCAAATGAAAAAAAGGGAACAAAACCTTTTTGTAGTTTGAATATCGATCTTGTCAAGTAGTAAATAAAGTTTTTCGAACAATCAAGAAATGCAGCGTCCCTTATAGGAGTAAAGTGAATAATAATAGTTAATAGCAACATAACTAATATTAATAGAGATTAGAGATGTTCCGATCATGACTTTGGCCGACTAGCCGACTAGCCGATTAGTCGGTTGCAAAGAAGCCGACTAATCGGCCGACTAGTAGGCCAAACCGATCATGGTTTCGGTTGTTTCCGTAACGCTTCGTTTATTGCTGATTCGCAGATAAGTCGCATACGCCGCCTGCGTACGTGTCGGATCGTGTTTTGGTTATGTTAATGTCATGAATCATGATACTTACAGATGATGGTTTTCAGGATATATTTTTTACTGTACATAATAATAATAATAATATCTATGGACGCTTCACACCACGTCAGTCTGGCCCCGTGGTAAGTACCTGATGGACTTGTGTTACAGGTACCAGACAACGGAAATATATTTAATACTTTTATACTATAAATATATTTAAGATTTTTATTATATTATACACATATTTAATTCACATCCATGACCCAGGAACTTTGAAAACTTTTGTTCCGTCGGCGGGATTCGAACCCGCGACCCCCGGCTTGAGATACCAACAGCCCACCAACTGATGTGTAACTTAATTACCTAATTTGTTATTTTTTATTTTATTTTACTTAACTCTTTATTGCACAGAAGAAAAAACATAAAGATACAATTAACATGGAAAGACGACATAAAGGAACTGTTTATTTCTAAAAGAAATCTCTTACATCAGCCCTACGGAGAGATACAGTGTAAAAGACAGCAGATAGGACAGCAGTTAATACAAAATCCGAGTATTTAATTTAAATAAGAATAAATTTTAAGCTATTGTATCATCGCGGGCATTGTGCGCGGCGACCGAATCTAGTTGATTTCAAAATAATCAAGGTTTTTCTTAAATGTAATATCAATAATAGTAAAATAATAAAAAGCCGGATAGTCGGCGCTTTTTGCCGACTATTCGCCGACTACGAAAGTGGCCGGATAGTCGGCTTTACCGACTAGTCGGCACATCTCTAAATATTAATAAAGTTATATTGATATTACGATAGCACGTGTTCCGAAGTTGTGGCAGATGATAGATGTAACTAGTCGAGTTTGTTAGGAAAAGTTGTAGCAAACAGCCCACGACTGGAGCAGTTTTAATTACTCGCCTACAGCGGTACGAGGATCATTGGCACGTGACCAAAACCAAAACCAGAGTAAAAAGAAATAACAACAAGTAGGCCGACTCAGAAGAGATCTCGCAATTTATATACGTTTGACGTAGTATGTCATATCGGCCGGCGCGCGCCGTACTAATGCGTTAGTCAGCATTGTGAAACATGTCGAAAGTGGTACCTCGCGCCCAACTCGCGCCGATTCGCCCGTTTGTTTGAAGTCGAGGTATTCCTATAGTTCTGTTTACTCTGCCAGAACTGATTAGTGACGGCCAAAACAGTTGTATTTTGAAGTAATATTTATAATAAAGAATTGAAGCACAAAAAAATATTTGCCTAACTATTTTGATTATACTTTATAAATGCTCGACAAAAAAAGAGGGGTGAGAAAAGTTTGAAATTTCTATATTCTGTCTGTCTGTGGTATCATAAATCATAATTGTTTGTGTTTTTTTTATTAAATAATTAGAGTCGTCGCTTTTCGCCCATATCCTTTGTGCTTTTTAATACGCTTTTATATTAGTAGTAGCTTTTATATAGTAAGAAAATCTTGGAATTTTAATTTGACCCACTTCCCGGTCTTCGATTAGGATGAAATTTTGCACACGCTCTAAGTTCTGATGACAATACATGACTAGTTAAGAAACGTTATTACAAATCCAATATGGCGGCCTCCCCAAGATGGCGGACAGGCTATAAATAATTTACACAGCAAAACAATATTTGCCGGGTCAGCTAGTTTTTAAATACTATCCCACCAAAAACATTTCTTGTAAAATGTTGCCGAGACGACCACATAAGGTTTTTTACCCTGTGAAAAAGATATCAGATCTCATGTAGAGGCAAGCTTCTGAATCTACACGGCCTAACTCTACTGATCCAAACTTAAGATTTACTTTAGATTCAAAAGCTTGTCTCTACATGAGATCTCATATCTTTTTCACACGGTAAAAACCTTATGTGGTCGTCTCGGCAATATTTTACAAGAAATGTTTTTGGTGGGGTTTCAGTTATTTTTGTAAGTTGGTTTTTGTAAGTACTTATTTAAAGGTTTTTTAGTCACTGTCTACAGTACCGTGTAAACTCTTATGTTCTTATTCATAAAATTGTTGAAAATCTCATATAAACCTCTACTCCCCAATTTTAGGGGATAAGGGACGAAAGTTATAGGTTTATGTATTTTTTTATTGGTTGTATCTTAAACTTAGACTACATACCAAATTATAGCTTTCTAGCACTTCAGGAAGTAGCCAAACATTTTGATGATCATCAGTGTGTCAGTGAGTCAGTATGTCAGTGACGAAATCGGTGTATTTTAGATATCAATAAATTCTAAAGTATTAGAGCTATTCAATTGAGACTTTGTATGTTTAATTAGTCTATTATATTGACATCATATCCTGAAAATATGAACTATCTGGTAAATCGGAAACCAACTCTATGAGGGTTCAAAAAAACGACGAAACACTTCGAGAAAAGATAGGTAATGCCCTTGCGCTTCGCTTGGCTCGTCTCGGCGGGTGCACTACCGTGCACCCAGATACAGGGTATAATAAAACTAAGTAATAATACTCAAGGCTGGCTAAAATAAGGATGTTTCGTTTTCACTTTTGCTGGCACTCCCGGAGTGATCAGTTTGCGTTTACAACTCTTTTTTTAACCGACTTCAAAAAAAGGAGGTTATCGATTCGACCCGTATAATATATTATGTAATATTACTAGATCGGTCCAGTTTTCGTATATGTTGTCAACATAGGGAATACTGCAAGTTTCATCAAAATCGGTTCAGTAGTTAAAAGGGATCAGGGAATTTAAATTCTCAATTGCGTACAATTTTGAAGTCGATTTAATCTTATTAAAATACTATTATTTTAAAATATTTTACTTCGCAAATATCAAAAACTAGTTCCAAAAATCGACTGCTGTAATTTATCTTAGTGGTCGCAGGTTTTAAGGTACAAGTTGGAAGCCGGCTGGCTACATGAAGTTGCAGCAGACGACGTGTCGTCGCGACACTACTGGTTTCTATGTATTTCTATGAATAAGTGTCGCTAGCTTCGTGTCGCTAGGTGCGAAGGGTATCTATAATAATATATTAAGGGCACCTTCTCCCTAAATCAGCAGGTCGATGTCTGTTCAGTGCGAATATCGACGTTATTCATATCAGCGCGCCTTGTACGGTGGCGGTTACGACGCTCGCCGCGTCCATGATAGGGTGAAATAGGAGAAAAAACCTTTTTACTTAGATAAAAAATATTATAACTAAACATGTATCCAATCATTTCCCTGTAAAATTTTAATAGTAATCGAACTGTCCAAATTATTTTTTGATTGAGTCCCTGTAAGTCCTATAAAACTCAAAATGTTTCTAAAATTGAGGTTGTTTCGGATTTTTTTTATCAAATCATATCAAATAAACAATATACGTGGGAGAGCCATGCTTCGGCACGAATGGGCCGGCTCGACCGGAGAAATACCACGTTCTCACAG
Source organism: Cyaniris semiargus (assembly GCA_905187585.1). Classification (NCBI taxonomy): domain Eukaryota; kingdom Metazoa; phylum Arthropoda; class Insecta; order Lepidoptera; family Lycaenidae; genus Cyaniris; species Cyaniris semiargus. The sequence goes on along the minus strand of LR994555.1, from coordinate 17,714,167 downwards.
AAAACCAGCGTGAAACAGCGCTTGCGCTGTGTTTCGCCGAGTGAGTGAGTTTACTGGAGGCCCAATCCCCTACCCTATTCCCTTCCCTAATCCGCGATCAAAGGATTAATCTGAGCCTGTCGCAGGAATTATGTCTAAAAAATAATAAAGTCAGTATTTTATTTCGACGACTTCTGTGGCTCAATTGGTTGAGTGTGTGGCAGCTCAAGCCGGGGGTCGCAGGTTCGAATCCCGCCGACGGAACAAAAAGTTTTCAATGTTCCCGGGTCTGGATGTGTATTAAATATGTGTATGATATAATAAAAATCTTAAATATATGTATAGTATAAAAGTATTAAATATATTTCCGTTGTCTGGTACCTGTAACACAAGTCCTTCAGGTACTTAGCACGGGGCCAGACTGACGTGGTGTGAAGCGTCCATAGATATTATTATTTATTATTTTGATAATAGAATATCAATAGAAAAGCGTTGTTTGAAACTTATAATTTAATTTTTTATTTGAGGTCGAATTTTGACCATTGGGCGATCTCTAGTTTCATAGAAATACATAGACAGAAGTGTCGCGACGACACGTCGTCTGCGGTTGTTTCATGTCGTCCGCTGCCAACCGGCACCTTTAAGCTCAGCGAGGAAATAGGCTATTAGAACAGAATAATTACATTAGCAAATTGTATTACGGTCTATAATATTAATATGATAATGTATGATGTGGTCGCCATGTGTATTAGTCAAGTGGAATAATTAATAATAATTATTACATTGTCAATTGTCATACATTACTAATTACTGTGGAATAATCTGTAATTTGTAATAAAGGGCGCATGGATTGATGATTGGAAGAAGGTTAGCCAACCATAAGTACTGATATTAATATAAATGCGAAAGTGTGTCTGTCTGTTACTTCTTCACGCAAACGCTAGTTTGATTTAGATGATAATATTATTTTATACTTAACGATTACGATTTATTTTATACTTTTGCGAGTCCGCGTGATAAAGGACCATGCCCAAAAAAAACCCGTAGTCGATTAAAGTAATTTATGTACAGCAAAGTAGACCATCGATTTTATAGTACTCGGTGATTGTTTAATCCAAAAAGGACATTGTATTTGGGATACAGCACTGACCTTCATTATACAAGTACGCTGGACCTATGATACCCACTTTTTTTGTGCCTATTTGAAGCGGAATCAGCGCCCCCAGTGTGAGGGAAGAGAAGTAAATTTGACGTAACTTGCAAATGGCCGCTTAATCGTTATTGGTTGACATCACTAGTATTAGTTCCAAATACTCCCACTACTGCTATCAGCGCCAATATGGCGACTTTCAAACATCATTTTTACGTCCGTGAGTAATTTGTATTCTGTGTTTTTACGTCAAATTTAGTTCCTATCACTCACATCGGGGGAGCTGATTCCGCTTCAAATAGGCACAATAAACAGCTGTCATTTCAAAGGGTATCATTAGTCCAGCGTACTTGTATAATGGAGGTCAGTGGGATACAGTATAATATGAAGTCTACTATGCCACATATAAATGGTTTGAATCGATTACGGGTTTTTGGTCCATACATTTTTGGGCATTCACCTTTTGAACATTAAATGAATTTCGATTTACGAGGTTGTGGGCTATCTCGTTAATTTTAATTTCCTACTTCTTTACCTTTCTTGGACGGCAAAAGAAGACACACGGCGACAAAGAAGTTTCAGTGTTAGAGAAATATGTAGTAGTTTCAGCAGTTTGAGCATGAAAAGGTAAAAGATAGAAAAACTCCACATTGTTATTAGTCCAATTTTCGGAGAGCTGTTTTTAACTTTTTTTTTTAAATATTTCGCATGAGACCATAACATCATATTATAAATGTTCTTTTAAACGATGCAGAATGCTTGTAACACAACAGGCAAAGGTCTTTAAAACTGAAATGTACAGCTCTCCGCTCAATCTTTTGAAGTAGGCTAAACGCTTCCCGACTTCAGCCTGTCTGTTCTTGAAACATGACTTACATTTGTTTTATATCGTGAAATATGTTTAGGGTACCGTAGGAAATTTCAATGTTTTAAAGGCCAATCTACAAATTGGGCTATGGAGAACCGTGATTGTTACCATGGTTTCACGGTTAATACGTGATATTTCAAACGGAAGCATTATAACCTGAGCTTTATAATTCTTTGGATGCTTTACTTCACATATAAAGAAAGAAGTTTTTTTTAAATACTGGATGTGCAAATTAATGACGTTGGGCTGTTTCTTATAGAAGTATAAAGTCAAAAGTGACTCTCTCAGCGCTGCTACTTTCACAGTGAACTATACAAGGGGCACATACACCTCTACAAGGGACCATACACTAAAGTGACGATCGCATTGTTTTGTTATGCCCTGTAGATTCTGTATTAGCTGTGAACGCCTCCGTGGTCCAGTGGTTAAGAGCATGGCTCTTGACTCGGAGGTCGTGGGTTCGATTCCCGCGTTGGAAACACGTTATTTCCAAGTTTGGTTAGGACAATGCAGGCTGATCACCTGATTGTCTGACAAGTAAGATGATACATGCGTCGGATGGGCATGTAAAAAGTCGGTCCTGCGCCTGATCTCTCGCCAGTCGTGTCGGTCGTCCGTCCTACTGGGTTATGAAAGTAAAGGAATAGAGAGTGCTCTTGTGTACTGCGCACACACTTGAGCACTATAAAATTACTCCTGCGTAATTGACCTGGTTTCAATGAAGCCGGCCACCGTCACCAAAACCGGTGTGGGAGTTATTATTAGCTGTGAAGCCACTCCGTGTTTTGGTGTATCTACGGAACTCTCCATCACTTTTATTGCCCGTTTCCCTGGCACACCGTAACTCCACGTTATATTACGTCAGTAGTTTACGTGTTAGTGTAAACTGTGTAATACAACATTGTTCTGTGTAGGGTGTTAAGGCGACCACAGCCGCTTCTAATCAAGGGTTCACTCGGGTGAATATGTGCATACTTCATTTTTCCTTTATTATATTAATATGTTGAAATGATGATTTAGAAAAGAACCATTACTTTTTTATTTTTAAATAATATTATTATACAGGGTGTAACAAAAATAAGTGATAGTACTTTAGGGTGTGTACGTGTTAATTGTAGAGATTTCACTGTGAAAGTAGCAGCGCTTAAAGACCCAATTTTTTTTTCACTTTTGTATGGGGAAACTCGTGATGCTCGGGCCCTTGCCCATACAAAAATGAAAAAAAAATCGTCTTTCAGCGCTGCTACTTTCACAGTGAACTCTCTACAAGGAACACGTACACACCCTAAAGTATTATCACTTATTTTTGTTACACACTGTATAATCGAATACTGTTGTGTGTTGTTGAGGACCCGAAAGAAAATATTGTGCTACCCGAATGAACGTGAATGATTTTTATTTCTTTTTACTTTGAAGTGAGAGTTAAAGAAGGCAGTAAATAGACTACACAATTTTATTGGTTCACTAAATTTAGTTCCTGTCCTGTCCTGACAGTTCAACGTTTTTACTCATCCCAAAAATTGTACAACGCCGCTAAAGTTGTTTTCACTGAGGGACAAATGACGCTATGAAGTCGAAGGGTCTATTGTGTCAATTGTCGTGTCAAACAGCTGTCATAGGTCATGAAATAGCTTCCACATGTCACGATATAGCTGTCATATATCTGTCTGACACGACATTTGACATGAAAGACCCTACCGTCCCTCTGGTGGCAAATGATATATCGAAAACCCTCCTTGTCTGAATTTCTAAAATCTTATCAAAATTTGTGACGTGCCCTTAACAGTACCGCATAGATATTGCATGGTAAGGTGTTATTATTTGGCTACTGTTATACAATATATATACATCACAGATATCTGATACATATTCATGTATTGCTTGTATTAAATTAATCGACTGGAGCGGTTTCGCAGGAGATGTTAGATATCGTATATTTTTTATTAGGTTTGTGGCATCGAAACTACTAGGCCGATTTTCATGGGATGTAAACGGTTTAAAAATATGTTTAGGCAGAAAAATAATTGTCACACTCGAAAAAAATCCAATTTTTTTAGGGTTAAAAAATAAGGTTCTTCAAAGTTAGCGATTTTGAAGTTGAAAAATTTTCACGACTGCTCTATTTTGCCGGTGGCCGTGAATTTCAAAATGGTTTAACTTGACGTGGGCGCCAAAAATGTACCGGCGGGCCGCAGATTGAGCATAGCTGTTATAGTGTTTAGATCTAGAAAAATCTTACTGAATCTTATGAGTTAGAGCCAGTCCACACGACGCGTTGCGTCAGCGTTGCATCAGCATTGCGTCAGCGTTGCGTCGACGCAGCGCTGCCGTTGCGTTGTTTTACATACAAATAACCAAGGTGTTCACACGGCGCGCTGCGTCGTCGTAACGCACACATGACGGACAGCAGCCCCCGAGGCGAAGCGGGAGGGGGTATTGACGTTAAAGCCTCCCGCAGATAGACGCGATATTATCGGTCAATAATAACGCACGATATATGTTTTCAGTACATTTTGTATGAGGACGGTCATGTAGTTACACACTGCTGCGATAATAACGCCGCAATGGAAGTATATCGCAATAACGCAGTGTTGCCAGATGTACGATTTATTTTTTAATTTAGTGGAAAAAAATAAATATTGTGGGTTTTAAGGGGCTAAAATTTTTTGGGGATATTTTTGGGAGTAAAATTTTTGCAGCTTAAATATATATTTATTTTGTTTTTAGTACTATTAATACCATTTTTAAAATAATAATAATATAATATCTATGGACGCTTCACACCACGTCAGTCTGGCCCCGTGCTAAGTACCTGAAGGACTTGTGTTACGGGTACCAGACAACGGAAATATATTTAATACTTTTATACTATAGGTACATATATTTAAGATTTTTATTATATCATACACATATTTAATACACATCCAGGACCCAGGAACATTGAAAACTTTTTGTTCCGTCGGCGAGATTCGAACCCGCGACCCCCGGCTTGAGACGACACTCGCTCAACCATTCAGCCACAGAGGTCGTCAAATTTTTATTGTTATATAATAATATTTTATTATAATAATTAGAGAAAATAGTTTTATTATTATTATTATTATTGTTCAAATTCAAATGAACTAATAATTATTTTGCATAATATGTAAAAAAGTCCACTTCGACCCACCATTTAAGATGGGTCATTTTGAGAGTTGCATAAGCAAAAATAATGAACGTACCCCAAATAATACATATTTATATTTTTGCGGAGTTTTCTTTTAAATTTAGTGGGTTTTAAAAGTTGCTTTAGGAGGAAATTTTTTGAAGAGTTGGCAACACTGGTCGCGGCGCGGCGCTCTCTCGTAAGAAATATCGGACGATAAAATCGCAGCTCGAATCGCAGGAATCGCGACGCATTATCGCAATATCGCTAGCGATATTATTGACCGATAATATCGCGCCTGTCTGCGGGAGGCAGACTGTTTCGTAATAACGTATTTCGCTGCGATGACTCAGCACCCGTGTGGCCGGCTATGCGTCAAAATATTTGAGTTGCGACGACGCAACGCAACGCGCCGTGTGGACTGGCTCTTATGCAGTTATTTATTTTGGGGGATAAGATCACAGAAAAACTCAGAAAAAATTCACACAGATTTTATAACCGCTCTCTTATCACTTTTTAAACAACAATTTTCTACAAAGTATAAGGGCCCTTCCACACGACGTTTTTTTACGCTCGTTTGTATCGATACAAACGCAAGTTGAACGCTCAGCAAACCAAGGAAGCCTAAAGTTTTAAACTTTATTTATGTGCCAAAATACGATGAAAACGCGCAGAAGACGAGCGCATCAGAAACGCGCGTCGTCAGCGCGCAAAAATACGTCGTGTGGAAGGGCCCTAAAACTAATATAAAATTCTATTGCGGCAGCATAATGTTAGGATTAAGTTTTATCGGAAGGTATACATGTGACGTCAGTTCAAGGTTTGTATAACCTTATGCAGCAGCTTTATCATATTCTTGCCCCGAGCTTCGTACACATTGTGACGAGTCGCCGCGGAGCGAGCCGCAATTTTTATGACCGAGTACGTGTTAAGTCATAAAAAGTACATAAAGTGCGGTTCGCTCCCATGCGACCCGTTACGATGTGTGCGAATCTTCATAGCATGATATTGCTTGTTTAAGGTAATAGCTTGACTTTTATAACAGTTTCATAAAGCGCGTAAAAGGTATTAAGCAAACTATTAACTTTTTCTGAGGTAGGGTTATTACAGTTACAAAATGTTTGATGTACTTCTTAAAGTTATTACTATATTGTTTTGATTTATGTTATTTAGAACTTATTAATTTATTGATTTTAGACTACTAAATTATTATAAGTAAACTAAATTTGATAGTAGTTTTAATATTGTATTCTGGCCATACTGACAATGTGCAATCCCTTCTACGATCGCCCCACTTTGAGTGGGGTTGACTGGTAAAATTTGGATATATCTACCCCAGTAGCCCTAGCACGGCGACCAGTAGAAATGCGAAAGTATAGACAAACTGTGGACATAAACTTAAGGTGCCGTTCCGATCTTTACCGCGGCTAATCGCGACCGACAAAAATTCAATTAAAATGCCACTTTATGACAGACTATAGTATATGTCATAAAGACTTCGTTCTTTCTACGACTTTCAAAAAGTGTATCATGATACCCATTTTGAATAAAATGATATTTTATTTATTTATTTATATTTTATTTATTTATTTATTTATAGTAGGATATTATTTGAATTTTTAGGACTATAGTCTGTCATAAAGTGGCATTTTAATTGAATTTTTGGAACGAAAAAGATCGGAACGGCACCTTAAGTTTATGTCCACAGTTTGTGACTATAGTCTGTCATAAAGTGGCATTTTAATTGAATTTTCCGGAACGAAAAAAGATCAGAACGGCACACAGTTTGTCTATACTTTCGCATTTCCACTGGTCGCCGTACTAGGGCTACAGGAGAGCATTATAGTGAGGATTTTGACGGAGGAACAATTATTGTAAGAGGAATATTTGTCCAAAAGTGTACAATTTATACGTCCTTAAGTATTGTATAACATCTATATATACTTATAATAAAACTGTAGAAATGAAAATTCTGTACATTAAAGATATTCAAAAAATAATAAAATAATAAGGTGTTACTACATCGCTATAGAAGCCAAAAATGTGGTTAGTTTTTTTGTCTGTCTGTCTGTATGTTTGTTCCACTATCACACGAAAACTACTGATCCGATTTGAATGCGGTTTTCGCAGATATATTTGTCTTCTTCTAACTTAACATCTGGTGTATAAAAAAAATCTCCCCACCCCTCTAAAGGGACGAAAGAGGGGGTCAGATTTTGTATAAGACTATTGCTTTAACACGAAAACTACTGATCCTATTTGCATACGGTTTTCGCAGATATATTTGTCCTATTCCAACTCAAAATCTGGTGTATAAATATCACCCCCCCCCTCTCTAAGGGGAGCAAAGAGGGGGTCAAATTTTGTATCAAACTGTTTTCTTTAATGGACTTACTTCATATTATTAAATGTTTTTTCCAACTTAACAACTGGTGTATACAATTTTTCCCCCCACCCCTCTTAGGGGACAAAAGAGGGGGTAAGATTTAATCTATACATATAATAAAACTGTAGAAATGAAAATTCTGTACATTAAAGATATTCAAAAAATAATAAGCGGGGGGTGTTACTACATCGCTAAAGAAGCCAAAAATGTGGTTAGTTTTTTTGTCTGTCTGTATGTTTGTTCCACTATCACACGAAAGCTACTGATCCGATTTGCAGTTCGCAGTACGGTTTTCGCAGATATATTTGTCTTCTTCCAACTCAAAATCTGGTGTATAAAAATCACCCCCCCCCCACCCCCCACCCCTCTAAGGGGAGCAAAGAGGGGGTCAGATTTTGTATCAAACTTTTTTCTTTGATGGACTTACTTTATATTATTAACTGTTTTTTCCAACTTAACATCAACAAAATTTTTCCCCCCACCCCTCTTAGGGGACAAAAGAGGGGGTAAGATTTAAATACTTTAAATGGCAAAACAAGGTTGACGGGACAGCTAGTTGTAGAATAAAAGTATTGTAGGTAAATAGTAAATACATTGTGGAGTTTCTTATCAACTATTATAATAATACATATATGAACATAATATCATTTTATGTTCTTAATGAATTAAAATTACAGATATAACAGAACAATTATTATGTCATAAGACCGACAATCAGACCTTTCGTTAATCGCTGTGTAAAAGTTTTGATAGTATTAGGGTACATATTATATTATGTACCCTAATACTATCAAATATAATTACTTCAAAACACACAATAACTGATCAATAAATACTAAATCAGTCATGTCATAAGAAAAGCAATTTTCGCACATCTGGCCCGCCCACATAGTCGGCTTATTGCGAGTGGCCACTACATATTTCCCTGTCCCACATACCCCAACTATTAATACACTTCCCCCATAATTTTTCATTTTCTCGATCAATCAACGTGCCAATAACATCTCCAATCTTCGCGCGAGGGCTCCCTCGGTTGTGCGAGTTCAGACTAAGATACTAATTACTATACAGTTGTATAACTTACATGTCCTTCTTTAAATGATCTGGAGAAGAGCGTATAAAGAAGAAAGATTAGGCTCTTAGCGCACTTATCCATACTTAATATTATAAATGCAAAAGTGTGTCTGTCTATCTGTCTGTTACCTCTTCACGACAAAACCGCTGAACCGATTTTGCTGAAAGGTATGGAGATACTGTGAGTCCCGGGAAAGGACATAGGATAGTTTTTACCCCGGAAAAATGTACGGTTCCCGCGCGAAAAACGATTTTTTGCACAACGGAGTTGCGGACGTCATCTAGTCGGCCATTTGATCAGTGATCAATCACGTAGGTACAAAAGATTTGGTTACCTTATTTAACTAGGTTGCGAGTGTCTGTAAACAAATAAGTGTGTCACTGATTAAAGCGCGTTCAGACTTAGATACTATACATGTGTTTTTGAACCTAAAGTGTGACATTTTCAATGTATCAGATATCAGAAGTCACAAAACCCTGTAAGGCTGGGTTTATATAGGTCCGCGCGAACGCTGTTTGATGGGTACACCGAGAGATCAAAATTCACAAACAATAAAGCAATTATTACAACATATAGCTTACAAGACGTGAAATTTATAACAAAACTTATCTATACTAATATTATAAAGCTCAATAGTCAATGAAGCGGTTCTATTGGTTCTCAAAAACACAGTCCTCGCAACACATCTCTGGTGGAAACGCATCCTTACAATGCGCACCTTGTAATGATACAATGTGTAAAATCTTGATACAACTTGTAACATCAATGCTACGTGACAGCGAAGTCAACATGCTATGTAATGCTCAAAGTCGAATCTATAATGTTACATTACTCGCGAATGCTTCCGGCGAGGGAGCACAACAACACAGAATTTAATTTCGGACGGAATTTCTGTCGTAGTCTGAACGTAAACACAAGACAGAGTTTTAGATGACACCACTATAATGTTGGAGTATAATAAATGATTTTTTTTGTGTATCGCGATGGGGGAAAATTTACTTTTTGGAGCATAAATAATGGAGGAGCCATTAGATTATTGTTTTGGGAGTTCTCGTCATATTCTTTACGGCGTGCGGCGGCGGCGGCGAGTGCGTTGGGGGGACAACATAATATGGAAAAAAATACCATAGAATATTAAAAAGTTCATACAAAACAGTAGGAAAGATACAGTTAAAAAATGAAATGCTGCTTTAAATTATTTTATATAATTACTTAACAAACTCCATAATGGTATCTCTCTACTAAATCTGAAGTCGTATTGTAGGTGCCAGCGCCAGGTAACTTTTTGGATTCAAGGATTTTCGTTGTACAGTTCAGGCTGTACCAACTTACAAATAAGAGAGATTAAGGAGCAAAATAGTCAAATTATATCCAAAATGCGGAAATAAAGCATGATATACTCACGATTTTTAGCGCTTTTACAAAAATGTTTTTGTTTTCTATTTTAAAATCGGAAAAAACTTTCACGTCGATGAAATAAAATTCAATACGGTCAAAACATTTACAAAGTACTAACCAAACGTACAAAAACGATAAAGCACGGCCTATAACTTTTACAAAGCCTTTTTGTTTTTGGTTTATAACGTGAATAACGAGAAATAAAGTTAGTTTCGTATATTCCATGCGCGTTCAATATCTGCAGACACAGGCTCTATCGAAACAATGTCAATAAAATAGTAAAATAAAAACCACCAAAAACATTTGTTGTAAAATGTTGCCAAGACGACCACATAAGGTTTGCCCTGTGAAAAAGATATCAGATTTCATGTAGAGCTTCTGAATCTACAGGGCAAAACTCTATTGACCCTAACTTCAACAAATTCTAGGTACATATCAGTAAATATGTATTCAAGAAAAGTGTATAAATTAAAATCAACATCAACCACCTGATGATTATTTTGTCGAAACCGGTCGTGTAAAATAATAACTTTGTAAGAAACATAATATTATAACTAGCTTAAAGCCGAGCTTAGTGTGGGCTCGCGTCGTCACACCTTGACTGACTGATGATAACACAAGATCTACATATAAAAATCCTTGACTGACCGATAATAACACATCTACATACTATAAATAAAAATTACTATGTTAAAGCACAAATCAATAGACGTGATAGTTTCACCGTAAAGTGTACCACAAAATGTACAGGTTGTGGGATATACTAGAGCTCGCTTCGCTCGCCCTGATAAAGTGGAATAACTGCAAGAAAAGTGTATTTAATTATTGAATTTACCTCAATGGTACTCTCATAACATCATATCAATCGCTCAACCCAAGTTTTACGTTCATGTGACATGATTTTGTCACTTTGAGATAATATCTGAAATCTAGAAAGCGCCCTATTCTTGCGACATCGTGTGTCGTTGCATTCGTATTAAAATATATATATATATATATATATATATATATATATATATATATATATATATATATAAACAAAAAATATTCACATAAACATGTTGTACAAACCTAATATGCGGTACCCTAGTGGTATTTTTCACTGATCCCAAGACTTCGTGTCGTAGGGCTAGGGTACCGCACATGCACACACACATACACACTTACATGCACACAAATACACTCACATTCATACATTGTCCGAGACAAAAATATTTTATATTTTATTAAAACCACCATACTGGGAGTTGTTTAGCTTCTTATTAAATAGTAACCATGTCAATAGTCAAGACTTCATTCAAGACTATTGTGTCGATAATAACGATGACGGTGTTTTTATTATTATATTATTGTTTTATTATAATGTTAAATAGCACTACTATTTGTCAAACAATGTAATACCTGTTACTGGCCATATTATTACATGTTTAGTGTTAAGTTCCAAATTGTAATACGCTGTTGGTATTCAATAAAGAAAAATAAAATAAAATAAGTATTATTTATCATTTTTCCGTCATATGCCAACGTGAAGAGGTTTATTTTAGCAGTATGAACATATTTTAGTAAACCACCACCACTTTTGACTGAATCGCTTAGTCAAAAGTACTTTTAACCAGCTTCATTGGGCAAAAGTACTAATTTTAACAGCTGTTATTTTAGTCACAAGTATTATTGACAAAATCATACGGTCAAAAGTAGTTTTGACTGATTTTGCTAGTCAATATTATTTTTGACTGATTAAGAGTTTTGACTTTGATATTTAGAATAATAAAATTAGATGTATATTATTAATAATAATTGGCCTGTTATGGCAAAATTTGTGACATAGGTTAAGTGGTACTTGGCTGTTGAAAGTTGTGAAGGACGGTGCAGCTACTTAGCCAACATTTCCGTCTAATTTTGTAAGAAAAATATACCTGAAGTATATGTACTTAATAATTATTTGTAGATGGGATCAACAAGGGAGTGGATACACCCTGGAATGTCTTACTTTTTTAAAGTCACAAATCTGAATATCGCAAGTTTTTAACCGACTTGTCGGTTATAAACTTATATGTTTGTCTATGGATATTTTTTTTATTTTTGTATTTTCACCGATTACTCCGCCGTTTGTAAACCGATTTTGAAAATTTTTCTTTTGTTGTATAGGGTTTTACCCCAATTTGGTGCCATGTTCACAAATGTGACCTGATGAAGGGATCCATGAGTAATTAATAATAATATCTATGGACGCTTCACACCACGTCAGTCTGTATGTAGTAAGTACCTGAAGGACTTGTGTTACAGGTACCAGACAACGGAAATATATTTAATACTTTTATACTATACATATATTTAAGATTTTTATACTATACATGGATTTACACATATTTAATACACATCCATGACCCCAGGAACTTTGAAAACTTTTTGTTCCGTCAGCGGGATTCGAACCCGCGACCCCCGGTGTGAGCTACCAACAGCCCACCAACTAAGCCACAGAGGTATTGAGGGAACTCTTCAAAATTTATATGGAAACCTATGGTGATTTCGGTTTTATTAGAAGTATCTTAAGCATATGCTACCAAAAAGTAAGATTTTGCACCAAGATATACCATGGTTCCGAAGGTGCTAATAAAACTCCGGATGCAAATGCTTAAAGAACTCCTTATAGGTACAAATTTGGGAGTTTCGGAGTTGTTTTAAGAACTGAAAGCATATGCTATTATGCAACTTACATTCATCATCATCATCGTCAACATCATCATCATTATCACTACCACCACACGTACAAGATACGTAGAATAACATACGCAATGGTTTATTAGGTAACTAAAAAGAGTGAAATTGTTATTATTTTTAACAAAAATTAAAACTGACTTCCAAATTCCAAGGTAAAAACAATAATAACATCCTTATATGAACTAAAAAGCATTAAATAAATTTTCCTATCTGAAAGTGCCTTTTTCCTAATTCGGCTAAACCTCATCTATTTCTATACTCAATCTTCATCATTTTGAAGTCGGTGCCAGTATTCCAAAAGTTTCAAATGTTCTGTCAGAGAACTGAAGATACCGACTTCAAAATGATGAAGATTGAGAACAGAAATAGATGAGGTTTAGCCGAATTCGGAAAAAGGCACTTTTAGCTACTAATATATATTCTGTGCTTTTAGATAGGAAAATTTATTTAATACTTTTTAGTATTAAATAAAGTTGGAAGTCAGTTTTAATTATTTTTTTTAAATAATGAAGATGTACTCTTCAAAACTTGCGATATTCCGATTTGTGACTTTGAAAGAATAAATATTCACGTCCTGTATAATATATAATGTATGAATTACCTATTAAGCTATTGATTCGCTCATTAAACAAGCGAAAGTTTGTCATATATATATATATATATATATATATATATATATATATATATATATATATATATATATATATATATATATATATATATATATATGACAAACTTTCGCTTGTTTAATGAGCGAATCAATAGCTTAATAGGTAATTCAATACTGTTATGTCGACGGATAATGGAACACAATGTACCCACATTAAACTGCTGCCGTTTTTACGATACCGTCACAAAGGAATTTCATTTAAGGCCATCCCCCGAGCAAACGACCTTGACCATACATTTGACGCGTTGCCAAGATCGCACAAAAATCCTATTTTTTTACTTATCTTTGTTCAAAATTAATCTAAAAAAATTTTAAACGGGGAATATGTAGTTAATGAAATTGTCTATCTATTGTCGTGTATTTCAAATAAACGTAATTTGTAAATACTAGGGAGATGCTGAAAGTATGCTTCAATTTTAATAAATTGGTATTACTTTGGAAGCTAATATCATGAGTATAATAAACAAAAATAGAAAATTTAAAACGGGGAAAGGAATGTTGATATACTGAAGATTATTGCTGTATTTTTATTATAACTTTGTAGCTTTCAAATTATGAGTTTATAAGGCTCTAAATACGTTAAATTACGGAATCTCCGTAGGGGAAGGCCCTTAAGTACTCGCATCTGTAAAATAGCGCCTTCAACGCTTCGGTTACAGTGGCTGACTCGTTGAAACTGTGTTGAAATAATTTTATAGTGGCCTAGTGTGTGTGCAGTGTAGAAGATCATTTTCTCTTTCTTGACAGTCATAATTAAGTGAGACGGATGACCGAAACATGTTTTCTGTAAAATACATACACAATAAAATATTTTAATAGTTACGCTCCAAAGTAAAAAATAACATAATAAAAAACCGACCAAGTGCGAGTTGGACTCGCCCATGAAGGGTTCCGCAGCAGCAATAAGGTTTATTTTTATGAAATTAAAAGGTTTTTGATTTATTTTTATATTTCAGATGATTTAATGAAAGTTAAATTAAGTTTATCATTTATGACGTATAAAAAAAAACTACTTGCTAGATTTCGTTCAAACCAATTTTCGTTGGTAGTTTTTATAGTAAAGTACATCATATATTTTTTTTAGACTTATCATGCCCCTAGCCCCCTACTTTAGAAGTTAGAGGGGGGGGGGGGGGACACATTTTAGCACTTTGGAAGAGTCTCTCTCGCAAACTATTCAGGTTAGAAAAAAATGACATTAGAAACCTCAATATGATTTTTGAAGACCTATCCATAGATGCCCCACACGCATAGATTAGATGAAAAAAAAAATCAGTTGTACCTATGGGGAATGGGGACCCCTAAAATTTTTAATAATTTTTCCATTATTGTATCAAAATCTTAATGCGGTTTACAGACTACATCTACTTACTAAATTTCAATAGTATAGCTCTTATAGTTTCGGAGAAAAGTGGCTGTGACATACGGACGGACAGACAGACAGACAGACAGACAGACATGACGAATCTATAGGGGTTCCGTTTTTTGCCATTTGGCTACGGAACCCTAAAAAGTGAGGGCGCGTTCAGACGCGCGCCTTTTTAGCACGGGCGGATTAATTGCGCGTCGCGTGTTTTTCGCAAACGCTATAGCAATTTGAGTTTCTATGCTAAATTACATAAAGCTTATTTTGATACATTTTCACAAACCGCACACGCGCATACAGCGCGCACGTCTGAACGCGCCCTGAGACTTGTTGAGCACTGTCATACTGAAAAATTAAAAAAATCGTTAAGACGGGCTGAAACCCCATTTTGTTATTTCTTGATACCCGATTTACCTAGTTCCAATATAATAACGAAATGTAAAAAATATGAGATATAGAGCACAATATTTAAAAGCGTTTAAATCAAAAACATTTTAATAAAAAATAATACTTTCGCTGTAACTAATTTACAAACTCACCTCCGACAAAACTCTTTATCATCGAAATATAAGTATTAACAAGAATAACTTACATTTTTGAGTCGTTATCGGTGCGCCGCTAAGTTTGCACGTGCGCGTATTAAATCGTCTACGTGTTTATTCAGTGAGTACCTATCGAGCAAACTGCGCCCGCGCTCGCGCGAGGCGGTGTAAGTGTTGTTGATAATAGACCCTTCCGTCGTTTCTGACTACAGGGACGATGGAATCTCAACCGAGCTACTCGTCTGTTACCCAAACTGTCGCATTCCCCACCAAAGAACAAGCCGTTATCATAGATGCAGTTGACGACACCCCGATTAAAGAATATGCGTATGCATTTGGAAAAATAATTGATTCCACCCAAATAAGATTCCTGAGTCGAATGTCGAATAACAGAATCTGCGTTTTTGTGTCTTCCAAAGAAATTGCCGATGAGTTAGTAGACAAACATCAGTGCATTACAATAAATAATAAGAAATTACCTATTCGGCCCCTAATTACTAGGAACAAACGTATAATATTCTCCAACGTCTGTCCAATTATTCCACACACCATACTGGAGAAGAAATTGGCAGAACTGGATATTAAATTAGTTTCTCCAGTAACTTTTATTAAGGCTGGCATAAGTGATCCCGGCTTTAGTCATATTTTAAGTTTTCGACGTCAAACGTACATACCTCCAGAGGACCTGAAAAAATTACCTGATCGTATGCAAATAGACTTCGACGGCAGCACATACTGGATATACTCCTCTTCGGACTCCATGACCTGCTTTATTTGTAAAAAAGAGGGACATGTAGCCAGTAAATGTCCTGAAAATATAAACACAGCAAATAATATTTTACCTACCGAAATAAGTGACACAGCAAATATAGTTAGTTCAGATTTTCAAACGCTGGACTCCTTCAAAAGACCTCACCCACCCACAACTGAGTCGACCCACACTACTGATCACCCGAAAACCCAATTTACTGAAACTTTTGATTCGGAACAAATTTCAATGAGTGATACAGAGTCAGAGAATATGTCTGAGGACACTACCTACTTAAGTGACACGCTGTCATCAAAAGATTTGGCTAAGAATTTACGTAAAAAGAAGAAAACATCCTCATCTACTAGTAACCTGGTGGTAGCTGATTGGGAAAAGATAAATTCAATTATCACTTCATCGCCTCACAACTACCCGATGGATCAATTGCAATTCAAGAGTTTTCTAGAAAATACCCACGGAGTTCAAGACATAAGTGTTATTTGTGATCAGTATTCTAAAGACCCTTCCACTATAGTTAAAATGTTGACGGATCTATATCCTCATTTCACTAATAGGAGTATTAAAAGTCGTATAACTCGTTTACAACGAAAACTTAAATTATTATATAAAATTAAAAATGTCTAGGTTAGATATACTTCAATGGAATGTGAACGGCTTTTATCGACGTAAACAAAGACTAAAAATTTTATTATCTGAATGGAACCCTAGTTGTATTTGCCTACAAGAATCTAATTTTAAAAATAATTATTGTCATCAAATTGCAGGTTATAATGCTATATATAAAAATAGAAATAATACTTCCTATGCAAGTGGTGGTGTAGTATCTTATATTAGGTCAAATTTTTTTATATCAGAAGTAAATCTTAATACGAATTTAGAAGCCGTTGCCTGTATTATAAATTTCCCTACTAAAATTACTGTATGTAATATTTATTTACCAAATAGTGTTGTTTTAATTGAGCAAGATTTGATTGATTTAATTAGTCAACTACCGAAGCCTTTTCTTTTGATCGGTGATTTTAATAGCCATAGTTTATCATGGGGGAGTTATAAAACGGACTCTCGTGGTAAAATTGTCCTAAACATTTTAGATACACATAATGACATATCCTTATTGAATGAAAATCGTCCCACTCATTTAAATGTCACCAATGCTACAACTAGTGCGATTGATTTAGCGTTATCATCTTGTACGATTGCTCCATTGTTTCAGTGGAATGTGCTAGATGACCCCCATGATAGTGACCACTATCCGATTATATTAAGTCATTCATCTTGTTCAGAAGAAAATAGTTCTAATGTTCCCAAATGGGTTTTTCAAAAAGCTAATTGGGATTTATATAAATCACTTATAGATAAAGGAATTGGAGAATTGTATGATATTAATTTAATTAATGAAACTACAATTGACTTATGTTTATCGAAGTTTAATAATTTAATAATTGAATCCGCAAATCAATCCATTCCTATGTCGCGTGGTAATAAAAATAATCGTAAGAAATTGCCTTGGCTTACAAATGATTGTATAATTGCGATAAAAGATTACAAAAGGGCTCATAGACAATATTTAAAATTTAAGTCGATTGAATATTTGATTTATTATAAAAAAACAAGATCATTTGCTAGAAGACTCTTAAAAGAAACTGAGCTAAAATCCTGGCATGATTACACTTCTTCAATTACTCCTCAAACTTCTTCTTCAGAAATCTGGAATAAAATAAACAGGTTAAGAAATCGTAATATAAACACACCTTCCCCTTTTTTACTTGATGATGATTTAAATAAAATTATAAACAATGTTGATAAATGCAACGTTTTAGCAAAAAACTTTGCAAAAAACTCGTCAAACTCCAATTATAGTAATGAATTCATCTTACATTCTTCAAATATCCACGTAGATTTTTACAGTAATATAGCTAATAGTACGAATTTAGAAAAGGAAAACACAATAAACAGTTTACTTACCATTGAGGAGCTTCATTTTGTATTAATGAACTGTAAAAATTCTTCTCCTGGCCCTGATGGAATCCCTAATTGTCTTATTAAGAATCTCCCAAAAAGTGGTATTTCATATCTTTTAATTTTATACAATAAAATTTGGCTAATTAATTTATTTCCTGAGATATGGCGTACATCGATAATAATTCCTATTCCAAAACCAGGTAAGGATCATACCCTTCCTAAAAATTACAGGCCCATTGCTTTGACTTGTAATCTTTGCAAAATCTTAGAAAAAATGATTGCAAATCGCATTCGGTGGAAATTAGAACATGAAAAACTTATATCACCTTTTCAAAGTGGCTTCCGTAAATTTCGTTCAACTAATGACCATTTAGTATTACTAGATTCAGCTATTTGTGATGCTTTAGCTCTAAAAGGTCACCTAATAGCAGTTTCAATGGATATTGAGAAGGCTTATGAAATGGTTTCAAAGAAGGTAGTGCTCCATGCCTTAAAACGTCTTAATTTTACTGATAATGTTATTATGTTCATAAATAATTTTCTGTCCAGTAGAAAAATTAAAGTTAAAATTGACAATAAATATTCTATTCCTGTTGAACTCGATAATGGACTTCCACAAGGTTCTGTAATCAGTGTAATTCTATTTATTTTAACGATTAATGATGTCCTTACTGTCATAATGTCTCCAGTCAAGGGTTTGCTTTTCGCTGATGATTTGACCTTATATTGCGTTGGTAAAAATATTCACACATCTATACAAATGGTTCAAAATGCCCTCAGTTCAATACAGAAATGGTCTCAGGAAAATGGCTTTAAGTTTTCTAAATCTAAAACTGAGTTTATTATTTTTTCTAGACAAAACAATACCTTCGATAATGTGGCACTACATCTTGATGGCCATCCGCTAGCTAGAACTTACTCTATTAAAATACTTGGTATGTTATTTGATAGTAAACATACGTGGAAAGCCCACATTAGGAAGTTAAAAGCCGACTGCTTGAAAAATTTAAATGTTATTAAAGTTTTATCGTCTATTACATGGGGTTCTAACAAAGATTGTTTATTAAATGTTTATCGGGCTATAATAAGATCTAAGCTTGATTATGGATCAATAATTTATGATTCATCCAATAAAAATTCATTAACCAGTCTAAATTCAATTCAAAATACCGCCTTAAGGTTATGTTTAGGGGCATTCAGAACTAGTCCCTCTCATAGTTTAATTGTAGAATCAGGTGAACTTCCTTTGTGGCTTAGAAGAATGAAACTCTGTCTTTCTTATGCGTTAAATGTTATTTCTACTCCACTAAATCCTGTCAATGACATTTTATCGGTCGAACATCTATATGATATATTCCAAACAGAACTAAGATTGCCGGTTCCACTAAGATTACGTGTTAAAAAATACTTAGAAACTTTAAATATTCCCTTTCCTAAATTATTTGCTCGACATATTCATCCTATTCCCCCATGGATGAAAAACAATGTTAAAGTAGATGTATCTCTTTGCAATTTTATTAAGGAATCTACTGATGCTTTAGTTTACCGCAAACTTTATTTAGAATTACTCGAAAATTACCGTGACCACAAAATAATGTACACAGACGGATCTGTAACTGATAACGGAACCGGCTGCTCCATTATTCTCGATTCTGATTCCACCGCAATTAGTTTACCTAAACAATTTTCCATTTTTCTCTGTGAATCCTATGCAATTTACTGTGCTGTAAAAAAGATTTTAACAAACCCTGTAAGCCCAAAATACGCCATTTTCACTGACTCTAAGTCTTCTCTTTTAGCCATACAGAACTCTTTTTCTGAAAACCCTCTAATACAATTGATACACTCTGTCGTTTTTCAATTGAAAGAACTATCAGTTGATGTAATTATTATATGGTTACCCTCTCACCAGGGAATAGACGGTAATGAAAAAGCCGACAAAGTGGCTAGGGAAGCTAGTTTGATGCCCTACACTAGCAGTGAAATACCCATCATTCTTCTTGACGCCAAACGAGAACTATACAATTCAATAAATCTTAATTGGAACCAAAATTGGAATACCGAATCCTCTAAATTGCATTATTTTAGACGAGATGTTTTAAAAGGTGAAACTAAATATACATCAAAATTTAACAGAAAAGACCAATGTGTATTAACGCGTCTGAGAATAGGCCATACCAACGCATCTCATGTACATTATATCACGAAAAGCACTCCTAAGACTTGTCTTAGATGTAGCTCACCATTCTCAGTCAAACATGTTTTATTCGAATGTACTAATTATATTTCTGAAAGACAAATGTTTAACCTTAACAGTGACAGATATCTTGTATTAAGTGATCCTGATATGTGTTGTAATGTTCTACGATTCCTAAAGTTTTGTAATATTTATACTTTGATTTAAATTGATGTAATTGTTCTTGTGGTCGCTGATAACCTTGATGTTCTAAGCGACCTTAAATAAAAGGAAAAAAAAAAAAACTTACATTTTATTTTAATAAATTGTCAATTAATCTATTTTTAAAAGGTCTGAAACGAATAATCTTTTTTCTTAATATTTATTTCGAAAGATATTTAAAAAAAACACACGAAAAATAAAATAGAGAAGAGCCGCCCGCCAATTTTATGCTAAGCTAAAATGAATCTTATTGCGATGCGTACACGTTTGGCATTCGCGTTCGCAAGGTTATCGTTTTGGAATTATTGAGGTAAGTGCTCGCCTTAAAAACGTTTCACCCAATATTTATGGACGTTAATATGTTTTCAAATTGTAAACAATATATTGTGTTAATAATAGCTCATCGCTGACATCAATATCCGGTGTTTTAAAATAAAATAATGTAACGCCCGGAAATTGTTTTCACCTCGTAACCTGTACACCTGTAGATCCTATGCGGTATGCCACGACAAAAATGTGAAGGATTTCAATGCTTTCATTTTCTAGCTTCATAATAATTATTGAAAAACTGGCCACGTGCGTATCGGACTCGCGCACGAAGGGTTCCGTACCATTTAAGAGCAAAAATTGTATTTTTTGTCAGGGAGCACCCTTAAATATTTTATTTTTAATGACTATTAAATTAAAATACTAATAAGTATTTTGTGAATATTTCAAGTGCCTACGTATATAGCCATTATTGATATAAAGCAAAAAAGGCCAAAAAAAATACGTTTGTTGTATGAGAGCCCCTTAAATATTTGATTTATTTTGTTTTTAGTATTTGTTGTTATAGCGGCAATAGATCTTCTGTGAAAATTTCAGAAGTCTAGCTAAAACGGTTCTTGAGTTACAGCCTGGAGTCTAACAGACAGACGGACAGACATCGAAATCTTAGTAATAGGGTCCCGTTTTTACCTTCTGGATACGGAACCCTAAAAAGGTAAATTAAAAAAATATATAATATTGTTACTTTATTAGAAATATGCTCAGGGCTACGAATAATATAAACTAAGGAAACGTAACTATGGGAGTTACGTTTCCTTAGTTTTTATTCAATCGTTTTGGAATTTGGTTCTCAAGGTTCTTTTCGCACACTAAAATAATATGGCAATAGCTACGAAACACTACATTCAAATTGACAAAATAAAGCCGTTGACAATTATTGTCACAGGTCACTTCTATAATAATTATTACACAAAATTCTTGCATGGATTCGGGTCTCTTTTTGCATAAAGTATGCATGTATTCGGTATACAGGGTGCAATTAAACCTTCCTGTCAAATTTTGATATATTGATCCTTGTTAAAAATAAAAATACACGTATTTTTTCTTTTATAATCACTCAGTACTAAAATTTTGAGAAATAGCTT
Source organism: Cyaniris semiargus (assembly GCA_905187585.1). NCBI lineage: Eukaryota > Metazoa > Arthropoda > Insecta > Lepidoptera > Lycaenidae > Cyaniris > Cyaniris semiargus. Next base: position 17,692,326 of record LR994555.1, on the reverse strand, counting down.
CCGAAAGTTATCCTAAAAAACACTACAATTAATGGACACGACGCGTCGGCCGCGCGTGACGTGTCCCCGCGCGCGCGCCTCACCCCGCGTCACCCCCGGTCATTCCCCCGCGGCGCGAGTGACCGTTCTGCAACGATTTTAAATGGGATAAAATATGTCATTGAAAAAAAAAAAATAACACCTAATTTTTTTGGTTAAATGGACTCTCCTAATGATACCTAAGCACTGGAAAAAATTTGGCAGGAAGGTTTAATTGCACCCTGTATATTGTCACATTTTGTAGAATCGGAACAAATTTTTGACACAGTTACTCTTCCTTAGTTTTTATTATTCGTAGGCTCAGGGTAATAAATTTTTTATCTCAATAATTCGCAAGACAGTGTATTTATTCATTTTGAAAAGTCGTAAAACAGAATGCCCTTACCTAAGGTATAAAATTTAGCAGATTTTATAAGCCCTAAAAGTCAATGATTTTCAACTTTTTTTATGATGTTTTAAAAATGTCTCGCGGCCCCCCTCATTTTCCTTTTTAGGGTTCCGTAGTCAAGAAGGAACCCTTATAGTTTCGGTCTGTCGGTCCGTCTGTCTGTCTGTCTGTCGGTCTATCTGTCCGCGGTTTTGCTCAGAGGCTATAGGACCTACAAAATTGTAATTTGGCATGAATGCACATATTAATGATGCCGACAAAATGGTACATAAAATCTAAAAAAAATATTTTTTTTTATGGTACCTCCCCTACACATCAAGCGGGGATGATTTTTTTTCTCGTCCACCCCATCGTGTGGGGTGTCGTTGGATAGGTTTATTTTAAATATTATGAGTATTCAAAGATTATTTTTCTATTTAGGGATCCGTTTGTGAAAAATGAAGTTTTAAAGTGGAAAAAATCGTTAGAGTCCAGTGTCCCCCCCTTCTACCAGCTAAACGGTTGTTTCTGGAATATGCTGAATTTAAAAGGAAAACTATCACGGCTAAGAAGACTTCAAAAGTTATTGAGTTATAGTCGATCAATTAAAAAAAATGTATTCGGCGAAGTATAAAGGAACTTTTCGTTCAAATTCCATTGAACGGTACTGATATGATGTTGTTAGTAGTGTAAAACACGATATAAATGTACATTCATTGACCATACAAAAATTATCAATAACTAGCGGTACTACGGAACCCTATATTGCGCGTGGCCCAACACGCACTTGGCCGGTTTTTATAACGTAGACACGTATGTACGTTTATGGATAATATTCGTTAAAATTGTCCTACTTACATATATCAATCTTTTTTTAATATTTACTGTTCTCTTTCGACCTTTGGCGACCCCCTTCAGAAGCTTGAAACCACAGGTTGAAAAACTCTGCCCTAAATGATCACACCGTAACTTTCTAGAAGTACAACGTAATATGCCTCACGTGATGATATTTAAAAGTGCGTTGAACAAATAAGGGGTAGAGGTGGGTTAAAATTTTTGTTAAAGTAGTCACGTAGTTTCGGTACGTTTGTTAAGTTTCAACCGCGATGTTAGAAAAAACAACATAAATACAATATTATTTTTAAGCCACTGCATAGCTTTTATCGCGGGCTTTGAGCGCAGCGATCGAATCAAAGGCGAAAGATTTATACGCTTTGAAGGGAAACCAGAGTCACCCCTCCGGTCGGTGCAGCGTTGCCGTGCATCGTCTAACGTCGTTTCAGTTCTGCAGACTTCGGCACGGTGTTTGTGTGCGTGCGACTAGACGTATGCGAATTATAATTGCATAAGTTGATAAAAAATGCTGTGCAATAGCTTTAACGCAACAGTCCCCGAGTGCCACACGAATTTTAATTTTATTTTATAAAAACGTTATTTTAGATTCTGCCCTTTTTTTGTAACCAAATTACAAGTAATTCGGCAACCATTTCCCCTAAGCCCATGTAAATTCTCTTTTGACCAAGAAAGTTATTTTTGGGCAACGTAATCAAATAATAAAATGATAAAAGTTAGGAAGGTCTCGGTGAAGCTGAAAGAGAATCAAAACATTTAGAATACATTTTACAACGTGCTTATGAAAGAGTTTTAACTTTTAAATTCGTTTCAAAATGTTTTTCTACAAAACATATTTTCGCAAAATATTGGTTGTACAAAAATGGCAAAAGCTCATAATTTCGCGTATGTAAATATAAATTAAACATACTTGTAAAATATAAAAATCCTTTAGGCTCGTTTCGCCATTAGACTAGAATCGTCTGTCACTTCATTGTTAATCGCGGTTTATATAGAAAGCGATGAAATATGACAAATTTTTGACAGGGGGTCAATAACTGCTACCGCCTCAATTCGCCGTGTACAATGTACACTTTAGTCCATTTTCTGACATACTTCATACTTCTGTCACTGGAAATTGTCTGAACATTATTAATAGCTTTAATCGATCTTCAGAACCAGATCTTAAATATAGCCTTTGTCCCAGAATCGAAACATTTAACTCTACGGGCTACGGCCTTACTCAGAAAATAATTAATGATAACCTATTTTTCATTTAACAGGAAAACAATGGAGCTTTGCGCTTTCTAGACGGTAATTCAGCTTGACATGCATTGACGTGACAGCATTAATTGTTGCATGACATGCCGATCGCGAAACGAACATGCGTGCATGTCATGCACATATTGCAGGACGATATATTAAAAACAACATCAATCAATACAATAAACGATCATGCGTGTGTCAGAAAAAGCTTAGATTGCAAAATAAAAGTATTGTATGAATCATAAACACCAATAAATAAAACATAAAAGTATTGTATGAATCATAAACACCAATAAATAAAACATGATTTATTACACTAGTGAATACAATACAAACACTTTAATACTTTACAAGTACGATTAACTTAGCTTTTCTTCATTTTCATAAAATATAACACAAAATATGCAAACTCCTGAAATACCGGTAAAACCAACTAAATACTTTAAATACTTAACTTATAACGATCTTTATTCGAAGAAGTACTCAGAGCCAATTCACATTGACATGAGGCAGAGTGACAGGGCTTACGACAACGCTTCAACCAGAGAGAGCCCAAGAGAGAGAGTGAGCCCCTTCCATCAGACAACCCGCCTCAAAAACAATCCCAATGACGTCACTCTGTCCCGCGTCTATATCATATAAACACAATGAAAATTAGTAACGATGATCTGAAAAATCATTATTAATTAAGTATTTAATTATTAGATTTCAAATTAAATTATTTACTTTTTGTATCAAAAGTATCATAACCAGAAACCTTAATTAATATTGTCTGTTTAAAGATTAATTGATGTGTTTAAAAATAATGTTATAATATTTTATTTTATTGTCTAAATGTCATGAATTAATTATTAATAATAATTAGTTCAACTCACATAAATTACTGAAATAAGAACTTCTCATAAAAATTTAAAGTTAAATAACAAAACAATAAGACAAAACCATTGTTATCATAATACATTATTTTATTTACGACTATTATTGAAATAATAATCGTTTATATTCATCTTTATTTTTACCAAAGCGAATCTATCTAACAAGTGCATGACAGCACGTAACGCATGTCATGCTAAATAATCGTCTAGGGTCCCTATTACAAGTGAAAATCTTCATTAATTAAAGTTGAGCAACCATTAAAACTCTAAGTATAGCCGTTACATTATTTGACTTATTTTAATTTTGTTCGTCTAATTTCGATTTAGGAATTATTAAAATGGAAATAATAAGAAAACGTTCTCAATTCTCATTGAATCTCGCCAGAACGAAGGCATAAACCGCTACACCGTTCGCGATTTAGTGGCATAATAAAAAGTTTATGCGAGTGTACGCACGCCCTTAGCAATAACTCGCAATTTGGTAATTGGTGGAAGTTTGCCGTGAATATTTTGTGCGTGCGCCAGGGAGGGGAGCAGGAGGGGGAGAGGGGGAGGGAACTTATAATTATCACCCGGGTGTGTTACACTCAGCAATTAAGTTCCCTAAAATAACTACTCTATCTAATGGTAGAGCAACCGCGCATAATGTACCGAATATAACTTTCTGCTGATATTCTGTGCCAGTTTTATGTGTTATATTTTTGTATAACTGATGCTTAGCGAGGTCAGTCCCTTTAGCCAAGACCTTTTCTGTATCGCTTCTTAATAGAATCGCCGATTAAAATGTATGGAATTGACATAAGCGTACGTTATCTGGGAAAAGGGACCTTGTTGTCGGTTCTAGTTTCCGAGATAATCGCCTTTAAAGTAAAACGTCGTAAAAATCATTTTTTCTTTTTTGCTCCATATTAATAAACAGACTCTAAATTTTGATATAACAAAGACTCAGGCTATAAAACGATTTTTATAGGTTAAAATTGAACCTAAAGTTTAGTAAAAAAGGGACCTTATTGTCGGTGCTGCAGCCGAGAGTCGATTGCGGCTTTCTTTCGGTACGGTATCGGGTTAAAAGACTTTGACCAGTGCTCCCCAACCTTTTTTTCATACGGGCCACAAATATCTTTTGGTGTTGGTGTCGCGGGCCGCAACAAAATTTTTTTAGGGTTAAAAAACAACTTTTTTCAAAATTAATGATTTAAAAGTGGAAATTATTTTGCCGGTGGGCGTGAATTTCAAAATAGTTTAACATCACGCGGGCCACACTGCACAGTGTTGGGGATAGCTGACTTTGACGGTACTAGACGGCGAGATGCGGTGGCGGCGTGTATCAAAGGATTTGTCGTCTCTTTCTGATTCGTGGCGTCGGTTCTGCCCACTCGCTCACTCGCTGCGTACCCGCCTGTTAATTCGTTTTTTCGTTACTCGTCAGTGCGTCAGTTGGTGCTCGAGCTTGTTTGTTTAGAGTTGTAATGGGCCTAGTGAGTATCTACATACTAATTACTAACTAGTTTAAATTTTATCTAAGAGACTGTGGAAGCCTATACTAAATAGTAAATACCTGTACCATAGAAGTTTGCACGCTATTTGCGATCCTTTACATATTTTTTCTGTTTATTGCTCATGTGGCAAAGCTAATGCGGGGTTTACACGGGTGACTATAGTCGCACGATTTACGCCGCACGGCGAAAATCGACTGTCTAAATGGCAATTCGGCGATAATGGCAAATCGGTCATAATCATCTTAACTGGACACATAATATTATGTGGCCAGTTAGACAATTTACCCTAATTGGTTTATTTAGAGGTTGACCGCCCGTTAATTTATCATTAAATATTGTATAAATAGAGAGACAAATTATAATTCGTTGTTACAACTACGAAATTAGTAGTATTTTTGTATCTTCTTTTAACTTTATTACTAAAAATGTAACGACCGACATTAAGGTCCCTTTTAATATATTTTATGATAACTAAGAGAAATTGCATGTTTTGGTACACGTCTTGTTACTAAAGGATAATTAAAGTTATTTTAAAAATAAGAACCTCAATGTTAATCAAAATTTATATTCTTTTTTATGTGATATCACTAAATTTTTAATCACCGACAATAAGGTCCCTTTTATAAAATGTTTAGTGTTTGTACCAGCTTTTCACTAAACTTTAACTTGAATTTTAAGACTGAAAAAAGTTACTTTTTTAATAGAACTTTATATATTTGATCTCATTTGACTATTTTTAAGCATAGTAAATATATATATTTGTTGATTTTGACTGATTAATAAGATTAGTGAAGCACAATGTTTCATTTGTTCAAATATTTTTTATATAATAAACAATGTCGTTTAATATTGAAGTAGTTTTTATTTAGTAAAATCTTACCCGTTTTATATTATTCTTTCATAAAATACTATAGAAAACATACTATAAATGAAATATTTAGTTAAAACCATCTTGGGCATTTTCATTACATCATGCATTTTGGCGTGGTAAAAAACGGGAATAAGGCTATAAAATTATATAATTGAAGTTAAAATCTAAAAGACCATATAATGTACTTATCAAAAAACATAATATCTATGTAACTTCCCACAATAACATACTTTTCTTGGGTTTCGAAGTTTGAATGCGATTTTCTCAATATCACCTTTTACGACTTTCAAGTTTCAACATTTTTAAAAAAATATTTGCCAGGCCTACACGCATGTTATTTACATGGTTCGATAGCTTATTAAATGTAGATTATGGGGATGCTCATAACTCAATACCGACAATAAGGTCCCTTCACGCTGATAACGTCACATATGACGTTGACATTCTACTCGCTTAATGTCAATTTCATACATTTTGATCGGCGATTCTATAAAGAGGCGATAAAGAAAACGTGTTGTCTACAGGCTCAGGAGCATTAAAAAAAAACACCACTACGAAGGCACATACGAAGAATGCCAAAATCATTTTTCCTTTTGGCTTCCCTGGTGTCGACTAAAAAGTATATCTGTAATACAATAATATTGAACTAGACGACCCCCGCAACTCCGATGCGCCGAAATTAGATCAACGCACGGAAATCTTACTTTTTTTGCAACAAAAACTATCATAATGTCCTTTACCGTCTTTCAAAGTATCTCCATACTTCCATCTCAATCGGCTCAGCCGTTACGTGTGAAGACATACAGACGGACAGACAGACAGAAAAACAGACGGTCAGATAGACAGACACACTTTTGTATTAAAGTAAACTAAAATATACGCACATAAAGTAAACTGCAAAATTGTGTATAATCATACACTTTAGTTTTTTTAGTGCAATTTGTGGAAAGTATTTTTAAGGATTGTGGTCGCACTTTGCTCAGGCACTCTAAGTAGTGAGTCGTGTCACAAGATTGAGCACTTCAATTATTTTTCATAGCGTCAATGAAAAGCTTTTTCAGGTTTAGACACTCCCAGCGCGGTTTTGTTCGCCTAAAAATAGCCGTAGTACGAGATATTTTGTGAGGACTATTTCTGGTGAAATTTCTGGTAAATCATTATGGGTGAGGTTGGTATATTGTACGAAATTTTGGAGATCCTGTGAACAATGAAAGAAAGGAGCTAATAATCTAACACACGATTGTGGAAGAGTCTTCTCCGAAGCAAATGAACCAGTGCGACGGGATAATTAACACGACCTAAGGGTTCATCCATAAACTATGTAAGTATGTCACACATAAAGGGGGGGGGGGGGGGGTTGACGAAGTGTGACAAGTTGTCCTAAGTTTTGTGACATCACATTTTAAATTTAAAAAAATAAATAGCGAAAATTCAAACATTAAGGTGGTTTTAATTTTTGGATGTAAAATTGCTTTGTGACACCACAATAGGGACTAGGGAGAGGGGTCTCACAAATGTGACCACCTGTGCAAGGGGGAAGAGGGGGGGGGGATTGGTCTAAAAATAATGAAAATCGTGTGACGCACTTTATGGATGGATATGGATCCCTTACAGGAAACGTTAATATGTTATGTGTATCCGGAGGTCAGGAAAAAATCTGGTAACTATATCTATACGTGCTGCGTGTATAAAACATATTGTTTCGACTGGGAAAGCTGTTTTTATATTAGGAAAGTTGTTGTCATAGAAAACGTTATTGATATTCAGAGGGGTCTACAGGGGGGTATTCTGTATAGTTTCTAAATTGAATAAATGGTCATCCTGTATTTGTGCATCTAATATTCAGGAAATTATAATATCACAGTTGTAATTAGTGCATATAATTTAATACAGCTCATTAACACCCCTCTCATTAGAGTTAGAACCCTGTTGAAGGTAATTATACACGATGCCATGATCTATGCACTTAGAGAATGGACTGAGTAGGTTCCAAAATAAAACCCAGCATACTGACTAGTGATCAAGACGTCATGACGTATCCGACGTCTAATTCACTGGTGTTCTACTAGTGAGACAAGATGATAAATGACATCGTATTAAAGTAAAACTACATGAATGCTGGTGTATATTTTTCGCAACGAAGAATATATACACCAGAGGATTAATGAATATGGTGTTGATTGTAGACGTTATATGCACTGACCAGTATAATACTAGGTTAAATTTTGGAATTTACCCCTTCCCAATATCCTAAAGAAATTGACCACTCACTAGAAAAATTTTGATATTTCATGACAATACCAGTTTATTTTAACTTTAACGGCCGTTCCCAATATTCAATCTATCTCTGGTTTGACGTACGACCGATCGCAGCTAACATTGAATTGACATAAAATATATGTCTCTAATGTCTAATGAGAGCTATTCCTATCTCTAGTAGGGCAAAACCAGAGATAGATCGAATATTGGGAACGGCCGTTAGTTAGTAAACGGTTTGGATCAAACGAGAAACGAAGCTGTATTCAATTATTGAATCGGGGTACTACTTCTTACCAAACCTTACAGCCTGAATCTACGGTCTCTAAAGCTTATTAAAAATCCATTAAACTCAAGTAAAACGCCACGTAAATCCGTTAAAGCAATGAGTTTTCCGGCCCTATCCGGCAGCTGTAATCACGGTCGGCTAATGGTAATTTGTTTGAGTGTCCGCCCGTCCGGTCATTCGGCACAATTGGGGCCCCTCCAGAGCTACACCGCAGGTATATAAAATAGCTCAGCCGTGTTCTTGAAACTTTTGCTTGATTTCAACAGTGTATTCTTCAAATTCTTGCTTGATTTCAACAGTAGCTCAGCTGTATTCTTCAAACTCTTGCTTGATTTCAACAGTAGCTCAGCCGTGTTCTTGTAACTCTTGCTTAATTTCAACAGAAGCTCAGCCGTGTTCTTGAAACTCTTGCTTGATTTCAGCAGTAGCTTAGCCGTGTTCTTGAAATCAAACTCTTGCTTGATTGTCGGCTTGTCAAATTGTCTCAAGTTTGATGTGTGATACTGCATTGTTTTGCTTTGTTATCTGAAGTCATGCGTGCTACTTCGGCGGTCTACTTAATACTGATCTTGGCTGATACGTTCTCACTGTCTTAGGATTCGACTACACTCAAGAAACAGCCTCTCAAGTAGAGTTGGGACTGCGAGTTTTGTTTATTAATAAGTTCGCACTCAGTTCTTAGTTACCTCTAAATACTTAATATAATACGCTATTCGTTACGTTTAAGTACTAGTAATGGGAATTAATGCTATTTTCTATTAATTTCATTACCATGCTAATTTTGATGTCACAGCATGCTAAGTGTTATTGCATCGCGCCGCTCGCGTCGAGTATAATTTCGCATCGAGTGAAAAATAGCAATTCATTAACAGTTAGCGCCGCGGTGCGTAACAACTAACAGCGCGGACGTGAATTTTTATCATGATCGCAGACTATTGCTGCGCACGATAATATTAGCAATCGTATTTTTTAGCAAGTACGATTAATTTAATTATTGCTAATGGGCATTTAACAATTAATTATTACTGCTAACGCTATTTTTACCAACACTAATCAGTACGGTACTAAAATTGGTTCTTTAAAATTGCGTCCCTAAAATGATCCCTAGCATAATCTAAAGGTTATACCTAACTGTTTATCATTACGGCCATAAGTAAATAATATACTTTAAAATACTACTATGAACAAAGATTCCTATAACAGTATTTTACAAAAACAAACATCCATTCAAAACTACGTGCAGAGATCGTAATTTTATTTCACACTGTCAGAAGCCTTTGAAAGTGTTGCTCTTCGTGAAATAAGTGAATCAAATATTTGAATTGTAGTTGCTTTGACGTCGCGTCGCGGTACGCAATATAATTATTTATTGCTCCACTCTCAGAGGGATTCATCAAGTCGTTTTGAAAAGTTGCCGACATTAGGTAATATTTGGTTTATGTTTAGAGCAAAAGAAGGTTAACGTAATCCATATATTTCTGTGGCCTAGTGGGTAGACCTTTGGTTCGCACTGGAGGAGATACAGGTTCGATCCCGGGTGGAGGCGTGTACCAATGAGACGTTTTCAGATCTCAAGTACATAAACGGACGCTCGTACGGTGAAGGAAAACGTCGTGAGGAAACCCGCACATAGTTGGTCCCAGACGTATTGACCTGCTCATTCCTCTGGACTAGGCCGACCATGCTGCGAGAATGTCGTATGTGATTGGGCAACCATACTAACAATCAAAATCTTGTCCCAGGCACTACAGTATTTGAAGAGTGGTTACTTCGCTCTGAAAATCCATACTTCCATACTAATATTATAAATGTGAAAGTGTGTCTGTCTGTCTGTCCGTCTGTCTGTCTGTCCGTCTGTCTGTCTGTTACCTCTTCACACCCAAACCACTAAACCAATTTTGCTGAAATTTTGCATGGGGATACTTTGAGTCCCGGGAAAGGACATAGGATATTTTTCATCCCGGAAAAATGTACGGTTCCCGAGCGATAAACGTTTTTTTTTTCATCTAGTACTGTATAAATCATCCACAACGGATGCAAAGGCCTTGTTCGTAATTACTGTAAATACGTGCTAATTATAGCACTCTTAGCTCCAACCTAAGGTCACATCACACATATCAACTCGAAAAGGGATCGGCACCTTATCGCCTCGAGCCGTTCAATATTGTTTGTATGAAACTCCCTACTGCAACGCACACTAAGCGGAACCGTAACGTAATCGCCTCGCCTCGGAACAGTCTCCGAACCGGGATGCGACGCGTGGTCAACTAGCAGTCAACCCGCTTACGGCTCGTCATCCCCTCGCTTACGGCTCGTCGTCCCCGTGCTTACGTCTCTCCGTACTCAAGCTTACGTTTCTTCGTCCACCCTTGCCCCTTTCCTCTTCTCCGAGCCGTAAGCGCGGCGTCGCCTAGCCGTAGCCGAGTTGACGTGCAGGCGCTACTGATACGCTTTGGTTACGTGCATACGTTAGGTCGACGCCTGGTTGGCGGCGAGGCGAAAGGCGATACGGTGACGATCCCTTTCCGAGTTGATATATTGTGTGCTGTGACCTTTATGCGTGATATTCCCTATTACATTTGTATGTTATGTCTTCACGCCTAAACCGCTGCACGGATTTTGATATCTTATGGAGCTGCTTTGAGTAATAAGTAACAGTTTAAGTAGTGAGTGGAAAAATTTTTTTTTTTAATATTTAAGAAATTTTCTCATACAATAAACCAATATCTGCGCTAAGTTGAGGGCAATATCTTTAAGTAATATGTGATATCCGCGACAAAGGATTTTACTATGCCAAACATCAAACTTGCCTCCGTAGTTTTGGAGACTAAGGGCCTGTTTCACCACTTCCTGATAACTGATAAGTGCCGGATAGGCTATCCACAACTTATCTGACAGATATAGTATGGAGGAGGTATCAGATAAGTTGTAGATAAGAGTGGTGAACACTATAACTATAATATGATTATTTATCTAAATGTTTACAAAAGCAACGTAGCCATTAGCCAAGCCTATCGCAAATATAAGCAAAGCGGCTAAACGATTTATTTGTTATATTAAAAACGTATATTACGGAAAATACGAATGCAGGAAAACAGCACATGTGCGGGGCAGCCAGCTCGAAATGAATTCCTTTGTTATGGATTACTATAAGTGTAACAATAAGCTTAGCTCCACCAGATCATGACAAATATTTGAAGACGTAAGTGGATTAAGTGGATTAACTAAGATTTTATAACATAAAGGCAATTATTCAGTGTTTCTCTACTCTTATAATTTGAACAAACCTTGTAACATAGCTACTTCATCTTCTTGGTAATATCTGGCTATACATACAATCTATCTTTTTTTATTTCAAATCATTTTCTCGGTCCTAAGTTAGTTGACCACTTCTTCATTTAAAAGTCTTTGTGACTAAATGTATTTACTTCAATCGTTAGAAATCGAAGTTCTATTTGAGTAGAAAACCAACGTCGAAATCTAAATACTTGAAATATTATTAATTATTATTATGTCTCAGCCCCCTTGTCGAATGCATTTTTTTTGACATTAAAGATTTCCTAAAGAAAAATATTCCATCTTTTTTAGTAAAAGTTGGCCCCGTGCGAGTTTCTTACGCCGCGCCGGTTCTTCTCGCCGGGATAGTTCCCGAACCGATGGTAGGCACCAGTAGTAACAACGTTTAGAAAATATATGCAAAAATTTATTCTGCAAATAAATGCCGGCAACGCACCTGCAGCTCTTCTGATGTTGCGAGTGTCCATGGGCGACGGTAGTTGCTTTCCATCAGCATGACCCGTTTGCTCGTTTGCCCCCTTATTTCATAAAAAAAAACATTTGAGTTTGAGTTTATTGGCAAGTTTCGATAGCGAAGCTAGGTGTCAAAAATGTACAGGATATTTCATGCATCGTAAACACCAGTTAAGCACCATAATGCTCAGCGAAGCAAGTCGAATCTCATGACCCATACATTTTTGATATAGTCAGCTTTGCTATCGAAACTCTGTTGTATTATTTTTACATTTAAATAATTTACCGATATAAAAGAAACATTCAAAAAGTTTTCCACTCATCCAAGTAAAAAACCGGCCAAGTCCGTGTCGGGCCACACGCAATATAGGGTTCCGTAGTACCGCTAGTTTTTGATAATTTTTGTATGGTCAATGAATGTACATTTATAACGTGTTTTACACTACTAACAACATCATAACAGTACCGTTCAATGGAATTTGAACGAAAAGTTTCTATATACTTCGCCGAATACATTTTTTTTAGTTGATCGACTATTAACTCAATAAGTTATGAAGTCTTCTTAAAAATATTTTTTAAGGTTTTATAATATACCATTTTGTCGGCATCATTAATATATTGTGCATTTATGCCGAATTACAGCTTTGTAGGTTCTATAGTCTCTGAGCAAAACCGCGGACAGACAGACGGACAGACAGAAACTATAACGGTTCCTTGTTGACTACGGAACCCTAAAAATGGATACCGTTGAGATTTAAAACATTGGCCAATCTATCTTTGGCTATCTACATTTGGTCGGACACTAGAGAAAATACATAAAATTAGTTTTATAGTCACTTTTTGTTTTGATTTGGAAAGATGGCGCGACGAGCTACATATTACGTACACGAGTCAAATTGGACTACGGTTGCATTAAATCGAGAGAAATGGAAAACCTTTGGGGAGGCCTTTGCCCAGCAGTGGGACAGCACATGCTCTTAAAAAAACGACATAACTTTTCTACCTGTATAATGCATATTCTGTTTTGCATTATCCTACTAGTCCTACTAATATTATAAAGGCGAAAGTTTGGATGTATGTATGTATGGATGTATGGATGTATGGATGTTTGTTACTCTTTCACGCAAAAACTACTGAACGGATTTTAATTAAACTTTACAATAATATAGCTTATTAATCAGAATAACACATAGGCTACAATTTTAACCGACTTTCAAAATGGAGGAGGTGTTATGTTCGTTTTTTTATGTTCAACGATTACTCCGCCGTTTGGGAACCGATTTTCAAAATTTTTCTTTTGGTGTATAGGTTATCATCCCAATTTGGTACCATATTCATGAAAGTGGTGACCTGATGAAAGAATCCATAAGAAATCGAGGGAACTCCTCAAAATTTACATGGGAACATGTGGGCAATTCGGTTTCGTGAGCAGTATTCTAAGCATATGTATACCTTGGTGCAAAATCTTGCTTGTTGGTAACAAGCAAGATTTTGCACCAAGGTATACCATGGTTCGGAAGGTGCTGAGAGAACTCCTGACTCTTTATAGATACAAGTTTGGGAGTTTCGACGTTGTTTTAAGAACGGAAAGCATATGCTACTATGCAATTTACATTGATCATCATCATCACTACCATAAACCATTATAGAACCATGTATCGTCCCGTTTTGACTAATTATTGGTACTTTCATAGTCTTTTATTATATATCACTTAAACCGCGGGTAACACCGCGGCGCACAGCTAGTGTTATAATATTATGTACTTACTACGTAGAGTACTTAAGTACTTGACTTCTATGTACACTAACCTGCAACAAAACACTTTTTCTACTTTCGGTTCAGCTCGATAATTACTTTGCAACTTTAGCTACTTTGCATGTTTAAAGTGTACCTTGTAACTTCAATAACGCTTCAGAAGTTTAAGATGAAAATTCTTTTATGATCACACGTAAAAGAGGCGTAAGAGCTCTGCTCGGTCTTTGTGTTATGTACTATCAGAGAAGTTGATTTATAGGCAGATGGCGGACCAACTTAAGAGCGGGCTGTCAAATTTTGCTATGTTTTCTAATAAGTATTACGATCCCGGAAGACGATTGACTCAAATGACATTGAGATTTATTTAATCATTGTATATTTATCTGATATTTGGCTAACCGAAAACACGATTCACTTATTTTGACTCGATAGTTTTATTTTTTGAAATCATGAATCTTTCTGGGCTTTTCAACAAATACCTGTTACACTTATTGAGTTACTATCATTAAATAACTTGCACTACTACAATCACACACTTTATATAATAATATCAATAGGAATTATTAGTATTGTATTTAATTTTAAGGTACCTAATCATCAAAAACATTTTAGGACTTACGACCTTTACTTTCGTGTTATAATGCGGGAACCGTTGTTACGCGACATTGTTCATTATTAGCTGCAGCGTAAAGCACATTGCCCGGAGCACGATTCATGTTTTGACAGTAGGCTCTTAGGCTTCGGCCAAACCTACGCGTCAGTAACTCGGGACGCGGGACGGGAGCGTCTGCAACGCGAAACCGGTGTGCACACCTGCGCGACTACGGTGCGAAACCGTAGATTATTCCCGTTCTACCGACCCGAACGTTCCGCGTTGCAGACGCTCCCGCTTCGCAGTCGCTTTGGTTGCGTAGGTTTGGCCGAAGCTTTATTTGGTCGTGTTATGTAAAACCCAGGCGACAGATTACGACCAAGCGGACCAACATTGAATTGATATATTTATTAAAACAACCATACAAAAAACCATATTTATAACAAACAACCAGAATTCAAATTATAGAGTTTATAAGTCGTAAACATCTAAACAGAATATTATTTAAGATACTAAATCTGTTTAGATGTTAACAAATTTGATTGATAGATTTAGAATAGTAATTAGAATTGATTAAAATAGAATTGATTCATCTGTACCAAATTAAACCAAATTTCTATTTTAATCAAATTAAAACTTTTCAACCTTTTGTATTGATTTAATGTAGAGAAGCTCTCCAATCTTTTCTGAGCCTTTTGACATTTGTATCTTAAAGTGCCTTTTCATATAATTAGCTTATTACCCTAAAAGTATCAGAAAATTCTTAAAATTAGTGATCGTTTCGGAGAAAATAAATTTGTTAGTGAAGCTTTTACACCGAATTAAGATTTTCCTATGATTTGGAACAATAAAGAAGTTGTTGTTACTAAATTAAGTAATAATTTTAATAACGAAATAAAAAAAAATTGTTTGTTATTATTTTTAGCAATATTCCGCGAAATAAACCTCAACCTTTAAGTATGTGAGTGAGTGTACGCATAGGCATACGTAAAGCACACAGACATAGATCAAGATAGATACCGCATGTCGCTCCATTTGTATGAAAACGAGCGTGCCACTTTTTTACTACCTACTGTGACGTACCGATGATAAGAAACGTGTCCATTATCAAGGCCAACGTATCTATTTGAATTTCTACAGCTCAATATGGCACTTTAAGGCATTTATAGGCATTTTTAAAATTTCGATTGACGTCCGATTCCGATAGCAGACAAAAGAAAAGACTTTCGAAAGACGAGCATTGCTCGTCGTTTGGGAACGCGATATGGCACGCGAAGTACATACACATGCGGTATCTATCTTAATCTATATTTGTGTATTATGTATTGGTGTGTTGGTACAGCACCTCCATCCTCTCCCACACTGCCTATGCGTACACTCGCATGCAATTATTACAAAACATATTAATATTATACAGGGTGTAACAAAACTAAGTGATAATACTTTAGGGTGTGTTGTGTGTAAGTGTTCCTTATAGAGAGTTCACTGTGAAAGTAGCAGCGCTGAAAGACCAATTTTTTTCACTTTTGTATGGCCATTGGCCAAGCGTCACGAGTTTCCATTCCATACAAAAGTGAAAAAAAAGGTTTTCCAGCGCTGCTACTTTCACAGTGAATCCTCTATAAGGAACATGTATACACCCTAAAGTATTATCACTGAGTTTTGTTACATCCTGTATAATACCTATTTTATTTTTTATTACAAAAAAACAATAATAATTTTATCTGCATCAGAATAATTACTGTCTACATCATCATCATAATTATTATTATCATTGAATTTTTCATTATCGTTGTCATTGTCGTCTTCACCACTATCGTCGCTGCTATCATCAGATTCTAGAATAATATTAGAAAAAAATATTAGAAGGTTATTGAATCAGTATAAAGTTGATATGAAATATTAATCGAGTACCTAATATTTCTGATTAAATTTCAGATAATGGTGGACTCTCGGGCCCATCGAACCAATAAAATTCAAATTACCCTTCGATCAAAATCCAGCCATAATATTCAGGAGATACTTCCGTCTGATTGCGCATATTACGAGTATGTGCATTGTACCATATTATGCTGCTTAAGTATTTTGACTTGTGTCCTCTTGATATGCTGCAAAAGTTCTAGCTTAGTGGGTGGTAGAGCTGACGCATCGCAGGACCAAAAATCCTTTTTTAAACTTTTTATGAATCGTTGCAGGATTTATATGATTTTTCGAACAACTCAAAGAGACCTTTTGTTTTTTAACGAGTACATACTACAGACAAACTCTTCAATTACTTTAAAAACTGCAGTTTCGGTGTTGATTTGAGACGGCGACGTTTGTAATAAATTAATAAAAGCCTCTTGAAATTGGGCATTTTTTTAAATATTGAAGGGCTTTCTCTTCACCGTACGGAAAAATGACGGGTTAAAATCTTTGCCTGTAAAAATTTGGCAAACTGCAAGAGAACGTGACCCCATGTCTCCAAGATTTTTATGGATAGCATTAATTTGTCGGACACATATTTGTTTACAATTAGTTCTTTATTTTAAATCGAAAAATATAAAATTTAAAGTTGTATGTACGGGGAGACACAATGACGTCATATCGACATTCTCGGGGTGGTGGAAATCATGGTCCATAGCAATGATATAATATGAAAAACTCAAATCAGATATGTTACTACCGCGCGCGTTGTGAAGATTCAAATACGACCCAATTGGCTCGTCTTTTATTTAGTCTGCATCGAGCGCAGTCACGAACGTGCCGCGTCTTGTCTTACCTAAATAAATTGAAAATGCCGTCGTGTGTGTTTCGAAAATGTACCAATTATGAATCGAAAATAAACAAAACATATGGAATCTCTTACGACATGTAAGTATGCAATAAATACTTCGATTGATTATATTTTCAATTATTTTTTCGAACAATCTGAAAAAAATCGAATTTGCGTCATAGCTCAGGCGAAGAAAGAGACAGCGATATGATTTTGACGCTAGGGCGAAAAGGATGGTTGCGTTGCAGACATAGATTAGTTAGTGCAGACTCGAAATCGACATTAGACTGTTAGATAGTGACTTTAATGCCTACAATTGTAGTTTATTTGTATTATATTATACGCTATGCGATGTCATATGAAACTGTACTGTAATGTTTTTTTTTACGTTTCCTAAGTGATCAGGTGAAACTACAAGATTGGATAGCAATTATTGTTCGTAAACAAAGAAGCGAATCAGACTGGATACCATCAAAGAGACAGAAAAGAAATAAATTAAATCTATTTGAAGGTACAGTATGTATTTTATTCAGTATATTTCATTATTAATTATTTCGATCTTCAAATTTTCAATAAATATGATTAACTCTTACATAAGTTGTTTCATGTCTTACCTACTAATACTTTCGTATCAAGTGTCCACTCTGCGACTATTTATGTTACTCTCAACGCACAAGAAACTTTGCAGTTCGACGTTTAAAACTAGAACTGTCTCTTTTATGTAAATGGCATTCCGTATCTTGTGTTTCACTTATCTGTCAAATTTGTCAATGTGTGTAATTTTGAATTTGTGTTAATTACTCGGAAGAGATTTAAGCCGGAAAATAGTATATGAACGTAACAGATCTGTATATGTAGAATATCATTGGTCCATAGTGTATACGCAGCATGAGTTTCGTCGGACAAGTTGACCACAATGTCAATCATTAAATTAACTTTACTAAGCAAATTTCAAAAATGAAACTTGTAGTACGAGGAGTCATAACTCATAGTGATGTCATATCGACCGTTTTGGGGTGGTGACAGCCTATACGCAGTATGATTTTTGTCCCTAAAAATGATCATGTTATAATACATATAACGTGATGTTATCGCATGAAATGTACAAGCGCTGATGTCACTTTTAACGTGGCTTTACTCAAAAAGTACAACGAATCTTGACAAGCGTCCTATTGGTCATTAATGTACATGGGTATACCTTCCAAAAAATATACAATCAATTCTTGTTGAGCCCTATACCATAGCCCATACATTTTTGCCCATCATCATTTCCTCAAAATCGGTTCTGCGGTTAATCCGCAAAAGATTAAAGTTTTTTCGAGCCAGAACCGTACATTTATGGGATATACAAACCATTATATTATATCCTTATCAGTTATCCGGGTCTTAAAATATCTATATAACCATCTAAATCGGTTTAGCGGCTTTTCCAGGATAAAAAGTATCCAGTGTTCTTTCCCGAGAAACAATGTAGCCGCATACGAACTATCATCGAAATCAGTTTGGCGGTACAAGCATAAATCATTTTTATTCATTGTGCGGGAACCGTACATTTTCTGGGATGAATAATATCCCGTGTGCTTTCCCGAGACTCTAAATTATCTGCGTACGAAATCTAATAAAAATCGGTTCAGCGGTTTAAGCGCCAAATAAAAAACTTAATAACGCAGTAACCATACATTTTTTCAAGATAAAAATTATTTTATGTCCTTTCACGAGAGTCAAAGTATGTGCACACCAAGTTTCATCAAAATCGTTTCTGCGGTGCAAATTTTTGTTTATTACAAGGATACCATACTTTTTTCCAGATATAAAGTATCCTATGTCCTTTCCCGAGACATAACGTATCTGGATTCTGGATACCAAATATCGTCGAAATCCATGTAGCTGTATAAGCAGAAATCTTTTTTATTTAATGCCTGGGATCCGTACATTTTTCCAAGGATCCTATGGCCTTTTCCGGGACTCAAAGCATCTCCGTACCAAGTTTCATCAAAATCGGTTCAGCGGTTTAGGCGCAAAATAAGAAACTTTATAACGCGGCAACCGTACATTTTTAAAGATAATAATTATCTTATGTCCTTTCACGAGAGTCAAAGTATGTGCGCACCGATTTTCATCAAAATCGGTTCAGTGGTTTAGGCGCAAATCATTTTTGTTTATCACACGGGTATCGTACCTTTTTCCCGGATGTAAAGTATCTTATGTCCTTTCCCGAGACATAACGTATCTGCATACCAAATATCATCGAAATCCAAGCGGTATAAGCAGAAATAATTTTTATTGAATGCCTGAGAACTGTACATTTTTTCGGAATAAAAGGATCCTATGTCCTTTCCCGGGACACAAAATATCTCCATACTAAATTTCAAAAAAATCGGTTCAGCGGTGTGGACGTGACGAGGTAATTTTATAACATTTTGTTTAAATAAGCACTTAAATTTGTATTGAAAGAACAAATCAGAATTTTGCATTAATGTGTTAAATCACATAGGACATTATTGCTAAATGTCATAAGTCCTATAGCAATTTAGCATTAACCATTTTTATACGTTTTCTCTTAAAACTGAACGTAAAATTAAAATGCTTTTTCATAATCATAATCTACGCATTTCAACAAAAAAAAATGATACCGCACAATACATTTTTTTTGCTTAAAATCAGCAGAAAATAAAGATTAAAAGAAAAATATATAATTAATAGAAAAAATAAAGAAAGATTATTTCAAAAAAACTTAAAACGCCGATTACTCAAAACTAGTTCGATGTGGGATAGTACACCAATGCTTAACAGCATCCAATTATATCCTTTTAACGCCTCCGTGGTCCAGTGGTTTAGAGCGTGGCTCTCGACTCGGAGGTCGTGGGTTCGATTCCCGCGTTGGAAACATGTTATTTCCAAGTTTGGTTAGGACAATGCAGGCTGATCACCTGATTGTCTGACAAGTAAGATGATCCATGCGTCGGATGGACATGTAAAGGTCGGTCCTGCGCCTGATCTCTCGCCAGTCGTGTCGGTCGTCCGCCCCACTGGGTTATGAGAGTAAAAAGACTAGAGAGTGCTCTTGTGTACTGCGCTCACACTTGGACACTATAAAATTACTCCTGAGTAACTGGCCTGGTTTCAATGAATGGCTACCGTCACCAAAACCGGTGTGGGAGTATTTTATGCCCAGTTTCTAAGGTTTTTTGACATGAGTTTTTTTTTTAAATTGTGCTGTTGATTTTGTTTTTTTTTAATTGTGTTGGCAAAAGCCAATCAGAAGAGCGTGAATAGATAAACTCCTATTAAAAACCTTGGCATAAAAGACCCTGCGTTAGATAATTGCCTTACTGCCAGTAGGTACCTACGATAAAAGTGCCTGCAAACTTGGTTATTTTCTAAGAAAATGTTCGGAAAATCTAGGTCCATAAAAGAGTGTTGGGGTTTGATAAATGTATTTTATCGCGGCACTCCTTTACCCCGTTCATGTAATATTCATTCGTTATTGGTATGGTTGAATTTTTGCCAGCTTTTTTGTAGTTTGCCTGTTGCTCGATCTGATTTTTTACACGTCACATCAAGTTCGAAACTTTAAACGTAAAAATTAAGAAAATCGCCAAAAAAACAACCAAAACGGCCTTTAACATCGGAATGAGATGTGATGCAATCAAAGTATAGACATAAACACGTCTGATATTATAACAATAGGTTCAAGTATAATCAATTATAATCCCATACCATATATTATGGCAAAACAACGTTTGCCGGAACAGCTAGTATAGTGACATAAAATTTTACATCACTATAATGCTTTCCTTACATTTCAGTAGGATCCTTGGAGCCCAAAATATAAAAGAGTGACAGTTTCATAAAAATCTTTCCGATCAGTGCAAAATGCGATAAAAACGTGACCTCAAAACCCTTATTATCTTCAGCATCGCAACTTCCAACATTAATCTTCAGACAAAACCGTCCGGATCAGGTATTACAAGATTGATGATGCCAAAACAATCATTTCACGCAAATTAAATGTAATTGTTTGTGTATCTAAATTCTAAAGATTTGTGCAGTAAATAGAGACCATTCTGCTATCCTAATACAATGACTCAGTTCGGTTTCTATCGAATTAAAAGTATAATTATTGTTTTCGTTAATATTTAGACAAAATATGAAGATAAGGAACCAGCGTGCATTTACAGTAACTGGTCATTTAGCCGAAACTTTTTCGTTTTCGCTTCGTTATAGAATCGCCGATCAAAATGTATGGAGTTGACATAAGACGAGTCGAACGTCAACGTCATACTAACGAACGCTTATGTCATTTCCATACATTTTCATCGGCGATTCTATAACGAAGGGAAAACGAAAATATTTTGGCACACCCCCCTGATGTGTTAATAATATTATGCTCATACGGTACGCCGTACGGCGCTGTTTAGACGTGCGCGTTTTCTGCGCGGGCCGATTCAACGCGCGTCGCGTGTTTTTTCAAACGCTATAGCAATTTGAGATTCTATGCTAAATTACAAAAGCTTATTTTCACACATTTCCATAAACCACGTACGCGCAGATAACGCCCTCATCTGAACGCGCCCTTAGGGTTAAATCATACCGCAACGCGACGCGTAGAGGCATTTCTAAATTTGTACTGAATTGACAGACTTCTATTCCGTGAGACGTCTTGCAAATCTGTCAAATCTATACAAATTTAGAAATGCATCTGCGCGTCGCGTTGCGGTCTGAATTGACCCTTATTCTGTTGTTGCGTCCACATGCAAAACTGCACTTGGATGACAATGCCAATCAAAATGTACTGAATAGCTTTTTCTCGAGTGACACTGAACAATATGGAGGTATTATTCGGAGCCGAAAAGAGCCTTATAGAGCTGTATTGATCTGCTTAAATCAAATCAGCAGAGCAAAAACACAGTAGGCGTCAAGCCAACCAAATCTGAGACGGTAAATCTCTAATCTTAAAGTTTATAACTGAACAATAGAAACAAAGTTGGAATATGATATTATTATTCTATCCCCGAAGGATTTACCAAACCGAGAAATACGATATCAGCAAGTTTAACACAGTTTAAACTAATATCATTGTAAGAAACAAATAAAATAAGAGAAATAATTCCAGAAATTGATTTATTAGGGTTCCGTACCCAAAGGGTAAGAACGGATTACTGAGACTTCGATGTCTGTCCGTCTGTCTGTCCGTCTGTTTGTCTGTCTCCAGGCTGTATCTCAAGAACCGCTACAGATAGACTTCTGAAATTTTATAACAACAAATACTAAAAACAAAATAAAGTTAATATTAAAGGGGGGCTCCCATACAACAATTGTGATTTTTTTAGGCTTTTTTTGCTCGTATTCCATAATGGCAACAGGCAGGCACTTGAAATATTCACAAAATCCTTAGTTATATTCGCAATTTAATAATAAAATTAAGATAAAATAAATAATTAGGGGAGGCTCCCATACAAAAAACACTATTTTTTCGCTCTATAACGGTACGGAACCCTTCGTGCGTGAGTCCGACTCACACTTGGCCGATTATTTATATTATTCAATTATATTTACAAAAGTCATAGAATAATGGCCGGCTTACATTATTATTATTTATTACTATTGGAATAATATAAACGGCACTGCAATGCACTGGAATGGACTGATTTGTATTTCAGTACATTCCAATGCTGGGTTCGATCACTAGACTGGAATAATGTAAGCCCGCTACTGTAGACATGACATGGCACATCAAGGAAAAATGTCACTTATGGCCTCACATTTTATAGTTGGGGAGCCCAAAGTGCTATTCGTGCATTACTCGAGCGTCATGGAGACCTGCAGGCGTAGCATGGTCACTATAGGTCTTTCTACGGAAGAATAGACAAAGTGACAGTTAGACAATGGAAATCCGCCATTTTGTTGATAAAATCTGTCAGTATGTCGATTTTTCCGTAGAAAGAAACCGTTTCTATAGTGACCATGCTAAGCCTGCTAGTAGATTTTTCAGACTAGGTAAGACTAAAAAAATAATAATAAGAGCATTTTTTATTTTAGTGGTGAAATCAGAAACTGCAGCCATTTTAAAGTTATGAAAAAGAAAATACATAATAATATATTCAGAAAATTGCTTATTTAGGTAAATTATAACAAGATTTTAAACAACAAGGACTAATTTAATTAGTTGAGTGCAACATAAAATATCTGCGAAGCTTAGTTAGGAAAATAATTATGAAGTTTTATTTTTCTATATTATTTTTTAAAATGTCTCTACAGGCTTACCTTACCTTTAAATCGTCGCGCGTCGTTATGCTTAATATCCCCTATCTTAATCTGACAGATCCGATGATATTTCAATACTTGAAAATAACTTTTTTTTAATGATAACTAGACACATGTCGGAAGTCTTTACAAGCTTAATCTGACACGCTCGAGCAGGTCGTCAAATCCCCTCTTGGGCTCCCCTACGTTACAGTTCCTGACGACCCAGGTCTTCATAGCAAGAGTTTGTCTTATCAGTGTTGCTGATTGGTCAATATTTTTTTACTGTCCAATTCGAATAAAAATGTAGTTTTTATCAGCTACAATATAATATTACGTCTCGCCCTTTCAAAGTGCTATTTGTATTTAAATTACAAACCAATTGATTTACTGCAGCTGCGTATAAGAATTGCATTCTATTTCTTCACGTTTTAGAATTGAATACGAATTGCATATTGTACATTGTCAAGTAGAAAATAAAGGCAACTTTGAGTTTGTTAGGCTTTATAACGATTTCTAAGAGCAACACAACGGGATTACCTAGAGGTCGATCGACTAGATCGGCCTGATCGCAGGCGGACTAGCACCGAGATGCGCGATGGCGACTCGGATTCGGAACCTTCACCGCGCGACATCCAACAAGCGCTCGCTGCGCTAAGCATTGACCAATGGTCGCGCGTAAAGTTTCCGAATCCAAGTTGAACGGAGATTGTGAATCAGCCGTCAGATCGGATTTGTTTTGTGCATTCCCTTGTGCACTTGATCGGACTTGTTTTGTGCATTGAGACTCGTGCACGAACGGCCGTTTAGGAGACTTTCCAACGTAATGAATTTCAAAAACAGAGGGGTTAGTGCGAGTTTTATTCGATCATACGCATCGAGCACGTTAACGCGAATTTATATGGGATCAAAGCAGTATCCACGTTAGCCAGTAGATGGCGCTGCTTTGATCCCATATAAATTCGCGTTAACGTGCTCGATGCGTATGATCGAATAAAACTCGCACTAAGGCCTCTGCTTCCATCCAAATGGACGTAGTACGTACGTCGTATGTACATTTTGGATTATTGACCGGTCCTTTCTTTTTTTATATAAAATATGGGAGCAAATGCACATACGGGTCACATGATGGAAAGCCCGTCTCCCAGGGACACTCTCAACGTCATGATTTAGTTGAATAGACTTATAATCGTCAATGTCTACTTTTCGTTGCGGGAAAATGGTTCCACTTTTTTCTATGGACTTACTGGCAACATATTCATAACTTTCCAATATTGAAAGGCATAATGCATAATAGGCTGTTACGTTAATACCATTGTGATTCCATCCATTCAACTTGGCGCATGCGCGGGTGCACTAATAGAATCCATTAAATTTTAAAATTGGAATCTTTCTTTATGGGGAAATGGCTGTCAGCGCGCGATTGGCGGGAAAGTGGGCGAGGTTTCTATTGCATTCGTTCTATAATGTTATAATCTGATTGCACCTACCGAGTAGAGTGGCGATACAGTGCTCTCGGCCAAGTTTGTTATGGACTAGCTGTCCCGGCAAACGTTGCTTTGCCATTTCAAGTATTTCTACTTCATCAGTTGAGACAAAACCTTACCCCCTCTTTGGTCCCCTAAGAGGGGGGGGGGATTTTATACACCAGATGTTAAGTTAGAAGAAGACAACAGAATTTTTATTTCTACAGTTTTATTATATGTATAGATGTGCTCGGCCGAGGGCACTGTCTGGCCACTTTAATCGGTATTCGGTAGGTGTAATTAGGCCCTCAGGGTCATCTTACATTGAAACGTGACGAGGCGATGCGATGCATTGTATCTTATTATTTTAAAATAAAGTTTAGTTTTGAATTAATCTTTTAAAATGCAAGATATTCCATCGCCTTTTTACGTTTCAATGAGAACTGAAAACCTTTTGGTTAGTGAAAACAATTCGTACTTCTATTTATTATTCCGTATTTGATGTAATGAAATATAGTAGTTAAAAAATAAAAATATAAAGTTATTTTTTAGGGTTCCGTACCAAAAGGGTAAAAACGGGACCCTATTACTAAGACTTCGTAGTCTGTCCGTCTGTCTATCCGTCTGTCTGTCTGTCTCAAAAACCGCTATAGCCAGACTTATGAATTTTTTACAAATTGTCTATATGATCTAACAAATACTTTAATAAATTATAAACATAAAAGTATTTGAAAAAAAGCTTTTATTTAAATAGTCTAAAAAGAAAAAAAATAATTTCTCCTTAAATTTTTTAACTATTAAGTTATAATCCTCAATATATTATACAATTTGCATGATAATAAAAGCTTGTCGCGACTCGCGAGACTCAATCGGTTAAATATAATATCTACTTCAAAATTGAGTTCCAAAATTCCACTGTAACACACATAAGTACTTACATACATACAGAGCAAGTTAAATAAAAGGTTTTAAAAACTAAATAAATTAAATATTTAAAAGGGTCTCTCATACCTACAACAAAAGTGTTTTTTTGGCCTTGTTTGCTCGATATCAATAATGGCAACGAGTAGGCACTTGAAATTTTCACAAAATCATCAATGTGTGTGTACTTACATTTATTTATTTCAGTACAAAAACACAATTTTTGGCCAATTATTACTCAATAAGTAATAACGTCACGGAACCCTTTGTGCGCGAGTCCAACTCGCACTTGGCCGATTATTATGTTTTTGATTTTCTTATAATATATTTAAGGTGAAAAATATACTTTAGTGACCCCTCTACACGTTGGAGTATGATTGTCACGATGATTGCAATCTACATTGTGCAAAAACAACGTCAATCATGGGCAAAAGAATATCTACGTTTCAAATACATTATTAGTCCAACATGGGCCGAATTCCTCCAGCTATACTTTAATTTGACTTGGACCCCTCAGACAAATCCCGGACGAATCTATTTTAGTTACAAATCCCTTACCTTAATGTATTACTGAATCCCGAGCAGCCTTTCAGAGAATTGTGTGACATGTGTTTCAATTTTCGATCCCATTTTATATGAATGGGGCTTGATTCTCTTACATCGAATTTCGACCTCTGGCTATCTCGAGCGCGTAAAAGACAATCCATGTACTAATATTAAAGATATGAAAGTGTGTCTGGCTGTTTGTCTATCTGACTGTTCCCGATTCAGCTTAGATTTTGTATGAAAATACTTTGAGTCCCGGGAAAGGACATAGGATACTTTTAATCCCGAAGAAATCTACGGTTTCCACGCAATAAACGAATTTTTGTGCTACTTAAGGCGACGCCTTTATAATTTGGCTGTAGCGATATCGATTTTTCTCAGCAATGACTAAAGCTAAGAAATTGAAGTTCATTGTCAGTATTCATCATGTCTTTGTCTTTGAATTACCCATAACATAACACGATTGGTCAACTTTTATAACACAGAATAATCAATCAAAAAGACTTCTGTAAAAAAAGGGATTCTAATTTTGCCAACAGAGGAGAGTGATTTAAGCTTCCAAAATTTGTACATAGATTGTTTCAAGCATACACTATAATTTGCCCATAGCTTATATGAAATATATTTATGATTTTTAAATTACGCGACAATAACCATTTTGTCGCTTACGCCCTTTCCATTTCTTGTTTTCTATGAGAGGCCGGGCCGGCCTCTCATAGAAAACAAGCAATCTAAAACATATCCAACACGGTTTTTTACTTACGGCGTCACCTTAAGAGTTGCGGGCGTCATCTAGTATTATATAGCTTCTGGCGTATAATTTTAAGGTTCGCTGTTTTTGTATATCACGTGACAATGTGTCAGACAAAGACTAGCAGACCTCGTATAGTAAACATCGCATAAACATTTTTGTTAATAAGGGAGATAGTCTATGGCTACTTATACATGGTGTAACGAAACAAAGTGATATGACTTAAGGCCATTTAGCCGAAACTTTTCCGTTTTCGCTTCGTTATAGAATCGCCAATCAAAATGTATGGAATTGACATAAGACGAGTCGAACGTCAACGTCATACTAACGAACGCTTATGTCAATTCCATACATTTTCATCGGCGATTCTATAACGAAGCAAAAACGTAAAGATTTTGGCACACCCCCCAGGTCCACTGTGAAAGCTGTGCTGAATGAGTAACTTTTGTTTTAATTCGGTATGGACAAATTTATGATGCTTGCCCATACAAATTACAATAAAATTAATCTGCTCTTCCAGCGTTGCTACTTTAACAATGATCATATATAAGGAACATATATGCACGCCCTAAAATATTATCACTTTGTTTTGTCATACCCAGACCCCAGGGCCCAGCTGTAGACATCATATAATTATTCGTGTTTGCAAATATTTCGTACTTTTCGTAGCATTTTGTGAAATGTTTTGCTACACTTAATTTGCGTTCGCATTAGTGCACGAGCCAAATATAAAAAAAAGTTGAAAATTTCAATGTGCATCGAATTTCAACGATCGCCTTATTTAATTAAAATTAAGAATTAATTTTAAACGTTAAACGGGTCAGAGCGCGGATTTGAGTCAATGGTTCTCTCAAAAGCAAAAAGTAGTTCAAATAAAAACGCCGCAGCTTTGGTTTCATGGTTTTATTAATTTCAAGCGCTCTTCAGTCGGCAACGCCTCTTAAAGCGAAATACTGTGTGAACCGCTGCAATGCTAGTTTGAATGGCGTGTTAACGTGAAAAACGGTGTTAGGGTTATGTTACAAATCACAAAAAAACGAATGTTCTCTAGACCACACAACTGAAGTAAAACTTTTTGATAATATAATATAATAGCAATAATGCATTAGCTATGAGAGAAAGAAAGAAAGAAAGAAAATGTGCGCGCGCACCTTTCCGTTCGCCTCGTTCGATCACACTTTCGTAATTTTCCCGTCACACATTTATCAGCTTACTCCCTAAGTCAAGAATGCGTACAGAAGATTGACAAAATGTGCGCGCGCACCTCTCCGTTCGCCTCACCCGATCACACTTTTCGCGCTCTCGGCACGCATTTGACACCTTACTCCTAATAAATTGGCTCTTTCAGCGCTCTTTTTTTTTTCTTTCACTTTCTCAGTGAACTCCATACAGGGGGACACATACAAACCCTTTAAGTTTCATCACTTAGTTTTGTTACACCTCGAAGATAATATTACCTATATAAAAGCTATTTTATGGCCTGTTGTTTCCCATTATTTGGCACTTGGATAAAAACTTGAGAGGTACATTTGTTTGGCACTAAATCCGGATAGTTGTAAAACAAACTTTTACAACGACCGAAAATAGCAAACTGTAGAGTGCGATAACAATTTTAGATGTTCAACTTGTACGAGTATATCAATATGGATAAAAGATATTTAGAAATTTAAAATTTTACATACTTTAGTCCCAGATCATAATGATATATAACACGCAAAAGGCTCTCACATATAACTGCGAACTCGGATCGCACCGCAAAAAACTCATAATAAAATGACATCGCGATGCGATACGATGCGAATTCGCAGTGAGGTCGTAAGTGTGGAAGCCCAAAGGGCCTGTCACTTGAAAGGCTCTACTTTGGGTTGTCTTTGATTATTTTGACGTCCTTAACGCTACTTTACCGTGTAAGAAGATTTTCTTGTGAACTTCGTAGCTCATAGCCTACCCTGTATGCCTATTACGAAACCGTTTTGAGACTCAAACAATCGAATGAGAATGCCGCGTCCTGCTCTAACAACGTCATTTCTCGTTTGTTAGAGTAGGACGCGGCATTCTCGAACGATTGTTTGAGTCTCAAAACGGTTTCGTGGTACGGCCCCTGATTTCATTTTCGTGCCTACGATCAATGTCTTACTTCTCCAATCCGCCACTGATTTAGTTTGCTAATATACCTATTATATCAGCGAGCAAATATCACTCACCCCCATTAGAAAGCTTCGTATTTTGCGATGGATCGAAATCGTAAAGTGGTACAATTTATTTTACATTGCAATTGTATAGTTTGAGTTAAACGTAATAATTAATTCTGTAGTTCAAGGGAATTAGTTTGCGAAGGTTCTACACAGCCCTTCCGTTTTGCGGTTGCTACCTGCGCTATTTATATCTCGGGTTAGACGTTTGTTGATTTTATTGATTAACTAGAGTATTTATTTTATATATTTCAACTGAATTCTCTCATTTTTCACTTGGAAATAAGGTTTAGCGATTATTTAAAATAAGTGTTTGAAACGCATGATGATGATTTAAAATAGTGGTTGCATCGCCCACAGTTATAATTTATTATGTGCCAAATTTAGGCTTATTAATTGCCTTTTCAACAAGTTATCGAGCCAATTCCTTGAAAGGTCACTGGGTACTACGGCTCGATGGCTCACAAATTGAAGTCCAAAAATCACAAAAAAGTAATTTCAAGAAAAACTTTAACCAGATTCACTTTATTACAACAAATACAGTAGAATCCAGTGAACGTAAAGTCTAGCGATAGAAAATAGTTTATCAATTTGCGTAGACGCGACGGTCCAACGAAATTGGTGTCAATAAATAAATCCCAGTCATCAATTGCCTCCGTCTCGTAATGAAATTCGCGATTTGTTTTGCTCATAAACAAAATCCTCTTTTATGGAGCGAGATAGCGAATTTTACAAGCTCAGCTCTGAGCCGCGTTTACGGCGTACATATCGCGCGGATAAGCCCGGGTTAGTATAGTCGGGTATCGATGTGTTGATCGGTTTAACAGGTGTAGTTCGTCGCCTCGGGCTTTCTCTTACAACTCCAAAAGGAAATAGGGGGATTCGGAACAGATTATTAGTGATGGTAATTGGTAATTATGGATTTAAATCGATTTAAATCTAAGCTGATAATAAGATTTGACGACATTAGTTGGTTAGAGCGTCGACGCTTAAGCCTCAGGTCGCGGGACCGAATTCTGTTGTGATACCCGTAATACAAGTTCTTCGAAAACCTAAAACGGGACCAGACTGAATGGTGTGATTTGTAAAGCGTGTATATTATAGTTATCTAATTATGATTTCTTTAATTATTCACAAGATTCTGCAGAATGTGAGAAATTGCCTTGAAAGACCTTCATAAGATTATATTTCCTTGTTTCAGAAAGCATCGACAAATCCGGAGAGGATCCGGTGGTGTCAGCGCTTCGGCCGTACGGCGCGCCGGACGAGGACGGCTACAGAGAAGCGCCGGACACCTTCCAAAAATACTTTGGAAACTACACAGGGAGCAGGGACACGGAGGACGTCTCGCTGCTAGAACACTTTATAAATTTAGAACGTAGCTACGATAACGAAACCCAACGAACTTCAGACGAAGTGGAAGTGAGTGTCAAAGAAATTGTGATAAACGAAACCGACTCTGAGAACGTGACAGTGCGGCACAGCGTTCACGAGGATGTAGTCACTAAGTTCCTTAGGTTAATAGAGACCCAGCATTTGCTGGGTGAAAATTGTACAGCCGGCACCCATCTCAACTTAGGGGAGGGGGTGGTAGACAGGTACGCGCAGGAGAGGTTCAGGGTGGAAGCGGACGTGGCAGTGAATAGAGCGAATATGCTGACGCGCTTGTGGAAGTACGCGGGTCCGTCGGTGATGCACAACGAGTATTTGCTCCATGCCAGCGTCTTCTCGATGGTCGAGTTCGACGACGACGTCTTCGCGGCTGGCAACTGCTACGACCAGTACCAGTACAAGGACTATCAGCTGTTCTGCCCGTTCGCGTACCGCCTCCCCGAGGGTCCGATCCTGGCGAAGGATCTGGCGGTCGAGTATAAGTACTTGAGCAACACGTCCGAGTGGTTCTACATCGCGAGGAAAAACGCCGAGCGGGTCATACGGAACCACAATCAATTTAGACGAGGTAAGAGGTTTTATGTATTTCTTTAACCTAGTTTATAACATACTCTTTTACGTCCTGTTAATATGCAAAAGCTTTCCTTTTAGATTGTTGAAACTAGTTGTCCGCTACTTTTTTCCCGTCTATTGCATGGGAACCATTGTCATTCTTGACTCATGTTTTTTTCTGAGTCTCAGAATTACTCCACAACTTTCACCTAAATCGGTCAGAAGCTTAGTCTAAAAAATAAAATCGGCCAAGTGCGAGTTGTACTCGCGCACGAGGGTTCCGTACCACTACAGAGCAAAAATAGGCTAAAAATTGAATTTTTTGTATGGGAGCCCCCCTCAATTATTTAATTTATTTAAATTTTAAAATTAATGATAAAGTACAAATACAATTAAGTATTTTGAGAACATTTCAATTGCCTATGTATTGCCGTTATTGATTAAGAGCAAAAAATAGCAAAAAAAAATCACGTTTGTTGTGTGGGAGCCCCCCTTAAATATTTAATTTATTTTATTTTTAGTATTTGTTGTTATAGCGGCAACACATATACACAATCTGTGAAAATTTCAGAAGTCTAGCTATAGCGGTTCTTGAGTTACAGCCTGGTGACAGACAGACGGACAGATGGACAGACATCGAAGTCTTAGTAATAGGGTCCCGTTTTTACCCTTTGGATACGGAACCCTAATAACAGACACAGCCAGACGGACTTTTGCATTTTTAATAGCTAATATAATAACAAGGTGCTTGATCTTTAACTAGGGTTCCGTACCCAAAGGGTAAAAACGGGACCCTATTACTGAGATTTCGATGTCTGTCCGTCCGTCCGACCGTCCGTCTGTCCGTCTGTCCGTCTGTTTATCTGTCCGTCTAAAATAAACACAATTTTGCTTAAAGACTTTACGGAAAATTTTGCAACAATTTCCCCGCCATTCGCCAAAATGATAGAAAATCAATTCTTTGTGAACGACCAGTAAGATACTTACCAACAAAAGCCTGTAGGTGCTGGATTATGCGCGATGCTTTTACGTTCATTAGATATTCGACAAAGCTTCTTATAGCGTCATAGATGGTTCACTATTTTAAGCGAAATCAGAATATTGAAATAGTCTTCGCTGTCTTCGTCGCCCTCAAAATATCACAATCGCGTAACAACTGTGCATCCTAAATGCACAGTTTTTGTCAATAAAAACAAACCTTAGTCACAATAGACATAACTACCAATACTTTGACTGCTAAGAGTCGGACCAGTATTAAGGCGAGGTAGTCCCTAAAATTAGCAGGTCGATGTCTGTCAGTACGAATATCGACGTAAAGGACATTAAAATAACATTCATATTAGCGCGCTTTGTACAGTGGCGGTTACGACGCTCGCCGCGTCCTTGATAGGGCGAAATAGGAGAAAAGAAAACCTTTTGTTTTTAGTATTACCAGGCCTATCCCACTCGCGCGTGTAGGTACCGAAATGTAAGTACCCCTTTAAAGAGGCAGATCACTAGGGACTCACAAGCGAGCGGTGACGCACGCGTAAGATTTTTTCGTCGCATATATCTCCGTACTGATTTAACCGCTGCGATAGAATCATTATTAATCTGATAAATATGAACAATTGAAGAAAGGTCAAAGAAATATTTCAATAAGGTAATTTAAGACTTTAAAATACAAAAAAAGAAAAAAAAAAAACAAAAACATAGCAAATAAACCAATTTGTTACAAACAAACCTCATACTACACAGAAATAAACACAAGTTACTATGTTTAAGTTGTAAAAAATTCCAGACCAGCTCCTGCACTATAATCGAATATAAAAATATTATAAAATATAGGTTGGGTTACTAAAATTTGATTATTACTATAAAAAAGTTTGCTATTAGTAGCTATAGTAATTAAAAGAAGATTATTTTATTTTCTAAAAGGTGACAATCTTGATTTCGTTAGAAAGGGTACCTCTTACGCGATAGAAAGAGAGCGCACATGTAGGTAAATATAATTGTAGGCACCTAGCACTGCGCGGTCGGAATTTGAACCTTATAGTATCGTAGCATGAGTCGTTATTTCTTTAAACGGGTTTCGCGAGTGGGAATTCTGTTGGTACTACTAATATATATTCTGTGGTATTACACAAATCAAATATATCAAATGGTTTAGGTTATGTTATGACAAATGTACTACATTTTTTGTTTTTCTAGAAAGTGTGTAATTTAGCCATAAAATGAGTTAATTATGAAAAACAGCAGAATTTTTCAAACTATGTACTGATATATCTATTCGTATAATAAATTTTCTCAATTTTAAAACGGTACTTTTTTCATACTTAAATAATGACATTTCCTTTAGAAAAAACATTATTTAAAAAAACCAATTTTACGTAGTTGCAAAAACCACTGCACCTTAATACCTGTCAATTCTTTCGGGTTTAGCCAGGCTATGTTGAGGGCTGGCGCGCTGGCCTACTTTTGTCATAATACGTCAAACGTAAAAAATTCAACAACACTTCAGTCGGCATACTCCTTTGTTTTGTCTACTCTGCCTTAGTCTCATATTCATAAAACGTTATTCCATTTGGATTCGACAGCTTTCCTACTTGACAGCCAATGAACGCGTGCGATGCCTAGCGTTAAGCGTAGTAGCGTTACCCAATAACCGCGCGGTAAGTTTTCGACTCCGGGTTGGACGAGAATTGCGAATTCATCTCAAAGGAAATGGGTATTTGTAAATGTATCGCGGTTAAGTTCGACTAACGGATGTGGACGTACGGAAACAATACTGGATGCAATGTCTGATTTTAGAGCCAGTCCCCACGGCGCATTGCGTTGCGTTGCGTCGTCGCAACGCAAACATTTTGACGCATAGTCGGCCACGCGGGCGCTGCGCCATCGCATCGTTATTACGAAGCAGTCTCAACGTCAACACCCCCTCCCGCTTCGTCTCGGGGGCTGCTGTCCGTCATGTGTGCGTTGCGACGACGCAGCGCGCCGTGTGAACACCTTGGTTATTTGTATGTAAAACAACGCAACGGCAGCGCTGCGGTGACGCAACGCTGACGCAACGCGCCGTGTGGACTGGCTCTTACTGTGCATGTCGCGCTGACCGCTGGCTCACTCTCAGGCATCAGCACTAACGGTGCTTGTGATTTTTGACTTATGATGCCTACCGCAGTATACGTAAAAAATCAACCTATACTAGTCTTCGACATAATATTATATTATATTCTATGCATGCGATCAGTGGCGGGGCAAGACTTAAATTTCATGTGGGCAAGATAATATTATATTTTGCGAGGCCCCCTGATGGATGAGTGATGGCCCAAGAGGACTGATTTTCTTAAGAGATTTTTTTAATACTAAAATTTTTATAAATAAAAATTTGCGTATCAAAACTCGTAAATTCTAAAATAATCCTGGGATGCGAGGCCCCTTAGCCCGCGAGGTCTTAAGCGATGGCCCACATCGCCCACGCCTTACTCCGCCTCTGCATGCGATGTCTTAGTAAGATGAAAGCGAGTATTGCCGCCCAAGGACGCAGCACCAGGATACTCACAAGTCCCACCCAAGCGTCTTCATCCCTCTTGATTGTAGGCACTTTGGCACATCGGAGCAAGCTGTTACTTCGCGTGCTTATAAGCGTCGTGTTAACCCTTTAACGATTTGAGCGATTGTGTATGGCGTGGTAATGACGTAGGTGTGTAAATAGCTAACGACGTGTCTGACAGGTTAATTAATCCGTATCGTAATGAGCGTCTCCGTGTAACGTGTAAGTAATCCCTGTGTTGTCCCATAGATGTATTGCGTTCCAACTAATTGGTAGGTACCACGAAAATCACATGACAAAGTAATTAGTTTATCATGTGTGGCCACACAATACTTTAAGATCGAATAAAAATGGAGGGGTCAACTTAATAGGCGATGGCTCATTTTTTTGGTCTCTTTAGTAAAGAGGGCCTAACACTGACCTCCATTATACAAGTACGCTGGACTAATGATACCCTTTGAAATGACAGCTATTTTTTGTGCCTATTTGAAGCGGAATCAGCTCCCCCAATGTGAGTGATAGGAACTAAAGTTGGCGTAAAAATGACGTTTGAAAGTCGCCATATTGGCGCTGATAGCAGTAGTGGGAGTATTTGGAACTAATAATAGTGATGATAACCAATAACGATTAAGCGGCCATTTGCAAGTTACGTCAAATTTAGTTCTCTTCCCTCTTATTGGGGGCGCCGATTCCGCTTCAAATAGGCACAAAAAAAGTGGGTATCATAGGTCCAGCGTACTTGTATAATGGAGGTCAGTGAGGCCTAAGAGTGCATATTTTTTTGATATTTTTCTATAAATGACTGTGAAGTGTATTGTATTCGAATAAAATTGATTCAGATTACAGCTATACGTACTATAATATTATTTGAATGGTTGCAAAATCATTGAGAAACGCGTTGTCTGGTCCTATTGTTAATGCTAAATATTATATTACTAGCGATCCGCCCCGACTATGCACGGCTATAAAATATATAGCCTATGTAAGTTACTGAAAAAATGATTAAAATCGATTCAGTAGTTTTATATTCATTACTACCCGTGGCCCGCATTGGTCGGTACCGCCGCAAAAGCTACGTCCCGCAATTATTAAATCTATCTTCGAAAATATTCATTTAAATCATATGCTGTAAAGGGCCATATGGATCTACATTAAATCAACAATGTATTTAAGGTATTTAACTGGATAAGGATGAATGCTGTATTTATTAAAATTGCATTGAAAATTAGCCATTATTTGTCATAAAAAGTAAATGAAAAAAAATGTTATTGTGGGATATACTTAAGAGGTAGACATATACCATTCCGGAGTTTTCTGTAGACCTTTTCAATGTGTACAATACTTGGTACATTATTTTGATAAATCTTAATAAATCTATAAGGGTTCCGTTTTTTGTCATTTGGCTACGGAACCCTAAAAAGCGACTTTGTTTTATAAAATGTGGTGATAATTAAAGACGTGAGTTAAGAACCAGATAGCTAACATTTTATAACACAAGAATAACATTTTTAACCTTATGATTTGAACAAACCTTGTATGTAACTTACCTACTTTATATCATCATTATATCATTAATTATGTAAGTGGGTCACTAGTTTCCTAGCAGACAGAAGCACAAAGGTCGTAGTTGACGACGAATGCTCGGAAACTCAGTCTGTTGATGCTGGTGTCCCTCAGGGCTGAGTGCTATCGCCTACTCTATTCATACTGCATATCAATGACATGTTACAGACCAATGGCATTCATTGCTATGCGGATGATAGTACAGGTGATACTGTATATACCGGCTCCCCCAATATTTCTCGGCAAAATGTCACTGAGAGTCGAAACGAACTTGTGTCTAAGGTGGAGAATTCATTGGAGAAGGTCTCTGAATAGGGTAGACGTAACTTGGTCCAATTCAACCCCGCCAAGACACAAGTCTGCGCGTTTACCACTAAAAAGTCACCAATGGTCGTATATCCTCGTTTCGAGGGCACATCTTTAACCATCTCCCCTAGCATTGAGATACTTGGCGTCAACATATCGAGCGAAGTCCAGTTCCGATATCATCTAGAGGGTAAGGCCAAATTAGCCTCGAAGAAGCTTGGTGTTCTTAACAGAGCGAGACAGTACTTCAGTGCGGACCAACGCCTACAACTCTACAAGGCGCAGGTTCGGCCTCATATGGAATATTGTTCTCATCTCTGGGCAGGGGCGCCAAAATACCAACTGCTCCCTCTGGATCGTATCCAACGAAGGGCCGCTCGAATTGTTGACTGCCATAGTGTTTCAAACAGCTTGGACCCCTTGGAATTACGTCGAGATGTAGCTTCACTCTGCATCCTCTATCGGTTGTATCACGGGGAGTGCTCTGAGGAATTGTTCGGAATCATACCACCTGCTACTTTTCGCCATCGTCCCACGCGAAAAATATACCATCCTCATCACCTTGATGAGTGGCAATCTTCCACAGTGCGTTTTTCGCGTAACTTTCTGCCCCGCACTGTAAAACTCTGGAACGAACTGTCACCAGCAGTATTTCCGGACCTATACGACCTGCAAACCTTCAAGAAAAGAGCGTATTCCCTCTTAAAAGGCCGGCAACGCACCTGCAGCTCTTCTGATGTTGCGAGTGTCCATGGGCGACGGTAGTTGCTTACCATCAGGTGACCCGTTTGCTCGTTTGCCCCCTTATTTAATAAAAAAATAATAATCTGACTATGCATAATATCCACATTTTTTTGATTTAAAATAATTTTTCCGGCTCTAAAGCCTCCATTCATGCAAAAACGGCAGTTTTTAGGGTTCCGTAGCCAAATGGCAAAAAACGGAACCCTTATAGATTCGTCATGTCTGTCTGTCTGTCTGTCCGTCCGTATGTCACAGCCACTTTTCTCCGAAACTATAAGAGCTATACTATTGAAATTTTGTAAGATGAAGTCTGTGAACCGCATTAAGATTTTGATACAATAATGGAAAAATTATTAAAAATTTTAGGTGTCCCCATAGGTACAACTGAATCAAAAATTTTTTTTCATCTAACTTATGCGTGTGGGGTATCTATGGATAGGTCTTCAAAAATCATATTGAGGTTTCTAATATCATTTTCTAACCTGAAGAGTTTGCGAGAGAGACTCTTCCAAAGTGCTAAAATGTGTGTCCCCCCCTCTAACTTCTAAAGTAGGGGCATGATAAGTCTAAAAAAAATATATGATGTACTTTACTATAAAAACTACCAACGAAAATTGGTTTTAACGAAATCTAGCAAGTAGTTTTTTTATATTTTTATATTTAAATTAAAAAAAAAAATCATCTAACCTATGCGTGTGGGGTATCTATGGATAGGTCTTTAAAAATCATATTGAGGTTTCTAATATCATTTCTTTCTAACCTGAATAGTTTGCGAGAGAGACTCTTCCAAAGTGGTAAAATTTGTCCCCCCCCCCTAACTTCTAAAGTAGGGGCATGATAAGTCTAAAAAAATATATGATGTACTTTACTATAAAAACTATCAACGAAAATTGGTTTGAACGAAATCTAGCAGAAGTTTTTTTTATACGTCATAAATGGTAAACTTAATTTAACTTTCATTAAATCAACTGAAATATAATAAATTATAGGCAAAAAACTTTTTGAAAAAACGCTTTTATTTAAATACTCCAAAAATAAGAAAATAAATTTCTCCTTAAAAAGTTTAATTATTAAGTTATAACCTCAATATAAATAATACAATTTGCATGATAATAAAAGCTTGTCGCGCGATTTGTAATTAAACTTGTGCCAATTTATCTGAGTAAATTGATATTATATTTTATGTTTTAATAAATTTATTAAATACTGACAGATTGTTAAGTCTCGCGACAAACTTTTATTATCATGCAAATTGTATTATTTATATTGTGGTTATAACTTAATAGTTAACATTTTTAAGGAGAAATTTATTTTCTTATTTTTGGAGTATTTAAATACAAGCTTTTTTTCAAAAAGTTTTTTGCCTATAATTTATTTTTTGTTTTTTAGTTATCTCTGGCTAGATTTATTAGTCTATTTGATTGTAGTTTGTTTTGTCAAGAATTTGTTAATATCTGATTAACATAAGTCCTTAAGAAATCGTACTTGATTTTGATCAGTGAAAAATATTTAACGAGTATATTTAGCGAGTTGTTATATTCCGTTTATTTTTGCATGACTAAAAAGTTAAATTTCACTTAACAAAAGTGATCGGATTCTACCGGGCATTTTCTAAAACCCGGCTGGATTTGACTTGATATAACATGACACGTCACGTCACGTCACATCACGACACGACACGACACGACACGTCGCATCGCGTCACGTCACATCACGTCACGTTACGTCATGTCTCGACACGTCACGTCACGATATGACTTGTCGCGACACGTCACGCCACGTCGCGACACGTCACATCACATCACGTCACGTCACGACACGACACGACACGACACTTCACGACACGACACGACACATGACATGACATGACATGACACGACACGACTCGACTCGACTTGACTTGACTTTATTACTTTTCAATTTACTCTCAATGAGCCCTTTTATTTGATACCCATATTGCAGAAGTGCTTTAAAAATAACTATTCCCTTATCTTAGATAAGCCGCCATATTTAATGTAGAATGACATTACATTCGCTTTCGAGTTACTCGCAAAAATCCCTTTCATTTAATATCCACATTGTAGGACTGCATAGAAAATAACTATTTCGCCATCTTGGATGGTCGGCCATATTGGATTTAGAGTGATGTCACATACCTTATCGTGCATTGTCATCCAAACTAAACGTGTATGCAAAATTTCAGCTCAATTGATTGAAGATATCTACTTCAAAATTGAGTTCCAAAATTCCACCGTAACATACTTACATATTGTGAAACTAACTCAGAAGGGAGTAAAATTAAACAAATACATATCATTAACGCCATTTATTAATTTATGGAATACCTACATTTAAATTATCATTTCACTATTAATATTATGTAAATAATAAAAAACATGTATAATCATTTCAAGGAATGTATAATTTGAACTTTAATATTATCATCCATAATAAACTAAAATATCTAAATTAGATGGTACAATAATCATGTCTTACTAACCTGTCTTTCCTTGAAGGCGGCTCGTTCAGAAGTAATGGCCGACGGTGTTAAAACACTTTTCATGACATGACGTCTGTCAAACGTCAAAATGACGTTTGACAGTCGCCATAGACATCGATGACAGTTAAGTGACTTATATGAATTTCAGACTAAAATTAATAAAAATGTAAACAAACGGTAAAATACTTTAAAATAATACGTGTATGTAACAGTCGGCCATCCTCTAGGAACGAGTCTCTTCGTTCTAAGTTCATCACAACAAAATATAGTATCTATTTTTCATGAATTTCATGACATTGACATTTTACACATTCTTGCGTCATTTTTTTTTTACATTTAGATTTCAGACTCTTTACATTTCACTTTTAGACATTAAACATTTCAATTACATACATTTTATTTATACTCATTTAGAATTCTTATTTATTTTTTAATTGTCACTTTAAAGTACAATATATATTTTAATAATTATTAACTATAAATTATTAGTATCACTTTTTATATTTATTGCTATTTTAACTAACAAAACAATTCTTCCAACATGATTTATATTAGGTAACTTTACTTAACAATGGTTAACTTTGTATTAGTTACTTCCTTCACCATTACAAAGCAACCGCGATGTCTTGAGCCACTCCTGAGCGGCGAGTTCGTACGCCATTCAGACCTGGCTTAAGACACCCCTCACTTTCTTAAATATAGCTGTATGATTGGGAGTTATTTCCTTCACTCACAACACACACAACTGCGATGATTTAAGCCACTCCTGGGCGACAAGTTCATATGCCAATCATGCCCGGCTAAAACCACCCCTCACTCAATCACTTATCATTATATTATTCGCTCAATCACTAATTCTGTTCGCTTTTATGATCTCTAGACTTTCATTAAAATAATTAGAATATTACTGTTATAATTTAAGTATAACAATATATTAATCAACTCTTTAATCCCTTTAATATTATAAATTCAGAATTTGTCTAAGTATTCTCATCTTCACTATTGTTATCACTATTATCACTTGAAGAGCAAGAAGCTGTATTACCGAAACTGAGCCAAGGATAAACTTTGTCTATAGCTACTATTGCTTTGTATTTAGGTCCCTTCCTGATTAGTGGTGTGTCCTCTATAAGAAATCTATCATTCGGCAAAACTTTTTTGATTCTATAAGGTCCTCTACACCTAGCTTCTAACTTTTTTTTTCAGATTGACCGGGTCCAGTTACTACGTTTCTAATAATTCAAACTAAATCACCTTCTGCATAGATCTTATAGGCTTTTTATTTTTATCATAACGCTCTTTCATCCGTTGTTCATTTCGCTTTAACCTATCACTAGCTTCCGCTCTTATATCTTCTATATTTTGGACATCAGTATTCAGTATTTATATCATTATTTAGGTCATTAAATAATCCTAACGCCGGGTTTGATACATTCTTACGAATGGTACGGTTATACCGCCCTGCCCGTTTGCTACGTGGAAATGGGTCTAAATGGTCGGCATGTAAATTGTGAATTTTAAGTTTTTGTGCCTCAGTCAATTGTGAGCCATAGTTAGGATCAACAGGTGAGTCATTAATTTCATTAACTATTCTCATAACTTCTTTATAAAATCCCGTAAATTTAGCACGCGTAACAAGATTATTACCCTTTAGCTTTATAGGATTCATGCTTACGCACTAAATTAAAACCTGACAATTTGCTTCTTTTATTTGATACTCCCCAGGCAAAAGATAATACTCTTGTTCTCCTTTTCCACGAATTAATCCGTTTACATAAATATATCCATTACAAGAAACATCCGAAATAACAGTCACAGCTTTCATCTCTCCCGCTTTTATCTCAATGTCATTAGCTAAACGTAACTGTAGTTGTTAAGTCATGTCCATGTTCGATACGTTCAAATTTTAAATCATTTGGGGTTTTCGTAATTTAAAGTGTAGGTCTTTCTGTAAACGTATGCCCTAGTAGAATGATACAATTTATTAATTTATCGTCAACTATATACACTTCGACTTTATCTTCACTTACTCTGGCTTGTATTTTAATGTTAGTTGTCGTGCAACCTAAAGGCAAATATGGTTTGTTCCCTAGCCCTCTTAATCGTGGTCCATTTATTGGTTCCCATTTTACCCTAATTCTATAGCATCGCCTTCACGAATAAGAGTAACATCACTTTCTAAATCCACTTGACACTCAGTAGTAATAAAATTAATTGAGATAGGGAGCTTATAATTTGTATTGGTATTTTCTGATTATCTGACCTCCAAAACGTTTTTGTCTTTAGGGTCAACGGCACAATAAGTTTTAATGCAATTTGACGCTTCGTGACCTAAATAGTTGCAGACTATACGTTTTATTAGAGGTTTAGGACATTTAAAACTAGGATGTCCGACACCTTGGCAATTAAAACATTTAACTTGGCCCTTGTACATACTGTTAGTATTACTTTTGGTAATATTGTCAGTTATCTTCGTATACATATTATTAGGAGCTGCTAAACTTTGTTGCCGTCTATCTCTATTATTACTGTATTCTAATTGACTGTGATTTTACGGCTTAATGGTTTTGAAAAACTCCAAAACGTCTTTCGGTTTATCAAACTTTGCTGCTTGTGCACCTAAGCGAACTCCTCTATCATCAACTCCATAAAGGATACAGTCTACTGCTTGCTTTCCAAATATTTTGCACCTTAAGTCTTTCTTCTTCCTTTGAGACTTTTCTGCCATGGTGGTGTGAACGACGTGCGCGGTCAGGGCTCCTGCTCCGGCCGCCGTCACGCCGGTCTCTAACTGCAGGACTGCAGCTTCGTGTCCGCGAGCTGTTTTCAAAATCACGCATTTTCTGAAACTCAAAACGATTGTGTGAATATGTGTAAAATACGTTTGATTAAAATAAAATAAAAAATAAAAAACGTTATAATCTTATAATATTGTCTAAGCAATTCTATATAATTTAATCAAATGTGTTTTTTTTTTATAGTTTATTAAATATTTTAAATATATAAAATAAAACAGTAAACTCGGCATTCACTTGTCAATAGTATAATTAAGAATAAAACATTAAAAATATAATAGAATAAAATAAATTCATAATCTATCTATATTTCCCGTAGTTATTAATTATGTAAAAGCGTAAGAAGAAAAATAAAATATTGAAAAGACGGTAGACGAAAATTATTTAATTAAATTTAGTAATGGCGTATAAGAAAAGTAAACGACAATAATTTAATCTCTTGACATCTTTTAAATCAACAGCCTTTTTTGGATTTAAAACTATATTTCGAGTAAATATCATTTAAAAAGCTAGAATAAAAGTGTACTTATTTCAAAATTATGTCTAATATAATACATATAACATTTTTTATCCAAATTCATCAGCAATCACATATTGAAATTCAAATCAAGGACGGTTTAAATCTATAAAATAATCACTATTAACTGCATTGATGACCACTTATTTTAATCAAATATTCAAACAATAAAAAGTTTCAAAAGAAAGAAAAAAAATACAAATTTAAAATACCGTGGCGTGGTACGTGAGTCGTGACTCGTGACACGAAATATTCATTATTTTCGTGATTTATCCCAATTCTGAGATGTGAAACTAACTCAGAAGGGAGTAAAATTAAACAAATACATATCACTTAACGCCATTTATTAATTTATGGAATACCTACATTTAAATTATCATTTCACTATTAATATTATGTAAATAATAAAAAACATGTATAATCATTTCAAGGAATGTATAATTTGAACTTTAATATTATCATCCATAATAAACTAAAATATCTAAATTAGATGGTACAATAATCATGTCTTACTAACCTGTCTTTCCTTGAAGGCGGCTCGTTCAGAAGTAATGACCGACGGTGCTAAAACACTTTTCATGACATGACGTCTGTCAAACGTCAAAATGACGTTTGACAGTCGCCATAGACATCGATGACAGTTAAGTGACTAATATGAATTTCAGACTAAAATTAATAAAAATGTAAACAAACGGTAAAATACTTTAAAATAATACGTGTATGTAACAATATACATACAGAGCAAGTTAAATAAAAGCTTTTAAAAATAAATCAAAAACCTTTTAATTTCATAAAAATAAACCTTATTGCTGCTGC
The DNA here is from genome assembly GCA_905187585.1 of Cyaniris semiargus. Classification (NCBI taxonomy): domain Eukaryota; kingdom Metazoa; phylum Arthropoda; class Insecta; order Lepidoptera; family Lycaenidae; genus Cyaniris; species Cyaniris semiargus. The sequence continues at coordinate 17,648,341 of LR994555.1, read as the reverse complement.
GGAACCCTTCATGGGCGAGTCCAACTCGCACTTGGCCGGTTTTTAACTGTTACTTACCTGCATCATCCACTAACGTCATCAATTATTGTGTTTTTATAAAGCAGTATGATGGAATGTTCTTCGCGTTTTCGTTCTTTTGTTTATTTCTAGAACATTCTGCCAATCGAGTTGGCCGTGGATGACGACACGAAATCTCGTAGGCCATGGTTTACATTGCATGGGTTTTATAGAGGCGATATTTTGATATTTTGCATGATAATAGAGCGAGGTATTTGAAATGAATGCAGAACAGTGAAAACTAACCGACGTCGATTGTGCATACCGTACATTGTACACACATCTCCGTGGTCCAGTGGCTAAGAGCACGGCTCTTGACTCGTTGGTTTGATTCCCGCGTAATAAACATTTTTCTTCCAAGTTTGGTTAGGAAAGTGAAGGCTGATCACACGATTGTCTGACAAGTAAGATATATGCGTCGGATGGGCATTTAAAGTCGGTTCTGTGCCTGATCTCTCTCTAGTCATGTCGGTCGTCCATCCCACTTAGTTATGAGAGTAAAAGAATATTAAAAGAATAGTAATTGATCCTGTGTACTGCGCACATACTTGGGCACCATAAAATTACTCCTGCCCAACTGGTCTTGTTTCAATGAAACTGACCACCGTCACCGGAACCGGTGTGGGAGGTATTATTATACTGTAGAGCTGGTGCATTCATGGTGGAATGGTTATCTACAGAACTGTAGATGTAAAATCATTTATACAGTCTGTCGAAAAAGAGTAGACGCTGAACTAAATTTTCTAATCGCAATCAGTATCGAATGGTAGTTTTTTCGCCTCGTATTTTCACTGACAACGACGACTGACGAGTGACGACTTATATTTGGTTTGATAATGTTTTTCAAAATTTATGTAATTTAAAATTTGTGTTCGGCGTCTACTCTTTATACTTGTTGTGGGACTCAGTTAAATTTTGATTAAGTGTCAAGGGTGGTGAGAGCTGACGGCAACACATCGTAAATCATTTAACCCGTGACGAATAATAATTGTCTGTCATCTGCCGTCTTGACTCTTTTGTCGTTGGGTGGTTAATGGTTATTAAAAAAAGTAAGCAAAAAAGACTTATGAATATTACTAGATGACGCCCACAACTCCGTTGCGCCAAAACTCGTTTATCGCGCGGGAACCGTAAATTTTTCCGGAATAAAAAGTAGCCTATGTCCTTTCCCGGGACGCAAAGTATCTCCATACCCAGCAAAATTGGTTTAGCGGTTTGGGCGTGAAGAGGTAACAGACAGACAGACACATTTTCGCATTTATAATATTATTAGCATGGATTTATAATATTAGTATGCATTTTAGAAATTATTCACCATTTAGCATTCAAATTATTTTAATATGAATTGCATTAGGATTACAATAGCAAACCTTGCATGCAGAAGTTATGGAATTATAGTATACTAGCTGTGTCCTGCGGTGTTACCCGCGGTTTAAGTGATATATAATAAAAGACTATGAAAAGTACCAATAATAGGGTCAAACGGGACGATACATGGTTCTATAATGGTTTATGGTAGTGATGATGATGATGATCAATGTAAATTGCATAGTAGCATATGCTTTCCGTTCTTAAAACGTCAAACTCCCAAACTTGTATCTTTAAAGATTCAAGAGTTCTCTCAGCACCTTCCGAACCATGGTATACCTACCTTGGTGCAAAATCTTACTTGTTGGTAGCATATGCTTAGAATACTTCTCACGAAACCGAAGTCACCACATGTTTCCACATAAATTTTGAGGAGTTCCCTCGATTTCTTATGGATCCCTTCATCAGGTCACCACTTTTATAAATATGGTACCAAATTGGGATGATAACCTATACACCAAAAGAAAAATTTTGAAAATCGATTCACATACGACGGAGATTACTCCGTACAACGATTACGTTGAACATAAAAAAACGAACATAACACCTCCTCCATTTTGAAAGTTGGTTAAAATTGTAGCCTATGTGTTATTCTGATGTGTAACCAATATTATTGTAAAGTTTAATTAAAATCCGTTTAGTAGTTTTTGCGTGAAAGAGTAACAAACATCCATACATCCATACATACACACATACATCCAAACTTTCGCCTTTATAATATTAGTAGGATTATGCTACTCAAGCTAGTTTCAACACAACAAGCTAGTTGAAAATTTCTGAAAGACCGAATTTTAAACAGATAATTTCAACATAAGCAATGGAAAATCAAACCTTAACTTATTTTTTTTTATAAAAATGATTATAGCTTTAAACAAGGGCTCGAATAGCTTTCTCGCCACTAAATATTTTACAATAGTCCAATTTAGCTGATTTTAACTTTTTTTAACTTCTACTAAACTAAAATTTTAACTTCTTTTTTTAACAACCAATTTTTAGAAATAATCGAGTTGACCTACTCATTCTTTAGTCTTCTTGAAAACTCAGATTAACCAATTTACAAAAATAAAATAATATTCCATGAAAATATTATTTTAGTAAGAGTTATAGTTTTAATTTAAATGGCGTGCGAGTAATAAAAGGGATTTATTACGTGTGTATGGCTGCGGTGTGAGTTAATCTGATGCAGAACATTTATTATTTACCTTAATGAGTGAAATTATAATAATATATTAGTGTCCGAATCTGCCCGTTAATAATTTTATTATTAATAACGGTTTTGATTAATTTTCACCATTAACACGCAACGCGGTAGTGAATGCATTATTATTTTCGCGAGAGTCTTATTAGTGGGTGTGGAGTGGCAACAGCATTTCCATTCCAGCCCAGAGAAAGACCAGAAAGTCTCCCTAGTGGTATGTCCTGTCTAGGCCATATCTCAAGAACCGCTATAGCTAGACTTCTGAAATTTTCACAGATTGTGTATTTCTGGTGCCGCTATAACAACTAAAAACAAAATTAAATATTTTTTTGCCTTTTTGAACGCAATCAATAATGGCAACAGGTAGGCACTTGAAATATTCACAAAATCTTAAATTATATTTGCACTTTAATAATTAAAATAAAATAAATATTTAAGGGGGGCTCCCATACAAAAAAAAAAACAGATTTTGACCAATTTTTGCTCTATAATGGTACGGAACCCTTCGTGCTCGGGCACGAGTGTGACCCGCACTTGGCCGATTTTTTACTTATTTGCGTCCGCGCTGTTTAATTTGTGGGCGGGCGGAACCACGCAAATATTTAAATGTGGAAAATTAGGGAGTGGAATGATAGGCCCGTGTCTATGCAGTATACATATATTATATTATGCATATCGTCAGTGAAAATAATAAAATGCTAAAGCGCCAATTTGGCTATATTGAGTTAAAATATATACAGTTCGACAGCATTTCTTTTTTTACGTCGATCTGTCTAAGTTTCGTTGCGATCTGGGGGGTGTGCCAAAATCTTTTCGTTTTCGCTTCGTTATAGAATCGCCGATGAAAATGTATGGAATGGACATAAGCGTTCGTTAGTATGACGTTGACGTTCGACTCGTCTTATGTCAATTCCATACATTTCGATCGGCGATTCTATAACGAAGCGAAAACGAAAAAGTTTCGGCTAAATGGCCTGACTCCTGAGCACTTTTTTGGCGCTTTAGCAGTCGAAATCTTCGACAGATTATAATATAATTAAACTTGTGTAATGCAGGTTTCCACACGTACACGTACAACGACACGGCGCATACGGCACGGGAGCCGGACGAGATTTTGTCCGTGACGTACGAGGACGGGAAGTGGTCGAAGCCTTACTACGACTGCGGCGGCGGCAACATCTGGATGCTGACCTTCACCGTGCCGTTCTTCGGCTACAACAATGGCACGTACTTCTTTAAGTAAGTACCTAAGGATAATAATTTAATATATAAAATTCTCGTGTGTTAGTGCGCGAACTCCTCAAAAACGGCTCAACCGATTTAAATGAAATTTTGTATGTACATTCGTTAGGCATGAGAATAGGTTTTTAGTTTTTATCTACTTTTTATACTGATACTATACTGTACTCGGCGAAACGAGGCGGTAGCGGTCATTCACCTTTTTGGACTAGGCGCTAAATGAAAAATGCTCGCACTGTATTTAGAATATTTAAGAATAAAGTTGACATCTTATAAAGACACAGATTATTACAGATTCATCGGAAAACCTCTTGGAAATAATTTATATGGCAAAACAAAATTTTCCGGGTCAGCTAGTATTATTTTAAGAAGATAAAACTGACTTCAAAATTATTGTACGTAGTTGACAATTAAAATTCCCTATCTCAAAAACAACTGAACCGATTTTGATGAAACTTACAGCATTCCCTAAGTTGAACAATACCTAGTACAACAAAAAAAGAATTACTTAAATCGGAATTGTAGTTAGGAGGTAAGCGAACACAAAAATAAAACCGGCCAAGTGCGTGTCGGGCCACGCGCAATATAGGGTTTCGTAGTACCGCTAGTTATTAGTATTTTGGCTATAAATTCTGCATCGCCGTAAAGGATTGACACCATCAGGGTATACTAATCAATAAGCGACTAGCGTGCGTTTTGAGCTATTCTAGCATTCGAGTCTGTTTAACATTAATTGACGTCATCAGAGCAATGTCGAAACTGGCCAGTGACATACCCTGAACGCATAATATATGCTTTATCATAATAATTATTAAAAACACCTTTATATTGTCTTCTAGATTTTTAACAGGATGCTTCACAAATATTTTTACGTCGATTGAAAGCTAAATATGGCGGAAAACCGATCTATTATAACATTAACTTCCTATAAGTCCAATTTCCAGTATTGTGACGTATCCATGGATGAATACTTCGTAAATCTGAATTATCCCCATCCAATTTGGGTCCACCCCCGGCCCCTGGGCCCAACAATAGTTTAGATCAGGTCATTGATAGTGCTCGGGGTAGTGGGCTACATTTACATAAGTCGTACTGATTTTAATGATATCATTCTTGCTTTCAGTCGCACTTACAATCTTCAACGTAGGTGTTTACAGTTGTGATTCGCAAGTTTCACAACTTGTGAAGGTTTATAAAACTTGTCAAATAAAAGTCAAGTCTACGTTATGTGTATGTCGCAGTCATCCGGTTCAATCTGTGATTCGATTGAACGACTAGCGTATTCATTGAATGACACCATTTTATTGAATGACTGAAGGACAACTAGTCAAGACGTTGACTGTAACGTTTAACATCTTGACTAAACGTCATCATAGTGAAGTCGTTAAATGGAATTTTATGATTTTTTTTAAGTATTTGTTGGTGGCGTAATAATAGATTAATCTAGAAACTGGCTTCAATTATGAGGTGACGGAGCCCCGCTACGCGGGGCTCCCACTTCTGAATGGTTTACAAAAAAATACCTAACCCAAACCTAACCCAATGAAGTCGTATTGGGCCAACACGGAGTAATACATTGCTATTAATTACCTAAGAATTATTTTGGTGACTACGAGCGCCGCAGTGGGAAAAAAGTGAAATACGTTCAATTACCTGACTGATTTCATGTCCGCTATCTTCAAAGGGCTATGTTACAAATCGCTAACTAGTTGGACGTTGAGTGACGATCGTTCAATCGACGTTCGGCCGAGTCATTCAATTGAATGGTGTCATTCAATGAATGCGCTAGTCATTCAATCGAATCGCAGATTTATCTAGATGTCTGCGACATATATATTAATACGCGAGTGAAAAACTTTGGATCCCTTTTGACGAAAAATGCGAAAATGTAGGTGATTGAAATTTTGCACAGTTATAGTTTATATGGTGAAAAAGTGCATCGAGCTAATATTATTTTGAAATTTCATACATTTTTTTAACAAATAAAACATTACACACACTACAAGTTACAACACACACACTAGAAGATTTTTATTGACAAGCCTATACACACGAATTGTACTCTTTTATTTATGGTTGAAGTCTGTTGTCAAATTAAAGATAGATTTAGTATTTTTTTTATTGAATCTTAAATACTGTTAGACAATTATTACACGGCCAGTTTGTCATCATTTGACATTTTGTCTAAAAAATAATAATGTCAATATTTTAACAATAGAATATCAATAGAAAAGCGTTGAAAGGTCACCGGGCACCAAAGCATGAAAATTTTACCCACGATGTACAGAAATAAAATATGGTGAGATAAATAGATGAATGTCTCTAATTTACTATCGTATGGGTCGCATTATTGTAGGTACTGTCCACCTAGTTGAAAATAAAAAATAAAAAAACATATTTTTTTCATTATTATGATTTTTTTTCTTTTTTCTTTTGTTTTTGCTTTGAAATAACATAGTCTTCATTTTGCAACGCAATTTTTTCATCATTCGACATTGTGAGTTAATCAGTGCGCGAGCGCAAAAATTGGTTTCTACCTGGGTGACGTGCGAGAGAGACAACATATTACTGCAAACCCCGCAGGAGGTGCTACTGGTGCTAGTAGAAACTAGAATGTCCATATAATAATAACTATTAACTAAATAATTATTAAAGGGTATTGTGTAAGGATTACTTCAACAAAAATATTAATTATTCATAATCATTTTTTTATAAATACTCCCACTGTTTTTCTTCAACTTGACAATTTAAATCAAGTTTGGTTATTGTACGGAATATTTCACTGACCGGGTCAGATTCCGCCCTATGACCTTTGAAACTTATAATTTAATTTTTTATTTGAGGTCGAATTTCGACCATTGGGCGATCTCTAGTGCTACATTAAATCTGTATTTACGGCCGTCCTCAAAGATATTTGATGATTTCTTAGTACTCATTTATTATCTATACTTCTATACTACCTATACTTCTATACTAATATTTTAAATGCGAATGTATGTCTGTCTGTCCGTCTATCTGTCTGTCTGTCTGTTACCTCTTCACGATCAAACTGAACTGATTTTGCTGAAATTTGGCATGGAGATATTTTGAGTCCCGAGAAAGGACATAGGATAGTTTTTATCTCGGAAAAATGTACGGTTCCCGCTCCATAAACAAATTTTGGCGCAACGGAGCTGCGAGCGTCATCTAGTATTCAATAAAGATATTGACAAAAAATGTATGAAGTTTGTGTCTTCACCAAATAACTGCTTAAGGCCAGGTAGTCCCTAAAATTAGCAGGTAGATGTCTGTCAATACGAATATCGACGTAAAGGACATTAAAATAACATTCATATCAGCGCGCCTTGTACAGTGGCGGTTACGACGCTCGCCGCGTCCTTGCACATTGTGATAAATACCTCAATTTTGTTTTACCGCGTTTTTCCTTTAAAAATACTATGGTTGATAGCTATATAACATTAGAGTAAAACTCCGAGATCGATATTCTTTGTAGTTTTTTTTTAAAGAGTGTCAAAGTTGACCTTTATCGGGGTCATAAATTTGCATAAAAATGTAATTAAAAAAAAACTATTCAAGTAACATTAATTTTGTTTATACCAATTGAATAAGCACTTAATACTTTACTTTTTCTCCAAATTTGGTTAACCTGAACTGTGATCAAGTAGGGAGATATTAAATTATTCATTAATTTTAGTTTTTCTTTTTTAATTTCGCAATTAGAGCGAATTAGAAAAAGTTTTAAGCACGACACGATAGTGTAAGTAATCCTTTATCAATATTATTAAAAATCACAACCTAATAACGTCTAAATCAAAAGTCAAAATTTTTGTTCAGGGTTGTCACTTTTTATAAGGGTTAAACATTTAAAGAGACTGTTACTTGCAGTCAAATTGCGTAAGCAGTTTTGCAGGAAGTGTATAACTATTATGTATATTATAAGATTAAATGAAATAAATAAATAAAAAAAATATCCGGATGTTTCATGCGCGTGTGAGATATTATCCGTTTTGGTAAAAATATTGATGAATATAAATGACAACCAGATGATGAAACAGTATCTAATCACCTTCTGATGTAGTCGGGGAAAATAAAATATCAACCGGATAAATCGGAGGCCGCCCCCCGCCGCCTCCGTACGGTTAACATCGCCTGACGTGCGCTCCGGGATCAAAAATATATTTCAGTGGTTTTAAATCGATAAATGCGTGCTGAGTGTGTGTAAAAAGCTAGGTAAAGTTGCAATCTACATCACCAGTCTAAATTCTCAATTACGGCCCTAACAAACCTATCGACGTCTCACTGTGCGGTGGCGGAGGTCTCGTGTCGATACTTCAGACTGTACGTAGTTAGTTGTTATTTCCAATATTCCGACCCGGTAGGTCCCCACTTACACCAGCTACGACGCGTCCTACAATCTCTCGCGGGGAAAAATATAGTCATAGGTGCCGATGTGAATGCCTCGTCGCCCTTATGCCATGGCAAACTTAGGTATATTGACCGCGACCGTCGTAGTGCGGTAGAAGATTTCATTGCAGAGTTTAATCTGCAAGTCCATAACACCCCTGATGCACCACCTACTTTTAGCAGCCCCTCAGGCGAATCTTCCATCGACGTCACGCTTTTTAGCGCGTACGTCCATAGTAATAATATTACTAAATGGCGTGTCATTCCAGACGCGTCGTGCAGCGACCACCGTTTGATTGTTTACGAGTTCTCATGCGCTTCCTCGAGCGATTCTATGATTGAGTCGAACGACTTTAAATATAATGTTAAAAATGGTAATTGGAACTTATTCAAGGACCTTATATCCGCCCACTCCAGAGACTTCACCCGACCGAACTTAAATTCTAATGATAGTGCTGAAATAATGACCAACACCTTTATTTACTGCGCCGATATTGCCCTAGGTCGAAAACCGATAAAGACGGACAGAAGTTGTAAATGGTGGCACGATAATTTATACAGCTTACGCAGGGAGTTTAGAAGAGCCAGACGAAAAATTAAAATCATTCGTAGACAGGGACTCGGTCCATCAGACGTTTACTTTGTTTCTTGTTTAGCCGACCTTAGAGCTTCAAGGTCGCGTTATCGCGCCGCCGTCGTGTTGGCGAAAAATAATATGTTACGTAACGCCGCCAACAGACTAGATAGGGAGGGCCCGTGGTCCTCTTTATATCGAGAATTAAAACCGAACAATACTACCGCTTCACAATTTATCTCGAATATAAAAATTAATAACTCGTATACTCACAGCTTAGAAGACACAGCTAAGGCCTACATAGACGTATTGATTCCTGACGACGAGCCGGACTTGGACGACGATCATCACCGTGAAATTCGACACCGACTATTTGACCCCGTAAACACCCCGGTTTCCGACTTGCCTACCCTCGATGAGTTTATTAAAGCCGTAAATTTATTACCTACAAAAAAGTCCGCCGGCGAGGACAAAATTTCTAACATTATGATTAAGCAGGCTTGTCTAACGGCTGGACCAGCGATTTTAGAAGTTTTCAATAAATGTATTGCAGAAGGCACGTTCCCAAAAATTTGGCGAATCGGCACAATTAAATTAATTCCTAAAGCCGGTGATAAGCCACCTGACGACCCGAAATCTTACCGGCCTATACCACTTCTACCATGTTTAGGTAAATTATTAGAACGTCTGGTTGTGCCCCGCCTTCTACCTGGCGGGCTGAAGTTTAATAAACAGCAATTTGGATTTACCGCCGGAAAATCGACATTCGATGCGGCAATCGAAGTCAGAAAAATAGTGAACTCATCTGAATGTAATTACGTGGTAGGTATATCTTTGGATATCGCAGGGGCTTTTGATAATACGTGGTGGCCAATGCTACTACTAAAGCTACGGAACAGAGGATACTACCGAAATATTTATTATTTACTACAATCGTATTTCCGTTACGGCGTAATTAAACTACGACTCGGTCACTACATCTATATCAAAGATCTAACCCGCGGCTGCCCACAGGGGTCGGTGCTATCGTCATACCTGTGGAATATAAGTTTTGACGATTTGCTGTGTATTCCTTTACCGCCTCTCTGTTATCTGGTAGGCTATGCTGACGACGGGTTCCTCATTGTTGAAGGAAATACGCGAACTGAGATAGAGATCAAAGCTAACAAGTGCCTAAGCGTAATTGCAAGTTGGGGTCACAGAAATCGTTTGGAATTTGCGGCACACAAAACTTATCAAATTCTTTTAACCCTTCGATCGCGGATTCTTGGAAATGCTATTGTATTCTATTGTTGTCGCGACCACCGGTGCCCGTATGGGGCTTGATGAGTTAAAAGGCTCTCTTATATCAACTCCTCGCATTAAACTTAACGAAACAAGTGTCAAACGTAAACAGTCACTCTGTTATCTTGGACTGATTTTAGAAAATAAATTCACATTCTTAGAACATATCATACAAACGGGTGAGAAAGCAAAAATAAATTTCTGTAGTTTTACTAAAATATCGACATCTACATGGGGTCTCTCGTTCAAAACGTTAAAAACTATATATACAGCCACGTACTTAGGCAGGATATGCTACGGCTCGCCGGTCTGGGCAGATAAGGCTACGATTGGCGCAGCCCGGCGTAAACTTTTACAAAGCCAACGTCTCGCATTAATATTCCTATGTAAGGCATATAGAACGGTCAGTACTGAAGCACTTCCTGTCCTGTCGGATGTTTTGCCTGTAGACTTGGAAATAAAGCGCCGAGCTGCTTTATATTACAAAAATAAAAAAATTACGACCCCAGATTTCTTAAGATTGACTTAATAGATTGTTTGAACCACTAGACATTATACTACAAAATCTTTTATCCGAGTGGCAGGAACGGTGGGATAACTGGGTGGGATTAAAGGTCGGCACCTGTACAATTTCTTTCCTTCAGTTCGCGAACGACTCGCCATGCATTGGATAGAAATAGATCATTGCGTTGCACAATTCCTAACTGGTCACGGCAATTTTAAAGCTAAACTTCATAGATTCAAGTTAGTTCCATCTCCTCTTTGCGAGTGCTCGATCGAAGACAGCCCGCAAGAACAAACTGCTCATCACATACTCTGGGAGTGCGGTCTCTGGCATGAGGAAAGAACCGATTTATTAAACAGCCTCCAATGTGTCTCTGGAGTCGTATATTACGATGACCTCGTAGGCAGCGCAAAAATTTCCGTGCTTTCAAACGTTTTTGTCTTAAATTCTATTGGAAACAATCGAACACAAGTTTGCCATTATAAATAAATGTCTTTTTTTTATGAAGTAGGCATATTATAATGAGTATAATTTAATTTTTTTTCCCGTGGTGCTTCCCCCTTTTGTTCGGACATCAATGTCATTACAATTTTGGCTGTCTCCCGCTTTGCTTGGGGAGGGAAATTGGATATCTCCTACTCCTCCTACATTTCTTCTGATTAATTTCGTTGCGGGTCCCAAGACAGATTTAGCCTGTCCCTCGGGCATCCCTGAGATCATATCAAAGGGTTTTCGTGGTTGGTTACCACTGTTGATCCTGGCGACACAGGAGTTGCAGTGGTGGGATTGTGTGGTGGGCCTTTTGCCCGTTTAAAAAAAAATAAAAAAAACCAGATAAATCAAACGAGAGACCTTTCTTTAGTGACAACCCTAGGTACAAAAAATCTGGATATAAATTGAATTGGATATAACTTCTGATTCAGACTTTATTAGGTTGTGATTTTTAATAATATTGATAAAGGATTACTCACACTATCGTGTCATTCTTAAAACTTTTTCTAATTCGTTCTAATTGCGAAATAAAATAAAAAAATGGCCAAGTGCGAGTCGGACTCGCGCACGAAGGGTTCCGTACCATTTAAGAGCAAAAATAGGCAAAAAAATGGTATTTTGTATGAGAGCCCCCCTTAAATATTTATTTTATTTTTATTATTAATTATTAAAGTTCTAATACTATTAAGTATTTTGTGAATATTTCAAGTGTCTACGTGTAGCCATTTTTGATATAAAGCAAAAAATGCCAAAAAAATCAAGTTAGTTGTATGGGTGCCCCCCTTAAATATTTAATTTATTTTGTTTTTAGTATTTGTTGTAACAGCGGCAACAGAAATACATAGTCTGTGAAAATTTCAAGTCTCTAGCTATCACCGTTCTTGAGATACAGCCTGGAGACAGGCAGACGGACAGACAGACGGACAGACAGACATTGAAGTCTTAGTAATAGGGTCCCGTTTTTACCTTTTGGGTACGGAACCCTAAAAAACTAAAATTAATAAATAAATTAATATCTCCCTACTTGATCACAGTAGGTTAACCAAAGGAGAAAAAATATACTATTAAGTGCTTCTTCAATTGATGTAAACAAAATTAATGTTGCTTGATTAGTTTTTTTTTATTAAATTTTTATGCAAATTTATGACCCGGATAAAGGCCAACTTTAACACTCTTTAAAAAAAAACTACAAAGAATATCGATCTCGGAGTTTTACTGTAATCTACACTAATATTATAAAGAGGAAAACTTTGTTTGTTTGTTTGTTTAATTGTAATGAATAGGCTCAAAAACTACTGGACCGATATTAAAAATTCTTTCACCATTCGAAAGCTACATTATCCACGAGTAACATAGGATAAATTTTAATTTGGAAAAAGTAGGGTTCCGTAAAATATTTGGGTTTTTCGGACACAAGGTGTAATCAACCAGAAAAGTTACTTATTTTGCGTACGCTGCCTAAACTATAAAAGATAGAACCATAAAATGTTCTAATTAATTGTAGATCTTATAAATATCTACAAAAAAGTCCGCGACACTCTATACCTATTTATGTCGAGTGAGGCACAACAACCATTTTTTTATTTAAAAATCTTGAATTTTTTTTTTGGACTTAATTTAAACGCGTTTATTTTACTCATGCTATTAATCCTTATTAAAATAAATTATTTCATCACTAAGCACAGTTTATGTAGATAATATTTGGTCTTTGAATGATTAAAATTGGACGTTTGATTTTGAAGTTATGGCGAAATTATAATATTACGATTTCTGCTGCACGGCCCGTTGCGAAGTGGGCATCACCAAGGCGGGGGTGCGCGTGCGGGAGGGAGTTTAGATCTATTAGTAAATGATGATTTAAATAATACTTAATTAGTCACTAAATCTAAATAATATATAAAACTCAAAGGTGACTGATTGACATAGTGATCTATCAACGCACAGCCCAAACCACTGGACGGATCGGGCTGAAATTTGGCATACAGGTAGATGTTATGACTTATGATGTAGGCATCCGCTAAGAAAGGATTTTGATCAATTCTACCCCCAAGGGATAAAATAGAGGATATACCGATCGGGCTGAGACTTTGATACCTAAATAATAATAATACTTCTTAACGCGAGCGAAGCCGCAGGCAAAAGCTATATTTATAATATAGCTATCAACTATAGTATTTTGAAAGAAAAACGCGGTGAAACAAAATTGAGGTTTTTATCACACTGTGCCTTGATAGGGCAAAATAGGAGAAAATTATACTTTTCACTTAGATAAAGACCAAAATGCAAAATGTAACCACATATTATTCTTCTTTAAGTTAGAGGTTTTCGTAGATATGATTTTTGAAAGTAAAACTATCATAAGCTTCATGAAAAATAAGAAAAATATCACAAAATATTCGAATTTAGCCTCCTCTTCGGAGTTATTTTTGATCGAGTGAAGTTTTCAATATTATATTTCGAACCACAAATTATCAAAGTACATTAAGGCGGGCTGAAACCCCATTTTGTTATTTCTTGATACCCGATTTACCTAGTTCCAATATAATAACGAAATGTAAAAAACTATGAGATATAGAGCACAATATTTAAAAGGGTTGAAATCAAAAATATTTTAATAAAAAATAATACTTTCGCTGTAATGAATTTACAAACTCACCTCCGACAAAACTCTTTGTCATCGAAATATAAGTATTAACAAGAATAACTTACATTTTATTTTAATAAATTGTCAATGAATCTATTTTAAAAAGGTCTGAAACGAATAATCTTTTTCCTTAATATTTATTTCGAAAGATATTTTAAAAAAACACACGAAAAATAAAATAGAGAAGATCCGCCCGTCGTAACTTACAATTTTATGCTAAGATAAAATGAATCTTACTGCGATGCGTACACGCTTGGCATTCGCGTTCGCAAGGTTATCGTTTTGGAATTGAGGTAAGTGCTCGCCTTAAGTAAACAACAATGTGTATTTTTTTTGGCTTTTAAAAGTCACTATATTTTGTTTGTTTATTATAGATTCAAAGTCATGTAAATTAGGGACTACCTGGCCTTAAGTAATCATAAAATTTCTCTGAGACCGTGCATATAATATTGTGTCTAAATACGACCGGCCTTACCTGTTTAGAGACATTTGATGTTGGGACTTGGGACACTAATGAAACTATATTGTGACACATTCCCAAATTATTATTAGGGATCGGATCAAAGGCTAGATTAAACTAGGTACTACACGACGTTTCAGACACATTCTGTATCAAACTATAGGTGACGCCGCGTTCGAGTATAAAAACAAAATGGTTTTTGTCGCGTAATTTAAAAACCATAAATATATTTCATATAAGCTATGTGCAAATTAAAGTGTATGCTTGAACCAATCTATGTACAAATTTTGGAAGCTTAAATCACTCTCCCCTATTGGAAAAATTAGAATCCCTTTTTTACAGAGGTATTTTTGATTGATTATTCTGTGTCATAAAAGTTGACCAATCGTGTTATGCTATGGGTAATTCAAAGACAAAGACATGATGAATACTGACAATAAACTTTAATTTCATAGCTTTAGTCATTGCTGAGAAAAATCGATATCGCTACAGCCAAATTATCAAGGCGTCGCCTCAAGGAAATGTGACTTGAAAATTCTCAATCACTTTATTGTTCCTGGCACTCGCGCTACATTTTAGGAACACTTTTCATGGTAGTACCTTTTTTTTTTTTTTTTTTTTGCGCAGGGGAAACCCATCATGGGTGCCCCGGGTTGGGGATGTGCCTCAGAAAGCTAAAGCACCCCGGGGGTATGTGGGACTCCTACCCACTAAAACCACCTGCGGTTTGCCTTCAGCCGTATACGGAGGGATGTCCTGGATCTGTCTAACACAGGACTCCCTCCACGACCGGCCGGTCTACCTCAAAAGGGACCGGACTTCCACCAAAGTTAGGGAACGCTTAGGCAAACTGAAGCGTTCCCCTCGGCGCCGGGACTAGCTAAGCCGGGCTAGCTAAGGTTCCCATCCTGACCCGGAGTCCCGTGGGACGGAAGTTATTGGAGGTTCGCATATCGACGCCTCCGCACTCCCGTCCTACGCCGGCGGAGCGGAACGGAGGATGGGTCGTCCTCTCTGTTCCGCTCCGCGGCCTCTTTCTGTGAAAGGACGATTTCACAGAAAGAGACCGCCGCCTGCCAGGCCTCATCGCTCTCGAGCATGCAGCGCACCATGCTCGGGAGCGAGAGGTCTCCACCTAGCACTGCCACTAGATCGTGGCGCTGCACGGCCCAACGATCGCACACCTCGAGGGTATGCTGGGCCGTGTCCTCCGCAGCGCCGCACTCATGGCAGGCTGGCGTAGGCTCCCTCCTGGCGACCTTACACAAGTACGCACCGAAGCATCCGTGCCCAGTGAGCACCTGTGTAAGGCGGAAGGTGAGGGGTTTCTTCTTGCGGCTCATCCACGCCGCAAGAACTGGACGCAGAGCCTGAGCAGTACGTTGACCGTACTGGGCCTGCGCCAGGTCCTCACCCCATCACAGCCACTGCTCTCCTAGCCTTCGGACCCGCCGGAGCTCCTCCCATTGCAGGCCTTCACCCCGCGACCTCCTCTCTGAAGCGAGGAGGTGCAACTCGGCGAAGACCTTTGCAACCAGCTCCCACGGCGGGTCTCCCGCCAGGGCAGTAGGCAGGGCCCTCCTATATTAGGCAGGAGCCGGCCCAGTGCTGACGCCGCCCTCACGACCTTCGGTCCCAGCTGTTGGAAGTGTGGGCCGAAGGTCCACCTTCCGTCCAGGATGAGCCCAAGACATTTAAGCGTCGGACTCATCCTGACCTTCGTCTCTCCGATAAGGAGTCGAGCTCCGGGTGGGGGTCCTCTCCTCCCGGGTCCGCGGAAGAGCAGGGCTTCGGTCTTGCCTAAGCGTACCCGAAGCCCCAAACGCTCTATGCGGCTGACAACGAGGGATGCTCCCACCTCAGCCAGCCGCGCAGCCTCCTGAAAATTCCATCCCCGAAATAGTGCATAAGTGTCGTCGCAATAGCAGACTAGCACCATTCCGGGGAGGAGACCGCTCCGCAAGACCCAGTCGTAGCCGACGTCCCATAAATCTGGGCCCACATTTGAGCCCTGAGGGACGCCGACCTCGTCGCTCCGCCTCTTTAGGGACTCCGACCCGTCCTCGTACTCGACCTCCCTATCGGAGAGATACTCGTTCAACAGCCTCCCGAGATACGGAGGCACCTCGAAATATTCCAGTGCCTCCCGTATTACGCTGTGAGGGAGGCTGTTGAAGGCGTTGGCGATGTCGAACGACACCGCCACCACCACCTCCCCTCGGCGTTCCGCCTCTTCCGTCACTGATTTAAGACGCCTAATAATAATAATAATAAACCCCGCAGGGCAGCTTGTGGCGAGCTGTTGGGGAGTAGCGACCCCACGTACCCGAGTGCTCCCAGGGAAGCCCCTGTTCTCCATCTCCGGCTTGCCTTCACTGGCCGGCCGGAGTGAACACTGACGGAGAATCAGGCCCTACCTCTGCCTTGCCTTAACCGGCCGGTCAGAGTGGAGTCGCGAGAGCTTCGGCTCGGAGGGAGGATGTGAAGCGTAAGTGGCGAGTGGGCGACGTGATGGGACCCTCTGAGGGTGCAAATGATCGGCGTTTAAAGTCCAGCGACACCTCTCCTGCCTCAATGTTCTGCCAATGCCGCTCTGTCAATGTTGCCGCCTTGGTGCACCGTGCGTGCGACCATTTTGAGGGGCCCATTCAAAGAGTTGGCGAGTCACCGTCTGCCAACTTTATGATGCATGTTTCCACGTTGTATCGGCAGACGCCATAGTCCTTCCATAGTCCCAGTTACCCAGTCCACTAGCACCTCACCCCCATAGCCCGGTATCATTTCTAATATCCATTCCCTATAATAGTCCTACACTGGCCGCTGGCTCTCCTTGGTCGTACTCCCATAGTGCGGACAGGGAGAGTCGCCGGCTAGTGTCACATTACATCTAGATTAAAACTGTGTAACGGGCCTCTACGTGTTGGCTTCGGCCCCACGCATGCCTTCCAAAGGTCCGGGATTTAATTGCCCGTGAGCAAGGAATACCTTACACAAACATAATAATAATAATAATAATAATAAACATTTATTCAAGAACTTTGGGCATTACACCACGCTACATTACAAAATAAAACGTTAACACAGTTAAAAAGAAGTTAACATGAAAATACCAAGCAGTATGAAATGTTACTAGCCTAACTAAGAATTAACAACAAACAAACCAAAAACGAAAAGAAATAAGTAACAGGTAACAAACAGGTATAAAAAAAAGAAAAAAAAAAACGTAGCAAGAGTATCATGGGAAGGCAGGAGGTGTAATGCTCAAGCCACTGAAATGGAGTCCACTCAGGTAAAACGACTATGGATAAACCGCAGTCCCTGATATTCTGTGGATCCAAAATGTTAGGCGCAAAACAGACCACCCAAGGCTACAGTTTTGCAATATATAAAAAGTTATTTATGATATTTTAAACAGTTATAAAATAAAACATACATAAATAATATAATAAATAGAATGTATATACTTAAAAAGAATTAAAATCTTCAATTAAATATGGTATGCAATGAATAAAATATGAGGTAACTTATGTGACGTAAAAGCAATAATATTTTGTTAAAAGATAGTATCTATATATAACAGAGAGCGATATAAAAAATAAAAATAAATAAATTTAACATATCACCCCCATAAGGACACCGGCGACCGCGACAACAATAGATTTCCAAGAATCCGCGATTGAAGGATTAAATTGAGAGTTGATCCTGCATGCTACTGCAGGATCAATTTAATCCTTCCTTTAGTTTACTCTTAAAATTATTTATAGAATGCAGAGCACGAAAGGGTGGTAAAAGGTTATTTCATATCTTGCTCGCCAAGTACCTAAAACTACCTCTAAATGCAGACGAGTGATGGAGAGGAGTTACTAATAGGTACGACGAACCCCTGGTGGTGAGGGTCAGCTGTTTGTCACATGCCCACTGAAGCTTACTAAACAAGTAGGATGGAGTTTTTAATTTAACCACACCGAACAGTAATGTGGCAAAATGTAACTGTCGGCGACTGTCCATCTTAAGCCATCTCAGACTGTTTATGTACGGCGTTACGTGGGCACGGGGAGGCACATTACAACAATATCTTGCGCATGCATTTTGCACTTTTTGAATGAGGTGCTTGGAGCGAGAGAGAAGACAAGGACCGATAACAGCGTCAGCGTAATTTAAATTGGAAAGGACAAGTGATTCACACAGCGAAGCTCGTAAACTCTCTGGAATGAAATTTCTAACCTTGTACAGGAGCTTTAAACGATAAAAACACCGGCTGACGACCTTAGTGACGTGCTTCTCAAACCTCAGTCCTTCGTCCATCAGGATTCCTAAATTACGGACTTCAGTCACCCTTTCGATACTTACGTCATTAATACAAATTTTAGGCTGATTAGCAACAACTTTGTGTATTTGTACTTTTGTGCCCAAAATCAGGTACTTAGTCTTAGATGGGTTAAGTATCAGGGCGTTATTTACTGACCATTTAGCTATACATGCCAAGTCCTCATTCAACCTTCGCATAGCTTCCATAATGTTATTCGGCTTGAAGGTAATATACAACTGTATGTCATCCGCGTATATATGGAATTTACAAAAGCGTATTTGCCTGACTATATCTGCGCAATATAATGAAAACAATAAAGGACCAATCACTGAACCCTGAGGTACACCTCTGTTAACATTACGAGGACTTGAACGTGATGATGTCCCGTTTTTATTAATAGCTTCGACTACCTGTAATCGGTTTATCAAATATGAGGCAAACCAGGCTACTACTCCAGCATCACAACCATAGTATTTCAGCTTAGAAAGAAGCAAATTTATATTGAGGGTTTCAAATGCGCGTGAATAGTCCAATAGTACCAAGACTGTAACCTCTCCTGTATCCTGTGCTGTGATGACATTGTCCACTACATCTATCAAGGCAGTAGTTGTACTGTGATGTTTACGAAAGCCTGACTGCAATGATGGTAATATATTGCTTTCTTCGACATAATTACTAATCTGGCTATGTACAACCTTTTCAAGAACCTTGGATAAACACGGCAATATGCTGATTGGTCGGAGGTCTTTCAGATCAGAGACGTTGTCTTTCTTGGGGATGGGTTTAACAATAGAGAGACGCCACGACTCGGGGAAGGTGCAGGACAGGAGGGAGGTATTAATTATATGGGTCATAGCACTTAGACAACTAGGTATGCGGCACGACATCAACAACATATCAGAATTAATATTATCCACCCCCATAGCCTTAGAAGTCAACGACTTGATAATTTTTAGGACATCATCATCATTAACTATTTTAAACTTGAAGGTGGATGAACCAAAGGTATGGGAGTCGAAACAGGCTAAGACAGGCGGAGGTACAATATTAGCACCTGGGACGTCCAAAAAATGTTTGTTAATATTATCAGGGTCAGCAAGGTTAACAGGAAGTGTAAAATCAGACTTACGATTATGCCAGTTAAGATTATCTTTCAAATGACTCCACATAAGCTTGGGGTTCTTAATATTAGAATTAATGTAGGTACTAAAGTAAGACGCTTTTTCCCTAAGAATAGCTCGCGTGACCTCACGCTTAAGGTCTTTATAGTAATTTAATTGGGAGTCATTTATTATTCGTCTAATGGCGTCGACGGTCGACCGACCGGCCCGAAACCCGAACTGATTATCAGACAGTCCGGGTCCAGGGCCTTCCTCCAAGTGGTGAACGAGGCGGGAGGCAAGTATACGCTCAAACGCCTTACCCACCTCGTTCAGCAACACAATCGGCCGCACCGCCGACGCACAGTCCGGTGGTCGCCCGCCCTTAGGAATAAGGACGAGCAGACCTTTCTTCCATGCTCCCGGGAACTGTCCGCTCTGAAGGCAGCGGTTAAACAGTTTCCGGTGCCTATCTTCGAGGTGCACGAGAGCTAGAGCAAGAACTCTACCGTGCACCCCGTCCGGACCAGGCGCCCTCTTCTTCCTTCGGAGACGGAATAGATCTCCATTTCGGCATCGGTGACGGGAGGCGGAACACCCTCCTCCTTCGAGTCCAGCGTCCGCCGGGCCATCCGCGCGGAGCGAAGCCTACTGGAGGGTCCGGGAATAACTCCCGGACTATATTTTCCAGCAGGTGCGGCTGGAGCGTCTCCGTTAAGGGGGCCGACTGGGCGCGAAGTTTATCTCGCGCCCGTTTGTACGGCCGGCCCCAGGGGCCATTCTCGAGCCCCTCTACCAGCTCCAGCCACGCTCGCTCCTTGGCCCGACTGATGGCCAGCTGCAGGATCTCTCTTTTTGCCCGGTAGACCCTGTACAGCCGGCCATCACGCTCCACGTCCTGGGGGCGGTGCCGCCTGCTGCGACAATAGGCGCGACGCCCCGCATTGCAGGCGGCGCGAAGGTCGGCCAATTCTGTCGTTCACCAGTATACCGCCCGCCGAGGCGAGGGGACGACGACACCCCAAACTTTAGGCATGGCTGCTCGGCAAACGCTGTGTAAAACTTTGCCGAAACAGCCAGCCATTTCTTCCACCCCCATGGCCTCAGACGACGGGAAGCTCCAGCGGCCGACTATAGCCGCCTCCTCCGCCAGTTCCCGGTTGAGCTTAGAAATTGCCCAACGCGGGAACACATTCGCCCCCTGGATCGAGACGCTGGACTCGATGCGGAGGCTGGAGACACCTCGAACCGTATATATCGATGGTCCGAGAGCGTCTCCACCTCCGTTACCACCCTCCACCCCTCCACCCTGCGCGCGACGGCGGGAGTGGCGAACGACAAGTCCACCACTGAACCGCCTGTCCGCCGCACGCAGGTCAGGTCTGTCCCTGTGTTCAATAGGGACAGTCCCGAGGCTAGAGCCCACTCCTCTACTTCCCTCCCCTTCGAATCAGTGACAGGGGAACCCCACGCCGAGGACTTGGCGTTGAAGTCCCCTGCCACTATAACGGGGAGGGGGGCTAGCCTCCTGATCAGCGGCCCTAGAGCATCGAGGAACTGCTCTAGGGCGCCTAAGTTGCGGTTTGGGGAGAAGTATACCCCGACTACGGCATACTCCCCCCAAGCCGCCACCACGTACGTACCTGGGCCCCCTCATTCTGGGTATGAGGAGGGGGCCAGCGCCTGGCCTTACCACAACGGCGACGGAGCCTTGATCGTCCCCAGCCCAATGTGGCTGAAGAGGAACGTAATAGGGCTCCGAAACCACCGCCACGTCAATACTCCACTCCGCCACGGTCTGCAGGAAGAGATCCTGAGCCGCAGCGGAGTGGTTTACGTTGGCCTGAAGGAAGCTGAGATGTCCTGGCATTATTCGGACATTTCAGCTTCTGGCGCCGCCTGTCCCCTCCTAGAGGAGGGAACTTTTCCCCGGGTAACTGGGGGTTGCATTGTCTGCCCCCCATTACGTGGTCCAATGGTTTGCCCGCATCGGAACAGACCGCGCACTTTGGACGCTTCGCATCACACCCAGACATAGTGTGTCCGGGTGCGCCACATCTGTAGCATAAGCCACTGCGGTCCTTCATATTGTTGGGGCACATAGCAGCAAAGTGCCCCAACCCCAACAACGGAAGCAGTGGCTTGGCCGCGCGTCCAGAAGATGCACGGTCACCCTGCTCCAGCCGATGGCTATGCTGCCCAGCTCCACCAACTTTTTGGCCGCCGTCACTGGGCAGCTCATGCGAGCAAAACCAATTGGGCCCCTCTGAATATCTCCCACCCATACTTGGGTGGGGGAGCATCCACCAGCTGCTGCAACTGCAGATTTGACAGACTCTACAGTCGCAGCGTCTGAAAGGCCCGTGAGCTTAAAGTTAGAGTATTTCACGGGCCTTGAAATATCGGCCTCCTCTGCCAGGACTTCAGACAGTCGGGCCGCCAACAAATCAGCCTTCTCGTGACTGGTAGAGCCAGGTATCTCTATCAACCTGGCTCCAGTAGCCGACTGCCTGATACGGAGGGGGCCGAGCCCCAGCTCGTCCAACTTAATGGCGCCCTCCGCCTTCAGGAGCGCCGAGCTATACGACGCGCCCTTGTCCGCCGCGTCCGCCCTTAGTTTTACAAGGACGGCCGTGGAGCGAGGCAGCTGCACCTTCGGCTTCTTGACTGCCACTTGTGCCGGTTTTTTCGCCGCCGCCTTCTTGACAGAGGTCTTCTTGCGGACGACCTCCGTCCACCCGCCCAGGGCCTCCGACGAGGCGACCACTGCAACAGCAGCCGATGCCGCCGAAGACCCCACCGGCCTCTCAGCCGGCGCCGTCCTGGATGTGGAAGGGCCAGGAATGACCGGTTCCAGCTGGTCAGCCCCCTTCCTCTTACCTTTGCCCTTGCTCCTGCTCTTTTTAGGCTGGGCGGGAGCTGGAGCAGGGCGCACCACCGGGCGCACTGGGATAGCCGGAAAATCCTCCCGCTGTCGGTGAACCACCGACGACTTCAGCACCGGAGACAAGTCACGAACTGCGGCAGTCTCCGATGCTGGGCTCTTCCCGGCGGAGGCCCTCTTTTCTAGAGCCTCCCGCTTCCTGTCAGCCGCCAAGGGTGGGCGAACAACTGCGGGGGGCGGCAGTCTTGCCTCAATCCCCGCCAGCCTCCCATCTACCAAATTGCCCACCAACTTGGCGATGCTCTTCTCCAAAATGCCCAACTGTTCGTTGGACATTGGAGAAGACCTCTCCTTCGCCGCCGACGCACGACTCTCCTCGAAGTCCCGCTTATACGTGCGGACTTCTTCGCGGAGGTTTGCCAACTCCCGACGCAGCCTTCCATTATCTGCGGTGAGACGCCGAGTTTCTTCCGACACGGTGCGCGAAGCAAGCGCATCGATAATGCATCTCACCGCAGAGGTGGCACGCCGTATCTTGTTGGCGTACCCCCCTTTCAAATTTGAGGACTTGGCCGCGATGCTGAGGATCTCTTCGAGATTGCTCTCAGCAGCTCCGAGCAAGTCCTCAGGGCCCATTGCCTCCACGTCTATATCCAAGGGTCCAGGCGGGGTGGGATTTCCCGCCTTGGACTCCTTTCTTTGCGCCTTCTTCTCTAGAGCGACAACGAACTCCGCCGCCCTAGCCTCCTCAGTTCTTTCGCGCAGCTCCTGTCGAGCTGCTGAAAGTCTGCTCAGTGCCCCACGCGTCTTGCCACGTTTGGCCGCCTGCACCTTCAACAAACTGTTGGCTGTACCAACATCCTCCGTGTCGGAACGGAGATCTCGGAAAAAAGGCGCTTACTAACGACCATCTCCGATTCCGACAAAGAGGGGATCGATTCAACCCCCAACAACTCCTCGATTGTGACTCCCACACGGACACCTTGCGAGCTCCGTTTGGAAGCAACAATCCTCCCTTCTCTCTGCCTCCTTTCCTCCAACAAGGACCCTCTGTCCTCGTCCCCGGAACCCCTATTATCCCCAAAGGACAACACCAGTCCAGGTCCAGAAGACCTGCAAACCCCCCCTGAAGATCCTCCTTGAACCCCTTCCGGTTCTTCAGCCACCTCGGACATGATGCCGAAGACGCCAGCCGTTCACCCGACCAAAAAATATCAGGCAGAAGCCAGCAATGGCTTCCTACAAATTTTAAAAACCTTGAATCTAATCTTAAAACAAAATTAAATCTAAGACAACACCAAAAAACAGAAACAAAACTACCACCAAATTAAAGAATTAAACGAATACTATATTTACAAAAATGTTCCCCCCCCCCGTTAGGGGTCACCCCTGCAAAGGAACACCGAGACAAACTCGTCGACCAGTGCTTCTTTACCTGGATGACCTACTAACAATTTCGCTTTTAAGACGAAAAACACAAAAAATTCAAAACTTTCATGGTTGTACCTACATTAATTGAGGAACAAACTTCATTGCTAAGTTAACTATCTTCTACACTTTACGTTTATTCTTTACCTTGTACAAATTGGATTTTTACTACCGTAGTTTATTTAAGTGTACCTTCTTAGTCGTTACTTATTGATTGCGGATCCCCGGCGATTCCGAGAAACAACTTCATACTCGTAAAATGTAATGTAAGGTTATATCGAAAAGTATTGCACAATGTAGATAAAATTTATATAAAAACACTTTTAATAGAAGAATACCGAAACGCCTGCGAAATGGTAAATGTTTACATGTATGCGTTCGAGAGATTCCTAAACACCATTAAGAGCGCTTACAAACGAACGGCACTTGTCGACGGCACGCGTCGACGGCAGTCGACGGCAGCCCTCGACAAGTGTTCTAAGAAATCAATGAAAAAAAATCTAGCGACTGCCGTCGACAAGAGCCATTTGTCTGTAAGAAGCCGAGCCAGTCCACACGGCGCGTTGCGTCGACGCAGCGCTGCCGTTGCGTTGTTTTACATACAATTAATGACCAAGGTGTTCACACGGCGCGCTGCGTCGTCGCAACGCACACATGACGGACAGCAGCTCCCGAGACGAAGCGGGAGGGCGTGTTGACGTTAAGGGTCACAGCACACATATCAACTCGGAAAGGGATCGGCATCGTATCGCTTCGAGCCGTTCAATATTGTTTGTATGAAACTCCCTACTGCAACGCACACTAAGCGGAATCGTAACGTAATCGCCTCGCCTCGGAACAGGCTCCGAACCGGGATGCGATGCGTGGTCAACTAGCAGTCCCCGCGCTTACAACTCGTCGTCCCCGCGATTACGGCTTGTCGTCCCCGAGCTTACGTCTCTCCGTCCACCAGTGTTGCCAACCAAATCACAGAGCTAAGCTGTAGATATGCTATAAAAAAAAATGTAGAAAACTGTAAATATCAATTTGAAAAACAGTAAATCTACAGTTTTATCTTTTATGATTTTTTATTATTTAATTATATAGAATATATTTAAAGAAGCCGGGAATTAAAAACTAGAAATAATATGAAATATGACGTCTGTTCAGACATCGATCAACCGAGCGATCGATGTCTGTGTCTCGGTGAGGGGCTTCACGTTAGTAAAAGACGTCCTAATTAGGATCCTAAAAATAAGACTAATTAGAAGCTTCTGATTGCACCAACCAAAAACCCCTATTCTTCTGATTTAGTCCGCTAATATTAGGATCCTAACTTTCTACGACTGTCTGCAACTAACACTATCTAACTATTAAGTCGATTGATGACCGTACTGGTCTGTTTCGATTTAAGTTAATATTTATATTTTCATTTTAAGTTTCATTTAATATTTTATTAAGTTTAATATATTAAAATAGATGACGCTAGCTAGCTCATAAAAACTGTAGATTTCGAGGCCTAAACTGAAAACTGAGAGGATTTCCGAAAAACTGTAGATTTACAGCTAAAACTGAGGGGTTGGCAACACTGCCGTCCACCCTTGCTTGGCTTGCTTCAAGCTTGCTTTGCTGATCTGGGGCCAGCGGTCGGCGAGCCGTAAGCGCGGGGACGACGAGCCGTAGCCGAGTTGACGTGCAGGCGCTGCTGATACGCTTTGGTTACGTGCATACGTTAGGTTGACGCCTGGTTGACGCCTGGTTGACGGCGAGGCGACGATCCTATTCCGAGTTGATATGTGTGCTGTGACCCTAAGACTGCTTCGTAATAACGCGAACGCTACGATGACGCAGAGCCCGTGTGGCCGGCTATGCGTCAAACGGCAGCGCTGCGTCGACGCAACACTAATGCAACGCGCCGTGTGGACTGGCTCCGGGTTAATTCGAACCGCAACGCGACACGTAGATGCATTTCTAAATTTGTATGAATTTGACAGATATGCAAGATGTCTCACGCAATTGAAATCTGTCAAATCCATACAAAAGAAATGCATCTACGCGTCGCGTTGCGGACTGCGGTCTGATTTAACCTTTTTAATATATTGTAGCATGCATCACTTTATTTTTATAATATACCTATATCATGATCCTTTTTCCAGTAAAACACTTCAAACTTATTTCTAAATAAGACAATGCTAACTAAATTTAAAATAAGTGAAATTAAACATCGCGATTGCGAATACAATAATTGATAAATTTATTTTAATTTAGTCATAAACATAAGAAACATGTTAATGTAATATCAGACATACAAACATAATCCTATGTCTTCAAACATATAGATTAGGGTATGATGTGTACAATTGGAGAATTCAGCATTCTAATAACTTACTATACTTAGATCTTATAATACATGAACATGTGTACTTATTAGACAGTAATAAGAATATTAAATATGATTACTCCATGTTTAATAAAGAAAATGGAAGACTAAACAACTTAGGTTATAACTACGGTTATAATATCATTTTTTACGACTTGTTGAATGACCCACCCAGCCCAGCTCTTACAGTGTCCAACAAACAGTATACCCTCCATTCCATATTGGTACGTTTTTAGGCGAGATTTCAGTAATGAAAATATGATAAAATTTCGTAACTACCTAAATTCTTTATCTTTCTCAGAATGCTATAATGAGCAAGATGCGCAAGTTGCATTTGACTCATTCTTTGACCTTTTTAAACTACTATATGACCTCTGTTTTCCATTTATAAAAATAAGAATAAATGCTTTAAATAAAATAAAATTAATTTCAAAAGGAATTAAAAAATGTGTTAAAAGAAAAAGACAAATGCTTTGGGAGTACAGAAAACGGAAAACAACAGAAAATAGGAACAATTTTAAAACTTACACTAAACTTTAAAATATTGTGTACTAAATAAATTACAAAACTTCTCATAATATGCACTATATATGCTAGCAAAAGTAGTCGGTATTGATGCCTTGCTTATAACGTACAATGCTTACGTAGCATCAATTTTAAGGTATGGTATTGTTTCTTGGGGTAATGCTACTGAACATGAACGTGTCTTTAGGGCTCAAAAAAGACGCATACGCTCTATGTGAGGTCTCAAACAAACAGAAAGCTTTCAATCCTATTTTAAAAAGTTTAAGATCTTACCTTTACCCTGTTTATATATTTACGAATCCATTCTATTTTTGAAAAAAAAAAAATAACATTCAGATGTATGAAAACTTTAAAAGCATGCGACATAAAAATAAACTTAAAATACCTATAACAAAGACTTGTAAGCTTAGTAAAAGTGCATACAATATAATGATGCTAAAACTCTATAACAAACTACCCACTGACATAAAGCAAATTGAAAATTATTATAATTTTAAAAATAAATTATTTAAATTTCTCATAGATAAAAATTTATATTCTGTAGCAGAATATCTAAACGATAAATATAATTAAATTGGTTAAATAAAATATTTTTATGTATAGTTTAATGTAATGTATAATTTTGACATGATTTTAATATGTGACTTATGTTGTGATGTGGTGAGATGAGACCTAATTTATAAACCGATTTAGATTTACATAAATGCATGTTACTTAATTAATATGACTTCCATAAAAAGCATTTGCATGCCATAAACAGGCAAAACATGTAGGTACCTATCAATGTTTGTAACATCTAATTTCACCACGATTTGTGCAAATAAAGAAATTTGAATTTGAATTTGAAATTCTGAAACTTTTCGTGTCAAGTGCACGCGGACGTGAACGCTGATTTTCTGTATGGGACAGTTTGGATTTTCGAACTGTCCGTAAAACTTCCGATGGTCGTTCATAACTATGGCTTTTGAAATTTAACGAGACTCTTTCGGTCATGAACGCTACGGGACATTTAAGGAATTCGCTCGTTATGCCCTCAAACATTAAAGTACTCAAATGCGCGGCCAAAAAACCATCAATTTTCCAATGCAGTGATCGATTTTTGGAGACAAAAACGCGCAAAAACTGTGACATGTAACGGATCGCCTGAAGCCCCAACAGAGAGTTGCGCTAAATCGCCCCAGAATTAACGATTAAATAATTTATCACAGAATTTGGAAATAGAATGATTGGCTCGATTAGTATCAAAATTCGATGCCACAAAAACGAGCGGAGAGAACTTTTTGCCCACCAGAACTTTAGATGCTAACATTGTTGTAACTTGTATTTAGGCACGCCTGAATGCCTGGCAGGTAAAACCTGGTCTAGAAAGTTTATTACAATAAATAGGATTAACTTCACTCACCATTAATATAATGTAATGCGATATTACAGTTTATTGGAATATTTAAATAACTAACTACAATAATACTGTTGTATAAGCGTCAATTAGTCGGATATATAAAATTTTGCCCCTTAAGAGCGCGCTGTGAAAACGCTAGCCCCGCCTACACACAACGCTATCCTCCAATCGTGATACAATAATTCCATGAATCGTGCTCCTGTGCAATGTACTTTAGGCTGCAGCTTATAGTGAACAATATCGCGTAACAACGGTTCCCGCATTATAGCACGAAAGTAAAGGTCGTAAGTCCCAAAACTGTTTTTGATGATTACTTAAAAACTAAATACAATACTAATATTTCCTTTAGCTATTATTTTATAAAGTGTGTGATTGTAGTAGTGCAAGTTATTTAATGATGGTATGTCAATAAGTGTAACAGATATTTGTTGAAATGCCCAAAAAGATTCAAAATTTCGAAAAATAAAACTATCGAGTCAAAATAAGTGAATCGTGTTTTCCGTTAGCTAAATATCAGATAAATATACAATGATTAAATAAATCTCGATTTCATTTGAGTCAATCGTCTTCCGGGATCGTAATACTTATTAGAAAACACAGCAAAATTGCACAGCCCGCTCTTAAAGCGAAAATATTTTGCACTGACAATACCTCGTAAATCATCCCCAGCGAATTAAGCAGAGGCCGAAGTTTTATATAAGTTTACGTTCAATTGTTCAGTTTATTGTTATTCATGAAGAAGTTTATTAGGAATTATGCGGCTTACTGGAGGTGGATGCAGGCATCCGCGGCGCGCAATATATAAACGTCGGAAAACAGCACCACTGAAACATAAATTATATTTATAACCTTATGTTTATGCTAAGTATATAAAGTACAACCATTTACCTCCAGTGTAACGCTATTCATCAGGCACAAAGGATAAACAACAATGATAATAAATGCTCTTTTGTGTACTAAAATGTTCTACATTCAATGCATTTTAATAGTCAGCTTTGGCTTTCGTGCTTCCCTTGTAATTTAAACCTTAAACGCAAAATATACATTTATATATATAGTTTTGTTGATTTTGAACGTCATAGTAATTGAAAATCGCGCTAAAATTTTGCTTAATTAAATTAAAGCTAATTCACAACAAAACAATGTTACGGTGTGGTGTTTTTACAACACTCTTTTTGTCATTTTTAAATTTGCAACTGAATTATTATTTTTATCTCGAGTATTTATATTTCTTTATCTTTTACGTAGTCATCAAATTCCTTCTCATCTTACTCTATACTAGGGACATACTCATTACTATATCCGTCTTAAACTAACACTGTATTAGGAGAATAGTCACTAGTCCTCACGTCCTCATCCGTCCTTACCCTCGTCCTCTAACTCCATACAAGGAACATGCTCATCATCATCTTACTTTGTACCAAATGCACACTGTTAAGCTACCAGCTCTGGATTTATGTATAGGCAGTAAAGGACATTGCCTATGGGCGGCAGCGTCCTATGGTGTCCTAGGTGGAGCGGCAGCGTCCTAGGATGGCGGCAGAGTTCGTACATAGGGGCGGCAAAATTAAAGTGGCCTATACTCATAAAAATATAAATCCGGCCCTGTAAGCTACTAACTTGTCACTTAAATCTTTGCTATAAGCTCATTTCTTTTCTATCTAATTATTAACAGAAGGCTTTGCATTTCATTAGCTCCCTCTTGATCTAGGGTTAGCTACTCTTTCCACTTAAGTTCATCTATACCTGGGACTGAGACAATAATATCTTTTCCTTGTCATCTTTTCTTGTCAGAAAAATTCGGACGCCCGTCGGAACGCACTCTTCTCATATGTTTTGTAGTGGACCCCGTATACTATCAAAATTCAGACGTGTCTGATATGATGCCCGATTCGGATGAGTGTCAGATGCCGTCGATCGGATGGCAGAAATTTTTCTATACATTTTGTACTGAACTCGGACTCGCCGGAAGGAAATTTCTTATAGGTGTGCGGTGTAGTGGCGGGCATCCGAATTTTTCTGATCAGAAATTCTAATAATGTGCGGCCGGGGTTAATCATCAAAATGTGTACTAGGGACACAATCAACAGCTCTTTCACCATCTATCTCTTTACCAGGGGCACCAGCGGTATCGACATTGATCTGCGGCGCGTTGACATCGACCAGTGTCCACTGCGAGCCGGGTCCACCCAACTCAACATCTTCGCCGCCACCGACAAGTGCAAGAAGACAACCACTGAGGTCAGTGGAACCATTCTGCGCTAGGCAAACTTTTTTTCCATCTAGGTAAAATAATAACACAAATGTATGGTATTGTACTATCAGAGAAGTCGATTCTTAGGCAGTTGACGGACCTACGTCATGTGGTCGGCTTATGTCAATTCAATGTTAGCTGTGAATTGTGATCGGTCGGATGGGTTTGACTTAACGCGACCAAATTACTTAGGTCCGCCATCTGCCTAGAAATCAACTTCTCTGATATTACAATGCATATTATTATAACGGCCATGGCAACGGCAAGCCATGAAGTGTAAAGGGCTACAAAAACCTGAGACGGTAACGAATAACGATATAATAATATCCTACCGGATTTTCCGTGTTTTGGCTGAATATAAAAGAGACCATTGTGTGGTTATAGTTACCTATAAAAATACTTAAAAATAAATTTTTTTAATTATTTCATACAAAACGAAAAGCTCCAGCCAAAAGGTCTACAAATACGTTTTTTTTCTTTCCATTTCTAAATGGACAAAAGAAAATTTAAAAACTTAGGCTTACCACGTGTGAATCGTTTTTGTATAATATAAAATTAAAAACTATGTGACCTTTGATAAGTTTGCTCGGCTCTTAAATTGAATTCGTATTTGGAGCGCAAATAAACTGTTCGGAAGGATTTCATTGCTTATTAAAATGTTTTTACGAATCCCGGGATAAGTAAATAAGACCGAGATTAAATTATAAATTAATTTATAATTGCATGAGGAAATTGCGGTGTCTAGCGACCGTTCGAATGTATTTGACCTCGGAATTTGTGAAAACGATCCTTATCCAGTCAGTATAGAGGTCATGTCAGGGGTGAAATATCCCGAAACATAACATCTTTAATCCTCACTGATATGGTTCCCGGCGTCTAACACTTTTCAATTTAACTTGAACCCAAATTTAAATTGGTTCATTTTGAATCTTGACTTTAATTCAAAATAATATTCCGATTGTAAAGTTTAATTTTAATAAGGCCCAATCCACGTTGGGCAGTCATAGATCGGTCTATGATCTGTGGAGGGGCCGTATTTTTATAATATTATAACTTTGAATATTCCGATTAAAATCATTTAATAAGTTTAGGGTAGCCGTTAGTCAATCCAAAAAATAGAATAAAAAGTATATCTTTAAAAGACCGGAAATATTTAGAGATTTAATCATTAATTCAAAAGCCATTTGTAAGACTTCCTTGTGGCTCACCGGCCACCGAAGAACGAGTGATAAGTGTACAAGATTGACGTAAGTTAAGTTGGTTCACCGAAGCCGATTTATTATGTTTCATTCGTTCTGTCTCCGTGGCTTCGTCTTGGCTTTTAATGTAACTTTATCTTCCAAGAATAACAATTTATGCCACTTGATTCTCATATTTCCAACAAAATTTGTACTTAGGTACATTATTTTGTTACAATGTGTACGCACAATAATTACCTTCGCAATCGCAAATAATAAAGGCGTAATTTTTGAACCGACTTTGGAGGAGGCCTTTGTCCGGCAAGTAGGACAGCATAGGCTCTTAAAAAATTTTTTTTTTGAACCGATTTTAAAAGACGTTTTAGGAGTACCACATACCTAGGGCATCGAGACCAGGTTTTCCCGAAACCCGAAAACCCGGGAAAACCCGGTTTTTGGGGATCACGAAAAAACCCGGGTTTCAAAAATGGAACCCGGGTTTTTCGAGCTTTTCGGGTTTTTCGTTTTTTTGATAATTATTAAAGGCAAGACCTGATTTAAGGTATTTATAACAAACTAACATACAAATTCTTTATTTTTATAATATAAGTATAGGTTTAATTATTTCTATTGGTCATAATTAAACAAAATATAATATTTAAAAGTACCTAAAAGTTTTTAAAAAGTAAAACTGATTGTCACAAAAATATTTATTAATAATAATATTTTGTAAAATCCTACCAAAACTATTCAATGTAAAAAAAGCCAAGTCTCTTCAAACAATCTATCCATCGCAAAAAGTTTTCAAATTTCATAGAAGCAAGTCTTGTTAAACTTATTTTATAGTTTTCTATCAACATTCAGTGATTGACCATAGTTTTCTTTATTATGTGATCAAAGGCTTACAAAACAAGGCTGCAAGGTGTGGACAGCTTCAAAGGGTTCTAAGTCTGCTGAAAGTACCGTAGACTTTTGATGATGGGCAAGTCACTAGTTAGTGACAAAACGTTGTAACTTGTATGGACCGTTGCTGATAAAATACACCCATCAACAAAGTCTTAGGGATATTTGTATTTTTGGAATATCTAAAAACGTGTCAGGAATTTTTGAAGACAGTGTATGGAATAATGATAGCTTATTTTTTGGTATTTAATAAAACATATTATTAAAACACTTCCGAATTTTATCATTTTTAAAACAATCACAGATATTTTTTAGATTATTGTTTGTCGTTATGCTTTTTGTCATTATTTGTTATATTCACAATATAACAAATAACGACAATATTAAGACAATGCAATCAGTAAAAAGGTTCCAAGACAGCAACCAGCGCCTAGAAACTGTCAAAACCATGCAGAGGAGTTTCCATCAAGTATGATGTGAAACCATTTTGTATTCCAGTATTGCAGTCTGGCAAATGCGGCAGATTGCTTTTCATTGCTTGAGAGACTGATGTTGGTAATACATAATAGGACAAATGATGGCTTTCCTTAGCCGGCCGTGGATGTCATACTCACTGCGGAACTATTAAAACACGCGATTTTAGTGAACCCAGATAAAATACAAGCCGAGTTTTCATCAGCACCAGCGCCAGAGACAATTTCTTGTGTGTAACACCATGCCACCATGGTTAATCTTCCAAACTCATTAAAAGCAACCTTCCGCATTTGCCACGTGGTCTGTTCTGATCAATTACATGGTTATCTGACATGAATTCTGTCTATTGTGACTAGAACTAATAACTACAAAAAGCTTTGAGGTGTAGTGTAATGTAAGATTTTTCAGTAATGTAAGATTTTCCAGTAAGTTAGATGACAGAGAAAATTTACCTTAAATTGCAAAAAACATTCGGCTTCATACCATAGCAAGGCAGACAAAAGGCAATTTCAGGTAAAAACTAGGCACAAAAATTTAATTACAGGTATAAAGTATGCCAACATCAATTAGGACTAGATAATTTTTAATAATTTGACAATCAGCAATAAAAATGTAAAAGATTAAATAAAAATTTGTTGGCATACGTTTTATATTTAAGGTTATTCTTCCATTTAATGTCTTCAAAAATTCTGGATAGATTTTTATATATGTCATAAAATACAAATACATTTAATAATATATGTAATT
Source organism: Cyaniris semiargus (assembly GCA_905187585.1). Lineage (NCBI taxonomy): Eukaryota > Metazoa > Arthropoda > Insecta > Lepidoptera > Lycaenidae > Cyaniris > Cyaniris semiargus. The sequence continues at coordinate 17,614,556 of LR994555.1, read as the reverse complement.
TGGAGGTGAAACTTGTTGTAATACTTAATCTTGGCCCGAAAATCTTAATCTTTAGCTGTGATAAGATTCAAAATATAAGAGAAGTAAAATAGTTGCATCGATAAAAGTATGATACGGCCGTGCCAGCTTACTCGAGAATTGGTTGGGCACTGCTGCGACCCCAGACAATGGTATTTAAATAGTATTTTACTGGATAGGTAATGGCAATCGCAGAAAATCATGTGTAAAGTATTTTCGCATTGTTAATTTTTGAATTGTTAAAAAACCCGAAAAAACCCGAAAAACCCGGGTACCCGGTTTTCATCAAACAAAAAACCCGTAAACCCAGGTTTTGAAAATTGGGTCCGGGTTTCGATGCATGCCCTACACATACCACTTCCACACATAAGAACACTACATACTAGAGACCGGAGAACCACATGCACACCATAATAAGTCTCATAATAATATTATTATTATGAGACTTTTTAGTGGCGAAATGTAGAGCTCCCGCAGGATTTGCGCAATGCGTACAAGAAATCAAGGACAACATCTACTATTATTATAATAATATTTTTTGGTAAAACTAATAAATTTTTATTAGCAAAATACCTACAAAATAAATATGTTTCTAGAATTTCAAATATAAATTCTTGATGTTCTTTGAAGTGATGCGTAAGAGCCAGTCCAGACGGCGCGTTGCGTCAGCGTTGCGTTGACGCAGCGCTGCCGTTTGACGCATAGCCGGGCACACAGGCTAGGCGCTGCACCATCGCAGCGTTATTACGAAGCAGTCTTAACGTCAACACCCCCTCCCGCTTCGTCTGGGGGGCTGCTGTCCATCATGCGTGCGTTGCGACGACGCAGCGCGCCGTGTGAACACCTTGGTTATTTGTATTTAAAACAACGCAACGGCCGCGGCAGCGCTGCGTCGACGCAATGTTGACGCAACGCGCCGTGTGGACTGGCTCTAAGGCTGGGACTACACCTCAACCATGGCCGCAAAATATTTGGAGCGCTGAAAATCTTAACTAAGTACTATCAGAGAAGTTAATTCATAGGCAGTTGATGGACCTATGTCATTTGGTCGGATTATTTCATTTCAATGTAAGTCGGTATCTGTCGACTGTGTTTGACATAACTTGACCAAACTACGTAGGTCTGCCATCTGCACAGACATAGATCAAGATAGATACCGCATGTGTATGTACTTCGCGTGCCATCGCAATCCCAAACGACGAGCAATACTCGTCTTTCGAAAGTCTGTTCTTTAGTCTGCGCTCCACCGTTATCGGAATCAGATGTCAATCGGATTGAAAAAATGCCTAATTGTGCCGTATAGAGCTGTAGAATTTCGAATAGAAACGTTGGCCTAGATAATGGACACGTTTCTTATCATCGGTACGTCACAGTAGGTAGGAAAAAAGTGGCACGCTCGTTTTCATACAAATAGAGGGACATGCGGTATCTATCTTGATCTATGTCTGTGGCCATCTGCCTATGAATCAACTTCTCTGATAGTACATAAAATTAATAGAGTTGAAAAACAACGTCATCATCGTCGGCCTTTTAATTTCTAGACACTGATGCTTGATTTTTTACTTTGCTCTATAATATAATATAATTAATTGTCCTAGGAATAATATGCACAGGGCTAAAAATTAATATAGCAGTAAATTACAATAATATGAACAGGTACACTATTAAGAATACAAAATTTACAATAACAATATGTACTGAAACTTGGGTAAAAAATAATTTAATAATGATAATAATTAGGATAAAAAAAGGAAAAGCTAAAATCATAATCAAAAAGACCACTCCGCAGCGTACCACGCTCAAACGTCCCCCTCAAATTTTAGTAGTCATCATGAAACTTTGTACACATACTCTTGGAGGTATCAGAAGTAACATAATATAGGATACTTTTTTATTTAAAAAAAATATTTTTACGAAAAAAAAAATGTTGACGTGGACGCGGACGAAGTCGCGGGCAACAGCTAGTGATATTATAAATGCGACAGTGTATCTGTCTGTCTGTCTGTTTACTGTTACCTCTTCACGCCCAAACCGCTGAAACGATTTTGCTAAAATTTGGTATGGAGATACGTTGAGTCTAATAGAGAATAATTTACGGTTCCCGCGAGATAAACTAATTTTATAGATAAATAATTTCTAGATGACGCCCGCAACGTATCAGATAAACCGTAAACGAATAGATTTTCGTTACGGAGTCATAATCTGAAACCTGGCCCAAAGTTTAATTCGAAATTTCTCCGTCCGAGAAAATTCTGGAACGTGCAGTCGCGGCCTAAGCGTAATATCTAGCTGAAGTCGGCAACGTGTTTCGCCACGGCAGCATATTTCGAAGCTGCAAAATGCCGAGCTAGATAAATGCTGTTATTCCGATCCGCGCCGATTCCGACATCCCAGCTACAGTGTTATTTATGAACTGTTACAGTTATTTGGTCCTGAATATTCATTCATGTGGACATGAGTACCGGCTCTACTTCCGGCTTTGCAAGTCTACGCAAACCTAGCGTTTCGAATTCCTATAGTTTTAAACTATTTATTGTCATCAAAAAAATGCATGCACACCATGAGGGCACTTTTGAGATTGACAGCTCCCGGACCATAGTCACTAATCGCTAGTCACTAGTCGCGGCCGCGCTGGTTATGAACCAGGTGCTACTTTTAGAACTTTAAAATCCAATTAAAATTTCAAACTGTAATTAAGCGGTTTGCTCCACGCGTAAACTATAAGAAGTTGTTCAAGGATTATAGCGATTTAAGGGCCTCCCCCAACGGAGATTCCGTAATTTACCGTATTTAGAGCTTTATAAACTCATAATTTGAAAGCTACAAAATTATAATAAAAATACAGCGATAATCTTCTGTATATCAACATTCCTTTCCCCGTTTTAAATTTTATATTTTTGTTTATTATACTCATGATATTAGATTCCAAAGTAATACCAATTTATTACAATTGAAGCATACTTTCAGCATCTCCCTAGTATTTACAAATTACGTTTATTTGAAACACACGACAATAGATAGACAATTTCATTAAGTACATATTCCCCGTTTTAAATTTTTTTAGATCAATTTTGAACTAAGATAAGTAAAAAAATAGGATTTTTGTGCGATCTCGGCAACGCGTCAAATGTATGGTCAAGGTCGTTTGCTCGGGGGAGGGCCTTAATACTAAGAATGATATTACCTGTATAATTTAAATTGATTCAAATTTCAGTAGGATATATTTTTTTAAATTCATACTTTATTATAAATGTTAAGTCTGTCTGTTTATGCTTTTATCCCTGAGACTCTTAAGATTGTCGTGATCTTGAGTACCAAGTAACGTGATACGATTTTGACACGGCAAAGGTGTTATAAAACTATCAATTGCACATACAAACAAACATGGCAGTTAGTAGCGTGGTTTTAGCAATTCTAATTAAAATCGTATCGTAGTTTGAGGTTGAAACACCGGCTTGACTCTCGCGGGAGCACTGTATCAATTTGTTGTACATTGCGCGCTGGTTAAATTATTAATTAAACTATCGTGCTTGTTATTGCAGCAATATGCTCTGCCATTTGCCTGTTTGCTTTTTGTCTTCGTTATTACTAATTGTTTGTTATGGAGACGTGTTTAATCAAGAATTAATTCAGATTATATATTAAACTATAATCAAAATGGGGAGACGCGGCACCAGCAGTCATTGACCTAGGTAACTAGTTTACGAGCAAAATCGCACCGTATTCTATTAATTGCTTTGAGCTTTGATAAAATTATAAAGCCACAACATACTGTTGTATATTGATCGGTTCGGACCTCTCGGCATCATTTAGAATAATGATATTTTCAATCTGTTATAAGTTCAAAGTACTGTGTAGATTTTAAGGGGGTGACAGACGTGCGAGTAAGTACGCCGACTTATGGCTCGACGATCTTAATCGCCTGTGTGTCAGCAAAGAGCTGCGAGCCGCGAGCCGCGAACCTGGGGGCATGGTAATCCAATATGAGCGATTCTCGTGTGTCACCGACGCGAGCCGAGTAAGTTCGCGAACTTAAAACCCGCGTACTTTAAGTTCGTACGTCTATCAGGCCTTTTATTGGCAGCGACTGGATGCGCCGCCAAGGTGTCCGGAGAAATGTAGCCCATAAAATAGCTTTTTTATTATCATACAAGTAGTTTCTAAACGAAAAAAGATTTTTTACGTTATAATATTGTAGATATTTGGTGGAAGATTGTAGCTAATAAATTGGTAATGGTACAAGTACATTAAACATGTTACAGATTGCGTTATTACGTTATACGTAGCTTTTATAACGCGCGTTTTCGCCGCAATTTATTCGTCTGCTCGTCTTCCCGCAATATACATATAGGCCCGGCATAACAAACGGCATAAAGTCGGCATAAAGTACCGAATTTCCCGCATAAAATACCAATAACACGTCCCTCGACTGACATAAATAACGGACTTACCTCGTCACTGGGGTATGGACTTTGGCGATTTTATCACGATACTAATACAACGCTAAATAATCTTATAATAAATTTCGATAAGGATTCGATACAGTCTCGACTGCAAAATCATTACATTTCAAACGTTTCAAACTTTATGTTATGTAGTAAATAAAGTTTAATAATAAAATAGTTGTGCTGAGACTAGTCTCAGTGAAAAATCTTTCTACACTGAGACTAGAGTTTCATAGAGAGTTTTTTTATTGGGAAGAAAAAAGTCTCTACGCAACTCGGCTACTCGGTACGGCTGCCACAAGCGAATTTCGAGTTAGTTAGTTTTCGTGTAATAAATATATTATTATAACAAACGTACTGAGAAACTTTTTACCAGATATCCTAAGCTAATACCTAACTCTTTAATTAAAGATTCTTAAAAATTCGTTGTTGTTATGTTCCGCTGTCTTAAACTTAAACAACCCGTAAATTATACTACAGGTTATTCGAGGAACGAAGCCATGTTTTGACTAGGGTGTAAAGTTCAAGAAGTTTGATCTTGTAAAGTTAGTCTAGGAAGCCTAATTTATATAGAACAAGTAGGGCTGTATACTTGAGACCTCACTGAAGATTGTATTTAGTATCGTTAAGACGTGTAAGATACAAAATACAATCTTCATTTTATATCATATTTTGAAATGTCATGTCCTATAGAGTAGAGATGTGCCGATCATGACTTTGGCCGACTAGCCGACTAGCCGATTAGTCGGCTGCAAAGAAGCCGACTAATCGGTCGACTAGTCGGCCAAGCTGATCATGGTTTCGGAAGTTTCCGTAACGCTTTTTTTACTGCTGATTCGCGGGTTAGTCACACACGCCGCCTGCGAAGATGTCGGATCGTGTGACGTGTCATGTTTACTTCGCGTACGTTATTTTTTTTTAATGATAAGTACAGTTTATATGGTTTTCAGGAAATATTTTATGTACATGTAATCTTGATTTAATAACACATACTTAATTTGTTGTAAAATATATTTAAAAATTTATTTCTTTACTAGCAAGTAATTTCAGAAACACTTCATTTAATTTTAAAATGTGTAAGATTGATTAAGTGTGATATGAACACATTATAAATAATCAAGGTTTTACTTTAGTGTATTCCAATAATAGCAAAAATTGAAAAAGCAAAATGCCGGATAGTCGGCACATCTCTACTATAGAGTCAATAAATGTGTTATTGTTATTCGATTAACTAGATGATCCGGTGAAATTCGTATCACCTTCCTCCTAACATGAACCTTCCTTGGACTTTTCAAGACTTAAATTAGCCAAATCGGTTCAGACTTCAGTCGTTCTCGATTTTTAGCGAGGCTAACCATTGAAAATTATTTATTTTTATTGATATTGGAATCCATTTTGAATCGAATTTTAACAGACAATGTGTTTGCATTGGACTGAAATGAAACCTAACGCTGGTGGTAGAGTAACAGCAGCTTCACACCCACGCTCTGATCAACTGTCACTCAAGTGCCGCAAGATCCTTGTAGGCATGTAATTCGGTCCAGCAATATTTTACATTTCAGAATTTATTTTAAATATGTTTTGATTACGTGGGAGAGCCATGCTTCGGCACGAATGGGCCGGCTCGACCGGAGAAATGCCACGGGCTCACAGAAAACCGGCGTGAAACAGCGCTTTCGCTGTGTTTAGCCGAGTAAGTGAGTTTACCGGAAGCCCAATCCCCTACCCTTTTCCCTTCCCTACCCTCCCCTACCATATTACCCTATTCCCTCCTAAAATGCCGGCAACGACTTGCAGCTCTTCTGATGCTGCAAGTGTCCATGGGTGACGGAAGTTGCTTTCCATCAGGTGACCCGTTTGCTCGTTTGCCCCCTTATTTCATAAAAAAAAAAAGAATCTTATCGGCCGCCAGTCTTAATTTAGTACGCGAAGACTCGGCTCGAAAAAGATTGTTATCTGAACAGTCGGGAAAAAGTGGCCGAAATAAGTAACAGGCTAATGAACTGTCACTCAGGCGACAATAAAGGCCGGATTAAACATTTCATATTTCATTATTTCCACAAGCGAAGCCATAAAATTTAAACTGAAAAGACATCAAAGAGGCCAAAATATTGAAATTTAATATCCAATCGTTACCCTCGCAACATGAACTCTAATTTCTTGGTAGTTAAGCTCATTTTCCTGCTTTGTGATTTGTAAAGGGCTTTGTGTTGATAGTCAAAATCTAATTAAAATTTTCGTGTCGCAACATGTCGTGCTGTTTGTTGCAAAACTCCATCAAAATGGCTTGATCGATTTTGTTCTTTGTACATGTTCTGTAGGTACAAAAATCGGATAACATTTTTTTATACTTGAAATAACGATACAGGCTACAACTCACAATATTTTTACACCACATTTATCGATTTTTTTTTTATAATAATAATAATAATAATAATCTTTATTTGCATAAATATGGTACAATAAGGTGTTACTATTCTAACAGTGTTTCACATATTTTGTCAATTTTCTCGACGTGCAAATGTTAATTTATGATACATAATTCTATTATTTTCATAACTCATTTGAATAATTAATATTATTGGTTTAAGTTTCAGTCATATATCTATAAGTAATTGTTAACATGCCATTCTTAGATATAATTTTAAGTTATATTATTTGTTAATAAATGCATACTAATTTCACTCTTACAATATGTCAAAGTTAAAATAAATAATAATAAAAATACCAATTAGTTATAAATTAAATCAAGTCAAAAGTACATACTATGTCAGATATCTAATAATAATTCACTTAAAATAAATACAATAATATATAATGTCCAAATTAAAGTAATCATGTCAAAGCAATATAATACTTGTCCCTGAATAATAATTGTAAATGTCATATCAATAATTATCATAAAAATTCGTTTAAACAGTAGAAACACTTATCAATTAGCCAATTATAGAGTTTTCTCTTAAAAGTTGGAAGGGGAAGTTCCTTAATATCTTTGGGCAGCTTGTTGAAGATTTTTATTGACATATTGTAACACCCCCTGCCAGCAAAACTTGTTTTTGTCATTGGTAAAACTAATTGGTTGGGATATCTTGTATTTCTTTGAAGAGCTTGATTTTTTTTAATGTAAAGTTTGGACATAAATCTTTTAACAAATATGCTCATCTCATAAATGTATAGGCTTGGTAATGTGAGAATTTTATGTTTTTTAAACAAGGGACGACACGACTCCATTGGATGTGCTCCGTAAATAGCCCGGACACATTTTTTTTGTCCAACAAATAAATGTGCTATGTCCACAGAGTTTCCCCATATGATTAGCCCATATCGAAGAGTAGACATTATATATGCATGGTAGGCCATTAGCGCTGTTTCAGCAGTGGCTGTTTTATGTAGTTGTCTGAGAACATAGACATATTGATTAACTTTCCTGCAAGTTTTTTCAATGTGTGGTTGCCATGATAAATTATTATCTATTGTTACACCTAGAAAGTTAACAGTCTTGGCTTCCTTTAATAAATAATTTTCGTATTTTACACAATTTTAATCGGCGTGATATAATAACATTTCACCATTCGGTCATCCTTTAAGGGTCAATTTATATTAGCGCAAAGTCGAAGCGCATCGAAGCGAATTAGGAAAACTGAACATAGCAAATTCAACTTTAACTCCAAAGCATTAACGCACACATTACATCTGAGAATTTTAAAAAACGCGTGCGTCTGGCGCATCCTCGCGAATTTGCGCGAATGCGCCCGATCAACGCTGATTGGTCTCGCAGAAGTAATGTGTGCGTTACGCTGGTTAAGGTTGAATTTTCTATGTAACAGTTTTTGGGAATTCGCTTCGATGCGCTTCGACTCTGCGCTAGTATAAATTGACCCTTAGGCTCTCAAGCATATTCCCATAACGTATTATCGGAAAAACAATTTGTATCAGATCGGCAAACTTTTATAGATTCTTGTTAGCATACTTTTTTGGATTTATACTTTATAACCTTTTATCGATAACCGGACCACCACCACACAGGATTACTGGCATCCAATGATTCAAAACAATTCCATAACTTTACATCAAAAAAGCAATTTATAAAAGTCGGCTCGTCGAGGCGTATCAGTACAGATTTGTTTATCCCGTCCCGTCCATAAACTTTATTTCGCCAAAACCAAATTGGCGTTGATGCTTACAGGGCTGCCGATCGTAACAAAATTTATGGAGACACAGTTCTATTTTTGCCGAGATATAGACAACCCTGTTTGCCGTTAAACGTTGATATTGTTTGTCTACGGATCGCTACGAGATTTCTCGGTATCCCTCATAGACTTATGTTATGTTTCTGAGATTTTTGTAGTAGTTCATCTATTTGCTAACGCCTTTGATTAGCTATCGTCAAAAAGTTAGCCAATCGATAAAGCTTTCGCATAGATAAGTTATTATTGAACGGACTAAACAATACCGGTGATGGCCACTCGGTAGAAAGAGAAATAGCGACCGTGCGGTAGACACTTAGCTCTATGTTGTAGGCTTGTAGGCCTACAATTCTGTCTAGTGGACCAATCAGAATTCTACACAAAGAAAAACTGCACATCTGTTTAATTTCTTTGTCTAATTTCTCCAGTTTAATCACTTAATTCCTCTTACATTTCGATCCATTTCTCTCACTCTCATTCAATTTCTCCTGCCCATCTTTACTTTACAGTTAGATACGCTCTATCCATTTTCTAAGTCTACACTACCTCTATTTTCACAAACTTTCGAGTAGCAACCCTAGAGGTCGTGCTCGTATTCATTTATTTTATATTGCCCCCTTACTTCTGTCGTCAGCTATCGGCCCATCGGTACCCAGTTTAGGACCGCAAGTTATGACGGGATTTCGTAATGCGAGTGTTTTATGATCGAATAATTTCCATACGGACGACTTGCAAATTTATGGACATAGGCCTTACGAATGTTTGATTTCGATATGCCGTTTGAGTAAAGGGTTGGGGGCATCCATCCAGGCAAACACAAAATTTCAATTTTAAAGCTGCTTTAAAATGGAAATTTTGCGAAATCGATAGGACTTGTTTTTTGACTTTTATCTCAAATTTGGGATCTATTCCAACCATAAAAGTGTTGCCGTGTCGAGCCGTGATAGACATGTTTACGACCATTATTGCAGCAGTTGTCTCCAGCACAACCGAGGTCGATAATAGGCAAATCAAGACGAATAAATCTCCAACGTAGACAACCTTCATTACATTACAGCTATACGCGAATTTTGATGGCCACAGCTTTATAATAGTTGCCCTGAATATCGTCCATAATACCAGCGATCGGACCGCGAGAGTTGGTCGGTGGATTCGTGTTAAAGAGCTGTGAGTAATTGATATGACAGCTGCGTCTGCGTCCGTCCCCCCCTGCGGGAAACGGGGTAAAAGCGGAAAGGAGGGTAAAATAGAGAGATATAGAGTTGGGGTAGCAGAGGGGAGGGGAATTCCGGCCGGGGGATAGCGCGGTTTAATTATGAAAAATGTTTTAATCTCGCCGCCGCAAAATATAGACACTCGGCAAATGATTAATTATACTCAGCCGTATTAAGTTCCGAAGTACTTAGTATTGTTTTACAGAGTTTAGCAGCGCAATAAAATTTGCATTTAAGGCTAAGAGCTTTAAATTGTGTGGAACGTATAAGATATCACTATTTGGATGGTAACGAACCAAATCGTGGTGGAGAATTATATTCTTATTGCTGCTCACAAGTCTTTGATCATAGAATTAGTGCTTGTTCAGACACAGCGCTCGCAGTTTATTACTATGGCGTTGTATTACAGCATTCACACATAAGAGCCTACTGTGAAAACGCTAGCCCCGCCTACACACAACGCTATCCTCCAATCGTGATACAATAAATCGTGATACAATAATTCCATGAATCGTGCTTCCGGGCAATGTACTTTAGGCTGCAGCTAATAGTGAACAATATCGCGTAACAACGACTCCCGCATTATAGCACAAAAGTAAAGGTCGTAAGCCCCAAAACTGTTTTTTGATGATTATTTAAAAACTAAATATATTACTAATATTTCCTTTAGCTTTTATTTAATAAAGTGTGTGATTGTAGTAGTGCAAGTTATTTAATGATAGTAACTCAATAAGTGTAACAGATATATTTTGTTTTTCATGATGATTCATAATTTCGAAAAATAAAACTATCGAGTCAAAATAAGTGAATGTTGTTTTCCGTTAGCTAAATATCAGATAAATATACAATGATTAAATAAATCTTCATTTGAGTCAATCGTCTTCCGGGATCGTAATACTTATTAGAAAACACAGCAAAATTGCACAGCCCGCTCTTAACCGCTCGGTCTCTGCGCGGAAACCGCGCGGTTCCCGCTGTGTCTGAACAAGCACTTAATTAAGTAGTCACGATTACAATTAGCACTGTGTTTTCTGCAGAGATCTTTAGGTAAAAGTCTTGCTGTATCATGTCTTTCACACCCAAGGCCGAGCCGTTCCTATGTGTGACGTGTGCCACGTCGGCCAAAGCGATAGCAGAAAGATCACACAGATATTCGTTTATCGCGTAAGGCTGCCTTCACATTAGGTCGCGATTACTGCGGCAGCCGCGCGACTTCCATACTAAAGTAAGTTGCGCGGCTGCCGCGCGACTCTGTTTAGTATGGAAGTCACGCGGCCGCCGCAGTACTCGCGACTTAATGTGAAGGCAGCCTTAGTATGTTTTTCTCAAAAAACTATCTAATATACAAATTTATCTTGTCGTGGTTTTTGTTGCCAAACTCTTTCGAAACAGCCAGACTTCTGAAAATTTTGAAAATCGGCAAATATCGGGTCACCTGATGGTAAGCAACTACCGTCGTCCATGGACGTCACATATCGATCTGAGGCGGTAGGAAAATCATCCTTTAACCCGCCAGCACCCGCGCCCCTAGAAATGGGTTGTTTTCTTTTTAGAATCTGCACCAGACGGCGCGACGGTAGACACTTCTAGATTTTCTATTGGTTCCCCACCGATCAGAAATTATCTGCAGGTTGGCATCACTGACTACATATTGGTTGTGTTTCTAAAAATATCAGTGTACTGTCAAGTGTGACAAATCAAAATATCTTAAACCTAGTTTCCAGTAGCATAATATTAACAAAAAACTGTATGTATTTATACATTTCCATAAATTTCTATGTTTTTTTGCTTCGTCCCTCTAGTTTAAATTTCACGAAGAGCATACGCCCAAGCGATCATTGGCCTAAGCGATTAGGCCAGTATACTGGTAACAGTTTATGAACACGCTGACATAATAGCTCATCTGTTAAGCGCCCAAAATGGGCGTCTTACTCTAAAACTATTCAAAAGTTCTTCTTCTACTTTGCAGACCACAGATTTAGTATTTTGTTTCAAATATAAAACTATGTGTATTTGCGACGTATATAGCTTTCATGGTAATTTCTTTAGATAATTTAATCAGTTTAATGAGAGTAATTGGAAATTGAAAAATTTTCGAAAATGGTTTGACAGTTCGTGACAGATGAAAGGATATTATAATACTTGTCAAACTGAAAACTGACAACTGAAAGAGTTTTGGCGGGCATGTAAACTTTGACACTTCTACTTTTTATTGTTGGTGTGGTTTTTATTATTTTTTCCCAAATTGTGTAATTTGGGTTTTTGATGTTCATTATTGGTAAAATATTAGCCATTAAATATTTGTTATCGTGTACAAGTGCAGGTAAGATATTGTCAAAACCGAAATTTATAATTCCTGTGACATTTGGTGTGAATAACAGTAAATAGGGCTATTTCTTACGTGAGTTTTAACTAAAACATCATTATAATAACTTTATTATCCTATTCATTGGAATATTATTGCGTCTTTTTCAAATTGAAATGTATCAAGTTTTACATTCTTTTGCCCAGTTTTGTAGCAATTAATGATGGTATTACCGATAGTTGTCTACCCATACGCCATCTAGTTACTAAAATGAAAACTGTTTGACAATCAAATTAAAAAAATAAGAAAATGCCTCATTACGCGAGCACTCGCGCGTATATAATTTTGATCACGTTTATAAATATCATTAAAAGCAGCTTTTCAAAAATATATTTTTATTTTATTTTTAAATTAAGTACACAAGTATACATATTCATTCTAAAAAATGTAAATTTAAAACTTTATCAATATTAATATTTTAAATTTTTATTAACATTCATGATAACAAATTTTTTAGTCTTCTAAGGCAGTATGAAGGAAAAAGATGTAACTATGACTCTGCTCGGTACATAAAATTTTTTGGCAGTAAATGGAGGTCTTTTTTGGTCTTCCGGTTTTGCGTCCTAGGCAAACCACTCAGATTCTATTTGGTTTTTATTGTCCTGGTAACTCAGATTCTATTAAAACACATTTAATTACTTTTAAATACGATGATTCTATCGAGGATATGCAAGGTTTGCAAGGTGCTCTTTTTTAGATATGACCACACCAAAATGCATTCATCTCTTAGATCTCGATCCAGGGCCGCGCCAATCCCCACAGCGCGTGTGTGCGAAAGCTTTGAAGCGCCTCTTTTTAACCGACTTACAAAAAAATCATAATAATAGTTTTTATTTATTACAGTGCGTACCAGTCCCCGGCCTGGGGTTTCGTCGCGGCTCGTACCGGTGCGTGTGCCGGCGAGGGTTCTACTTCCCCAACACCACCGCCGAGAACCGCTTCTACAACGGCAGCGATATCGAGGAGGAGTACGAGAAACATCTACTGGTGAGTTGTTTATCCGACTACAATAAAAGTATCTACTACACTAATTTAATATAGTTATGTTACCGTTAGAATGCAGAATACGTTAACGTGCACATTACCTAGGTAATCTGCAGATTCCCTGATACTATCCATTAAAGTGTGAGATTTTTAAATAAAAAGAACTTATATTTGCACTTTACCTAGTTTGTTTGCATTCCCTTCCCTCGTAAAAGTCCCTGAAGCTTGTGAACCTAAACTTGACTGTTGTTGTTTTGATTGGTTTTTTTCTAGTTGATACGATCTGTTATATTTTATTAGTGGAGTAACATTTTACTTAAAATTTAATAATTTATTTATTTGTTTATGTCCAAAAATTATATTAAATAATTATCTACAACTAAATAATATGTTTTATTCAAACAAGAACGTGTTTTATGTAATTTAATGAGAATAGAATAAACTTTTTGCACATCAACTGACTCACCCAGATAATCTGCAGAATACCTTGTTAATCTGCAGTTTAACTGGTTTACGAACATTAACGGTAACAGTTATAATAAAGAGGTAAAGTTTGTTTTTCAAGTAAAACTTTTTTAGTCTTTACGCACGCTTGACTTGAGGAGTAAGGTGGTCAATGTGTGACGAGAACGTTACGACATGTGTGATCGGGTGAGGCGAACGGAGAAGTACGCGCGCACATTTTCTGAAACTTCTGTGCGCCTGCTTGACTTGGGAGTTGGGGAGTAAGCTGGAAAATGCGTGACGAGAGCGTTACGAAAGTGTGATCGAACGCGGTGAACGGAGAGATGCGCGCGCACTTTTGCTTTCTTTCTCTCATAACCCATGTATGCTCAAAAAGTTTTACTTCAGATGTGTGGTCTAAAGCACACTCGTTTTTTTTGTTTGTAGGAGGTAATCTCTGTAACTACTGGTCCGATTGCAAAAATTTTAACACTGATATGAAAAGCTGGTGTATTCCTGATTGTCGTAGGCTATATTTTATGTATAAAAAGTTTTTTTTTTCGTGAAATTATGTCGTTCTCAGAATTACAAAAGCTGGTAATATATAATAGTCACTGAAGAAGTTTAGAATAATTTTGGTTATTTCTATATTCATGTTGTATTCGAAGTGACCGGTGTTCATAACATTATTAAAAGATACAAGACGTGCAAGGCTGGTTTTGCACTAAAATAACGTCGCTTTAGGGCAGCGGTCGGCAAAACAATTTTCGGTTACCATTTTCACTGCGTAAGCTAATTTGTACGACCTGTCGAATTGGCATTACGAGACCGAAAAGACCGTAAAGTATTCGTATTTTTCCTTTCGCAATGACGCACCGAGACTCTTGGATGGTACGTCACAAGTCACAACTGGGGGCCTACCACCACCTCTACTAAGCGACACTGTTTGACAGATAAGCAATATTACTTTAACGTCAAGCTAGCGATCTTAAAATAGTCAATTTCAAGACAGAAGTTCACAGCGGATTTAACAATGTTTTGCATTTTTTACTGTCTTTTAGTAAAATTATATTTAAAAAGTGATTACGGTACTGTTATTGTAATCTTACAACAAACTGTTCTGGAAACATGATAGTTTTAGGAAAGGTCGTGGTAGGCCCCCTGCAAGCGTCATTAACTGTCAACGGCTGCCGTCGACTGCCGCCGACACGTGCCGTTCGTCTGTAAAAAGCCTAAATATCGTTAATAAATAGTGATGGGAAATTAAACAATTCAAAAATATCGATTTGTTACGAGTGTTTATATGGATCTCGTAACGCACTAGATGTAGATTTTTACTGTATGGTCGCTACGAGACTCATTAGGTCTCGTACGATTTCATTGATAAAAATATTACTACCAACATACCTAATCATCAAAAGTTCAGTTATCTTATTCTAATTTGAAAAAAATCGTATAGAAAACTAATTTGCCGGAACGAGTAAGACACACAAATTCACCTACGCACCGGACGAAAGTCACAAACGAGATTCATAACTTCTCGTACCGTGTCAGTGCCAAAAATAAAAAAAATAATAAAAAAAAGTTCTCGTACCGCAGCGAACGTGTTAAGTTACGAATACGTCGTCAATTAACCGACATCTAAAAGAAGTCTTCAGACATCTAAAAAATATTTATGATAAATCTAAGAAAATAATATTATTTTATTACTGTGCAAGCTCTCCAAAATTCGTGTAAGATTCCTGAGAACATTTCAGAGGAGAATGTATTAAGAAAAGTTTCAAGAAATTTTCCCGTCTACACGCGTCTGTCGCGCTTACAATTTACGTTTTCCAAGAATCACATTTTGTTGTGTTTTACACCTAGAGGTCATAATTAATTAAGGACTGACCTTTCATAATGTTTTTGGTTAACGCACAAAATATTATATACAAAATCATACAATTTATTATTTTAGTATTTACAATACTATATTATGCAATTGTTGGTAAAAAGTTACTTGTTTGATATGAACTTTCGGCAAAGTGGTATAATAGGTATACGATAAAAATCTATTTACAGCGCCGTTCAATCGTGCGATCTCACACAATATACTCTATCCCTCTTACTAATAAAAACTTCTTAAACATGCGTTCAGCGTGTGAATAGTTAAACAGGAATTTTTAAGTTACACACACGTTACACAGAGTCTATACAGAGAAATTAGTATGGAAATGACAGCATCGTTATACAGGCCTTATGTCAAAAAATGATTATTAGTAGAAAAAATCTTATGCACCCTCTATACACGCTGTGTAATTTTTTTATAGTAAGAGGGTATAAATACGAGATTTATACTCGCGTGTCGTGGCTTGGCTCGCAGCGCGTCTCGCGGCTCGCGTTGAAGCGAGAGTGTAAACACAAAGCTCGCGTCCCCCTCGAGCTCCTTTGAAAATCGCTCCCGACGCGAGCCCTGCGAGCCGCGAGCCGCGCCGCGAGACGAGCCGCGAGCTCGAGTTTACATTCTCGGCTCAAGGCGCGTCTCGCGGCTCGGCTCGCGGCTTGCGCGCGAGTGTAAATCATGTATAAGGGTCATACCTCACCGGGACCCGTTACCTCTCGCGGGAACAAAAAAGTAGCCCATGTCCTTTCCCGTTGTCTACTCAATATGATGAGTAGACAACGGGTAGAAAATATTATGATAATTATGTTCCAATCATCAAAATTGCCACAGTAGTTTCGTAGTTTACACGATGCGAACAAACCTTTCACAGGGCTAAGCCGAATCGAATTCTTCCTACTCCTCCTATTTTCTTCTGATTAATTTCGTTGCGGGTCCCAAGACAATTTTAGCATATCAAAGGGTTTTCGTGGTTGGATACCGCTGTCGATCCTGGCAACACAGGATATACAGTAGTGGGAATGTGTGGTGCCGAATAAAAAAAAGGCTAAGCCGGCGCCTAGACGATCAATTGTATTGTCAATATCACGCTTAAATTTTATTGAACAGTTTATTTGGCAATTAGATTGAAGGCGCACGATGTTCAATATCAACCCTAGACGGTCAATAATACCAATACGTGATAATGCACCATAAAATTGCTCGTCTAGGGCCCGCTTACGCTCTCGATAGGCTGATTTATATGTACGTCCGCCCGAACAAGATCACAAGTAATGCAAATGACAGCGCAAGCGCGCCGCAATTTAAATAACCGTTAAGGCTGACCGCATACACACGTTTGCCGTATTCGATTTCCGAATTCGTTTTCCATATTCGGAAATCCGAATGCATGGAATCAGCATAAAATACATTAACTGGCGCACACGTTCGCTTTTCCGACCAGAACGAATTCCGCACGTACCTACTTTGAGCAAGCCGGCGCGTTCGCGCGTGAAAAAAGCGAACGTTTGCGCTAGTCTCACGGAATTCCAAATCGTAATTCCGTATTAGGAAATCGAATACGGAAAACGTGTGTATGCGGCCAGCTTAAATGAAACACATCTCTGGTGGAAACGCATAAGGCTGCGTTTCCACCAGAGATGTGTTACGAGGAATGTGTTTTTAAGATCCAATAGCATCGCCGCGCTGAGCGATGTCACGGCATGCTCACGTCAATGAAGCGATTCTATTGGTTCTCAAAAACACTTTCCTCGCAACACATCTCTGGTGGAAAAGCAGCCTTATACTCAGTAATACAATGTTTTTAAATCATGCCTCATTTAAGGGCAGTTCTGCTAATCCTCACACAATTTATTGTACAATTTCCAACACAAATCGCTGACAACTGTTAACAGTTAAACAGCACTCAACTCGCGTACAAGTTGTTACACAACTGTTGCCGAGCGAGAAATATAGCCCAAGTGCAGCATTAACGGCTAATTACTCATTCCATTCATTCGCTTAAAAAGTATTATTAAAAAATCCATACTAATTAATTACATATATTATATACATACATATATTACATATATTATAAATGCGAAAGCGTATCTGTCTGTCTGTTACCTCTTTATATTCACGGCCCAAACCACAGAACCTATTTTGCTGAAATTTGGAAAAAATATATTTAAGTCCCGAGAAAGCACATAACATATTTTTTATTCCGGAAAATGTGCGGTTCCCGCGCGATAAAAGAATTTCAGCGCAACGGTCATCTAGTAAATTATATTTTTTCCATAGGTACTCCATGGAATGTAGGCGAGGGTAAGGAAGACCAAACGAGTCTCGGGCAGACGGACCGCAGAAAGCCACTAGATTGATTTCAGCTTTATAATAAATAAATAAATATATATATATATATATATATATATATATATATATATATATATATATATATATATATATATATATATATATATATATATATATATATATATATATATATATATATATATATATATATATATATATATATATATATTTTAGTATTTGTTCTAATAGCAGCAATAGAAATACATAATCTGTAAAAAAATAACTCTCCAGCTATTACTTACCGTTCTTGGGTTACAGCCTGGAGTATGAGGTTGGGACAATTAGAAGACTACATTCCCGGTTAACGATTACTTTATTACTCCCCCCTTATTCCTAATACAGGTGTTCTTATACTAATACATCATATACGTTAACATATAAACTATCACGTCTTAGTTACTACGCCACAGGAGATAGACAGACGGACAGACAGACATCGAAGTCTTGGTAAGACGGTCTACCTGTTATTACCCTGTGGGTACGGAACCCTAAAAAGCGGCGCGGACGCGCTGTCAGCCACGTACTGACTAAGAGAGCGGCCTCGCGAGGCAGCCTCGGACATTTGCCGCAGAGTCGCAGTACGCATGCCGCGCGAGGCGGCCTCGGTCTCTAAGTTTTCTAATCCGAGGCTGCCTCGCGCGACAAGGCTGAACCATCATCGATGCTCAGTTTAACTTGAAACGCACAACTAACACGCAACGAATAAGCGGGGCAACACACTACCGTCTTGAGTGAGCGCGGCAAACGTACCGAGGCGCCTTTGAGCATCGGCAAAAACCGACAACGCTCGGCTCAGGCCGCGGCACGCTCGGGCGAGAGGCAGCGCGAGCGATTGCCTCGAGCGAGGCACGTCTTGACTGACCGAGGATTTACCTCGCGAGGCAGCCTCGTGAGGCTGCTCGCTCAATCAGTACGCGGCTATTAACGTACAATAATTATTGCTCGTGATCTCGCTGTGTAGTCGCCAAATTGCGCGTTCGGGCGGGCGCATATTTATCGACCCTAAGAAACTCCCGCAATTAGAAAATTTCTACAGCCCGACGCAAGATGTAGTCAGAAGAACAGCTAGAAGTTAGATGAATTTTAAAATATATTTTACTAGATGACGCCCGCAACTTTATTGTGCCAAAATTTGTTTATCGCGTGGAAACCTTACATTTTTCCAAGATAAAAAGTATCCTATGTCCTTTCCCGGGACTCAAAGTATCTCCATACCAAATTTCAGTGAAATCGGTTCAGCGGTTTGGGCGTGAAGAGGTAACAGACAGATAGACAGACAGACGGACAGACAGACACACTTTCGAATTTATAATATTAGTAAAAGTAAAAGTATGGAAGTATGGATTGATTGAACCATAATATTATGTTTAATCAGCGGCCAGGAATTTTGAAAACTATGCCAATTTTTTCCATAGTAAACGTGGCATAATTTTCTTTAATTCCTTAAGCGTTTTGCTATAGGTATACGAAGAAAAGATTACAATTATTAGCTGAAAGGTTTATTTTTTAATTAATATCAACACAAATGCTACTCTCTTACATTAATTGTATGTAGAACAGTTATTTGTTATAGTCTACTCACTTTATGAAAGCACTGAAACGATCTCTAAATCATAGTGTAGATTTCTCAGAGCTCTCCATTACTTTTATGTAGCAGAATTCTTGAAATATACGAGCCGTGTCTCGGTGAAACTGAAAATTGTTCCGAGCTCATTTTAAACTTACTCGTATTTGAAAAGTTTTTAAAAGTGTCTTCTGCTCTTCCTCGTGACCGGCAAAGGAGTTAGGATTACCATCACAAATTTATAAATTACTAGATGACGCACGCAACCCCATTGCGCCATAATTCATTTATCACGCGGGAACCGTACATTTTTCCGGGATAAAAAGTATCCTATGTCCTTTCCCGGGACTCAAAGTATCTCCATACCAAATTTCAGCAAACTCGGTTTAGCGGTTTAGGCGTGAAAAGGTACAGACAGACAGACAGACATACACACTTTCACATTTATAATATTAAGTAAAAGTATGGATTTTGTTGAATGTTTTACAGATGATATTTTTATTTTTCAGGCTGAATTCAATTGTAGTATTGATATATATATATATATTTATATATATATATATATATATATATATATATATATATATATATATATATATATAAATATATATATAAATATATATATATATATATATATATATATATATATATATATATATATATATATATATATATATATATATATATATATAATAATGTATACATTTTTATTATATATATATAATAAAAATAAAAGTTTGAGTATTTATATCAATCAAAAAAAATATTCTTTCTTTCAACAAAATTCGTCTTGCGCCATCCATCAGGGGCCTCGCAAAATATATCTTGCCCACATCAAATTTAGATCTTGCTATTGTATAGCATTTTTTATCAACTTATGCAATTATAATTCTAGTCGCTCGCAACAAACACCGTGCCGAAGTCTGGCAACGCCGTAGCACTGTGCCGGTCGGAGTAGGGGGGGGGAGGTGTTAGGATTTTTTTCGTTACGGAATTGATTCGTTCGCCGCACTCAAAGCCCGCGTTTTAACTATGCAATAAAATTGCTTAAGAACCTCATTAACATAAATTATTATACAGAATCAGCGCAGCCTCTACGGTGAGACTTCCGCCTTCGAGTGCCTGCCGTGCGCTGAGGGCTGCGAGGCGTGCGTGGACGGCTCTCCGTGTGTGGCAGCCCTGAACTGGGTGGTGCGGTCCACCATCCTCGCCCTCGCCTGCCTTGTCATCTGCTGCCTCCCCTTCATCATATACTTCACCATCAAGTACGGACACGTCCGGGTTAGTAACGTCCCACCGAAACCATTTACCGCCGCACTCAGAGACATTTTATTATGATTAACCTTCAATTTAATGAAGACTTTGACTGATTATGTATGTGGCTTGTGTCAAAATTTTCATGACATTTATGTAATTAACGTTCGTCTTTGAGTACGGCACTTAGTGTAAAAAGAGCCAAGCTTCTCCGTGAAATCTTCCCATCTTACTGCCGCACTCAGAGTGGAACATTAATTTATTACTTTTAAATGTAATTAATTCAAAATTTTGGCATAAGCCCCTTACATTATCTGTCAAACTCTTCATTAAAATGAAGGTTAATCATAATTAAATGTGCCTGAGTACGGCGGTTAAAAAATCAGATGTCATAAATACCAAGTCCTTTTCTACTTATTTTGTAATTTTAACTTTAATACTACCTGTCAGAAATACCTGCGAACCTGGCCTTGTACCATGAAACTGTTTTGAGGCTCAAACAATCGGACGAGAATGCCGCGTCCTACTCTAACAAACGTGAAATGACGTTGTTAGAGCAGGACTCGGCATTCTCGTCCGATTGTTTGAGTCTCAAAACAGTTTCGTAGTAGGCCTACTGGCTTATTAATGGCGTCAAAATATAGGCACGCGGAAACTGGGTGAGGTGTGCCGTGCGAGAAAGCGCATTATAACGAGGCTTGCACATATTTCCGACGGCCTGTACAGCTGTATAGAAATAGAAACATGCATCATTAAAGGAATTAATCTATAAGCGGATGACGAATACACCGACAAGGTTCTTACGTTGCGCAGTGAGCCAGAGGCTTTAGAACTGCTGCCGCCTTGTAAAGTGTCCCTTGATAGCTTTTGCATACAAAATCTCACGCTCCCAGTGCCACAAAATCGTTGTAAGATTATGACGTTACTTGTTGTGGTTATATCTAGTCAAAGTCAATTGTGATCTGTCGATTGGGCATGGCATAATCCGACCAAATTGGGTGTTTTGTATTTATCAACTTCTGTGGCACAACTTGTTGGACATAATTAGCCCGGCGTGAAGGAGGTGAAAAATTATTACAACTGGAAATCAATTTAGAATAAAGCTTATTACTGTAATAATTTATTATCATAAAACAAATGAATTATTACAATAAAACAACCACATCTAATTATAAAAAAGTATCTTATTTTCTAATAGTAACAAAGTGGTATTTTTATACGCACAAATCAACTTTATTTAGGAACTTAGACTTAATATACAGGGTGTAACAAAACTAAGTGATGTGTATGTGTTCCTGGTAGAGAATTCACTGTGAAAGCAGCAGCACTGAAAGACCAAATTTTTTTTTTTACTTTTGTATGGGCAAGCGTCCGAGCGTCACGAGTTTTCCCACAGAAGTGAAAAAAAATTATAATTGGTCTTTCAGCGCTGCTACTTTCACAGTAAACTCTCTACAAGGAATAAGTACACACCTTAAAGTATTATCACTTATACTCTGACCGCATAAAGCGCGACTCTCGTAGCATACTCGTAGCATACATTTAAGCAACGATGTCAATACTTGGATATGGCATACGCCATCAAAACTGTAGCAATGTTTTTGCATGCAAAATGTGTATCGAGAAAATATTGTCGTCCTTTTTTGTCTTACAGTAATAGCATATACTACTTTTTCTTTCACTCATTCACGCTTTCAATGCATATTTTACGTAATCAATGCACTAAACACGTCCGACTGTCACCTCGTCCTAAGGCACACTGCTCTCAGATGAGTGAGCTCACTCATTTCGAGGGTGACACATTTTCGCGCTGACGATTGTATGGAATGCCTCTTCTAAATGTTATAATTCTATGCATTTAAGACCATCCCCCGAGTAAACGACCTTGACCATACATTTGACGCGTTGCCGAGATCGCACAAAAATCCTATTTTTTTTACATATCTTAGTTCAAAATTAATCTAAAAAAATTTAAAACGGGGAATATGTAGTTAATGAAATTGTCTATCTATTGTCGTGTGTTTCAAATAAACGTAATTTGTAAATACTAGGGAGATGCCGAAAGTATGCTTCAATTTTAATAAATTGGTATTACTTTGGAAGCTAAATTAATTATTTTAATAATTCATGAGTATATCAAACAAAAATAGAAAATTTAAAACGGGGAAAATAATGTTGATATACTGAAGATTATTGCTGTATTTTTATTATAACTATGCAGCTTTTAAATTAGCTTATATATTATTTATAAGCTTAGTTTTTATTATTCATAGAATAAATCACTCCCATATCCATACCAATACTATAAATACGAAAGTATCTGTTAGTCTGTCTGTCTGTCTGTTACCTCTTCACGCCCAAACCACTGAACCGAAACCACTGAAATCTTGCTGAAATTTGGCATGGAGATATTTTATGTCCCAGTAAAGAACATAACATACCCGGAAAAAGGTACGGTACCCGCACGATAAAATAATTTTGGCGCAACGGAATTGCAGGTGTCATTTTTTAAAATATATCTTCAACTTAATATAAAATCAATAAATAACCCAACAAACATTACCGCTACAAATATAGCTACTTTAGAACCTGAAGTGTTATAAAGGTTGACTTGGAGCTGTCATTACAGGCTGTGGTAACAAAACAGAGTTAGTAATAAAATATAACACTTATAGCGACATAATGGGTCTATAAGAGCGATTATGAAGGCTAAAATGGAACTGCGCGATTATTATCCCTACAGTACATACCAGAGCTTTTGTGTTATAGCTTTGAGCGAATCATACCACTATAAGATCTATATAAGAAATAATCATCTCCTATTAACTCCTTTAGCGCATTTAGTTGCACAAAGGAAGAAATTAATGCTACTAGCTCTACAAGGCTGTTTTTTAACTCTTTAGCAAAACCAAACTCCTAAAGGGATGCAAAACTCCTCTATGTTATTTAGGGCTGTATATTAGAGTTATTTTCACCCATTAAAACCCTAAATTCATAAGTCCACCATTTTATGAGTACAAACTTAATTCACAAAAATAATAAAAAGAAAGTACAAAATGAAAACTTATTACAATGAAGTTACTTGTCTTTGTAACGTTTTGATGCCTGGGTCACGAAACTTTTAAGACAATAGGTAAAACATTAAAACAATTTTATCAATAAAAAATGTTTTTCTTTATTTGAATCGACACTTTTTTACTTAAAATACACAACAAAGAGTGGGCCCCTTCATTATTTGCTTATAATACATAGTCACATTCACAGTAAACTCATCTTCGCAAAGAAAATTTCGCTTCAGCCTTCCACTAACAAGTCAAAATATTATTTCACTACTCAACTCCGCCATTATAAAATAAATGGTTATAGTGTCAGTATATGTGTAACATTTACATAAACACACTATTGTTAAGCCGGTTAGAAAAAAAGTTAAAAACATATCATAATTAGGTTACAATTTACCGTATTACCACCCTTAATGTGCTTAAAGAGTTAGTAAGATGCATAATAGGTCTACTATAACCCTAAAAGGGTTAATATACGTGAATTTGCTTCCTTTGTAATACTCAAAGTGTCTTTAGGTAGCCTGTAACTCTAATATACCGATTGAAGAGTCCCTAGTCACTTAAATACTTCACTTAAAACGCTTTAAGCTCAGTTATCGCTATTGTACATCCACAATAACTTTACTGTATCTCTAAAATTCATTATATAGCTCTACTATATCATCATAGTGGAACATAAGGCGATAAGAATTTGTGCCCAATTCAAGGGTATAGTAGACATATAGCGAGCTATAACTCCATGTGATAGCACTTATTAAACACCATTTGATGTGTTTAGCTCTCTTGTAGATCTGTTCTAACGCTTTTGTTAGCGCCTAATGTTAGTTGGGTATTACATAAGACAAGTCTAATTTACATATTATATGACATTGTAGTATTTGGACACTTAAAAATAAAGAAACTTCATTATTAAACGCATAAAAGTAAAAAATAACCGAAACACGAAATAATGACACCGACTATGAGGTCGGGTATGACGTACCCGCAATGCGTTTTGCGCACTTGTAGTTTACATCTCCAACGGCGCAATATTGTTACTGTAACTTAAAATCAGTCCTCAGACTACCCCCTCCCAGCTACTGAGCCAACCAAGTTCCAGGAATCGCACAGTTGAGAAATATTAAGTGTTATGTATACCGCCGGGTATGAGATACCCTACCTCATTCACGCCGGGTTAGTGCTGATCTACTGCCCCAATCCAATATTGGCGCCTGCTATTGCATCAATCAATATTTTTTGCACCAAAAATATCGCGCTAAGTTACTCTCTTTTTGGCTAGTATTAGTGAGACAAACTGTTAACCAGTTTTCAAGTAAACGGTTACCAGACACTCCAGACAGCTTGACAATAATGAATGACTTGAAATGCTTTTCCACATAAATCACAGAATTGAAAATACCTTAGGCTGCATCAGCTGCTCCGCGTGGAAATATATTTAAAGTTGAAAAAGAAATGTACTCGTAAAGAAAATCTACAGTCGATACTGAAATACAAAATGGCAACAAAATAACATGCAGATTTTTTTACCGAGGTGGCGTATTAGTATTTGGCTGCATTTTTATCTGGAAAAGCTAAGGCATATATGGACGCTGTTAAGCATATTTTGTGTATCATCCCACAAAAAATTACGTATTGAGTTATCAATGCAGTCATGTTCTTTAGATCATTTAGAACAAGATTGCATGCAACTTAACATTTTTTTGTGGGTTAATACACAAATATTTAACAGCGACCATAATATTATATCGGATTAATTGAATAAATACTACCACTTCCCAGAAAACCTTGTACAGTTCTTGTTGCTGCTTTCGTTGAATGAGATCGGTGTCAAAGTGAGTGGGAGTTGCCGAAGGCCTAAGGGGTGATTAGATTCTAGGAACCGAACAGTAATTATAGCTCAGTGTTCGTGTACACAAGCGACAGTAATCACTTTCTATTGTTTTGTTGGCTCATAGATACTTGCATTCGATAATTTGAACAGCGAATTTCGAAAACAATTCAGGTACCTACGGGCTACGCGAGATTTGACATCATGCATAGCTTTATTAGTGACAGCCGACAGGGCGCGTTATTTAAAACCCATGCACTTTTTGATGTCAAATTTGCTGCTGCTGTTGAATTTTTCTGCTGCGTCGAGCTGTCAAAATTGTCCAAAGTGGTCTATTTCATGAATATCGTCATCCAGGTTGTTCGAGCGGCGAGTCCAGCTCTGCTGCGAGTGATCGTGCTCGGCGCGCTGCTCATCTACTGCACGACGCTGGTGATGTACGGCAGACCCTCGGCCCTGACCTGCACGGCCAGGGTCTGGCTGCGGGAGGTCGGCTTCTGCCTCACGTACGGAGCGCTCATGCTGAAGACGTGGAGGTAAAATTCCTTACACAGTTAAGTCAACTTATAATTTTTCCTAAATTATTTTCTCATCATAATATTATGACATCTGCTACGACCATCATAACAATAGAAATCTAATTATCTGTCAAAGACAAAGTATAGAAACCCGACTCACGACTAGTAAATACTCATAATTAAGTAAAACTGGCGCACAGCATGAATCGCATTCATCGCACCTTAAGGCGAGGACAAACCCCATTTTGTTATTTATTGACTCCCAGTTTACCTAGTTCCAATATAATAACGAAATATAAAAAATATTATGAGATATAAAGGATAATATTTAAAAGGTTTTAAGCCATAAACATTTTAATAAAACGTAATCCTTTGGCTGTAATTAATTTACAAACTCACCTCCGACAAAAATCTTTATCATCGAAATATAAGTATTAACAAGAATAACATACATTTTATTTTAATAAATTGTTAATGAATCTATATTAAAAAAACTTTTAACAGAACATTTTTTTTTCTTAGTATTTATTTCTAAAGATATTTAAAAAAAACATACGAAAAATAAAATAGAGAAGATCCGCCCATCGTAACTACAATTTTATGCTAAGCTAAAATGAATCTTATTGCGATGCGTACACGCTTGGCACTCGCGTTCGCAAGGTTATCGTTTTAGGATTGAGGTAAGTGCTCGCCTTAAAGCACGTCAACATTAAAAAAAACTCGATCAAAATCAGTTCAATTAAATAATTATACACTTTCCTTGCACTTATTCCACTTTATTTTAATAGATTTATTACAAAATTATTGTATTCACGACCGGTTTCGAAAAAATATGATTTTTCCACACAGAACAGAAACACACGTCAACCTCAAAATCCCTTTTTTCTCCAAGGTTTAAAAGCTAATGAGGAAAACCACCCTAATAAACATTTGCAAGCATGTAACATTTAACTTCTCCCCCTTGTCTGATTAAATTGTAATGTAAGCTCATAACCTTTAGGAAAGATCAATGATTATACTAAACGTTTGCGCTCGGGTACCGCATGTCTTTGATCCTCAACCAAAGCGGCGAGATTGCTACTCGTTTCCCCCTTATCGTGTTATAAAATTCCTTAAATATATCGTAAAATGTAAATTTCATGCTCCAAAATATCTCCCGACAGCCGTGAACTTTTACTCACTTTTTGTTTCTTTTACGAAGTTTTGTAAGACGTGACGTAAATTAGCTGGCTCGTGCAAATTATAATGGCGGCTGTACATATTTAACGAGTAACATTTTTGTAAACTGGAAGCAAGACATTCTTACTGTCATTAGTAGTATTATACTTTTTATAGAAACTTTAGTAAATTTCCTTAAGTATATAATAATACATTTCTGCTACAATTGACTTGATTGCAGCTCGCAGCAATCAAGTCTGTTCTAGCATTTAATAGCTTAAAGCTATCGTATTATTCAGACTTATCTGTCTGTACCGCGATCCTGCTATTTTAATCCAACACCAAAAACTAAGACTTACACAAGCAAGGAATGTGGCTTGTAATCTTTCTCCTTCCATTTGGTCTCGTGACCTGATCGAAAATTTGTAATAAAATTTTGTTTACGGAGGGGGAATTATATATATTGAAGTACGTGGTGAGTAAAGCCTCCGCCTTGAATTTTGCGGGCAGCGGGGCGGCGGCGGTGGCGGCGCGAAGGCGGCGCTTTCCAATGCACAGATTTATATATATAATATAACTGGCCTCGAAACCTGACTATTAAACCGCTTCCCGCGCCGCCACCATCGCTCCCGCCCTGATGCCCGCAAAATTCCAGGCTGAGGCCTCAGAAAGATGTTGACAACTCAGATGCTTTGCAAACTCTGTTAGTAAATATGGCAAGTAAACGCATCACTAATAGTGTTTGCACGAGTGTTTGTTAAACGCATCCCACGTGCGGCGCCTCCACACGACCTGCAAACACCGAAATTGAAACAAAATATTACCAGTTGTTACCTGGAATTTAAATCACGATATTATATATCTCTCATTAAAATTAGGAACAGAGGCCGTTGTGGATAGTTTATACACTATGCCTGATATTCGTTAAAACGATTTCATGTCTGTACCAGATATTCAAAGTATCTTCATTATTAACGTTTATCCAAAGCTATTCAGGGGTTGAAACGTGAAGCATATAGCAGACGGACAGACAGATTGGTATATTGGTATGGACAGGATAGTGAATTGTTTATATGTAATACACAAAAAGTAATAAAAACTCAAGTAATTATAAAATATCCAAAATACTTACAAAGCAAAATTCTAAGTGTAAAGCTTGACCAATCTAAGAAAAATTCTAACTGTAAAGACTGACCAATAAAAGCGCTCGATCGGTTATTCATTGAGCGGTAATATTTCATTTTGCAGAAAATTGTGTCGAATGCAGCAGATAGATTGCTCGGACGGAAATAAGACGTCGGGGACGATTGGGAATAAAGCTGTAGTTTAGAATCTTGACTGTAGCGAAAACGAGCTGAGAGCCCCCGCAGACTGCAGACTTTCTATCGGCCGATAGTTTGGTTTGACTCTTGATCAGTATGAAGCTGTATGGAAGTGCGCATATTACAAGTTACAACGATACTGCCGGCCGACAATTAAGTTTGATGGGCTATAAGATTGCCTTCAATTCAAACTTAACCATCGGCAAACTGTCGGCTGATGCTTAATCGGTACCTACGACGTTCTTCCACGCGCGCACACGACGCCGATTGTTTGGTCGGCCGACTCGGCAGAAATCCGAATCGTGTAAAATTTTCCATTCAAAAATCTATTGCTATGAATGAAATCGTGTGAGAACGATCGGCCGACTGTTGTCTGGTCTGCGCACTCACCAGTCACCACCAACCCAACTGTTTAGTTGGCGCAGTGTGCACGCTAACGGCCCAACCCGAATATAGGCCGATAGAAAGTCTGCAGTCTGCGGGGGCTCTAAAATTGTTTGAGCGTCTCGAACTTCGAGAACGTTCGGGAGTGTACGACTAATATGTTGTGATTTATACGCCGATTTATATTGGAACAGATGAACACTGCATAGCTAACTTTGATCTCACTACTACAAGCATGATTAATCAAAGGTCGTGCTTGTAGTAGTGACATTGCTTCGCAGTCATAACGTGGCGTGACGACCTCCGTGGCTCAATTGGTTGAGTGTGTGGCAGCTCAAGCCGGGGGTCGCGGGTTCGAATCCCGCCGACGGAACAAAAAGTTTTCAATGTTCCCGGGTCTGGATGTGTATTAAATATGTGTATGATATAATAAAAATCTTAAATATATGTATAGTATAAAAGTATTAAATATATTTCCGTTGTCTGGTACCTGTAACACAAGTCCTTCAGGTACTTAGCACAGGGCCAGACCGACGTGGTGTGAAGCGTCCATAGATATTATTATTATTATTATTATTATAACGTTATTGTTTGTCAAGTATAGGGAACTGACAAAATTAATGAAAAGCTAATTAAAGAGTGGTTTGGTCGGTCAATATTTTGCAAACTGATTCCTGACACTTATAATTACTCTGTAGACTGTGATTTATGACTTCCAAGTAAAGTTGAGCACAGCTATTTATTTATTTTTGTTTTGTTCCCAGGCCTCAAAGTTTATGAATCGGCAATAAGAATGATGCAGTTAAATGAATCTGGTTAATTTTCGCCGGTTTATTCAAGAGGGAAAGTTTTAATTAAGTGTTAAGTTCGAACAGTATTCCAACGACCGCGGCAGCTGGCGCACTCATTAAAAACATTGGAACAAAGTAAATGATATTATACTCATAATGTTGCAAAGGACTTTGGTTATATAAAATAGTAGATGACGCCCGCGACTCCATTGCGCCAAAATTCTTTTATCGCCGCGCGGGAGCCGTACATTTTTCCGCGATAAAAATGTCCTATCTCCTTTCCCGGGACTCAAAGTATCTCCATATCAAATTTTAGAAAAATCGGTTCAGTGGTTAGGGCGTGTAGGTAGAGGTAACAGGCAGACAGATAGACAGACACACTTTCGCATTTATAATAGTAGTATGGAAGTATAGATAGTAATTAGTATAGATAGGTAAACTGTACATAAGCGTGTTGTGGGAATATGTGTGGTGGTCGCAAAGGAAGATCTTCCGAACGAGCGAGATTGTTTGCTCGGTTAAGCCCAAGCTCACTGTCATTATTTCATTCAGACATTGTATATGCCAATCTCTGAAACTTCGATAGCGCGATTCAGCATTGTGGACCGTTTACTCTGTAGTAAACCAAAGTGTGCACTGACAGTACGTCCATCCACCCAATTTGACCAACACTCGTCGTCGTTGCATCGCGCTAAAATACTAATTTTACAAGGTTTAAGACTTGGACTCCATAAGGGCGACCGCATACGCTACATCGTAGAAAGATCTGAACCCCTTTCACCTATTTAATTAGGGGTTGAATTACAAAAGGTTGTGGGATTGCCATAGATACGGGAGAAATATGAGCAAAGTTTTATCTGCGTCCCTTTCTCAATTTGTCGAAAACTTTTTTAGAGGTAAGCCTACATAACTTCATTTTGTTTTCAAAAGTCGAGTGTTTGTGTTACATATAATTTATTTGTTAATCTCGTATTTAAAAATACGGCAAAAGCACGAGAGTTCTTAAATTCAAATTCGTGAATCTCTAACTCTTGATCATAAGGTTATTTGATCGGGTTGCATACTGCTCGCGCTAGGCCACTGAAAACACCCATAATATATCACGTGCATCATGCGCCTTACCTGCTCTACCTATTGAAGAAATGTGTGCCATTAGAGAAATAGATTCATAGGCGAATGGCGGACATACATTATTCGTTGGGTTATGTCAATGTTAATCGTGATCTTTTATGGCATAGACTCGACACAACCCGATTGAAGAACGTTGATCCATCTGCCTTGTCGCGGTAGCTTTTATCGTTCCCGCAACATATCCATAAACGAGGAGTGGAGTAACATGGGTACACTTTTGTGGGTAGACCCTCTATTCCCCATGTCCCCGTTCTGCCCATGTCAAAAAAGAGACAGGGTATGAGATCTTTGATCACCAGGGCCCTGACACACAATGCGTAACTCGACTCGGATTCGGAAATTTCATCGCGCGACATCCTACAAACGCTCGCCGCGCTCGGCATTGACCAATGACTGCACGGAAAAGTTTCCGAATCCGTGTCGAACGGGAATAGTGAATCGCCCTGCAGCAGTCTAATTTAAACAGCAGCATCTCCTCCCAGGATATCGGTGATATTCCAAGTGCGGTCAGCGAAGGCGGTGAAGATATCAGACATGTACCTGCTGCGGCGGATCGGCGTGATAGTGGGCGTGGCCTGCGTGCTGCTCGCCATCCGCACGCTGGTGGCCCCGCCCACCGTCATCGTCGGACGCACTAAGGACGATCTGAAAGCGTACCTCTGTAACACCGACTGGTGGGACCACTCGTTTACTACGCGTGAGTATTCCGTCGCATGTTTCTTTATTTGTAGGGTGTTTTAAAACAATAGGAATGCCGTTTGTTCCTCATTTGTAGAAGTCTGTTAGGTCCATAAGAATAAATGATGTCTATGCAAAACCTTGAACGAACGAAGCACAAAGCTGCATTAAAATAGTAGTATTGATTTGTCATTGAGAGTTTCTTCGTATTGCGAGCGTGTTGTCCCCTTATAGTAAAATTTGTATGGGTAAAATTTGTATAAAATGTATCAAACGATGATCTTATTAAGATTGGCAGTGGATGTTGTTGAACAGTATATCCACAACCGTATATACGTCTAGTCTTTGTCAACTGTCAATTTCGTAAGAGATTTCATATTTTTATTCATGCCGCAACGGTCGTGTTCGTCGGCGTAATTTTTAGCGCATCCGCTGCAAAACCTTTTATTGCGCATGTCCAAAACGTGTCATGTCATGGCAACGCCACGAACAAAGTTGTTTATATACTTAGTTACCGTCAAGTTTAAACAACGTGTATGTTGTCGTTGCCATGATTTTGACATGCGCAATAAATGGTTTTGCAGCGCATGCGCTAAAAATTACGCCGACGAACACGACCATTTAGAAGCATTTATAATATGCATGAATTATTTAAACGAATACACTAATACGTGGAATAAACGACAAATAAAATATAACATACCAAAACAATTCAGTAACGAAATATCATTGGCTATGAAATATGACAACAAAAGAATGATAATGATTTTTTATTGTCGAGACGAAGATACGAGTGGAATTGGAAATATTCTAAATATGGGAAAATTACGACGTAATGGGAATGGCGGGCAAATGAAATGTGAAATAAATTGGCATATCGTATTCCATACTGATGTGAGCGCCAGACGGGCTCAGAATGTCGGGGACGCGCTAGCCAAATATTCACGAATACTAAAGTATTACCATAATGAAACTAAGTGATTTCTAGCAAAACAAGGCTTCAGCAGCTTATTATAATAATTATTCTGAGTTCAAGCAGCCTTTCGATAGATACGAAAGAATGATCACGTTTCTAATACATAATGTTATATTCCAGTGCCTCGCAAAAATTAAACGCAATATTGTTGTAATTTAAATAAGAAATATCACTCTAAAAATAAGCCGCATTTTGGCACCTCGTTTCTCATATGTTTAGATATAATATATTATGAAAGTTTATTCCGTGTTTTCAACCGCTGCCCTTATAATTTTACGTACGATAGGGAGTTGATGACTGCATTTCCTATGTTTCTAAACTTCTGAGTATAGAGAGCCCACTCACGTGGTTAAGTTCTTCATTATTCCATCTCGTTCTCCGTTTATAATAAGAACGGGACTGCATAATAGAATATCCTAGTTTAGAATTCATTAAAGCAGTGTTCCGCAAACTTTTTTGTGTTCAAACATCCACAAAAATGAAAAGTTTTTGGAGGTACACCAGAAATTAATCAGCGTGTACGGGGGTGCTCTGTTCCCAATTCCCATTCTTTTCGTCGACCATCCTGAGATGTTGCCTTTTTTTTTGTTGTTATAAACTAGGAATATGTACGTGCGATGACATTTTTTGAGGCCACTACTGGCCACGGTATACCAGTGTGCCGCGGCACACCCTCTGCGGAACACTGCATTAAAGTACACTTGTTTTGGGTTTCTGTTATCAGTGGAGGTGATATTCCTGATATGGGGTATACGGCTGTGCATCATGGTGAGGAAGGCCCCCTCCGAGTTCAACGAGAGCCGCTTCATCTCCATGGCCATCTACAATGAGTTCCTGCTCTCCGTCTTCCTCAATATATCCATGTGAGTATACTCCTCCTCGATATATCCATGTGAGTATCCTCTTCCTCGATATATCCATGTGAGTATACTCCTCCTCAATGTATCCATGTGAGTATATTCTTTCTCAATATTATATTCGCGTCAGTATACTCTAACTCCATATGTTCATGTGAGTATTATCTACTTCCATATATTCGCGTCAGTATACTCTAACTCCATATGTTCATGTGAGTATTATCTACTTCAATATATTCGCGTCAGTATACTCTAACTCCATATGTTCATGTGAGTATTATCTACTTCCATATATTCGCGTCAGTATACTCTAACTCCATATGTTCATGTGAGTATTATCTACTTCAATATATTCGTGTCAGTATACTCTAACTCCATATGTTCATGTGAGTATTATCTACTTCAATATATTCGTGTCAGTATACTCTAACTCCATATGTTCATGTGAGTATTATCTACTTCAATATATTCGTGTCAGTATACTCTTACTGCTTACTTTAATACATGCGAGTAAACTCTTCTTTCATAATATAACCGTTATCTACGAAAGTATACTCTACCTTAAGGCCCTTCCCCTACGGAGATTCCGTAATTTACCGTTGTAATATTTAGAGCCTTATAAACTCATAATTTGAAAGCTACAAATTTATAATAAACATACAACAATAATCTTCAGTATATCAACATTCCTTTCCCCGTTTAAAATTTTCTATTTTTGTTTATTATACTCATGATATTAGCTTCCAAAGTAATACCAATTTATTAAAATTGAAGCATACTTTCAGCATCTCCCTAGTATTTATAGTTTATTTGAAACACCCGACAATAGATAGACAATTTCATTAACAGTACTACATATTCCCCGTTTTAAATTTTTTTTAGATCAATTTTGAACTAGATAAGTAAAAAAATGCGAATGCGATCTCGGCAACGCGTCAAATGTATCGTCAAGGTCGTTTGCTCGGGGGATGGCCTTAATATAAAACAGAGTAATGTGTTATCAGCAAGAACAATACCGCTAAGCATTCGTAATGTTTGCGACAAAGAAATACATACCGAAATGTTCAAACTTTCTTTATATTTACTACGTAATTGTAACTAAGGGTCAATTCAGACCGCAGAGCGACGCGTAGATGCATTTCTAAATTTGTATGGATTTGACAGATTTGCACGACGTCTCACGCAATTGAAGTGTGTCAATTCAATACAAATTTAGAAATGCATCTACGCGTCGCTTCGCGGTTTGAATTGACCCTTAGTTACGATTACGTAGCTGTCAGATATTCCTGCTTACCCCACTGACAGTTAGTTACAAATTACAATACATCCGCGCCCGTCAATGCCCGACTCATCCAATTTCCTCGGCCGATACAAAAACCCCTCAAATTGAAAAGTTCACGCAGATGTTACACGTAACATATAATATGGAGAATGGACACGACAGAATTCGTAGTCAATATGTTATAGTTTTACGTCAAATTGTTATATTACTGCGAAGTGAAACGTAAACTTAATGATTTTAGTAGCCATGTAAGTTTGATCCAACGCTACCTTCCTAAATTATTGGATTTTAACGAAATAAGTAATGGCATTTTCGACATTGTTGTCAGAGTAGACGGAATTATAGAGTACTTAAGCTTTGAACAAACCTACGCGTCAGTGACGCGGGACGCGGGACGCGATACGGGAGCGTCTGCAACGTGAAGCTGGGCGTGCACACCTGCGCGACCACGGTGCGAACCGTCAAACTTCATTTGTCAATGAACAGTCACTGAAGACGCGCGACTTTATCTGGTGCAAATCATGTTAAATTGTTGTGGTAATGTCATCCTTATACTTAACATCAGAGTCGGTTGGGAGGTACTAAGCTTGCTTTTGATTTGGAAGGTGCAGAGGAATAAAACACGTCCACAATGATCAAGTCGAATTAATTTAATATCATGACACAATCTATCAAAACGTAAACAAATCAAAAAATCATAAACTAAAGAGTTGTACAAAATAATATAAAAAATGTTTTAAAAAGAAGTCTAGTTATGTACACTTTAAAACACACGTCTGCACGTCCCGCTTTACAGACGCGAACATCCCGCGTTGCGGTCGCGCAGGTGTGCACAGCGCCATATTAATACTCGTCCGTCTCTTTGCAGTCAAAGTACCTAGGTACTTAATATGTCTATTGTGGTGTTGTTTTGGCGTCTAAATATTTGAGATATTTGAGAGACAGCTGTTTCACAAGGCCCCTTTTGCTATTTTCAGTGACCATGTCAAACCCATGCCGAATAATCACAATATTATCATCAAGTCATCTACGACAATAATATCCATATCAACAACTCACCCACGATCAAAGCATCATGTACGTTTTAATATTCAAAAAGTTCAAAGGGGATTAGCATAGATATTCATCTTGAAAAGTCCTCTCATAATTCAGCAAAGTTACTCGGGAGCAATGCAGCTGTATATCACAGTTACACTTATCGCGTGTGCATCTCTAATAGATATTTTAGTTTCAATTCCATTCCGTTCGTGGTTTAAATATTTTATTCAGAATCTAAGAAGCGAGGAAAAAAATTTATACAGGATGTAAAATAAGTGATAATACTTTAGGGTATGTATGGGTTATACAAAAAAGAAGCAACGCTGAAAGAGTAACTTTTTTTTCATTTTACGGAAAATTCATGACGCGCGGGCGCTTGCCCATACAAATTAATCACAAAAAAATCTCTTTCAGCGCTGCTACTTTCACAGTGAACTCTATATAAGGCATTATAAGGAACACGTACACACCCTAAAGTATTATCACTTAGTTTTGTTATACCTTGTATATTATGCACAGAAGCGCATTTTTTTCATTATAATTATGTAGCAAGATTAATAAAAAAAATGGTCAAGTGCGAGTCGGACTCGCGCACGAAGGGTTCCGTACCGTTATAGAGGGAAAGTATGCAAAAAAAAAATGTTTTTTTGTATGGGTTCCTTAAATATTAACACAAATACAATTAAGGATTTTGTGAAAAGTTCAAGTGCGTGACTGTTGTTATTATTGACTACGAGCAAAAAAGGCCAAAAAATCACGTTTGTTGTATGGGAGCCCCCCCTTAAATATTTATTTTATTTTATTTTTAGTATTTGTTGTTATAGCGGCAACAGAAATACACAAACTGTGAAAATTTCAGAAGTCTATATAAAACGGTTCTTGAGATACAGCCTGGAGACAGACAGACGGACATACGGACAGACAGACGGACAGACATCGAAGTCTCAGTAATAGGGACCAGTTTTTACCTTTTGGGTACGGAACCCAAAAAACAGCTGCTGAGGCAATTTTGATCAAATTTGGCACAGAATGGTAACATGGGAAAGCATCAGTTTTTTTCCGTTGAATAGGCTTTGTTAGGCTACACCGATTTTGATATTAATTGACACGAATATAGAGACCATCCTGAAGCTATTATTACATGTAATTCTTCCTTTTAACCAACACACAACTAATATTTTGATATTTTTAGGTGTGTTAGTCGCAATAAGATGCATAGTAAATAGACAAATATTTGTCCGTTTCGTATTCAATGAATGTATCCGAAGTATAGCATTTTATGATAATCTAGAATCTGGACTATAAACAGTGCCCTAAATATGGAGTGGGACTATAAATGCTATTAATAATCCATTTCGTATAGACTTTTGCAAATTATACGGTGTACGGTGATTGGAAATCCGATAAGCACACAAATATCGTTCAATTTTGCTTCGGAAACTCGCACCGTAACATTATAAGTGTTTTGAATTGAAGTGAAAACTTTTTTAACGTTTTCGAGGCAAAATATGAGAGCAATGCTACAAGCTACGAATAATAAAAACTAAGGAAAAGTAACTCCGTCAAAAAACATGCTCCACAATACTTGTCAAAAAAGTGTACCTTAGGTACACATTTCAATACATTTGCAATATTTAGGTGGCCTTGAGCGGTACTAGGCTGACATTACATGACAGATCGAAAGGAACCAAATTTAAAACGGTAATAGTATGGGAGTTACGATTCCTTAGTTTTTATTATTCGTAGGCTACAAGCTATATTTTGTTTCAAGAAGCATCAAACCACATAAGAGTGAAAGAGAAAGATTTTCGACACTTTTTTTTTTGTTGTTCCAGTTTGATGGTTTAAAAGTCAAAACTTCTATTGTCAATCAATTTGGAAGCTTACTGATTTTGGTGCGGAATGCTATAAAATACACTGCGTCTTATTGGACACGTTGCTATACACGACAAAGCAGATTTTTGCGCTCTCTATCCTATATAGTACGGGAGCCCTAGAACATTTTTTTTTTATTACTATCAAGCAAATTTTTTGTGAGTAACTTCATTTTGATAAGACGAACAACATTTTTATTTGCGAAAAATCTAGAAAGTGGTAGCTAACATAGATAGAAAGGATTTCATACTTTGACTTGATGGTGCTAAAATATGGACTGTTTTATTTGTAGGACAATGTTACTCTTAAATTATATGACTATTAGTCTATCAATATACAAAAAATCAGCTCGTTAGAGTTCCGTTATAGGGTTCTGTAATCAACAAAATGGTTGACTAATAGTTATATAATTTAAGAGTAACATTGTCCTACAAATAGAACAGTCCATATTTTAGGACCATCAAGTCAAAGTATGAAATCCTTTCTATTTCTGTTAGCTACCACTTTCAAGATTTTTCGCAGATAAAAATGTTGTTCGTCTTTTCAAAATGAAGCTACTCACAAAAAATTAGCTTGATAGTAATAAAAGAAAATTGTTCTAGGGTTCCCGTACTAATAGGTTCTTACTCTAAGACCACATCATCAGCATATTATTGTTTTTTTATTTATATTGTACACATGAAACAAAATAAATAACGATACAAATCGCGAATTCTTGGAAATCTATTGTTATCGCAGTCGAATTCGACCGCTTGGAAGTTGAAACATTAGGAAAAGACAAAACTTGGGACTGCTTATTTCTAAAAAGTAATCTCTTAGTTCTTACAGCAGTCCAACCATTAAAAATGATAGGTTAGGTTAGGTTGTTTTTAATTGTTTGTTTGTTTAAAAAGATTATAATTCTCTTACTTTGTTGCAGGTTATTTCTCCAGTCACCGGCCAACCCCGACCTCCTGTACATAATATTCTTCTGTCATACCCAGCTCACAGTCACTCTACTTCTGTGCTTCATATTCGGTAGCAAAGTGAGTAGATCGATGTTAAGTTTGCAGTGGATTAATAGACGAGGGAATTTTCTAGTAGTTAGTTTAGTCCCGCGCGTGGCGCTTACCTTTTTTTCTCGCAGGATTATTTCTATTTTAATAGCGCCATAAAACCCTCATTGAATCATTTACAAAAACTACCTTACAATGGCTATTTTATATTGAGTGATACAAATAATGAGACGCTTCCAAAATTATTAGATACTAGACGTTCCGCGCGGCTTCGCCCGCGTTAATTAGATATTTCACATACAAATCAGTCTACAAAAAATAGCCTATGATCCTTCACGTGGTTTACTTCTTATCTGACCCAAATAACAGAAAAATTGCTCTAGTAGTTCGTGAGATAAGCCCTTTCAAATAATTTCCCCCGTTCTTTCCACATTTTCTTCTATTTCTTCGCTCCTATTAGTCTTAGCGTGATAAAATGTAGCCTATAGCCTTCCTCGATAAATGGGCTATTTAACACTGAAAGAATTTTTCAAATCGGACCAGTAGTTCCTGAGAATAGCGTGTTCAAATAAGCCCATTCAAATAATTTCCCCCGTTTTTTCCACATATTCCTCTATTTCTTCGCTCCTATTAGTCTTAGCGTAATAAAATATAGCCTATAGCCTTCCTCGATAAATGTAATATCTAACACTGAAAGAATTTTTCAAATCGGACCAGTAGTTCCTGAGATTAGCGCGTTCAAACAAACAAACAAACAAACTCTTCCGCTTTATAATATTAGTATAGATTGGGTGCCAATTTTGTCAACGAAACGCCTATACTACAGTGTTTTCAGTTTCCTAAAACAGGAAAACGTTAGCCTAGGAATATTAAAATTTAGGCGTTGTATGGTGGAGCCTAGGAAGCAACAGGCGCGTAGCTTCAGAAAGCAATGTATGGGGTCCTGATCTCAACACGCGCGTAGTGGTTACGCGTGAATAAAGCGCGTTCTATCTTAGATATAAATTATAATCTAATCTAATAGATTATGTCTTAATGCAAATACTTGAAATTTGAAGAGACAATTTAATCCACATTCAAATTTCATCCAGACTAACGTCGGTGAAATTTCCACTACTTAAACCTAATATAATTTTAAAGGTACTTTACTAACTTTGATCTCGAATATCTGTAGAGTATAGTATATAATTTAATTTGTGCACATTATTATTTTAATACCATCGGGGGAACTATTCGAGTAAAAGGTCCACTTATATTTGAATAAGGATACTGAAAACTATGTAACAATTTGCCGAGTAGGGTAAGGGTTTTTTGGTTGAAGTCAAAACAATAACAGAAGGCCCGCGTGTGATATTTACTTTCGTAAATTCAATTTTCGTTTTCGTTATTGAGAATAAGGGTAGCTTCTCGTAAAATTCTATATTATTTGAATACAAGATAGACGCAGCACGTCGTTTCTTGTTCGATTCAGTCTATTTCCTATCAAACATTAAAATCGTATTCTCATACACGTCAAACGACCATAGAGATATACGTACTACGTACTAGAGGCGCCATTGCAAACAAAAAACATGTCACACTTGAGGCATGAGCGGGGTGAGAGGCGGGGCGGTGATGGCTATAGATCAGTAGCGCAGAAGTGACAAAGTTTTGTGCCTACACTCGAATGAACGGAGACTCTATTTGAGTAAGTGGATAAAATAAAACAAAGATTTTTACTAAACATTATTAAAAGCTTTTATTTAACTTGCTCTGTATATTATTATGTACATATTATTAAATATATTAGTACATATTATTATATGAGTTTGGGTAGAAAGTGGAAGTGGAACTGGGCTGGTCACGTAGCTCGAAGAACAGACGATCACTGGAGTAAACTTACTCTGGAATGGAGACCAAGGCTAGGAAATCGGGGTGTAGGTCGACCTCCAACTAGGTGGGACGACGATCTCCGTTTAGTTGCGGGTCCATGTTGGATGCGAGTAGCAGGAGATCGGTCATCTTGGCGTTCATTGAGAGAGGCCTATGTCCAGCAGTGGACGAATATAGGCTGATATGATGATGATGATGATGATGATGAGTTTGGGTGGAATTTTTGAACTCAATTTCGAAGTATGTATGTACATATAATATTTGAAAATGAAATTTTGTATACACGTTTGGTTTGAATGACAATGCACGATACAGTATGACATCACTATAAATATAAAAGGGCCGACCATCCAAGATAGCGGAATAGTTATTTTCTATGCCGTCCTATAATAACAGTATGGATATTAAATGAAAGAAATTTTTGAGAATAACTCGAAAACGAATGTAATGTCATTCTACATCCAATATGGTGGCTCATCTAAGATAGGGGAATACAAACAAAGTTTCGTTTATTTCTGCACGACTAAATAATTGGATTTCAGTTAAAAATAGTTAAGTGAAATCCAACTTTTAAGTCATGCAGAAATAAACGAAATACTAATATAACAAGTCGCTAAATATAGACACGGTTTTTTCACTAATCAAGATCAAGTACAATTTCTCAAGGACATAGAAGTTAATTAGATTTTTTATATAAAATAACGGGGCAAACGAGCAAACGGGTCACCTGATGGAAAGCAACAACCGTCGCCCATGGGCACTCGTAACGTCAGAATAGCTGCAGATGCGTGGGAATATGCCTTCTTCTTAAAATGCTTCTGGCGATAGTTCGTTCCACAGTTTTGCAGTGCGCGGAAGAAAGTTACGCGAAAAATGCACGGTGGAAGACCGCCACTTATTAAGGTGATGGTCGTCAGAGCACTCCCCGTGATACAACTGATAGAGGATGCAGAGCGAAGCTACATCTCGGCACAATTCCAAGAGGTCCAGCCTGTTTAAAACACAGTGTTTAAAACACTATGACGGTCAACAATTCGAGCGGCCCTTCGTTCAAATTCAATACTCGTACAATAATACACAATAGCACTTATTAAGCAGCGTACATCGTTGGATACGATCCAGAGGATACGCACCATAATATGAGGCCGAACCTGCGCCTTACAGAGTTGTAGGCGTTGGTCCGGACTGAAATACTGTCTCGCTCTATTAAGAACACCAAGATTCTTCGAGGCTAACTTGGCCTTACTTTTAAGTAGTGAACGCACAGCCTTGTGTCTTGACGATGATAATGATTAATCTAATGTACCATTAGCATATGCCTTCAATTCTTAAAATAACGTAGAAACCACCAAACATGTATCTATAAGTAGCCCGGAGATCTGTTCACCACCTTCGAACCTTGGTATATTTTGGTGCAAAATCTGACTTTTTGGTATGATTTACTTGGAATACTTAATTATTTATCCAAAATCACTATAAGTTTCCATTTGAAATACTTCAGAATTCAGATTATGAATCAAAATCACAATATCATCCAGATAAATGGGGTTTTAGTATAAATAGCGAGGAATTCCCTCGAATACTTATGGATCCCATCATCAAGTCACCTTTTTTATGAACATGGTACCAAATTCGGATTAAACCCGATACAATAGCGAAAAAATCTTGAAAATCGGTCCACAAACGGCGAAGTGATCGTTGAACATACAAAATATATATCCTCCTCCTTTTTGGAAGTCAGTTAAAAAACATCATCATCATCACTCTACTCTGAAGACATCACTCCGAAGAAACACTCCGCAAATTGCCGAGAATAGAATATGACGTAGACTCAAAATTCCGAAAATTTCAAAGGTCGAGTTAACTCCGTACCTGGCGGCCATACTATAAGTATGGCCGCCAGGTACGGAGTTAACTCGGCCAGATTTTGAGCTACAAAACCCCCAGTTTTGGAGCTACAAACGGTCGAGTTAACTCCGTACCAAGGATTTCGAAAATCGGACCACAAACGACTGAGTAATCGTTGAACATACAAAAAATAATAAAAATAAACATATATACAGCCAAACGTATTACCTCCTTTTTTGGAAGTTGGTTAAAAACCAAAATATTACATACCAAAATATTACATACCAAAATTTTGCAAAACCGTTACAGCGACTTGGGCGTGAAGAGGTAACAGACACAGAGAGAGACAGACAGATAGACGGACGGTCAGATAGACGGACAGACGGACAGACAGACAGATGGACGGACAGACTAACAGACGGACGGATAGACAGACAAAAAGACACACTTTCGCATTTATAATAATTATATTAATATAATAAGTATGGATCCAAAGTCCACTACATACTTACCTTATTTAAATTACTTAAATATTTATAAATACAATTATAATGTACGCATGTATAATGTACACGTAATACCGTATTTATATTACCAAAATACAAACTCGTCTCCGTGAATACTTCATTCATCGTCGTCTCATCAATCATCATAGATATCTGTATTCTGCCTACATTCCCCTCTGAATCTACTACTCTATGACAATGCGAAATGGCGCGCGTCTTCGCCTAGTAATTGAATGTTCGTATTTTAACTAAAAATAATTAAATAAGAACACTAACCGATGAAATGTTATTCCGTCGCATTTGGAAGTGTTTTTGGAATTATTTTTACAGTATCTTAAGACATACCAAGACATTTTTGTGACTTTCATTTTGTTTTTTTATAATTGTCATACGTCTAGTGCGCAGAAGAGTTTGCGGCCGACTAAGTGCGCTGCGGCTATATAGATTCTGTTGAATGTGACCAAGCATTGCGTTGCGTTGTCAAGTCTAGTACGTAGTACTTATATGTCAGTGCAAACGACAGACTTTTTACACATTCCTATGGTCCAAGAGAAATGACCAGCAACCATGGGCTTTCGGTGGCGGTTTTTTTTTAAGTTTAGGAGGTATCCAGTTAGTCTACCTAACCTTCGATAAAATATAAAGCTGATTTTTTATCTCATTTTCTTTGGGATAACTGTGAATCTCGTCTCCCACTGCCGGACATTTATGACAGTTGCTTCGGTAATCGGTAGACATTGAAGAACTGGCTATCTCCTAAAGTAATCGCGACCGAAACTTCAGTTGCTGGATGTTTTTACCTCTATAGGGTCATTCATATACAGGAAAACTTTCAGCTTTTATAAAATGACGAAAGTCTGGCTGTTACTGGCTCTTGGGTTATAAGTTTCGATTAATCAGAACTCGTTTGAATTTTAATAAAATTAATTACCAATATTTTAAGTTGACTGAAATCGGACATGGCACAAAGCTTCATTAAATAATGGAAGCTACGGCACTCAAGTAGAGACATAAATTTGTGATTTTGAGGCTATATTCATAATACCTCGTAGGATTAGATTAGCACCTGAATGTCTCCGGGTAGTGCATTGTGGACCGCATGGCGATTGCTTTGTCAGTTCTCCGAATTCCGAGCATCAATCAGATCTCCTTAGATCACACAACGACAATATTCAACAGATAATATAGGTAATATAAGTGAGACCACTACATAGTCCATTTACAGTGAGTGACCAGAGCTAATCCATACTAATATTATCATAAATGCGAAAGTGTGTCTGTCTGTCTATCTGTTACCTCTTCACGCTCAAACCGCTGAATCGATTTTGCTGAAATTTGGTATGGAGATACTTTGAGTCCCGGGAAAGGACATAGGATAGTTTTTATTTCGGAAAAATGAACAGTTCCCGCACGAATTTTGGCGCAAAAGAGTTGCGGCGACATCTAGTGTCAATATAGTTTATTAATTAGTGAGTAATATTATTTATTTAGCAGTTATTTTGATAATATTTGTGGACCAAGAGCCCGCGAGGGCCAGACCTTCCTTCGTTACGTAAAGCTGAAAATT
This sequence comes from Cyaniris semiargus, assembly GCA_905187585.1. Lineage (NCBI taxonomy): Eukaryota > Metazoa > Arthropoda > Insecta > Lepidoptera > Lycaenidae > Cyaniris > Cyaniris semiargus. The sequence continues at coordinate 17,570,162 of LR994555.1, read as the reverse complement.
TACCTTTACAGAGGTAAGAACGACCAGCAACTATGGAGTTTCGGTCGCGGTTACTTTAGGAGGTATCCAGTTCTGAAGATCTACCTGACCTTCGAGAAAGAGTAAAGCTCAGATTCCTCCACTTACCGCGAAGAATATAAGCTATGAATTTGAGCTTTACTCTTTCTCGAAGGTCAGGTAGACCTTCAGAACTGGATACCTCCTAAAATAACCGCGACCGAAAACTCCACAGTTGCTGGTCGTTCTTACCTCTGTAATGCTAAGTACTTACATACGGTTTTACTCGATAGTTTTAATCCAAATCGAGTAAAAATTACCGTGTGGACCGCAAAACTCACAGCTCGAAGGCTCGCATCGAGTTGGCTAGATGGAACTTATTTCCTTCGAACTTACTTGACGCGAACCGTCGAGCTTTACTCAAACCATACTCAAGCGTGTGAGTTTTGCGGTCCACACGATAATTTTTACTCGATTTGGAGTAAAACTATCGAGTAATGCTGAATGTGTGGACGAAAGGCCGAGCCGTGGTTTTTACTCTACGTGATTCGATTCGATTCGATCGAGTAAAACCGTATGTGAGTACTTAGCATTTTTTTTTTATCAAATTGACGACATCTGTGGCTCAGTGGGTAAGCGCGTTGGTAGCTCAAGCCGGGGGTCGCGGGTTCGAATCCCGCCGACGGCACAAAAACTTTTTCAAAGTTCCTGGGTCATGGATGTGTATTAAATATTTATTGTGTATATTTATATGTATATAATAAAAATCTTAAATATATGTATAGTATGAAAAAGTATTAAATATATTTCCGTTGTCTGGCACCTGTAACACAAGTCCTTCAAGTACTTACCGCGGGGCCAGACTGACGTGGTGTAAAGCGTCCATAGATATTATTATTATAAAGGTCACAAACTTACCTGTTTGTGACCATTATAATAAAGGTCACAAACAGGTAAACTAAGCTTATCGAAACGAAGGAAGGTCTGGCCCTCGCGGGGTCTATATACTCTATTGCAATGGTATTTCAATAAAAATTTGACGCGGCAAAAATATTGGCTATACAATATCTAAAGTATTATCAAACAAAAAGCTTTGCAATTTTTAAAAGGCAATCGTAATAATAATTTTAAAAAATACCTATATGATTTGAATAGAAAGTGATAATAAAAATATTGGTTTCAAACTGAATTAATTAAAATTACAACAATGTTGAGTTTGGAATAAAAACAATACGCCAACTATTTTCAACACTCCGAATGTGATTCGAATAGCATAATTTTTTTTAATCGCTGCAGAAATATTTAAATATAACGATACAATAACGAAACTTGATAATGGAGGAACTTCGGTACAAAACAACAGAGATTTCGTTTTATTCGCCAGATAATGGCGAAGTTCTGAAAGATTCAGTGCATTTGTAGTTTGCAGTCTAAAGTTGGGAACTGATAATGTTTGTGCATTTGCTAAATAGCTTTTGAGATTATTTCACCAATATTAAATAAACACCTTTGTTCTTAAAATTTTAGCTTTCATCTATAAATGTAGTTTTAGACGCCACGACAGCACTGCTTTCGCAGCTTTTCATTAAAAATTTTGTGAAAAAATGTGAGTGTTAATCCAGAGCATCTACTATCATGTCAAATTTTATCAAAATCTACAAGACGTGTTTGCAAGATATACAGATATTTATTAAGTTTACAAAATAGTCGTAAGATACCAAGGTAAAAGGCAGTTTTTGTTTTCTCACGACAAGGTGTAAGGTTTGAGCCCTAAAATTGGTCAACGTCATATCAAGACAGTAACAAAAAATAGTGTGAATTGAAATCCAACAACAATTGTAAATAGCACTGCACTGGTCTATAAAGATTTTTATAAAAGTGTCTTATCTGTCTCGCAGGCCTACATGGTGTACAAAGGTCACGGGAAGGACGATAGAGAGAAGACGGGAAAGTTCAGGTCGAGGCCGGCGGAGTCCACCTACACTATGACCACCAACAGGAGCGGAAAGTACTGTGACAACATGACCGAAAGAGACCTCGAGGTTAGTGCCCGACTGCGCCAGAGGATTATGTTTTTGGGGCCTAAAATGAAAAGCTTAACCAATAAAATTAAAATATATTCCTTGACATACTCAGAGCCCAGAGCTTAAAAATTTTGATGTTAAAAATATAATTTAGGGCTAACTGACTAGAGACTACATAGCTTCTCATTTTTAAGCTTGAGATAAATAGTAAAATCATATCATTGGAGCTTATCATAATAGCGAGTCGAAACGCAGCGAAGTGAATTGGGAATAATATCATCAAAAGAAATTCACCAGACTGTAACATAATGCACGACCTAAAATAACCACTCGGTCGTAAAAAAAGTTTATTTCACACTATACGTAAGAAAAACATAATTTACCAAAATAATGTTTTAGTGATTCCTGAAATAGAAGGCGAAAGAGAAGTAGAGAAGACTCGCCTTAGTAATGAATCGCCCCAAGATAGCAATAGAAAACAAAATATTGTTCATGCAATTATATTGAGACCTCTTTTAAAAACATTTGTTATAAAACACCCAATTACAAATGTATACCAATTACTAGCGAAATAAAATATAATAATTTTGAAGACGAGGACTATATCTAAGCGAAAATAAATTGAGAATAAACGGATATTGAAACAGGATGAAGTCATATAATAAACGACGCTCATATAATTGGCATCATTGGCGATGTTCTTGGCAGATAATACGTCGATCGGCTTTTACTGTCTCCTCATTGTTTATCTGATGTTTTATACACTAGAATTTAATTCAATTAGTATCTATGATAAAACCTTTTCCAGGGCTCAAAGTATCTCCACAACTTTTTTTATCTAAATCGGTTTTGCGGTTTAAGCGGAGAATATGACTGGCAGTAGATGAGTATTAATTGTTCACTAACCGTCTATTCAGCTTTATCCTATACTCTTTGCCTTCCAAAAACGGTCCCGTAATTTCAATGTCCATATTAAAAGGCAATCAATAATCGAATCTTTCCTCTTTACAATACAAAAGGAGTTAATTATGTGCGGTTAGTGTGCGGTATTTTAATTTACTAAGTAACTGATGTTCAACAAAGATAATCATCTTTTAAATACTCGTTTTCACGAACACTTCGAGTGGTTTTTAAGTGGGCATCCGGGATTACAAAGTAGTTTGTGGAAGTGATTAAATAATCACTTTCACAAACTACTTAATAATTCCGAGCTTATTTTTTTCGCGGTCGTTTTTTAGGGTTCTGCGTCTTCAATAATAACGGAAGCTGTTCGTTACTCCCTACTAAATCTGAAACTAATTCTGACTTGTCACCTTTGAAAGAATGTTATATGTGAAAACATTTGACGACACCCCAGGTTCAACTTGTGTCTACTCGTTCTCTATAAATATTAATTAATAACTTTTTCCTGTTTAGGAGGAGTTCAAGAAAGTCTGCAATCAGCTGAAGAAACTTCGGGAACGTTCCACGGCCTGCCCTCATCTAGCGCGGAGAATCATCGCGATGCAGGACGCGGCGTCGGCGCACGAGAAACCGCCGACGACCGAACATTCCGCGCCGCTCAAACTCAACACTGTCTTCAGTGCGGTGGCCGATAGACTCATCTGCACCATGACTCCCACGGAAGAATCCAGCAGCAGCGGCCGCGACCTACCCTTTGAAGCCCCTCCGGCCTACAAGCACAAAATATTCACCGCCACCAAGAGCGCCGAAAACAGTAACGCGGAGCAAAGCTGCACGGACGTGACTACAGATTCGCCCAAACGGAAACCAGAAAAGGACGAAGTAGAAAAGGAGGAGAAAGCGAACAGTGTTTTCAAAATATCAGGTGAGGCTAACTGTGGTGATATCAGGCCGCCGGAAGTCGCCAACAACGGGTATAGAGGCGAAAGAGATGTTAAGTCGAGTCCGACCAGTGTAGAGACAGTGCGGGGCGTAAGGTCTGGGCATGCGCGAACGCACGCCATCGTCATCAACCTGGACGATAAGAGCCGCTTTACAGAGGAGGTCACCGTGTAAATACTCTAGTACTTAAAGTTAGTGATAATATTCGCAACACGTTCGAAGTACGTGCTCTTTGGAGTAATTTTACCTGTAACTTTTATGTCGATGACTATAAGATTCGTAGGAACTCCGAGGTAAAATATCTCCGAACGGCCTACTACACGAGTTTACCAGTGCTGCCATTTTAAATATAATCACCACAGTTAAACTTAATGATATTTCAAAAGACTTACTAAAGTTACTACACATTCTAAATGCCAATTCTCGTAATGTTACGATTGTTTTTGTTCTCCAGTCGTCTATAACATACCAAAGATATTAAGTAGTCGTTTTAAAATATTGTGATGTTTCAAGCTACATTCCATGTTTTAGTCCTATTCCACTCTGTGATTCGTATTTATAACTAGTACGTTAGGTAGATGTAAAAATGCATATCAAATCTTTCATTGTTTACTAGCAAGAGGCTAAGTTTACTGAATGTGTTACTTGTATATAAGCGATTGTATTTGTTTCGAAATTATCGAAAATTCATGTTCTTGATGATATTGTTTTGTATTGTAAATATTTGGCTGGCCGCATGTTCGACACGTCGGGCGCTGTAGTCATAAATCAGTGACACAGATTACCTCATTTAGTTATTGCCTATTAAAGAGTTTTGTGAATCGCGACTGGGAGTGGCAATTACGCTACTGACAGGCTCATATTTTGCACCGAAATCTTTTTAAATCAAACCTCATTTGTTGCCATATTTGAACATGCAACTTTAAATTAAAATACTACGATATTACTACTTCAAATAATTTAAATTTGGAATTGATATTTGAATTTTCCCAGCTTTTTTCTGTTGTTGTTTACGTTTCGTGAATTCAACCATTTTGGCAATTTTAATATTTGATTCAGTGTTGCAAGAATTAATTGATATTAATTAAGTTCCATCATAACGATGGCAATTAAATATTATAGCTGTAACCATTTTTAATATTTTATGAAAGTAACGTACATTTAGCTAAGATAGCTGTCGAACAACCATTTTATTTTACCCATGTCACAAAAAAATTTTATAGATATAGCTAAATAAATAGATTAACTTTTCTACAATAGCATGACTAGTCTGGAATCTCAAATAGCCGACTACAGCGCCCCATGGGAGCCATAATGAAAGACAAATTAGTGACGACATTGTGCATATTGTATAAGTAAAACGTTGTTCATAAGTCATAACATAGTTTATGCTGAAGAATTCCGCTAGGCTTAATTCATACTAGCAGAGCAAAAATTTAAAATAGCTTTAGTTTTATATCCACGACTTGGATAGCATAATTAAAGTAATCAGAAGAAGACATGTACGACTTGCGTTTCAAAAGGAATTTGTACTTTACGTTGTGGATATAAAGATGATATTGCTTTTCGACTTCTCTAACATGAATTGACCCTTACGGTGAAGACTCTTGTATATATTCACGTGTATACTTCTAGCTTTAATATTAAAATGTTACTGCGGCTGCCGCATAGAGACAGTTCGTTGTTTTATGAACTGCTTATAGACTATTTCCTCTACTCGTTTTCAAATAATCTTCCATGTGCTATACGCCGTGTAAATATTTATTATTTTTATTTATTTAAACGAGTTGTAGTCTACCATCTCTAAAAGCTGCTACGACTTTTTGTCTATACTTTTATTCTACCGACCTACAAAAATTCAAATAAAATGTCACTTTATGACATATCGACTAAGAGCTGACGACCGAATCGGTCATGTTGCTTCAGCTATATTAAAACTCCGTTAGCTACTTCCCTGAACAACCTTTTCTGATAATCTGCGTGCTAGCAGGCCGTGGGCGGTGGGTGTGGGTGTAGTGGGGTGGGGAAAAAATGGAAAAAAATGTAGGCTCAGCGACTTTAATGTTTTTTCCAAACAGTTGCTCTGTACTTCCTGTGTACCCAAAAATGTACCGAAAACAATTCTTGAAAATGTTGAATTTGTACGAAAATTCGCCGATTTCTACAATTGTCTTCGGTACCTTCCCACCGATATTTTTGTCTGGCTATTTTTTTTTTTGGGATTACATACTAACTAATCCCGCGTCAGAAAAAAAAGGCAAACACAGCTGAACCCACATGAAAATAATAATAATTTTCCTACTTTTAATTAACGCTGGCAAACCCTTCCCACAACCCGATCGATTTAAAAAAAATTGGGTACACAGGAAGTACAGAGCAACTGTTTGGAAAAAAATTAAATTCACTGAACATACATTTTTTCCATTTTTTTTCCCACCCCACTACACCCACACCCACCGCCCATGGCCTGCCAGCACGCAGATTATCAGAAAAGGTTGTTCAGGGAAGTAGCTAACGGAGTTTTAATACATCTGAAGCCACATGACCGATTTGGTCGTCAGCTCTCCGTCGAATAGGTTTTTTTTTCTACCGACATTGGTCTAGCGGCCCATGCCGCCGCTGCTTTGGCCTAGAGGCTAGAACAAAATGAAACCTATAACGTATGTCATTAAGTGACATTTTATTTGAATTTTTGTCGGTCGGTAAAATAATTGCGCGGCAAAAAGCCGTAGTGCGCGCTAGCTCTAAAGGCCTGTATTCACTTTGATTAGTACAAGGGCAGGTGATTAGTGCAGGTGATTAGTAATCAGGAGAAAGCCAGTATGGACAGCGACTGCTTAGTGCAAGTTCTTTATTTTCTCCTAACCACTAATCACCTGCACTAACCACCTACACTCGCACTAATCAAAGTATTCACAGGCCCTAAGGCTGGATTTATATGTTTCCGGACGAGTGCGCGGTTTGGCGGCTACACCGCGAGATTACAAGCAAGTGAACATAAAATTGTTTTTGATCTCATATAAATCCAGCTTAATTTGTAATCACAAAAAAACCAATCAGTTTGTTTGTGAATTTAATAGAAATAAATTTAATACAAGTCATTAAAATAAAGGGATGAATATAGATTATTTGTATTTAAATATTCTATTCGGTATTCAATCTATGGGTAACGGAACTAAGCCAAATGGGCCGTAGTCTTCTACCGCTTTATAAATAAATAAATAGTTGTTGTAAGGGCTAAAATGTTTACTATTTATTTTATCATTATGCTTACTATAATATACTTAGAATTTCGTTTTTATCCAATTCTTAGTTATATCCCAGAATGCATTCTGCCGTTTTCAAATTATTATGATCGTCTACGAATAATAAAAACTAAGAAAACGTAACTCCCATACTTCAACCGTTTTGAATTTGGTTCCTTTTCGCACACGAAAATATGGCAATAGCAACGAAACACTAACACTCAAATTTACGAAATAAAGCCGTTGACATTAATTGTCACTTCTATATTTACACAAAATTGTGTACCGAATACATGCATAAAGTATACATGTATTCGGGTCACATTTTGTAAACTCGTTGACAAATTTTTTGACACAGTTACTCTTCCTTAGTTTTTATTATTCGTAGACGATCGTGCAGACTCAGATTCGTCTTTGAGTGCGATGACACTTTTTTTTACGCGTGTTGGCCCACCACACATTTCCACCACTGTATCTCCTGTGTCGCTAGGATCGACAGCGGTATCCAACCACGAAAACCCTTTGATATCATCTCAGGGAGCCCGAGGGACATGCTAAAACTGTGATGATGAAAAGTGCGATGACACTGAAGCCTTACAGCCATACTGCAAATTGAACAGAAAATTCCGAGAATCAGAATAATATATGGTACTATTTCATATCGAATTATAGGATTTTTATTTCACGAACGCTCTAGGCTTACATCGTCCAATTTTATTTCTTGTTTCGTTCTGTTTTTAACTATAAGTATGTCACTTTAAAAGCTTTAAAATAATTTAAGGTTGAAATTATTATCTTGTTAATTTTGTATGTATTACTTGTTAATTTAGTGTCCATAAAATCAAGAATCTAGATCATCAAAACTTGGTAAATGTCTTCCATTAAAAAATAATTTGATAAATTCTAATACGAATTTCTTTGTACTCTCCTTATATGTTTTGTAAGAACCTATACAAAGTATATTCAGAGAAGTTGATTCCAAGGCAGATGGCGGACACATAATTTGGTCGTGTTATGTCAAAACTCTGCTAGGTTCACGACTCGGTCAGATCACGACTAATATTGAATTGACATATCCCGACCAAATTACGTAGGTTCGTCAACTGCCTAGGGGCCTAGGAATCAGTTTCAGACGAATTTTTTTTTCACTTTTGTATGGGCAAGGGCCCGAGCGTCACGAGTTTCCCGATACAAAAGTGAAAAAAAAATTTTGGTCTTTCAGCGCTGCTACTTTCACAGTGAACTCTTTACAAGGAACACGTACACACCCTAAAGTATTATCACTTATTTTTGTTACACCCTGTATAAATATAGAGGCAAAAAATTTTTCTATGTTTCTATGAAAATCTTTATGTGGTTTACCGAATACTCCTACATCCTAACTTTCAGCAGTATAGATCTAATAGTTTCGGGGAAAAGTCGCTGTGACATACGAACAAACAGACAGACATGACTAATCTATAAGGGTTCCGTTTTCTGCCTTTTAGCTTCTGAACCCTAAAAAAAACAGCTGTTTCATGCGCCTCTCAGCGCTTGCCACTAAAACTCCACTCCCGGCTCTATCCTGTCGCTACATATGATCCCAAATACTTTTCTAACTTCATTTTCGTTTCGTTATTGTAGTTCGTCTAAGTCTCTAGAGCAGGGGTTCCCAATCTTTTTCAGCCTGCGGCGCAGTTACACGTCACAATATTTTGTACGGCGCCCTACTCTAGCTATTAGAAAAATACACATAAATAAACACCTTTAATGATTATGTTTACGTTATTCAGGTAAATTAATAATAAATGAACAAAATATATATAACCTACCTGTTTGACCTAATTAATATTATAATTTTATTTTTTAATATTTGTGGTTTTGGATATTATGATGGAGGATCGACTCACGGCGGCGGCCCTCTTGCCTTTCCACGGCGCACCAGGGCGCCGCGGTGCACAGTTTGAGAACCCCTGCTCTAGATAATTAAACTTTTGAATCACATTGTGTCACAACAACGCAATCTCAGCTTGTCCCATTTTAGGGTTCCGTACCCAAAGGGTAAAAACGGGACTCTGTTACTGAGACTTCGATGTCTGTCCGTCTGTCTGTTTGTCTGTCTGTCTGTCTGTCTGTCTACCTGCCTCCAGGCTGTAACTCAATAACCGCTATAGCTAGTCTTCGGATTTTTTTACAGATTGTGTATTTCTGTTGCCGCTATAACAACAAATACTAAAAACAAAATAAAATTAATATTTAAGGGGGGCTCCCATACAACAAACGTTATTTTTTTGGCCTTTTTTTCGTAATCAATAATGGCAACTGCTAGGCACTTGAAATTTTTATAAAGTCCTTATTAGTTATGTCTACTGTAATAATGATATTTAAATAAAATAAAAATGTAAGGGGGCTCCCATACAAAAACACAATTTCAGGCCTATTTTTCCTCTATAACGGTGCGGAACCCTTCGTGCGCGAGTCCGACTCGCACTTGGCCGATTTTTTATTCTTTAACGTTTTCTTTTGGCCATAATAAGCTTGTTGGTGTTGCTTAAGGATAAATTCTTTTTAACATAAGTATGTATTTGTATATAACTTCGCAATATATTTTACAAGATCGGAAAATATTGTAACATTTATCTATGTTGAACGCGCAAATAATGCAAACATATTCAATATTTATATGATCTGTTACGCTGCGCTCGGCTAGGTTTGTTTGAAATTGTGTAAATAAACTCATAGACTGCAACTACACTTGGTTGTTAAGTAAAATAATGTTCTCTTAAAAATAAAAAGTTTTACCAAATATTTTGTTTTTTTCTTCCTGCCTCTTATCATCTATACCTGCATGTTTTATGTCCAACATCAATACTAAAAAAAGGATCTGCAATTCATAAAGATCTATGCAAGGATACTGTTGTGTATAAGGAAATACGGGTTGCAGGGAAATACGTGTTGTGCATAAGAAAATTTTAATAAGAAGACATTATTCTATGATTGACATCATACTTCATAGGTAATATTTTAGATTACTAACTAAGGAGTTCCTATTACAACATGCCCCCATAATCTAAACATATTACATTAAAATAAGTAACATTCATAGAAAAATAAACTAAAAGTATAAATTGACAACCCTAGAAAAATTTAAATATCTATAAAATTCTAGGTTATCAACCCTAAACCTTTAACACATCTTAAATGCGATGTACGCCTTAAAACTTTCGTAAAGACATCTGCCATAAGATTTTCTGACGGAATAAAATTTAAAGAAATAATATTTTCGGCAACTTTCTCTCTTATGAAATGGAATTTCGTATCAATGTGCTTACTCCGTCCGTGGTGGATTGGATTATGTGCTAACTTTTGTGCACTCTGACTGTCACCAAAAAGAGAAACAGTATCTATCCTTCCACTTACCTCATAAATAAAGCGTCTAAGAAACACAGCTTCTTTAGCAGCGGAGCACAAAGCCATGTATTCCGCTTCTGTAGAAGACAACGCAACCGTAGGTTGCTTCTTTGCCTCCCAGGATACAGGACCACCACCTAATATAAATACACATCCTGTATAAGAACGACGATCGTTAGGATCATTCGCCCAGTCTGCATCTACAAATCCAGACAAATACTCACCAGTTTTTCTGTATGTAATGCCGTAGTCTATTGTACCTTTCAGATACTTTAAAACTCTTTTACTGGCTTCCCAGTGTGACTTTCCTGGATTCGCATTAAATTGGCTTAGATAGCTCATAGCATACGATATGTCTGGTCGTGTATTTATAGCAATATACATTAGAGAACCTATTAATGCTTGATACGACCGACAATCTTCAAAAGGTTCCGTTTCGTTCAAACTCAACTTTTCTACAGCTAAAGGAGTACTAGCGACTTTACCTTCACACAAGTTATACTTCTCTAGCAACGAATTAATCATTGTCTTTTGATTTACACGAATAACACCATTTTTCTTAGAGATATTTAAGCCGAGGTAAAAATTCAATTCACCTAGACTTTTAAGAGAAAAATATTTATCCAAGTCCGATTTGACAATGTCAAAATGACTCTTGTCTTTGTACAGAACTATAATGTCATCGACATATACGGCCAGGATGACAACCTCATTAGCAAACTTTTTGGTGAACACACACGGCTCCGAAGGAGTTTGTATAAAGTTCAAAGAAACTAAGGTGTCCTTTAATTTTTTGTTCCAAGCCCTTGGCGCTTGCTTCAGACCATAAAGTGACTTCTTTAAAAGACAAACTTTGTTATTTTCTCCTTTTTCAATGAAACCTTGAGGCTGTTCCATATAAACCTCCTCTTCAAGATCTCCGTAAAGAAATGCAGTATCCACATCGAGATGTTGCATGCTCAGGTCCATCTCCGCCGCCAAAGCCAAAAGGGTACGAAAAGAAGAATTCCGTACAACCGGGGCAAACGTTTCGTTATAATCAGTCCCCGCTTGTTGTGCGTAACCTTTTGCGACAAGACGAGCCTTGTATTTCTTTACATTGCCATAGGCATCCTTTTTGAGTTTAAATACCCATTTACATGGAACTATTTTCTTTTCAGGTCTATCGACCAAAGTCCATGTTTTACGTAACTGTAGAGATTTAAATTCATCCTCCATAGCGGAACGCCATTTGCAGATCTACAGAATCAATAGCTTCTTGATAGCTCTTAGGTTCGTCCGATATACTATCAACTGAGTTAGTTAACCAAGACATGAAGTCAAAACCAAAAAACTTAGTTTTCTTACGTACACGTTCCGGGTAACGCCTGTCTATCTGTGCTGGTCCGTCCTCAGGAACAACAGCAACAACTGCTTCTGATTCCGATACATCTGATTCATTATGGACAAGTACATCCTCGTGAATAGTAGCTGGAACATCAGGAGTATTAACATCAATTGCTTCTGGTTCAGCTACATCAGTTTCACTATACACAGGCATATCATTATAATTCATAGCAGTAGAACTTTCAAGTTCTATATCTGGTACAATCACCCCTTTAAAACTATTGTCTAAACTATGTACAGGCGAAAAATCTACAGATTTATTAGTCTTCAACCCAATGAAGCAATCTTCAAAAAATACTACATCTCTAGATTTTACTAATCTTCTAGGATTCGCAGCGTCACGCAGAAAATAGGAATGAGGATCGTTTGAATATCCTACAAATATATGTTCACTAGCTTTACTATCTAACTTACTTCTATGACAGGATGGAATATTTACAAGTGCTCTACAACCGAAAACCTTCAAATGACTCAAGTCAGGCTTAGTATTAAACCACCTTTGATAAGGCGTGCCACAACTCAAAGCTCTGTGAGGGCTTCTATTCTTAAGATAAACAGCTACATTAAACGCGTCTTCCCAATAAGATTTCGGAAGTGAACTCTCAGCCAACATTGAACGGGCTTTTTCCACAATAGACCTATTTGTGCGTTCTGCAACGCCATTTTGCTGTGGACTATAAGGCACAGTTGTCTGATGAATTATACCCTTTGCCGTTAAATGTTCCAGAAAGTCTTAATTTACATATTCTGTCCCATTATCAGTTCTTAAAACTTTGATTTGAGCACCTGTCTGCCTTTCAACCAGCGATTGAAACGAGCAGAACTTATCCTTAACCTCAGTCTTCGAAGAGATAAAGTAAGCAAAAATCATACGAGAATAATCATCAATGAATAATAATACGTATTTATTACCTTGAAATGATGTTGCACTCATGGGTCCACAAATGTCCGAGTGAACCAACTCCAAAATCTTTGTACCTTTTTCGTAAGGAACTTGTTTAAAAGGTTTACGGGCTTGCTTACCTTCTACACAAGCAATACAGCTTGTCTTATCGACAATAGTATAGTCGATACCGACGTTGCTATTCTTCAACTGGTTCATACCTATACGACACAAATGACCTAGCCTTCTATGCCATAATAGAAATTTAGAAGTCGAGTCAGAGTGCACATCATAGGCATTATGAGGTTCATTAACTGTACAGTCTAATTTGTACAAACCATCACAAACTGAACCATGTAAAAGAGATTTGCCTGTGTAAGAAAAAGTTTTAGCATTAAAAAAGTTACACCCATTGTTATCAAACAAAACAGTAAAACCTTTATCTACTATCTTTTTAACAGAAAGCAAGTTAACACTTAACTTAGGTATATATGTGACATCATTTATACTATTTATAATATTGGATTTAGTATTAATATTAACATTACCAATAGCTTGACATTGGATCTCATCTCCATTAGCAACAGTAACTTTACCGAAATTCACGTTTTTTACGTCAGATAGCCAGTCCAACCTCGAAGTTAAATGTGTTGACGCACCAGAGTCAATAAACCAAACATCTTTCTTGTTTTCAGAGACAGCCAGGGCCGTAAGAGCAGTATTTTCTTTGCCTTTTTCTTTTTTCTTACGAAGTGGACACTCTGGTCTCTTATGTCCAGGCTCTTTGCAGTCATAGCATACTATATTAGGCTTCCTTTTCGTAAATGCCTTTCGAAATTTACTTGCCTTTAAAGCAGCTTCTGGCTCTTCACTGCGTGACATTTCGTTTAAAAGTTTAGTTTTAACCAAATCAGTGGTTATCTCGATGTTGCTATTTTCGAGACCCATAATCATCGGATTATACTTTTCTGTGAGTCCGCCTAATAATATAGCTGCTACTGAAGCATCTTCAATCTTTTGAATAGCAACGTCGGTATCGACTATACTATTGTCGATAAGACAAGCTGTATTGCTTGTGTAGAAGGTAAGCAAGCCCGTAAACCTTTTAAACAAGTTCCTTACGAAAGAGGTACAAAGATTTTGGAGTTGGTTCACTCGGACATTTGTGGACCCATGAGTGCAACATCATTTCAAGGTAATAAATACGTATTATTATTCATTGATGATTATTCTCGTATGATTTTTGCTTACTTTATCTCTTCGAAGACTGAGGTTAAGGATAAGTTCTGCTCGTTTCAATCGCTGGTTGAAAGGCAGACAGGTGCTCAAATCAAAGTTTTAAGAACTGATAATGGGACAGAATATGTAAATAAAGACTTTCTGGAACATTTAACGGCAAAGGGTATAATTCATCAGACAACTGTGCCTTATAGTCCACAGCAAAATGGCGTTGCAGAACGCACAAATAGGTCTATTGTGGAAAAAGCACGTTCAATGTTGGCTGAGAGTTCACTTCCGAAATCTTATTGGGAAGACGCGTTTAATGTAGCTGTTTATCTTAAGAATAGAAGCCCTCACAGAGCTTTGAGTTGTGGCACGCCTTATCAAAGGTGGTTTAATACTAAGCCTGACTTGAGTCATTTGAAGGTTTTCGGTTGTAGAGCACTTGTAAATATTCCATCCTGTCATAGAAGTAAGTTAGATAGTAAAGCTAGTGAACATATATTTGTAGGATATTCAAATGATCCTCATTCCTATTTTCTGCGTGACGCTGCGAATCCTAGAAGATTAGTAAAATCTAGAGATGTAGTATTTTTTGAAGATTGCTTCACTGGGTTGAAGACTAATAAATCTGTAGATTTTTCGCCTGTACATAGTTTAGACAGTAGTTTTAAAGGGGTGATTGTACCAGATATAGAACTTGAAAGTTCTACTGCTATGAATTATAATGATATGCCTGTGTATAGTGAAACTGATGTAGCTGAACCAGAAGCAATTGATGTTAATACTCCTGATGTTCCAGCTACTATTCACGAGGATGTACTTGTCCATAATGAATCAGATGTATCGGAATCAGAAGCAGTTGTTGCTGTTGTTCCTGAGGACGGACCAGCACAGATAGACAGGCGTTACCCGGAACGTGTACGTAAGAAAACTAAGTTTTTTGGTTTTGACTTCATGTCTTGGTTAACTAACTCAGTTGATAGTATATCGGACGAACCTAAGAGCTATCAAGAAGCTATTGATTCTGTAGATAGCTGCAAATGGCGTTCCGCTATGGAGGATGAATTTAAATCTCTACAGTTACGTAAAACATGGACTTTGGTCGATAGACCTGAAAAGAAAATAGTTCCATGTAAATGGGTATTTAAACTCAAAAAGGATGCCTATGGCAATGTAAAGAAATACAAGGCTCGTCTTGTCGCAAAAGGTTACGCACAACAAGCGGGGATTGATTATAACGAAACGTTTGCCCCGGTTGTACGGAATTCTTCCTTTCGTACCCTTTTGGCTTTAGCGGCGGAGATGGACCTGAGCATGCAACATCTCGATGTGGATACTGCATTTCTTTACGGAGATCTTGAAGAGGAGGTTTATATGGAACAGCCTCAAGGTTTCATTGAAAAAGGAGAAAATAACAAAGTTTGTCTTTTAAAGAAGTCACTTTATGGTCTGAAGCAAGCGCCAAGGGCTTGGAACAAAAAATTAAAGGACACCTTAGTTTCTTTGAACTTTATACAAACTCCTTCGGAGCCGTGTGTGTTCACCAAAAAGTTTGCTAATGAGGTTGTCATCCTGGCCGTATATGTCGATGACATTATAGTTCTGTACAAAGACAAGAGTCATTTTGACATTGTCAAATCGGACTTGGATAAATATTTTTCTCTTAAAAGTCTAGGTGAATTGAATTTTTACCTCGGCTTAAATATCTCTAAGAAAAATGGTGTTATTCGTGTAAATCAAAAGACAATGATTAATTCGTTGCTAGAGAAGTATAACTTGTGTGAAGGTAAAGTCGCTAGTACTCCTTTAGCTGTAGAAAAGTTGAGTTTGAACGAAACGGAACCATTTGAAGATTGTCGGTCGTATCAAGCATTAATAGGTTCTCTAATGTACATTGCTATAAATACACGACCAGACATATCGTATGCTATGAGCTATCTAAGCCAATTTAATGCGAATCCAGGAAAGTCACACTGGGAAGCCAGTAAAAGAGTTTTAAAGTATCTGAAAGGTACAATAGACTACGGCATTACATACAGAAAAACTGGTGAGTATTTGTCTGGATTTGTAGATGCAGACTGGGCGAATGATCCTAACGATCGTCGTTCTTATACAGGATGTGTATTTATATTAGGTGGTGGCCCACAAAGCCATGTATTCCGCTTCTGTAGAAGACAACGCAACCGTAGGTTGCTTCTTTGCCTCCCAGGATACAGGAGATACGAATAATAAAAACTAAGGAAACGTAACTCCCATACTATTACCGTTTTAAATTTGGTTCCTTTCGAACTGTCATGTAACGTCAGCCTGATACCGCTGAAGGCCACCTAAATATTGCAAAATATGTATTGAAAATGTCTACCTAGGTACACATTTTTGACAAGTATTGTAGAACATGTTTTTGACGAAATTACTTTTCCTTAGTTTTTATTATTCGTAGATACAAGGTAAAGTATAGTGGACGTTATACTTATATATTTTTGGGTTCTTATCTGATAAGCTAGAACAGTACCTTGACAGACAAGGACAAAAAATTTTACTATCAGAGAAATTTATTCCTAGGCAGATGGGGGACCTACGTAGTTTGGTCGCGTTACGTCAAACCCAGCCGACAGATCACAATTAACATTAAATTGACATGATCCAACAAAATGACGTTGATCTGTCAACTACCTAGGAGTCAATTTCCTCGATGGTTCAGAATTTGCGCTCACACAGGGTGTAACAAAACTAAGTAATAATACTTTAGGGTGTGTACGTGTTACTCGTAGAGAGTTCTCTGTGAAAGTAGCAGCGCTGAAAGACCAATTTTTTTCACTTTTGTATGGGGAAACTCGTGACGCAGGGGCGCCTGCCCATAGAAAAGTGAAAAAAAGGGTCTTTCAGCGCTGCTACTTTCACAGGGAAATCTCTACAAGAAACATACACACATCCTAAAGTGTTATCACTTAGTTTTGTTACACCCTGTATACAATAAGTGTATAATTAGTAGATACTGTTTGGATCTTTTAACGATCACGAAATATTTTTGGTTCCCGCGTGATTATAATTATCACTAAGTTTCGTTATAATAATTTCACTAGCATGTCAACTATGTCCCCATTACGGCCTAGGCACAACCAAGGTAACACATATACATTTTAATTCATCAAGCCCCATGCGGCCACATGCGGCCGCGATAACAATAGATAAGCTATTGTGTCTCGTTTTTCCACGATCGACGGGAGCAGCCAGATGCTTACTGCCTATGCTAATAAGCAGAAAACCATATTTTGCACAACTATATAAAAAAAGTAAAACATTATAAAGGAGAATTCTCGTCTCTAATGAATTTCATAAAATTAAAATTCCACGAGAATATTGAACGGAGAATTTCTACGATACAAAGTCTTTAAACGTAAAATGAAAAAGCTTTGTTCGTAAATGTTTACAGACATCGGGATAGGTCATCAAAGTGTAAAACATCGGAAACACGTGTAAACGCCAGTTTGGAAGATGCCACCAGAGACACAGTATAATTTATATACAGTAGACAATCTTCATAGTAATCGTGCTGGTCCGAATAAGGTGCATACATAATTAGTGTGATAAGTGACATTGTTCTCCCATTCTTCTTTAACTTACAGTATCAACTTCCTGTAGTATATAAGGTGGGTACTTCCGCTGAAAGTCACTATAATGCTACGCTATTTTCACTTGTTATTTGATTAGAGAATGCCAGTTGTCAAATTGGCTAAAATATTATTAAAATGACGCCGTTTTGTGCAAAAATATTGTGATTGATCAACACTCATACCTATTTTTTGGGCAGCGTCGCGATGACCTTCGTTTGTTAAACGTTTGTTTAATTAAGTGTCCATACTATATACTATAATATGCGAAAGAGTGTTTGTCTATCTTTTATCTCCTCACGACCAAACGGCTGAACCGTTATTTATGAAATTTGATACAAAGATACTTTGAGTCCCGGGAAAGGGCATAGGATATTTTTATCCCGAAAAAATGAACGGTTTCTGCGCGATAAACGAATTTTGGATACAATTTTAAAGAATACATTTCTGTTGTTTGATAGATTTAAAAATCGATTGAACAGAAAATCAAAGTACCGATAAAAGGCAGCAGATCAATGTAGCATCACGTCGCCCATGTGTAACACTGAGTTGACTTTAATTTCAAATACACTACTGATTTTATATTGTGACTCCAGCGAACAAAGAACACCGCTTACAGGTAAGCTTACTCGGGCTTAAAAATATGAATAAATTTTCGATAAAACTAAAGAAGACAAAGCGTGTTCGGAGAATCAAAAAAAATTTAGTCAAGTCCTAAATTCTTAACAAAATGACTTAAGTTTCGCCGAAGAAATTCAGACAATGATAAACTTCGACAATGGCGCTGAATAAAATTATGTAACATCGAGGAAATTGATTCCTAGGCAGTCGACAGACCAACGTCATTTGGTCGGATCATGTCAATTTAATGTTAATTGTGATCTGTCGGCTGGGTTTGACGTAACGCGACCAAACTACGTAGGTCCTCCATCTGCCAAGGAATCAACTTCTCTGAGAGTACTTTAAAACTTTAACACATAAAAGTAAAAAAAGGAAACCTTAATCTTTGTGAAACAGCGTTGTTGGAGCAAACGATTTGTAAGTCAAGGAAATATTTATAGACGCTTCATCAGGAGTCCTCTCTGAGTCAAGATATGAGGCAAAGGTTAATATCCTGTGTGAAAAATTTCTGACTAGCCCTGTGGTTTGGACTATATAATAGCTTAGCTTATGTCTAAAAGGCTAATAATATATTATTTGTTTCACTGAATTTTGCTATAAAATTTATCGTAGATTTAAAGCCAAGCAACCGAGACAGCCCTGAGATTTTATGTTATTATAAAGAAGAATATAATAAATTATTATTAACCGTAATCAAAAGAAATGTTTGAAAACTCCAGTTCTCTTTGTCGTCTTTGGAGATGTCCACAGGAAGCAGATCCGAGCTAAAGCAAAGTTCATGGTAATTAGCCACAATATTGCTGGAAAGGTAAGGCTCTGTGCAGACGGACGACAAAGTCTCAAGGTGGTGACTATGTTAGTTTTGTAATGCCACGGAGGTCTGTAGTATTTCCTACACATTTAATATCCTTATGTAATAAAAAAATACGTGTGGCACTCAGGAACTGACGCGGTAAAGCTATTGTATAGCATTTTTTTATAAACTTATGCAATTATAATGTGGACTGTGTTAGGTTTATTTTCGTTACGGAATTTCTTGTTTCGGTCGCCGCACTCAAAGCCGAGATAGAAGCTATGCAATAGCTAATATATACATATAATATGTATATAATATATAATCACTGCTAACTTACTCGAATACGCGATTAAATTTTGTATGATTTTTCTCAAGAAACATTCCGCGTAAATAACCACAACCTGTAAGCAAACGAGCAAGTCGTTTTATGGCATATTGCTAGAGATAATAATTTTAAAAATTAATGCTTCGGATGTCCACCTAGAAACGCCTTATCAAAATGACTAAGATAAATAATTAAACCCAAGTAAAACACAGATTTGCAAGAGTGAGGCTGCACTACGCTACGAAGACCTCTTGCATTGAAACCTATTTAAAAGTACTATCAGAGAAGTTGAGAAGTTGATTCATAGGCAGATTGCGGAGCTGCGTAATTTGGTCGCATTATATCAAACTAACATTAAATTGACGTAAACCAACCAAATGACGTAGGTCCGTCAATTGCCTATGACTCAATTTCTTCGATGGTTCATAGGATTTCGAATTTGAATCGCTATCATTTATTTAAACGAATCGTATCTTGGTTTGACCTGACCCTAAGTCCATTCGCAAATTGGCCACAATTCCACTACAGCTTTATATTTCTCGAGGGTCTTCCGCAATCTCATTAAAATTAGCTCACCGCGCCATCCTCAATTACTTTTTGCCTCGTGCCGACTTATTTGATAAAAAATAAATAACCGTTAATACTCAACACTTTTTAATTTAAGAGGCTCTCAAGAGTCAAGCTTAAGCTGCAGTAAATCGTTTTGGATTTATATAGTAATATTTAGATTGACGCTTTGTCCATCCTCAATTTAGCCATATTTTTTCAGTTGGCCATAATATGCCTCTATATTTTGCAAGTTCTACACTCCTATGATAAAGTCATCACTGGAAAGATCCTAGCAAATAAAACTTCTATGATAAGCCTTCTAACATGTAACACACGTCGTTGATCAGATTTGAACGAGACTTTAATCACCTCTGTCGGATTTACCAGCGGTCAGCTAACGACTGACTCTAATGCTCTGATTCACATAATTACGTTAGTAAAGGGAATTAATCGGGTTAGCCCTCGACTAGCTCACCAAATATATTGTTAGTTTGGCATACATTGCGGGATTGAACTATCGAACAGTTTTAAGTAAATAGCAAATATGTACATGAAAATCGGGAACAGATGGAATATATAGATGCAGTCGATATTAAGTGCTCTTATGCCTGCAATACATATTGGCCGAGCGTTGCGGAGTGAAGACCAACGCCAACGTGTAGACAGTACATTTGCTTTGTTCCATGCGTCGTCGGATGGGCATGTAAAAAGTCGGTCCTGCGCCTGATCTCTCGCCAGTCGTGTCGGTCTTCCGTCCCACTGGGTTATGACTTTATGAGAGTAAGGGAATAGAGAGTGCTCTTGTGTACTGCGCACACGCCTGGGCACTATAAAATTACGCCTGCGTAACTGGCCTGGATTCAATAAAACCGACCACCGTCACCGAAACCGGTGTGGGAGTTATTATTATTATTTGTCTTGCCAACGCTCGATATCGCCTGCCCAGTTGGCCGAGTAAAGACAAGCGCCCTCAAGCGGGCGCTCGTGATGGCTTGCCTCACTTCGGAGCGGTGTCGGTTTTTCGGCACAAATCAAAGGCGCTCGTTCGCTCAGTCAATGGTGCGCACATGTTGTTTCGCGCGCCTATGCCCGCGTTGGTTTACGCTTGACAAACGTGGAGGCAGTAGCGCTTGCCTTGCGTGGACTTGCCTAAGCTCGCGTTGGTCAACGCTCGGCCAGCATGTATTGCAGGCTTTAGGGTCAGTTCACATTGCAACGTCACGAGGTGTAATTCACTCGTCACCAGCCAGGGTTGTGTAGCAGCAGCGACTGTGTGAACATGTCTTTAGAGCAAGAGTTTCTCCCGCGTCATTCTCTCTCCGTCTTACGAATTTTCGATCAGGACACATATCACATGAAAATCTTTCAATTTAATATCTTCTTAAGCATTTAAGAAAAAACAATAATATTTAACAATAAGTGTTTATAAAATAAATTGTAATCCTTAAGTACAAATAGTAATAATAAAGTATCATGTTACAAAGGGATTAAAACGAGACGAAGTTGAAGTCGCCGAAAAACGTTCAGCTAAGTAAACATCGGAGCTTTTACAATCCTAAAGTGCTTGGCGACACTTGTTTGACTACAAAGAGAAATAATAACTTTGAACTCCGCTGGGGCGTACGATTATCACGACAAGCCTTTTACTACTCACATCACACACGTAAGCTTTTTTGCTTTTTTAAAATACAAGAATATATTTTTGTTTAATGTTTTAAATAAGCCCCAACTGTGAGATTTCTTGCGAAACCGCCAGCATTCACGAGCGATCCATCGATCTATTTGGCACGCTGTCGATCCAAAATTCGTCCATGAATGTGAAAACACTGTCGGTCTAAATGGATCGGCTCGACGCGATGGAATTCCAACTGCGCCGAGCCAATTGGCGCGGCGCGCTCGTGAATGCAGAAAACCAACGGTCCGGTCGGTCTGAGTCGTCGTGCCATATGGCTCGCTCGTTCGTGAATGGTGTTATTCGCGAGCCAATGACGCCATTTTGATTTTAGTTTGCGTTTAGAATACGTCCGGTGCTGTCGACGCCTACACTCAACATGATCAATTAATGGAATGGCTCGCTGGCGTGTTCGTGAATGCCATGAATTTGGCTCGGCGCGACATCGAGTATCGAGCCAATGGCGCGAGAGCCATATTATGGGTCGCTCGTGAATGCCTTTAAGCAGGCTTAACGTAATACCTACTTAAAAACTTAAATTTATAATTTATTTCAATGGAAGCTATGATAGCAAGTACTTTTCTTTATTTGATTTTATTACAAAATATTTTTCTATTTAGAACTTTTTTTTTTATTACTATCAAGCTAATTTTTCGTGAGTAGCTTCATTTTGATAAGACGAACAACAAATTCCTTTGCGAAAATTGTCGAAAGTGGTAGCTAACAGAGATAGAAGGGATTTAACATTTTGATTTGATGGTCCTAAAATATGGTTTGTTCTATTTTTAGGACAATGTTACACATAAATTAACCTATCAATATACAAAAAATCAGCTCGTTAGGGTTCCGTTTTAGGGTTCTGTAATCAACAAAACTTTGTTGACTACGGAACCCTAATACGGAAATTCTAGGGAACCCGGACTATAAGTGCCAATGATCTTAAAAAAAAATTCTGACAATTATTGTGAGTTGTCAAAACTGTTATAAAAACTGAAATGTAAAAAAGTTTACGAAAAATAATAATACAAAATAATGCGGTGTATCAAACCTGAATTATATGGTATACAAATAACAGAACATGGTCAAGAAATTCGCTAAAACTAAACGTATGTATTTTTGTTTTTTGCAACATAAGCTAATGATAACTTTCTTAAGGAACTTTGTCTCATTCACAATTCCCGTTCGACTCAAATTCGGAAACTTACCGACTGGTTATTGGTCAGCCTTGACTATGCGTTGATCAAGAACCGTGTGGTAAGTTTCCGAATCTACATATTTTGTGAATAACCCTTCAGGGCCCCGATCACAATTCGAACAATTTGACCAACGACCGAAGTTTCCGAATCCAAATCGAACGGAAATCGTGAATCGCCCAGCTCGTTTATTAATAAAATCGGCTAAGTGCGAGTTGGACTTGCGCACGAAGGGTACCACGTATCAATATTATAAAGCAAAAATTGTGTTTTTTGTATGGGAGCTCCCTTAATTATTATAAATGTATAAATCGCTTTTTGAGATACAACCTGGAGACAGACGGACAGACGGATAGACGGACACGCGAACAGACGGATAGACATCGAAGTCTCAGTAATAGGGTCCCGTTTTTACCCTTTTGGTACGGAACCCTATAAAGTATATTGCTTTCAAGGTAAAGCAGAAGGTAAAAAAAATGTTCCAGTGACTTCTTCGACAGATAACGAGACCAGCACTGATATGTACGACCCCACTGTATACAGCTGGCAGAATAACCTATTTGGACCTCTTGTAAGTATTTTATTTAAATCGCGGTGAAGCAGCCAAACAGCTCGTTCGCGCAGACGCATATTATGTGGGTGGCCAAATTATTATACTCATGCCTGTTTTCACCAATCGCCTCCTAACGCTAAGTGTTCCCTAGCGGTCTTTTAGGGTCATGTATCTCTTAAAATGAACACAGTTTTGAAAAAATGTATGTTTTACAGAAGTTCGTATCCCTAAAGGACGTAGGTGATACACAAAAATAAGTAAAATCTTGAAGGATACCCCTAATGACCGCTATGGAATACTTAGCGTTAGGAGGCGGTTGGTGAAAACAGGCATCAGTGTGATATTTTCACGTAGATTCGTATTGGTCGATTGTTTAGCCATTTAGTGTTGTTTGTTTTACTATTTTTATTTATTTTTTGTTACTCTAGGCTGTCTTCTACATTTTGTGAGTTAGTAACATTCATATTCAATAACAATTTTGCAATAGTAACACCATTTAGCACGACAGTCACTTTAGCCATATTTTCCTGTTTAGTGCGTGCAATAGGGAGTTAACCAAAGGTGCTAAAAATGTATTTGGCGTGAAACCTTTTATTACAACCAAAACCTACGTCTTATCTGTTTTATTATAATTTATAAATAATAGGTAATAACACATTTTTCTAGTGTTTCTTGGTTATTTTTTGTAATAATGTAAGTTTAAGCTAAAATAATGAAAGTTCTAGACATGGGAAAACATTCAGACATTTCAGCTAGGAATAAATCATCAGTCATACCAGTCATTCTCAGAGAGAAGTTGCGAATAAAGCTGGCGTTTCCCAGTCTACATTTTGAAATATAAAAAAGTGTTAGACCTAAAAAATCTTTGTCACCATAACGAGTTTGATGACCTCTGTGGCTCAGTTGGTGGGCTGTTGGTAGCTCAAGCCGGGGGTCGCGGTATGTGTATCATATAATAAAAATCTTAAATATATGTATAGTATAAAAGTATTAAATATATTTCCGTTGTCTGGTACCTGTAACACAAGTCCTTCAGGTACTTAGCACGGGGCCAGACTGACGTGGTGTGAAGCGTCCATAGATATTATTATTATATAAAAAAAACAAAAGAGTTGATAAATGTGGTAGAAAACTTACGGCTGCTCGAACAGAAGAGGAAACAAGGCATTTTACTGTTGAGAACAGAAAAAAGCCCCAAAAAGTCATAAAAGTTTTGTTAGACGATGCTGGCGTAGCCTTATCTAACAGAACATTAAGGCGAAACTGAAGAAACTGAAGTTCAGTTGTTACCGTCCTTTGAAAAACCAAAGTTTACCCAGATAATGCGTCCTAAACGATTGGCGTTTGCTAAAATGTATAAGTATTGGACTGCTAGGAACACAGGAAGGAGGAAAGCAAGTTATTTTAATTGCATTTTTTTAAATTATGAAGTTAAAGGCGTAACTTTAATATCCCCTTGTCAATCGACAGGTAGCAAATTTTTTTCTGCTATCTGTCGAAACCAGATCTGGTCTCAGCGACAGACAGGGGTTTTTTTAGTTAGAATTTGGTTTTAATTAGATTTCCAAGATTCTAATTAGAATGATGTTAATTGACATTAAAAATCATAAAGTATATTAAATAGTCTTTATTTTCTTCTAACTTTGTGTCTGGCTAAATATAAAAATGAATCTAGTACAGAACTTTAAAAAAAAGTTAATGAAAATCTAAACAATTTTCTGATTTATATTTAAATAAAAGAATATTAGATTCTCAAATTGTATTTTATTTACACTTCAGTACATTAGGTATAATATACAAATAAAACTTCACATGCCACCATACATTTTATTTTCACAACACATGTGTTAAAATAATCACAAGGGTCAGCCACTTGAATGAGTTCTCAAGTGGGTGTCATATTTCAACAAAAAACTAAATGACTAATGCTTTTTATGGACACAGATATTTTGTTTATAGTAAGTTGAGTATATTATTTACTTAATACAAAAGCATCACAAAGCTACAATAAATATATCTTGAATATACGACTGGATTTCCCAAACCGCTTTTTTGGGCGGCAAGGCTGAAAACTATCCTATTTTTTTAAGATAAAGTTTTCATTTTTGATTTTAAAAATAAAACATAATGCTTACAATTTGGCCCCGTCGTTATTTTTTAAAAATAATAATTATTTTCCAAGATAATAAACATACATCGGAGATTTTACCAATTTTGGTGTCATTTACGAAACGTTGTTTCTACAAAATACCATTGATCCCTTACGCATAACAAATACGCCATTTACTTCATTCAGCCACACGCTAACCCGTTTAGGAGGTGGCTGTGGGCTGGGTCGTACCAGTTTCCAGCCAGAAATGAAAGAAAACCGTTTAATCACAAAACCCCCGATTTTATGCAATTTTGGTGTACTTAAATTATCCTACTTGTGCCAATAATATCATGTTGTTATTTTCAATATCGGTAGAGTTTTGGTTTGTTTATAGTTAAGTTAATGTGTTATAACTTTAGTGCACGTAGTTTTTTTTAAAGATTATTTTTCTCGCAAATTCCAATTTTGGTGGGTAAGAGGGTGTGTAAAACATTATTTTTACAAAATACCATTGATTCTTGAAGCATAAAAGTACGCCATTCACTTCATTCTGTCACAAGCTAACTCGTCTAGATGGTGGTTGTCGTACCAGTTTCCCGTAAACACCTAATCTCTAATTTTGGTGGAAACAAAAATTTCCACCAAAATTATATAAAAAATGCAAGTTGTTGAAATCCACTCATATATAGGTAAATATGACCCTGGGAAATTTGACCCCGGTGCTATTCCAGTGAGCGGCATGTCGACAGACAGGCGTTTTCTCGTATTCCAGTGAGCGGCATGTCGACAGACTAGGGGATATGAACCAATTGATTCAACAATTCCCAGTTTGTTCGCCGAATACGACATGAAAACTGTGTTGTTAAACGAGTGAAACCTCCTTCGTCGGTTACGATATGGGGTGAGATTAGCTCAAAGGGGAATGGTCGACTACATATTTTGGTTGAAGGAACCATGCGTCAAGACCAATACCTGCGAGTTTTACAAACTCATCTCCATCTCCATATGGCTGGATAGTAGCCAGACGGCACCTGCATATTTATGCAGGACTCTACACCTTACTATAAGGCTTAAAAAATTATTAACTTTTTTGAAGAAAACAATTTTACCTTCATAGACAAAAATTGATTTTTTCAAGTGAGTATAATAATTTGACCACCGACGGTATATCGAGCCTAACATATTATGTACTTACTTATAGCTAATCTACCAACAGCGTGTTTCAACACGGATACCTCACCTCACTAAAAAATACCTTTTCGGCCAGCTATCTCGAAGTTGTGTGAAGGCCGCAACAGGTAGAAAATATGACATTTTGAAAATTTTTAATTTTTACGATATCTACGCTTTTTGCCTTGTAATCGCTATAATATTTTCGCCCATTCACTGCATGTAAATATGGCCATTGAACAGTGCTTGTTTTACTATTTTACATTAGCTGCGTTTTTCCCTTTTGCAAAAGGATATGTTTTCACGCTAGACGGCAGCACCGGCAGAGACAGTGCAGATACAGTTTTTTTTATGTACTGATATGAGGTTTGTTACTAGTCGGATTTTGGTTGGATTATCTACTGCTTATGCCAGTAGCGCCCTCGGCTCCGATCTTTGCGTAATCCTACTAATATTATAAAGGCGAAAGTTTGGATGTATGTATATGTATGTATGGATGTTTGTTACTCTTTCACGCAAAAACTACTGAACGGATTTTAATGAAACTTTACAAAAATATAGTTTATACATCAGAATAACACATAGGCTACAATTTTAGCCGACTTTCAAAATGGAGGAGGTGTTATGTTCGTTTATTTATGTTCAACGATTACTCCACCGTTTGTGAACCGATTTTCTAAATTTTTCTTTTGGTGTATAGGTTATCATTCCAATTTGGTACCATATTCAATGAAGGGATCCATAAGAAATCGAAGGAACTCCTCAAAATTTATATGGAAACATGTCGTTACTTCGGTTTCGTGAGCAGTATTCTAAGCATATGCTACCAACAAGCAAAATTTTGCACCAAGGTATACCATGGTTCGGAAGGTGCTGAGAGAACTCCTGACTCTTTATAGATACAAGTTTGGAGTTTAGACGTTGTTTTAAGAACGGAAAGCATATGCTACTATGCAAATTACATTCATCATCGTCATCATCACTACCATAAACCATTATAGAACTATATTGTATCGTCCCGTTTTGACCCTATTATTGGTACTTTTCATAGTCTTTTATTATATATCACTTAAACCGCGGGTAACACCGCGGGACACAGCTAGTATTCCCTATTTGCACGTTCCATAGAACGAGCACTGTACAGTGTGCACATTTAGTGCCCATATTGTATCATGCATTTTGGCCAGAAGGGATTAAATTCCAACTTAAGCCAACTTAACCTTAACTTGACGAGAGTGCTTGATAGGCTTCCCAAACCCAATATAGATTCGAGATGTGGCTAATAATAGAATATCAATAATAGATCTTCAACAATATTCTTGTATAGGGTTTTTTTCTAATACCCCTGCCAACATTGTAATATTGTAATCAAGAAAAGTTTATTTGTATTGAATATAATATGCTTCTCTAAAGTAGGTAGTAGGTATTGGACAGAATATTATCCTAATGAAATATACCAATATTAAATATGGAATATGATTATTGATACCAATTATGAGCACAAAATGCACGACACGGTGACTCAAGAGTCAAGACATTACCTTTTATACACAAAATCACGAGCAACATTTTAGGGTTAATTCACATCGCAACGTCAAGAGGTGATGACATACATTAACAAATGAGCTATTCAAAAGAATAGGCAGCCCTAAGTCCCAACACTGCGGGTGGTAAATCTTTAAATTTAACGTTTATCTTCTTGTGCAGTAAATAAAGTTCAGTTTTCAATAGGCCATTTAAAAATGTGTGACCATTTAAAAACAATTTTTGTAATTGCTAGAGCTATAACGAGAATTTCGCGTCGTGGTTGTTTCACTGTGACCAACCACGACGCGCGTTGTGAGCCATTTTTCCGCTCACTGAGCGTTATCGGTCTTTGAGCGTAACACATACAATAATAATATCTATGGACGCCACACTATTCACACCACGTCAGTCTGGCCCCGTGCTAAGTACCTGAAGGACTTGTGTTACGGGTACCAGACAACGGAAATATATTTAATACTTTTATACTATACATATATTTAAGATTTTTATTATATGATACACATATTTAATACACATACATGATCCAGCAACATCGAAAACTTTTTGTTCTGTCGGCGGGCTTCGAACCCGCGACCCCCGGCTAGAGCGCTGACAACACGCTCAACCACTGAGCCACAGAGGCCGTTTATAGCTCAATACAATACAATATAATATAACATTGCATCGACGTCATGCTGCAGTATGAACTGACCCTTAGTTCTGAATATACGATAAGATGTCTTATCATATTATTACGTATTATCTTCAATGTTAGTTTGCAGTCATACCATAGTTTAGTTCACAAAAGGCGGTCGCATATTACTATTTTGCTTTATTCAAAATAAACTCCAATTGAATTGCACGCCATTGTTACGGAAGAATGTTAGAACTATAGGACCTTTAAATCAACAACATTCTGGCAATAAAGATATATTTTGTATTTGTAACTGTTGTTTGGTACTACTAATATATATTCTGTGCTGTTGTGAAATTTTGATATGATTCATAATTAGTGCGAAATTGTTAGAGATAAGCTTCAATTTGGACAATCTTTTAAGTGTCTCTAGAGTGTATAATTGATTGTCATTTTAGTTTCCAACGCCCCGTGCTCCAGTGAAGACAACAGCTACATCTCTACTGCATTCTATCAAGAACTTTTTGGATACCAACGAAGATGCAAGGGTATGTTTATTTTTATAATAGATGACGCCCGTAACTCCGTTGCGCAAGAATTCGTTTATCACACGGGATCCGTAAATTCTCCCGGGATATAAAGTGTCCTATGTCCTTTCCCGGGACTCAAAGTGTCTCCATGCCAAATTTCAGCCAAATCGGTTCAGCGGTTTGAACGTAAAGAAGTAACAGACAGACAGACAGGCCGACGGACAGACAGACAGACAGACACACTTTCACATTAATAATATTAGTATGGAAGTATGGATATGGAAGTATGGATATGGAAGTATGGAAGTATGGATGATGCCCGCAACTCCGTTGCGCCAAAATATGCGGATAAAAAGTGTCATATGTCCTTTCCCGGGACTCTGTATCTCCATACCAAATTTTAAAAAAGTCGGTTTAGCGGTTTGGGCGTGAAGAGATAACAGACAGACAGGCAATCTTTCGTATTAATAATATTAGTATAATATTAAATTATAGGGAATCTTCAGAAGTTGCCATCCATTCGCGTCTTCAAATATAAGTATATAATTATAATAATTAAAACCTACCATTAATATTTTAGAAATACATAAACCCTACAAAAATAATGTAATAGTTTGTGATTCATCTTTGAGTCATAAAATGTTGGAAACATGGCAAACATTTTGCAATATCTTTCTCTATTAGGGTATTTCATAATAAACAATTTTTGCGAAAAATAGAAATGCCGTTATTAAAAATGCTCTGCCTTTCAGACAACCTCAGACTGTTTAAAAGCTGGATCTAAACTTAAATACTAGGAAATTTTTTCGCAATTACAAGATTGCCTATCCGAATATACCCAGTACAATTTTTGTACCTAATTTATCTAAAAGCCAGAAAATTACTAAGTCATAATAACTACCAATATTGCTTTATTCTAAATATTTATTATTATTGTATTTTTTAATCCAATATGAAAGTTTGTCTGCTTACTTGTTTACGCTCAAGCGTAAGCCGCTGAACCGATTTTGGTGTGGTATGGAGATGTTTTAAGTTTCCCGAAAGGACATGTGATAGTTTGTACTACGATAAAATGTACGGTTACAGCGGCAGCGTGATGAACAAACTTCTGCGCTAACTAAATAACAGGAAAAATCCTACGGCCAAAGCATTGTAATATTGTTTCTTTTAAGCACACCAAAGAGCATAATCTATTCTTTTTTTTTCAGATAGCAATATTAAGCATTATGGTTCTTCTTTTTATCTTCTGGATTGTGAAGACGATGTTGTCACTCGTTCTAAACCTGGTGTGCCCTCTACTGGTACTTCTTATAGGAGTGGTAAGTAATGCAATTGAAAGTTCTCAAAATGAGGCCTATTTTAAAGTCACTTTGTAGAAGAAGAATTTTTCTTTCATAAAAGATGCCTGAGAAATACATAGGAATCATTTAACACTCTACAATATTCACCCTTTTTTTTACTGTTAAATAAAGTAAAATACATTATCACATCATTAATACCTACTTGGCAAGCATTACATTATTTTAAAATAATATTTTACACAATATCTAAGTTATCACTAAATTATATTTCATAGTATTTTTTTTATTTAATTTTAAACATTTGTATGTTAATTTTAGATTTTGCAATTTAGTTATAAGGTCTTCAAACTTACTTACTAGTGTGGACTGAATTCTTCTTTATTTTACTTCTACATCTAAATGAAATGTAACATAATCGGCTGTACCGATAACGATGATAATTTGCTTCCAGTTGTGTATACCTCCGCTGCGCCAACCGATACTAGGCGACAACTACCCCGCTGTAGCCAACTTCGTACGAGGCATTCTTATGAAGATAGCTGACAGTCTATAACACAGAAGAATAGATTTTGGATACTTAAACAATAACGCAATAAAGAGTTGGTTTCTTTGCACTGAATATGTTCCGATTTGGCTCGATTCATTTTGATAGGCGATGCAGATTTACCCCCTTAGAAATATAAAGTTAGGAAAGACTCACTTTTGAGCATAAACAGACCTCAAATTATACGATTTTTTTCATTGTGAAGTACCTTTTCTAACGTATCAATCACGTGAAATATGCTGTATAAGTTATAACATTACCTTGTCTTAAGCCGATCAAAAAAGTCCACCAACAGGAAATCAATTTCTCTCCATACAATGTACGATGTGAGTACATTTGAGTTAGGCTGTAATTATAATTTGCGTCCGCCCGAACGCGCGGTTTTGCGGCTACACCGCAAGATCACAAGCAATTGTATGTAAGGCCCATAGCACACGGCGTATTTAAAACGCGCAGAAGACGCGCGTTCCTGAAACGCGCGTCTTCGGCGCCGTAGACTCTGATTGTTGCGTTTGCATTGATGATACAAGCGCGGGCATGAAGTGCGTATACGCGCGTTTGGAGCAATACAAACGCTATATATAATATCGTTGTATCTGCGCTTATACGCGCAGCTGTAGAGGCGCGTTTCACGATCGCCCCGTATGCTTAAGTTACAAAGTTGCGATCGAATCTCGTTTGAATCGCGTATACGCGCGTAATCTGCGCGTCTTCTGCACGTTTAAAATACGCCGTATGCTATGGGTCTAAATGGCAGCGCGACCGCACCGCTATTGAAATAAATCGTTACATACATATTTTGCTTGTAATCTCGCGGTGTAGCCGCCGAATCGCGCATATAAATTCAACTTTACGGTAATAGTTGCGACGACCCAGTTATTTGTCCCATAAATCTCTGTTAAAATCTTTTATCTCGACACAGTAGTGTAGAATATAATAAGAAGAAGATATTGTTTCCATCAGCCCCCGTAGTTCAGTCACGTCCGTGACAGTCGCGCCGAGTGCCGCAGATGAGATTTTGATGATGCACCTTATACTACCTCAATACTGCCTCATTCTGCCTCATGCTCTCGAGTTTAAGCCACATTTTTTACAGCTTATAGTGTTAAAAAATGTTTTTTTTTAATTATTAACATTACAACTAAATATAAACTATACCAGACAATAATTATATGGTCTTTAAAAAATATTTACGTACATTTCATAGTCTTTACAAAATATTTCAACATCGTATTTCCAGCAGGGTTTTGACAGATCACTCGAAAGTCTAAGAGCCCCCGCAGACTACAGACTTTTAGTCGGCCGATAGTTTTCTGGGCTTAGAGAAACTTTGAGTCCGAAAAATAACGTAATATAATTTCACCGAAACATATTATTCTATTAGATCATGTTTTTGCCCTTTTACTGCTTGTCAAAGCCAATAGAATCAAAGTCATTAATTACAACAGTTCGGAAGTGAGCTAAATCAAATAGTTAATACATTAGGAGGCGGCCATGTTTTGGTCCTTCGAGCCGTATGCACAAAAACCAACGATATATGGTGCGGAAGTGCGAGTGTCAGGGGAAATCGACTGAAGGCTTTAGTGTTATACGCCGTTAAAAGGCGTTATATCGTTAACTCGTAAGGCGTAAAGCAGTTAGCATGTAAGGTGTAACGGAATAAATGGCGTTACAGCGTAAGGCTGTTTTTCCACAGCCGCCGTCATCGGGACGACACCGACTAAAATTAAAAATGCCACTGTATGACCTAAAGGTTTCATTTTCTACCGACATTGGTCTAGCTACCCAATACCCATGCCGCCGCTGTTTTGTAGTGGCGTAGCGCAAAATTACACCTATATTCCCTCGGTTTTCGTCTTCGGAATTTTCGTCGGTGACGTCTCATTGACGGCGGCGCTGGACAAACGGCCTAAAAGCCAGTCCACACGGCGCGTTGCGTCGTCGAAACGCAAATATTTTGACGCATAGCCGGTAACATCGGGCGCTGCGTCACCACAGCGTTATTACGTAGCAGTCTTAACGTCACGTT
The DNA here is from genome assembly GCA_905187585.1 of Cyaniris semiargus. Classification (NCBI taxonomy): domain Eukaryota; kingdom Metazoa; phylum Arthropoda; class Insecta; order Lepidoptera; family Lycaenidae; genus Cyaniris; species Cyaniris semiargus. Next base: position 17,537,021 of record LR994555.1, on the reverse strand, counting down.
TCCGCTTCGTCTCGGGGGCTGCTGTCCGACACCGTGTGCGTTGCGACGACGCAGCGCGCCGTGTGAACACCTTGGTTATTTTATTGAAGGTTTGCAGGTCGTATTGGTCCGGAAAACGTAACGGAACTCTAAAATGAACTGTCACCAGCAGGTAATAGTTCGTTCCAGAGTTTTACAGTAGCGGCAGAAAGTTACGCGAAAAATGCATATTAAAGTGGTCAAGATCCTGTATTGTGCTGTGCTTATGTTCGCAGTATCATGGAGTACTGTTCGGAGCTATGGAACCCTGCTTACAATATATACATAGATAGATTAGAGTCTATCCAAAAACGCTTTCTTAGATATCTCCAATTTAAATGTAATCATTTTCTTTCTAACTATGACGCCAGATGTAAAAAATTCCATTTCCTTCCGCTTTGCCAACGAAGGAACATTAGCGACCTTGCTTACCTAAGTAAAGTACTGAATAGTAAAATAGATGCACCCGAATTACTCAATAGATTTAATATTAATATCCCCTTTAGAAACGCTCGTCATTTTACGCCTCTATATGTCCCACCCTACAACACCTACTACCGTAGAAATTCGTTTGTGTTAAGGTCGAGTGCAAGATTTAACAAATTTCTGAATACAAATCCGCTTGAAGACATATCCTCCCTTACACCAAATAAAATCAGAAAACTTTTGACTGATGCCTATTTTAATTCTATTCAGTAAACGCCTTTCTAAAAAATTTGCTTAAGTATATATTTTATTGTGATCTACTATATTACGGGTATAAGTAGTTTTATTCACAGCGAGTATAATAATATAAAGACGTATAACGAGTGGGCGCTTGCGAATATATTCCTTTTCTTGTGCTTTAATAAGGTTTAGTTTAGTTTTGTTGCTTATTGTTAGTTAATTATTTTTTTTTAATTTAGGTCATTGTGTTTGTCATGATTTGATGTTGGGTATGTTACATTTAAGTTTTAACTTATTATACACTAGTGAAAACTTTTAATTGGCATATCGCTGTGTAATATATATCTTACTGGAGTTGTAAATAGCTGTAAGTTTTCCTAAGAAAAAAAAATATTCTATTGTGCCGTATTATATCAGAATTTCTAGAATCGGGTTCCAGGTAATGTGAGCGTTGTCACAGATATAACTTGGTATAATGTGTATTTATTGTGCAGTTAACTAGCGTTAAACCCGGCTCTACCATAACGCGCTCATTATACTGAATTTATTGCGTGTATTTCGCTGCACTTTTTAAACCAGGTGTTTTGGCTTTTAAAAGCAGGTGTTATGGTATACCAGGCGTTTTTGGCTTTTAAACCAGAGTTTGTTTTGCAATTGTGGTGTTGATTCAATTCGACGAGCATTCGTGAAACTTACATTCAAATTAATATTATATTCATGCTAATATTAGAAATGGAAAAAGTTTGTCTGTCTGTTACTTTCTCACTATAATAATAACTCCCACACCGATTTCGGTAACGGTGGCGGGTTTCATTGAAACCCGGCCAGTTACGCAGGAGTAATTTTATAGTGCCATAGTGTGTACGCAGTACACAAAAGCACTCTCTATTCCTTTACTCTCATAACCCAGTGGGACGGAAGACCGACACGACTGGCGAGAGATCAGGCGCAGGACCGACTTTTTACATGCCCATCCGACGCATGGATCATCTTAATTGTCAGATGATCAGGAGATCAGCCTGCATTGTCCTAACCAAACTTGGAAATAACATGTTTCCAAAGCGGGAATCGAACTCACGACCTCCGAGTCAAGAGTCACGCTCTTAACTACTGGACTACGGAGGCGTTAGCTTTCTCGGCTTTCTCACTATTAACCTCTCGAATACCGGGTTCTAAGGCGCCATTTAATTTTTTTTTAATTTTTTCAAGTTTTACAAAATTGCACCAATCAGCAACGAATTTAGTGCATTCTTTTTGTAGCCAACTTCATACTCTTTAAAATAATGGATAACTAAAATAAGTTACAAAACTGCGTGAGGTCGAGTGTAGCCAGGTGGCTCGATATCGAGCCGGTGGGGTTCGAGAGGTTGAGCCGCGGAACATGTTTTAAATAAGTTAGACTAATTTGGAATTCAGATGCATTGATAAAAGATAATATATGATAAGTTTTATCCAAAAATAATGTAGGGTTGGCGTGCGACAGAATAATACTGGCTGACGACTACACAGTTTTGGGAAACAGTTTTATCATACCCAAGGAAACCTTTTGCCCAATGGCCCAAGAAGATAAGAAAATTTATTTTTTAGATTCAGGGCCTGTTTTACCACTTCCTGATAAGTGCCGAGTAGGCTATCCACAACTTAACTTGACAGATAGAGTATGGAGCATCTGTCAAACAAGTTGTGGATAGTCTATCCGGCACCTTATCAGGGAGTGGTGAAAGAGGCCCTCAGATTTTTGATTTTATTATTTACCTCTTTTGTTGAGGACAGTTCCTTTTAACACCCCACAACAAATATTTTCAGCAATACGAAGCAAATGTGTGCCACAAATGGTTGCATTCTGCCTCGTGCCCCGTGGTCCCGGGGGCACCGGCGGACGTGACCTGAAAGCCGGGGCAAAAAGCCACTTTTGACACGATATCCGCACGTGCCTCAGTTTTGTAGCCAAAAACTGCTTGAATTCCCACGTGGGTAAAGCCTGTGGGAACGAAAATTAATGTTTAAAAAAAAGGTGAAATAAAACATACAATTTAATCTTCTTAATAAATGAAATTATTAAGAAGATTAAATTGTAAATTTTAAATTTTGTTAGTCTCGCTAAAACTGGAGAGCGGCTGGAGTTTGGATAATTTTAGTCTTCGAATATTCGTAAAAGTACAAGGAAGTTTTATAAAGTGTTCAAAAAGGTGAAATAAACATATTCACAATTTAATCTTAGATATTCACGATGTTCGGTGCTAATTAAGCCTCTCCGAAATAGCTGGACTGATTGTTTTGAATTTTTGTTGCTTTATCCTGTGGGTCTGTGTTGTTTAATTATGTTTAGGTCCAATTTCACCAACGTCTGTTAGTTTTAATGGCTTGGTAAATGTCATTCCTTCTCTTTCATTAGTATGAAAAACGAAAGAGGTAACGTGATACTAATTCGAGCATTAACTTTAACAGACGTTGGTGAAATTGGTTCCTAGTCTATTGTAGACAATACCCAGTGCGCTTAGCATGCGCCAACGAGATATCTCACTCTCGAGATAATTAAAAAGTACTCGTCTCATAATGTCAAAATCTCGACATTATCTCGACAAAACTCGATAAAAATGTGTTATTTCGATGACAGATCTACACGAGAAAAAATTTTTGTCATGCTAGGGTCAATAGAGATGAAGAGACAAACCATCAAACATCGAAAAAACATGTAGATAAAATTTTCTCGTTTGCGCATCTTAGGCTGGCAGTATTCGGAACCTCAGAAGTCGACGGAGGGAGACGGGAGGCATCAGAATGTTGATGATGATGATCATGTTCCGTCATTTCCGGAGGCGGACTCTGTGAGTGGCCCTTTACTATGGGATATTTTTGTAATTATTAGTTATTTATGTTAGCACGCAGTTGTTATTTGTAATATTATTCTGTTTTGTTTTATTTTCCTTCTGTTTATAGTTCTTTTATGGGAGGAGAAATGTTGTAAGAATGTTGTTGTTCTTGAATTAGTGTTTTATAGCATAGATACCAAACAGAGCACAGTCCTGAATCGCTTCTAACTATCAAAGTATCTAAAGTCGGCTTGACATAAGCAACGTCTCCATGATAACGCCAGAAATCATGGCAGAGGGCATAAACATGTTCCACACCATAGCATATTAATAAGATAGGAAAAACAACGTTTTTCGGATCAGCTACAAGTATATCATTTTGTACAAAATTGTGTATAAATAATCTTCACAAAATCTGAGAAAAAAAAAACAGAAATCGCCCATAAATCACAATAAACAACAAAAGAATCCATCGAAAAATACATTTCATATCCCACACGTGTCTGGTTAAGTCACTAAAACACAAAAATATATAAACATTTATTCGGTTAGGGGTGCGCCAGGTGAGGGTTGAGGTTTGAAGTATATTGAATTACCCTCTCCCCGGCATCGAAAGCTCCGAATGTGACTGAATGTGACGTCATATGCTACGTGATGTGCTACGAGCTACGAGCACGTAGCGCCGTAGCTACGCCGTAGCATCTCGTAGAGCTCCTGATACGCTACGGTAAATGAATTCAAAGATATACGTTTAACGTTGTTTACGTTATTTTGATTCAAATGCAACGAACTGTACTCCATGGTGTTAAATTAATTTCTGGTAAGTGGTAACACTGAATAATATTTTGTTGCGCGGTTAACATGCGGTAATTAATTTAAAGCAATTATTTTAATTGATATATGAGCTTGTTATCATTTGAATAAAAACAAAGAAGAGCTCGATAGTACTACTTTGTGATTATCTGTCCAGTGACTTTTCTAACGTATCTGCAGAAAATGACAAAACTAAGGTCTATCACTAAAACGGTTTTAAACTTTTTATTCGTGAGATGGTAAAACCTTTTAAAAGTTTTGAAATTCTCAAGGGGCGTTCACAAGTGGGTGAGGCCGCCAATTTTTGCTGATTTGGTATTATTTTTTCTCCATCCTCGGTATTTTAAAAATTATTGTGTTTATCTTATGTTCGAAAACTGATTCTAGCGAAGAAAATAAAGCACTCAAGAATGCACGAGAATTATTTCGGTTCAAATCATAGTCTAAAAATATAAATATATTTACAATTAAACATAAAAAAGGTATGAAAATAGCTTAAAATATGCCATCCGCCGTGGAAGAGGTGCATTTCAACTGTCGCTGTAGCAGTAAGTATGACAGATTTGAAGATAAATCGGATATGTTATGAATACTTAAATATATACCTCACCTAATTTTTATAGTATTTTAAGATAACTTGCTTTATAAACTTTTTAAAATCAAATGAATCGTTAGAAACATCAATTCTACCCCACTTTTTAAACGTTACCAATAATACCCATTTATTATTATGGTTAAGTGTTAGGGAAAGTAAAATAGGGAGGTGGCAATGCTGAGTTTTTACGTACTTTATGAAAAATCTCGTAATATCCGCCATTTTTCGACAGTTCACATTTGAACCTCAGACGGGCTGTGTACACAGTTTTTTCAAAGGAAGTGATTTTGTGACACAAATGTAAGTATTATTGTTTCACATAAAACTATCAATGCATCATGTGAGTAGTCAAAAGGGCCATGTTTGGGACTATAATACGAACCACATTGTGTATTATTTACAGAGATAAGTTTGATTTTGTCAACGCTGCGGTAGCGTAGAAATAAATATTCACTACCATTTTAGTACGTACAGTAGCGTAGACACTTTTTCTTGTGTAGAAGTATCTACGCTACCTACGCAATAATTCAGTGCCAAATCAGCAAAAATTGGCGGCCTCACCCAAGTGAGAAGTTTCGTTTGACTTTTCGACAGTTGTGTAATTTGATTAGATTTAACCTTCTCAATACCTTGCGTAATTTATGATCAGCCCCTATTATCGACCTGTTATTGATGATACATCGCGCGTAAACAAGTGTAAGATCAGCGCCCTAACTCCCTAAGTACTCCTGCCCTACATCGAGATTAGCGGCGAGGTAAACATGGCTCGGGGAGCGATAAAGGTCCCGCCATTTTATGTAACATGGCGGATTTCATTATGGCACTATTATAACACTTCGCTTGAAGTAAAGTGAATATTAAATTTAAAGATATTTTCCCGATAAAATATGGTATTTTACGGGTACAGTTTGGCCGCGACAAAATTGATTTGTCGGCCTCCGTGGCATACTACTACTTATATTTACGTAAAAATCGAACCACTGACCAGTAATTTCAGAGCCTATCGAATGTGAAGAAAATAAACCTTTTCTGTTTATTTTAATACCAGCAAAACCTTGACTGACCTATGATAACACATCTACATATAAGTGAATAAAATTACTATGTTACAGCACAAATCAATAGGCGTGATAGTTTTTCCGTAAAGTGTACCACAAAAGTGCTCAGGTTGTGGGATATACTAGGGCTCGCTTCGCTCACCCTGATTGTCCATAAAAATATTAAATTGGTAAAAAATATTTTTATAAAAAAAATAAAGGAAGTTTTAATATTGAAAGTGCGCATCCATTCCACCCGTGGTAGGCTGTTTTTTTTCCATCACAAAATTATCATTTTGTGATGGAAAAAAAAACAGCCTACCATGTAAAACTGGTAAAACACGTGGTAAAACTTGAATCTCGGCTTCATTATTATTTTGATATTATTTTCGTATAGCGATGTTATATGACACACAACACGTTAAAAATGAAGATATAAAAATTTCATCACCCACTTTTACGATGGAGTTGAATGACGGAGAAAATAATATTAAATTGTGGAAAATGAAAGAATAGATATTATTTTAAAGCGAGTGTAATATTGTGAGGTGCACGCGGGTCGGTGATAAAAATACAAGTTTTAATGAGATGGATGTATTGTCTCAGTTTGGTTTATTTTAAAATAGACATTGCTTGACTTAAGTAATTTCTCAAGGGAAACATAATTTTTGCTGGGAGAACAATTAGTTTTATTCGTTCTATTCTATATTATGATTTTATGAAAATCGGAACTCCTTTGTATTTTTTAAAGCAAAGAAACCATCAAGATATTCTAGATATCCGCAACTTCAGTGCCACTATCGCTATGGTATGGATCTAATCGGTATCCTTTCCTAAGACTAACAGTACCTACTACCTTCATATCCATCAAAATCGATTCAGCAGTAGGGTGTGGTAACGGACATATGTCTACATGTCTGTCTGTCAGAAAAATAGAAAAACATACACATTTTCGTAATAGTCCATTGAAATGTTACATGAGCTTTGCATTTTTTACAGGACGCAATTTTATTTTTGGGACATGTGGATGGGGTCAATAGAAGCTTAACCTCAAGTTTGTGGGGTCGCCACCCTTGGCCGCCAACTTGGAAAAAGGGGTGACAACAATATTTTCACGATATCTCGGAAACTATACATACGTCTTACAAAAAATTTGTAAAATTTTAATTTGTTGCGAATTATTTTGCCTACAAATATGTTTAAATAACGTTTTACTCTAAATTAAAAATTAAAAAAGTTGTAAGCAAAAAAAATGAGATTTTTTTTTAATTTTCTTTTTTTGCTCTTTAACTTTTTTTAATACATTTTACAAAAAAAATTACCTCAGACCATACCTCAATTAGCTAGAGGTACCGCGCTATTCCTGAGTGAGGAAGTCGATGTCTTTGCTCACCCTTGTTGGTGAACGTTGTTTCATACGGCGGTAATAAAAACGACTCACTAGACGGCTTGCGATACAAAAGATTTGCCAAGACAGTGACTAAAAATTCATTTAATTAACATCGCTACCTCCAACATAAGATGCTGCTCGTTTTAACAGTCTCCGAGTATATCATCAGGTCCAGTCATGGCTCGGAAGTTATCAAAATCCTGAAGATTGGGGCTGGAAAAAGCATGCTGCAAACATTTGGATGCCAATACAAACTTCCAAGCCTCCAGCACCCCCGGATATCATGAAATTTATTTTCTGCAGACGCAAAGAAAACTGTGGAAGCATGTGTGGCTGCAGCAAAGCAGGCCTGAAATCTCAGGTCTACACTCTACAGTTCTGGCTTTTTTTTCTCTCCATTGTTCTGGCGAAACATACAGTAACATTTAAAAAATTCTCACTTTTTTTCTTATAACTTTTTTAATTTTTAATTTACGGTAAAAAGTTATAGAAACATATTTGTAGGAAAAATAATTTGCAATAAATTAAAATTTTACAAATTTTTTGTAAGACGTATAGTTTCCGAGATATCGCGAAAATAGTGTTGTCACCACTTTTTCCAAGATGGTGGCCAGGGGACAAGGGTGGCGACCCCACAAACTTGAAGTTAAGCTTCTATTGACCCCCCCTACATGTCCCAAAATAAAATTGCGTCCTCTAATAAATGCAGTATTCGGTCCTTAAATTGTAACATTTCAATATTATAAAGATAGATTATATTATGGGGATATTATCAACACTGATATAATAAAGAGGTAAAGTTTGTTTTTTGTTTGATGATGGTAATCTCTAAAACTACTGGTCCGATTGCAAAAAAAGTTATGTTTCTTTTTCCTGAAATAATGTCGTTCTCAGAAATCCACGCGGGCGAAGTCGCGGGCAAAAGCTAGTAAACCATATTTCAGCAATTTCCCTAACCCCAACAACAATGTAAACAGTCGATCCATCTACCCTTTCTTCCACAACGTTCGCCGTACCTTAAAATAAGATTGAAAGGTTTTACCTTTTTTCCGGCCGCCGCATGCATTTACCTCGACTTAATTATGTACGATTAATCGTGATGAGGACCACGGACCATTAACTTCGGTGAAAGAACTCTCATAAACACCCGAACTGATGAAAGAAGTGAGCGACCGACGACCCCCATTTGAAACAATTTGTACGGTGATGAGATACATTTTAAATGAGTATTTGGACGCATCTTCTTAAATTTATAGAAAAAAAAATTATACTGACGGTATTTAAGGTCATTGACCTCAGTGCTTTTTAATATTATGTTTATGTTTCCTAACACCAGTGTCCGAGCCTTTAATGTTATGATGTGTGGCATATTTTATCGACAAATTGGCTATCGATTTTTAGGGTTCCGTACCCAAAGGGTGAAAACGGGACCCTATTAAGACTTCAATATCTGTAGGTCTGTCTGTCCGTCTGTCTGTCCGTCCGTCTGTCCGTCTGTCTGTCTGTCTCCAGGCTGCATCTCAAGAATCGCTACAGCTAGACTTCTGAAATTTTCACAGATGATGTATATCTGTTGCCGCTATAACAAGAAATACTAAAAACAAAATAAATTAAATATTTGAGGGGGGGCTCCTATGCAACAAACGTGATTTTTTTGTTATTTTTTGCTCGATATCAATAATGGCCAAAGATGAAGAACTTGAAATATTCACAAAATACTCAGTTACACTTGATACTTGTATAATTAATAATAAAATAAAATTAAGAAAAAAAAAAACCGGCCAAGTGCGAGTCGGACTCGCGCACCGAGGGTTCCGTACAAACCTGCAAGGTTTACAAAGTTTGATTTTGTTACAGCTTAAAGGTATTATAGACCTGAGTATTTGGTATGAATTTCAATTTAATACCTCTACGCGTTTATGAGGAAATGGGTAGTAAGTTTAAAATTATTAAAAAAATTATATTATGTGATGTAACTAAAAATTTATGGTTTTCGTAATTTTTCCTTTATCTATGGTATAAGACGTTGCTTCGTACCAAATTTCAAGATTCTGAGTTCACGGGAAGCACCCTGTAGGTTTTGATTCCCTTGCAAGTGTCGAAAATTTGCGGCATAAACGGCTGTATCTTTTGATTGCGTTGGCTTAGAAGTTTGATTTTTTCACAGCTTCAAGGGACAGTAGACCTGAGTAATTGATATAAATTTCAGCTTCATACCTCCACGCGTTCCTGAGAAAAAGGGTCTTGACAGACGGACGGACGGACAGACGGACAACAAAGTGATCCTATAAGGGTTCCGTTTTTTCCTTTTGAGGTACGGAACCCTAATTATCCCATACAAAAAACACAAGTTTTGGGCTATTTTTGAATTTTGCTCTATAAAGGTAGGGAACCCTTCGTGCGCGAGTCCGACTCGCACTTGGCCGGTTTTTATTTTTCGGGCTCTCATACTAATCTGACCAATATTTCATAAGCAAATCGTTATAACTGCTGCAGATTGGCACAATATATATTTTGAGAATTTATTTATTTATGTCAAATGTCGAAAAAGCTAATTTTAGAACGAAGAGAAAATTTGTGAGAACTCGAAACGACGTGTCCGAATTCACAATATTTGTTTAACCTAAAATAAATAATATTTACTGTTGCGAGTGTTTTCTTCTGCAACATCTTTATGTCGCCACTTTTGGCGACCGTGAGGAGAAGGACAATATTATAGAGAAATACGATAAAAGACTGAGAATGACCTTATCGATGTGGAAAAACAGAGATCTCAGGTACGACGTAATTTTATCAGACACGAACAAGTCGGTAAAAATGATATTATAGAAGATGCCGACTTAGAGTTTCTCCAGGCAAAAGCTATTGAGTTGTCGTGACCAAAAGCGGCGATCGTGTGCGGAACAATATTAGAAAAGTACGATACGAGATGGGACTGAGGTTATTAATGTAATTGAAGAAACTGAGGTCTCAAATAAGACTACTTTTAGTACCTACACACGCATCGGTAATTATGATAAAGAAGATGCCGATTTGCAATTTCTGTCGTCGAAAGCTGGCTGAACCGGCAAGACTAGACGATAAAGTACGAGACGCCATCTTGCAGGACTCAAAAGGCGAAGAAGGTCATGACAATTAAGCGAAAATTACCAGTAAGAGTGGCAAATTACGAAAAGCGCTAAAGAATATCCTGGTGCCTCCCCTGGGAGTGTGTTGCAGATTGGCACAATATATTATTATATTTTGAGGATTTATTTATTTATGTCAAATGTTGAAAAAGCTACGGAACCCTTCGTGCGTGAGTCCGACTCGCACTTGGCCGATTATTCATTACTATCCATGTGAAAAAATTATAAATTATCATCGCAAACACTATTAAGTCGCTGAAACTACATTTTTTTCCAATTATTTCCCAACCCTACTACACCCACACCCACCGCCCACGGCCTGCCAGCACGCAGATTATCAGAAAGGGTTGTTCAGGGAAGTAGCTAACGGAGTTTTAATACAGCTGAGCCCACTTTTTTTTTCCCATCCCACTACTCCCACACCCACCGGCCACGGCCTGCCAGCACGCAGATTATCAGAAAAGGTTGTTCAGGGAAGTAGCTAACGGAGTCTTAATTAGTTTAGTCGCCCTCTTAAGAGCAAAAAAAAAAATGCATTTTTGTACGGGAGCACCCTTAAACATTTATTTTATTTTAATTTTATTATCAATTATTAAAGTACTAATACTATTAAGTATTTTCTGAATATTTCAAGTACCTAAGTATAGCCATTATTAATATAGAGCAAAAAATGCCAAAAAATTAAGTTTGTTGTATGGGAGCCCTCCTTAAATATTTGATTTATTTTGTTTTTAGTACTTGTTGTTATAGCGGCAACAGAAATACATAAACTGTGAAAATTTCAACTCTCTAGCTATCACCGTTCTTGAGATACAGCCTGGAGACAGACAGATGGACAGACAGACGGACAGAGGGACATCAAAGACTTAGTAATATGGTTCCGTTTTTGCCCTTTGGGTACAAAACCCTAATAAAACAAATGAAGTTATGTAACCATAAACTAGAAAGCTGTATAAAGTTTTTTGTAGAGATTCGCTTAGTATAGTTTACACTTACAGCCAAGTCGAGATGAAATCAGAAAGTGTTAATTCAGTTTGATGGCCGCGCTGAAACCACTTCCCCCTGAACGAGCACTTTACTGCTGGATTGTGATTTGTACTGATATTGAGATGATGCTGTGATGCAAACCGTGAAAAAAGTCTCGAAAATTCAAAGACATTTTAGCTTTACATACACACAGCTTTTGTGTTTCGCTACATATACTTTTTAACCGACTTCAAAAAGGAGGTTATCAATAACTAGCCGTATGCATGTAATATTTCCAGAACTGCCTAGTTTTCGTATATTATGTTAGTATATCAGTGTCTGACCAAATGTTCCAAATTTCGAAAGTGTATGTATGTGTATGTGTGTGTGTGTATGTGTGTGTATGTAGTGTATGTGTGTGTGTGTATGTATGTTTTTATGTTTGTGTTCGCATATCACCGGAACTACAAGTCCGATTTAAGTAATTCTTTTTTTGTTGTACTAGGTATTATTCAACTTAAGAAATACTGCAAGTTTCGTCATAATCGGTTCAGTAGTTTTTGAGATAGGAAATTTTAATTCTCAAATTAGTACAATTTTCAAGTCGGTTTTATTTTTAAAATACTCTATAATATATATCTAAAGTCTTTTGGTTATTTATTAAAATGTTTTTGCGGGAAATTATAATCATTTATGCGTCGCGAGTCGCGACTCGCGTTGCGGTCTGAATAGACCCAGCTGCTTATCGTGAAAACATTGCAGTAGTAATGTATCCTATTCAGTATTCGTAACTTTCAATGTTCTTCATTCACATATCCATCAAAATGGAGTTCATGGTAGTACACTTTGCTATCGAGGTGTGAATTGAACAAAATGAATGGTTGTTGACGCGGCGGCTTACTTGTACCTAATCTCTCCGGCCCGCCAGTTCGCACGCACACGGCTTTTCATATTTCATTTTGTATACAAATATTTTTAAAGTAAAAACTTCTTTGACGGCGTAGCGCACTTTTTAGGGATATATAGGTCTACCAGAATCTGATGGCAAAAAGTGAGAAAATAAATTGACTCTAGCAATACGGGGGTAATTGGAATAAAACATTTTGATCTTTTTTTTTTTCTTATAGCGGCTGATTATGTTTTTTTTTTTTTTTTTTTATGAAATAAGGAGGCAAACGAGCAAACGGGTCACCTGATGGAAAGCAACTTCCGTCGCCCATGGACACTCGTAGCATCAGAAGAGCTGCAGGTGCGTTGCCGGCCTTTTAAGAGGGAATAGGGTAATAGGGGGGGAAGAGAAGGGAATAGGGGAGGGAAGGGAAGGGAATAGGGTAGGGGATTGGGCCTCCGGTAAACTCACTCACTCGGCGAAACACAGCGCAAGCGCTGTTTCACGCCGGTTTTCTGTGAGAACGTGGTATTTCTCCGGTCGAGCCGGCCCATTGGTGCCGAAGCATGGCTCTCCCACGTATGAAACGTGTGTTAAACATGCAAATATAAAATTTTATCCAATGATCAGGGATATTTTCTGAAAATCTGCTGTCAAAAATTGCCATCAGATTCTGGTAGACCTATAATTATCGCCGGCGCGACGTAGGAGTGGTTGCGATGAGGTTGGGTCACCGCATCATCATATTGTGGCAAAATTAATGCGACAGATAATATCCATACTGAAATTATAAATCCGAAAGTGTGTCTGTCTGTCTGTTACCTCTCACCTCTTCAATCAACCACAGCAGTAATTTTAGTGGTCAAGTGAGTGTGCAGTACACTAGAGTACTCTTTCTTCCTTTACTCTCATAACCCAGAGGGACGGACGACCGACACGACTGTCGAGAGATCAGGCCCAGGAACGACTTTTTACATGTCCATCCGACGCATGGTTTATCTTACTTGTACTTGTCAGACAATCTGGTGATCAGGACAATCCTAACCACCTTGGAAATACGTTCCCAACGCGGGAATCGAACACACGGCCTCCGAGTCAAGAGCCACGTTCTATGCCAAGGACCACGGAGGCGTTATATATGTCGCAGTCATCTGGTTCAATCTGTGATTCGATTGAACGACTAGCGTATTCATTGAATGACACCAGTTTATTGAATGACTGAAGGACAACTAATCAAGACGTTGACAGTAACGTTTAACGTCTTGACTAAACGTCATCATAGTGAAGTCGTTAAATGGAATGTTATGATTTTTTTTTAAGTATTTGTCGGTGGCGTAATAATCTAAGGTTAATCTAGAAACTGGCTTCAAATATGAGGTGACTCCTACTTATGGGCTTCTGGGTGGTTTACAAAAAAAAATAACCACGATGGCTAAGGCGGGAGCGTAGCGCAGCGAAGCATTCAATTGAATAGTGTCATTCAATGAATGCGCTAGTCATTCAATCGAATCGCAGATTTATCTAGATGACTGCGACATATATATATGACGGAAGCTGCTTTCCAATTGCTCCTTTGCCCTCTTATTTTATATATAAGGGTTCCGTTTTTTGCCATTTGGCTACGGAACCCTAAAAAACGGAATTGCGGGCGTCATCTAGTAATATTTAGATTAATTGTTTTTGAGGGAAATAAATTGTTTTTGAGGGAATTATTATTGTTATCTAGCTTTTAAGATTTGTCAGGACAGTAATTAATGAATTACTTTTTTAAGCTATTGCATAGCTTTTATCGCGTGCTTTAAGCGCGCCGACCGAATCAAGAAATTCCGTAACGAAAATAAACCCCCCCCCCCCCACTCCGGTCGGTGCGGCGTTGTCGGCACCGTCGTTTCAGATCGGCAGACTTCGGCACGGTGTTTGTGTGCATGTGCAAATTAAAATTGCATAACTTGATAAAAAATTATATGCAATAGGTACTTAGCTTTACTGGGGTAGTCCGGCGGCCGTATCACGTATCTCGCGAGAGCAATGCGATAGCAATTATTGCGCGATAATTGCTCCAAAATCGCAATTTCGTATCACGTATCAGCCAAAACAATACGATTTACAATTGCAATCGAACGCTTACATGATACCATTGTTTTTATACCCAGCAATCGATCGCGCGATTATTGCTAGTGGATTGTTGATCGCTATTTTTACGTGATATGCCCTGCGGTCTCACAAAAGTTAAATCATTAGAGTTTCTGCGATCGTTGCTCTAACATGACGACCTCTGTGGCTCAATGGTTAAGAGTGTGTGGCAGCTCAAGCCGGGGGTCGCGGGTTCGAATCCCGCCGACGGAACAAAAAGTTTTCAATGTTCCCGGGTCTGGATGTGTATTAAATATGTGTATGATATAATAAAAATCTTAAATATATGTATAGTATAAAAGTATTAAATATATTTCCGTTGTCTGGAACCCGTAACACAAATCCTTCAGGTACTTACCACGGGGCCAGAATGACGTGGTGTGAAGCGTCCATAGATGTTATTATTATTATAAACAATAATTATTAAACTTCTGATTAAGTTTTAATAACTAAATTGGTTCGTTTTAAAGTCTCAAAAGTTTTAATTAATTTAATTTGCCTCATACAGTTTCATTCCAATTTGATATTATTCAGAACCGGATTAAGAAAGTTTTGCTGTGTAGGGTAAAGCTTACAATAATAATGCACGTGTATCCATACTATAATATTATAAACGAGAAAGTGTGTCTGTTTGTCTGTCTGTCTGTTACCTCTTCAAGCTCAAACCGCTGTACCGATTTTAGTGAAATTTGGCATGGAGATACTTTGAGTCCCGAGAAAGGACTATAGGTAAAGGATAGTTTTTATCCCGGAAAAATGTACGGTTCCCGCGCGATAAACGAATTTTGAAATTCACTGACTTTTTTATGATTGGATTAATCTAAATTATATATTTTATGATTACGATTTTAAATTTGGAAAAGTGACACGATTTCCAAGCCTGAGAGGCAAAAATTTTGTACCACAAAAAAAAATTTTGTACCACTTTATAACAAGTTTCTTGGAAATAAATAAATTCTAAATTCTAAAATTTGGCGCAACGGAGTCGCGGGCATCATTTAGTTTTAAATAAGTTTATAGGGCAGTAATAAGTGCGTTTTGTTCTGTTTTACAAAATTTGCCACGGGCGCTGGTTAAAATTCTAGTCACCCACAGAAGTGAAACAAAATGAGGATTGAGGCGTGACTAATAACTTGGCGATGAAAAAAAAGTGCGAGTCGGACTCGCGCACGAAGGGTTCCGTAATCCGTACCGAATAGAGCAAAAATAGGCCAAAAATTGTGGTATTTGTATGGGAGTCCTTAAATATTTATTCTATTTTAATTTTGTTATTAATAACGTACACATATGATTGAGGGTTTTACGAATAAATAGTAGCAAAAGGTAGGGCTCGCGCACGAAGGGTTCCGTAATCCGTACCGAATAGAGCAAAAATAGGCCAAAAATTGTGGTATTTGTATAGGAGTCCTTAAATATTTATTCTATTTTAATTTTGTTATTAATAACGTACACTTGAAATTTTAAGTGCCTACCTAAGTACTTATTCATCATGATATTGACCAAAAAAGACCAAAAAATAATGTCTATTGTATGGGATTTAATTATAAAATAAAATATTAATTTAATTTTGTTAACCGGGACAGTAAAAATATGACATACGCGTAGAATATGAGTTAAAGCGGCAACAGAAATACACAATCTGTGAAAATTTCAGACATCTAGCTGAAGCGGTTCTTGAGATGCATCCTGGAGACATACAGATAGACGAACAGACAACGAAGTCTTAGCAATAGGGTCCCGTTTTTACCCTTTGGGTACGGAACCTTAAAAAATATGACGATGACAGTCAGTCAATGCATGGTACCGTCCAATACTATAGCACACCCTGGGGGTCAATCCAGACCGCAACGCGACGCGTAGATGCATTTCTAAATTTGTATTGAATTGACAGATTTGTACGACGTCTCACGCAATTGAAGTCTGTCAAATCCACAGACATAGATCAAGATAGATATCGCATGTGTATGTACTTCGCGTGCTATCTCGCGTTCCCAAACGACGAGCAATGCTCGTCTTTCGAAAGTCTTTTCTTTAGTCTGCTATCGGAATCGGACGTCAATCGGTATTTTAAAAATGCCTAAATGCCTAAAAGTGCCGTATTGAGCTGTATAAATTCAAATAGAAACGTTGGCCTTGATAATGGACACGTTTCTTATCATCGATACGTCACAGTAGGTAGTAAAAAAGTGGCACGCTCGTTTTCATACAAATGGAGCGACATGCGGTATCTATCTTGATCTATATCTGTGGTCAAATCCATAAAAATTTAGAAATGTATCTACGTGTCGACTTGCGGTCTGGATTGACCCTAAGGGCCTGATTGCAATTTGCACCTACCGAGTAGAGTGACAGCACTCGGTATGTTTATTATGGACAAATACTTGGCCGAGGGCACTGTATCGCCACTCTACTCCGTAGGTGTAATCAGAACCTAATACTTATCAATTGTCATGTCTTAACGGGCTACGAAACATTTGAGAACATTTTCGCCTAGGCTTTTGATGCCTCAAATTCATTAGTCCTAGAACTAATTCTAGAATATGTTTCTTAACTAATGTATTTAAGGCAAAGGTTTTCATCGTGGGACCATTTATTCGGTCCCAAATCCGCTACTTAGCACGATGTAATTAATCTTTCATTGTCCTTCGTCAACGGCGCTTTGTTTGTTTCGTATTTGAAAAGCCGATCAGGCCTGAGACTTGGAAAAGCTGATTCAGCGGGGTGACTCACGATGCGATTCCGCGCGGAAACCGTCCCGATTTCGGAAACTTTTTCACTTTCAAGCAAATGACAAGTGGATACTTTCTGATTTTGCTGTCATTTTGACAGGCAGTGACATTTCTTTTGTATGAGTGAAATAGTTTCCGCCACAGATTCGACAACTTCTTTAAATATTGTTATATGAAATTATTTAATGATAACAATGAAAGAAATCAATAAATAATCTTGTCTTGTTAAAATAAGTGTCGTACTGTAATTATGTGTTAAGCTTTAGGAAGTTTTCATTGAACAATTTTTTATTTATAAATGCAGTATTTGCATTATTTGGTGTTTTGACAGATTTTATATGAATAATTTAAAAAAAATGTCATATTTATTTTTTAGTTAAAAGTTATCTGACGATAAAAAAATCGCTCAGTTAAAAAGCTAATTTCCTAATTTCCTAACTTCCAACAATGGCGGGCATAGTAGCAGCCTTGATACTTTTAGAAAGAAGAGCCCAAATCGGAGAAAGGGAAAGCCGGCGAAGTAGAAGTTTGTTATTTAACAAAATAATAAGAGACGATTTTCTTATGAAGTGGTCAGATTAGTATGAAGCCAGAGATTTCTTTTTTCAAAAGTTGGAGAAAAAAAAATTTGAAAGCCAATTTTTCACTAAAATATGCCATACATCATGAGTTCAAATTTTTTTTTCTCCAACTTTTGAAAAAAAAAATTCTCTGACTATTCATAGTTAATCTGACCTATAAGAAAATCGTTATAGCTTCTAAACTATGTAACTTAGAGCATTGAAGTAAAAGAATTTATTTAAGATGAAAACTTTCTCTATCTTTTTAAAATAAAAAAAGTCGGCACATAGACAATATTTTTTGTCTTAATTTTAATAAGTAGCATTTTTTGTAATATTCAAAATCATTCGCTCATTAAACGCAACTGAAATATATTTTTTTGTAAGGCAAGACTTAGTCTTAAATATTTAGTTCATTAAATTAAGAGGTGCAGGAAAATTTTGAGACAATTATTTTTCCGTCTTTTATTATCTTGATACTGACAGCAATGAATATCCAAGGCTATATGTTGTAGCACTTATTGCCAAAAAAATCAGTTATATTCTCTTTGGTTTCGGATTCATTCCCGCGATGGAAACTTGTTTCTGAATCGCTGTGTATCTGACAGAAAGTGACAAAATACTGCGTGAGAACTTTCCGACAATAGTGAATCGGGGGGCTGGATTGCTTAACCGAATAGTAAATATAAAGTAAACTAACTTTTGCTCGTGGCTTCGCATCAAATCGATACCGAAAATTTTAATCGTCGTAAAAGACATTAGGGCGAAAATTATTTATGTACTTTATATGATAATATATAATTGCTATATTTATGGTATATAACTCATTTTCACCAAAATGTCCTTCCTATACGACAATTGAAATTTCCGGTATCGAAATACTCTGGAAAACTTTTGTCCCCAATAACTCCCATAGAGGTGGAATTGAGAAATCTCATCCTATTGAATACGAAGGCAATTGGGACGTACGAATAGCGTCCACTTCGACTCCCGCTGCCGCTCCCGCGCCCGTTTCCTCTACCATTCCCGCTTACGCTACTGCTCCTGCTTCAGCTTCCACTCAGCTTCAGCTCACGGGGATGGAAGATAACATTTTTCAGGTTCAGAAATCAGAGGCTTACGCGTGAAAAGGCAACAAACAGACAGAGAAATTATTGATCTTTTAGACGGACACACATTCGCAATTATAGCGTTACTACTTACTATGGATTGAACACAAGACTAGCACTCTCGCTCACTACACTCCCCTGTAATGATTTCGTAGAAATTACACACTCCAACGTCTAGAAATACCGTAAATTTTGCAATTTTAGGAGAATAAATTCCCGCCATGTTGAAAGGAATAGGGTAGAGCGAGGTAAGTTGGCCCCGGTGACCGATTAAATCGAGATCTAGTGGTTTCCGACCGATCGCGCCGGACGGCCGAGTAATCCCAGAGCGAATGATTTAGTATTTAGTTACTATTCGCCTACGCACTAGAAATATTAGATAAAGTATAGCACCAGCTATAGTATAATACCATCCAGTAAGTGTCAAACTAAAACTTTAAAAACTGAAACTCACTGAAAATAAAGACTGTACAGTGTACGCACGTGCGACGTGGTATTGCATTGCTTTATTTGTTAATGCGGATATACGAGAAGGTCGGATAAGCTGAGGATCGCCGGACTAAGACCGATTTGACCGGATTTTTTTGTGCGTTCCCGTGTGTGCATGAGTTCGGTCAGATCAGCCTGCGATCAATCTGACCGGCCTGAGGTAATCAATAGCGTAAAATTAATTACAAAGCATTTAGAGACGTTAAGGTCAAGTTTATGATCTCGGCAGAAATCGCAGAACCTATTTAAATCATTTTGTAGTAAGTGACAATCGTCAATCGAAGCAATATTTGTAATAATTTTAGCAAATATTGAGCAACAAGTGTGACAGAAACAAGATAAAATATAATATATAATTAAGATAGAAAGGCAAACAAAAGTGGCTCAAGCAGAGGCACTCCAGATGGAACGAACATCCATGCCGAGACGTAGTCGTTTAATTGCAACTACTTGAGAACGGTTATTTATGTACAACGAAAACCAACGAAGAGGGTTTACGTGTATTCCTGCCAAATGAAGCTTCTTCAGCAACATGATATGATCAATGCGATCAAAAGCTTTGCTGAATTCCGCGTTAATGATGTCTACCTGATCGCCTGAGTCCATTGATGAACTGACTGGTATGTGATTGAAGGAATAGCCGAGGGGACTGGTGAGACCGACGGGCTTTACACTTCGGACAGCGCCAGGAACTCTTTTTATCGCCTAGATGCCTGAATCCAGCCTCTGCTATTCCAACGCAGCTAAAGCCATAATATTGATTCTTGCGTATTGAACAAAGTGGACTAGTATGGGATTCATTGCAGATGCTACAGGTGAACATGTTGAGAACCACTTACTTACGAGGGTGGGGACTAGGTGCACTCACTAAACACGAGCGATGCCAAGCGATGCGAGGCGATGACTGATTGTCTACTATATTATACTATGGTACAGCTGATATATAGCCTAGGAAGGTATTACACTTATCGGAGATCTAAAATGTAAAGTCGAATAAATTCGATGGTGTAGCACTTTCCACTATATTACTTGGCATTAAGGTTCATTATCTCCTATAAAGGATATACAGCTTAACTTAAGATTGGTCATTTTAGGTAAAAGATATACAGATAACAATGTAATTTACATAATCAATTACTGTAAATTCTAAATTTAATTATAATAATTTACGGCGGAACGTTTAAAATAATTAAATCTAGAATTTACAGTTTTTACTAAAAGGGATATTATTACTAACATATAACTGTCCATTTCCGTCTATCCGTCTGTTTGTCACCATGCTGTATCTTATGAATCATGACATCTACAAGTAGAAATCACATATTTAGGAATTAAAAGGGATAATATACTCAATGTAACTCGATGTAAACCGCTTTGCTTATTGCTTTCGTAAATTTTAACGAGGGTAATAGTATTTTAAAAAGATAAAACCGACTTCAAAATTGTACGAAATTGAGAATTAAAATTGCCTTATCTCAAAAACTACTGAACCGATATTGATGAAACTTGTAGTGTTCCCTAAGTTGAATAATACCTAGTACAACAAAAAAAGAATTACTTAAATCGGACTTGTAGTTCCGGTGATATGCGAACACAAACATAAAAACATACATACATACATACACTTTTGAAATTTGGCACATTTGTTCGAAGACACTGAAATAGACTAACATAAACAAAAACTGGGCAGTTCTGGAAATATTACATAAATACGCGTCGAATTGATAATCTCCTTTTTTGAAGTCGGTTAGTAAAAAAACAATCCCATAACAAAAGTATCTTCATACCAAACATCTAAATCGGTTAAGCGGTATGTTAGTCGTCGAAACGTCAGACACACACTCATATCCACTAAGTTAGTACGTTATGATGATTTCGAATAATGATGCTTAGGCCAAACCTGCAACGCGGGATGTTCGCTCCGGCAAAGCCCGCTTCAAGTTGTCAGACGTGTGTTTTGAAGTGTACATAACTAGACTTCTTTTTAAAACCTTTTTTATATTATTTTGTACAACTCTTTAGTTTATGATTTTTTGATTTGTTTACGTTTTGATAGATAGTGTCATGATATTAAATTAATTCGACGTGAGTCTTGACCATAGTGGACGTGTTTTATTCCTCTGCACCTTCCAAATATTCATTGACCATACAAAACTTATCAAAAACTGGTGTTACTACGGAACCCTCTATTGTGCGTGGCCGATACGCACTTAGCCGGCTTTTTCGCTCCCGTTGGTCATTGTCACGCGCAAACGGCACAGGCCATTCACAGGCCCCGCCGCTTTTTTTTCTTGTCGCAACTCGTATGACATTCGCATTCGCATAAAAATCCGCATTGATTTATTGCGGATGCAGATGCAGATGTCCAAATGTATGCGGAAGCTCCGCATTTGCGGATTCGGATGTGAATATTCGCAACATTCCCATAGTCTGAACATTATCGTGGCAGAAGTGACACTTCGGTCGTCTTTGAAATCCAGAATCGCTGCGCTCGTGCACGTTTCTTTCATTTCCAAAACTCACACCAGTCACCGCGCTTAAAGAAGTTTAACTTTAGCAACCTACGCAACATTTTTTTTTAATTTAAAACTGACTAAAGCACTTCGCAGTTCGCAGTCGTTTTTCTTCCGCGTTTCCGTGGCTATGGATAAATAATAAAGCGATATTGATACAGTGACGTATGGGGTGTGTCTCGCGTGATATATTGTCCAGCCCCATGAGATAGCTTACATCATTTTGGACTTGGACCGCACTAATCGATTTCCTTGATATTTTTATTGGTACCAAAATATCGTGTACAGGTCGCACAGAACTTTAAGATGGGTTGTCGTGGAGCATTTGTGCACAACTACGAATTACGTTGACTTTTGTAAGCATTAAGTTTCTCAATACTGTATACATTGGAAAAATAGCGAGACGTCCCCAGCCAAGTTACTGAGGGGATGTCTAATGTTATGATGTAATAGTAACAAAAGTACAAATTAGAAGTAATATGGATTAGGCTGCAGTTGATGATTATGATCGATTTTTAAGTGCATCTAAACTTGGCATTGGATAGGATTTGTTCTTTTTTAGGCGAACCAGTAGCCGATAGGAACTTGGCCCCCTTTTTAACAGGTATGTTTTAGGTGGGATTAAAACATTTCTCAGAGAGCCAACTCAAAAAGTTATCATCGTGCCGCCCGTCCCACCGAGCCAAAACTGCGAAACAAACTCAGCTGCAACATCCAACAAAGCATTAATTATTGTAAAATGACAATATCTGCAGTGTCTCCACAGATATTGTCACTATAATGACAGAAGAACGTTTAATTAACTGTCGTGAGACGCGGTGCTTTCAGTTCAAATATAATTTTACCGTTGCCACAAGTCGCTACAAAGAAACCGGCGCTACTATTTAAATGTCACACACAGGAATGTAAAGAAATAAAATGTCGTATTGTATTTGTAAAATATAATATTATTTTTGTTACATTTTCAGAATGAATTGTTATGGTTTTGAAGAATTATTGTTATTCTTTTATTATTAAAGCCGATTTTAATAAAATATAACTCATAGCAGATGTTTTCAGTAACAATTTTTATGTTCACGCAAAAGAGTACGTGATTCGGAAATGTCTTAGGGTCAGTTCACATTGTGACTTTAGTGACGTGTCGTGTCGACGCAATGCGATTTAAAATAATAAATAGTTTAAAAAAACTAAAAAAAAAACGGCCAAGTGCGAGTTGGACTCGCCCATGAAGGGTTCCGCAGCAGCAATAAGGTTTATTTTTATGAAATTAAAAGGTTTTTGATTTATTTTTATATTCCAGTTGATTTAATGAAAGTTAAATTAAGTTTATCATTTATGACGTATAAAAAAAACTACTAGTTAGATTTCATTCAAACCAATTTTCGTTGGTAGTTTTTATAGTAAAGTACATCATATATTTTTTTTAGACTTACCATGCCCCTACTTTAGAAGTTAGAGGGTGAGGGACACACATTTTACCACTTTGGAAGAGTCTCTCTCGCAAACTATTCAGGTTAGAAAAAAATGAAATTAGAAACCTCAATATGATTTTTGAAGACCTATCTATAGATACCCCACACGCATAGGTTATATGAAAAAAAAAATTTTTTTTGATTCAGTTGTACCTATGGGGACCCCTAAAATTTTTAATACTTTTTCCATTATTGCATCAAAATCTTAATGCGGTTCACAGACTACATCTTCTTATCAAAATTTCAATAGTATATAGCTCTTATAGTTTTGGAGAAAAGTGGCTGTGACATACGGACGGACAGACAGACAGACAGACAGACATGAATCTATAAGGGTTCCGTTTTTTGCCATTTGGCTACGGAACCCTAAAACACGCTTTTAGCACGCACTAAGCCAATCCGCCATCTTAGATGTCCGCCATGTTGGATTTAAGTCAGATTACTATTTTTTTCGTATTCCTGACAGCAAACCCTTTCATTTGATAACCATATCATGGGGGTGCATTTTAAATAACCTGTCCGCCATCTTGGGGAGGCCGCCATATTGGATTCGTAATTACGTTTCTTAGCTAGTCATGTATTGTTATCAGAACTCAAAGCGTGTGCAAAATTTTATCCTAATCAAAGACCGGGAAGTGGGTCAAATTAAGATTCCAAGATTTTCTTACATTCATATTTAGTTACAAGTGAAGCTAATATAATTATAAAGCTACGTGTCAAATGCAAGGTGAACCACACTTATGAATAAGACATACGATGGGTGCCATTAATCAGAGCCTGTAACCGAGACGTTTTATTTTTATCGCTTCTTTATAGAATCGCCGATCAAAATGTATGGAATTGACATAAGACGAGTGGAACGTCACCGTCATATTATTAACAAACGCATATGTCAATTCCATACATTTTGATCGGCGATAAAGGAAAATGTCTTGGCTAAAGGGCAAAGTGATTTGCCAGCTCGTTTATGTAAACCGCGTCAGCGTGTGACTCGCGCCGGCCTCTGGGAGACAGCCGGGCGGCGTGTTCCCCTTTAATCCCCTTTTAATGTTATTGTTATAATATTATTAAATAATCTCACTCAGTTTGTGTTTTAATTTCACCCGTATTGGAATTTGTTCTGATAACATCTGGGACAACTTTAAACGGTTACGACTTTTAAGGCCTCTCTCCGCGCTGAGAGGAATATGCCCCTTAAAACGTTCGTAATCGGTTATTATATCAGGTCATTTAGCCAAGAGCTTTTCTTTACTCGCTTTTTTATAGAATCGCCGATAAAAATTTATGGAATTGACATAAGCGTTCGTTAATATGACGTTGACGTTCGACTCGTCTAATGTCAATTACATACATTTTGATCGATGATTCTATAAAGAAGCGACAAAAAAACGGGTGTGAGTGTGAAGAGAGAAGGACGTTGTTTGATTTTTTGCTTTAGTAGCCATTAACATTAGAGTAGACATTAACAGCTGTAGAGCTAACCAGTAGGATGAGATTTATATAATTACTAGATATGCCCGCAACTCCGTCGCGTCAAACTATCGCGCAGGAATCGTACATTTTTCCGGGACGAAAGGTATCCTATTTCCTGGGAAAAGTATCTCAACACCAAATTTCATCAATCAAATCAAAATCGGTTCAACGGTTTGGGCGTGAAGAAGTAACAGACAGACAGATGGTTCCCGCGCGATTAACGAATTTTGGCGCAACGGAATTGCGGGCGTCATCAATTTAAAAATAATGTCACTTAGCGACGCAGTATGTCAAATTCCATACATTTTGCAAATTTTTATTTACTTCCTTTTAGCTGTCCCGTTGTCTGTAATGGAATCTTGCAAGTTAAATTTGACACAATTTCCGGTTTCCGATTGAGCTGAAATTTTGCACGAAAATGCAAACCGCGTGACAATGCAATATTAAGATGACGTGGAACCGATATGATTATGGAGCTGGAAAATGGCCATAGGGACCAGTAAAATAAGCTCGTTTTTAAAGGAGTTATGTTTTTAGTAGGTACTTGATGATTTGTAATTTAGCTGGCGAAAACATAAAATACAAGTTATCTATGTACCCATTGCCACACATGAAATATTAACACCTCCATCGTGGGTATCGCAGACACAATAGATTTTCAATTGTTATGCGGCAGCCGGCTGCCGCTTGGGGATGTTATAAGTCCAGACAATATTTTGAAGTAAAATTATATTCGCTTTAGAAAATCGTTACAATATTTTCAATAGTTGATGGATGTATGAAAGAGTTTTAAATCTTTTCAGTGCAAGGTGCCGGCTGAAGTCGAGAAGCTCGTTAGTGTGAGTTATTCCTCAACAAAATCTATTTCTATAAAGCTATAGCGTGCGGTCACGGGACGATGCGACTAAAGTGGCGAATGGTCGCGCGAATATGCGTCCGTTACATTTTGCAATGCGTTGCATCTCAAAAAATATCTACTACTAGATAACGCCTGCAACTCCTTTACGCCAAAACTCGTTTATCGCGCAGGAACCGTACATTTGTCTGGGATAAAAAGTATCCTAATATGTCCTTTCTCGGGACTCAAAGCATCTCCATAGTAAATTTCAGAAAAATCGGTTAGCGGTTTAGGCATAAAAGCCAGACAGACAAACGGACGGACGGACGGACGGATGGACGGGCAGACAGACAGACAGTCAGACAGATACAGAGACCGACATAATATTAGTATAGATTGGATGCATTTTAGTAGTATTATGCTTAGAATATTACTAAGGCTGACCCCACATTAGACGTGCGCGTTTGGACAGTGGGAACTGGTAACATAGTATAAATAAGGAGGGGAAGTAGGTTAGCTCTGGCCCAATCCGCTATATAATTGCCTACTGTCTTAGGGTTGTCAATTTTAGCAATATAACACATTTCTTATTAGTCAATAAAGTTCAACAATGGTTTTCCTATTAAAACATATAGAAATGTATTCAAGATACAGACCAGCATTATTTATATAAAAAGTCTGTCTGAATTGACAGATATCGTGAGCGTGAGACCTCTTGCAAATCTATCAAATCCATACAAATTTAGAAATGCATCTAGGCATCGCGTTGCGGTCTGAATTGACCCTAAGAAATTGATAGCAATGAATGGCAGACAAAGTTTCCAATTTTGGTTAGGACAATACAGAAATATCACCTGATTCTCTGACAAAATGATCCACGAATAGGATTGGCATGTAAAAAGTCCGTGATGTAGCAGGTCGCTGGTCGCTGCTTGTGAGTTGTGTGTCATTCATCTCACTAGCTGGGTCACAACTCACAACTCACAAGAGTAAATAAATAAATAAATAAAACGTTTATTCTGTCACCATGAATATTTCATATTATCTTTATTTTATTTTTTTTATATTAAAAAGATATTAAAAAAAACTATCACCATTAAATGTTACATGTATACACAACTTATACCAACAAACGAAAAATAAAAACCTATTTAAACTATTCTACAGCTATAACATGCATTAAAAACTAGAAGGTAAACAATAAAAAACCTTTTCTAGTAGCATAATAGTACGGCAGTGTTACAATAACACCCAAGTATGCAGAAACGGAGACCATTCAGGTTAAGACGACCGACAGTAGTCCCTGATCTTCCGTGGACCGATTATTTTCGGGCAGAGGATAAGCAGACGGAAGCAGTATTATAACATTATAATAATATAGTGGAAAATTATAATATAACTAGCCATATAAAGTATTTCGCCCATAATATTATTTTATTGAAGTGACTAAATAAGTATGTCACCATGGCAACGTCCATCGCTATCCCGTCGCACAAACCATGGTCGCCGTCAGTAATGAGTTGTAATAATTTACTATTATTTATTCAACAAATGCACTGTATATAAAAAGTAGCCAGTAGCCGATTATCAGACCTACTGAATATGCATATACCTTGGGGGATTTTGTATGAACCCCGTCCCCACCCTTCAACAGCCATGGGATGCGTCTCGATTTGTTCACTGGGACCCAGAAAAGTCTCGAGTACCTATGTTAATTTCAAAATCAATTGGGTTTTTAAAAAAAACAACTTTTCGCCAACAAAAAATGTGTTTATTTTTGAACAAAAATCACTTTTTTCTACAAACAAAAAGCATAATAGGGTTCCGTAGTCAACAAGGAACCCTTATAGTTTCGGTCTGTTCGTCCGTCTGTCTGTCTGTCTATCTATTCGCGGTCTTGCTCGGATGGGCCTACAAAGCCATAATTTGGTATGAATGCATATATAAATATTAATGATGCGGAAAAAATGGTACATATAAAATCTTTTTTTTTTGTGGTTCTACACATCAAGCGGGGAAGGTTTTTTTTCGCGTCCACCCCACCGTGTTTGATGTAGTTGGATAGGTTTTTTAAAAATATTACGAGTATTCAAAGATTATTTTCCGTTTCAGGGATCCATTTGTGAAATAGGAAGTTTAAAGTAGAAAAAATCGTAGAGTCTAGACTCTAGTGTATCCCCCTCTTATATCTAATATTCTAAGTCTGTTTAGCTGATACAGGATATCTATATCAGCTAAACAGTTGCTTATGGAAATGTGAAAAAATTCACGAGAGTAGGAAACACGCTGAATTCAAAAGGAAAACTATCACGGCTAGTTACCTACATAGGTTATTGAGTGATAGTCGATCACTAACGGCCGTTCCCAATATTCAATCTATCTCTGGTTTGACATACGACCGATCGCAGGTAACATTGAATTGACATAAAATATATGTCTCTAATGTCTAATGAGAGCTATTCCTATCTCTCGTAGGGCAAAACCAGAGATAGATCAAATATTGGGAACGGCCGTAAGAAAATGTATTCGGACTTCGGAGAAGTATAAAGGAACTTTTCGCTCAAATGCCTTTGTACATAACTGAGATGATGTATTTAGTTAGTAAAACACGCTATGAAATATGTACATTCATCGACCATACAAAAATTATCAAAAACTAGCGGTACTACCCCTACTACCTATATTGCACGTGGCCTGATACGCACTGTGCCGGTTTTTATTTTCATGTAAACAAATGACGATTTCATTGAAGACAATAAATAATAATATGATCTCCATATTCCCACTCTATTTATTGCACACTAAGGAAATGTGTAGGTAAAAGAGAAAAAAATATTAAAAACAACAATATAAGTTGTTGTGGTTTATTTTTAAGGCGTTGTATTTCTTTATAAAATTATTCATGGATGAAAGAAATGAGTGGATCCTGCAGTATCTTCTGAGTTCTGAGTATCTGTCTTTTCTTCCTTTGTTTTCTTATTAACAGCAGAAGAGACGCGACGTCGTATCGTGAAATGACGCCGTATCGTGTTTATGTGTGGAAGCCCTGGCCGCGTCACCATCAAAGACGGCGCGGCGTCGCGTCGTCACTCATTTTTACGTTTGGAATGCAATTTTTTCTGATGTTTCGCTCTGAATAGGGTCGTGTGGTGTACCGTTCTGTTACAACGCACAAGGGTTTTGCCTTTTTAAAAAAAACAATTTTGGGTTTGATGCACACGTCTAGCGCGGATGGATACTGGATGGAGAGTGTAGGACTGGGAATGCAATCGAAGTTGCTACACACAGGAAATGCTGGATAGGTAGGAAAGGGGCTGACTAAGGGATTACACATACATATCAAAGCTATAACACCTCCCCGGGGTAGAATAAACTTCAGGGGCTTATGTTCCTGAAGTTTAGAAAAAATAATTAAAAAAAATTTAAAATTTAAACATTGATTCTAATGCTTGGTGAAGGTATTTCACGTGAAGGAGTTTTCGAATTGCTAGGTGTGACTATAGAATTTTGATCAATATTTCTTTTTGAATCAACTGTATCAGGAGTAGCTGAATCTGGTATTATAGCATTAACAGTATTTTGAGGTGATTGAAAAG
Organism: Cyaniris semiargus; assembly: GCA_905187585.1. Lineage (NCBI taxonomy): Eukaryota > Metazoa > Arthropoda > Insecta > Lepidoptera > Lycaenidae > Cyaniris > Cyaniris semiargus. Next base: position 17,507,794 of record LR994555.1, on the reverse strand, counting down.
GCCTAGGAAAACGATAGGATAGACGGTGCTCTTTAATGTAAAAATATAATCTAATTACAAAATAAGTACACATTAAAATTAACATTATAATTAAAACAATTGAATAATGGGTCCCATATTTTATTATTGGTTGCTGATTTAAAATTTCATCTGTTTCTTTCAGTAAGGAATTAAATTTAGAATTTGCGTCTGATGTAAGAATGTCTAAATCGATATTCTTAAGTTTAATAGGGGACTCATCACGGACTTTAGGGATACTATCTAGAATACAGCAAGGATCCTTAATTATATTAAATGTAGGGTGAAAAACTGTAACATTAAGTTTAACATCGGCGTATCTAGGTATTAATTTTGTATTTTTACAGAATGCTACACAATTTTGCGGTACCTTCAAGATGCCTGTACCAATTACATCTAGCTCTATGATCTTTTGGTCAATACAGTCTAAATACACTTTAATGTTTTCGGATTGTACATATATCCAATTATTATCGGAAATTGGTTTCCATACGTTGAGTATTCCACTGATAAAATCTGTTTGACACTGCACTGGTAATACACTGATAACTTTTGACATTAACTCACTTTCACAGCTGGGGTTTGCACTTGTTGGGGAGACGGTCATCACATTGCAGATGTAGTCGTCGACGTCGATTGCCAGACAGTCCGTGAGTGAATCGAGTTTACAATATTCTGATTTATCTCTGGTCATTGCGATAAATTTACTACTGGGCCTAATAAGACTAAAAGTGTCGGGTTTAACATCATCATGCGGCATTGGTAATGCTATATTATGGTATAGATCATACAGTTTAGGGGACACCAAAGGTAATCTTATTACAAATACTATCTTAGTGTTTAGGCTAAAACAACTTATACTAGACACATTTAATAGTTTATAAATGTTTCTTAATTCTAAACTTAAAGGTAATGTAACGTCAGCTGGTAGGTGCCTATAGTTGTCGACGAGCTCTTTATACAACTGTTTTGGAGGCAAAATAGCTGGATGTAAAATGTTTCGGCTGCCAAAAAGAATGGCATTTGTTATATCTTCCATTTGGAAAGACAGCGTTAGTAATAATGCTTCCAGATTAGTTAGTATAGAATCAATGCTAGTTTTAAAGTTTAATTCCATAGAGTTTTTTGAAATATTTTTCATCTTTAGTGAGAGGTCGTCGACAGCCTCAGTAAGACTAATTTCATTGAGCTTTATTTTAAAAAGTGTATCGTTAAATTTAGACAAAACTGAAGTTGTAACCAATATGTTTTCTTTTATCAATAAACTTAGTCTTTTTTCGTTATCCTGTACATCTCGTATGGCGTTATCGTATCTGATAGCATCATCTTCATTTAAAGTACCAAATACTGTTTTAGACAAAGATCCTACAGCACCTATCCAAGCACGTTTAAATCTCTTATTACTAATAAGATGTGAAATGGAAGAATATTCCGAAACAACATCATTGTATCTTACACTCAGTGGCTCCAGAATATTATGGCATTCCAGGTCTTTTATTGTTTCAATTTGAACTTGATTACATAAAAACCTTACTGTACCTAATATTGAGTTAATGGTCTTAATGTTCGGTTCCATATATGATATATCATAAGGTGTGATAAGATCTAAGCGGCCAACATTGATCTTGAGTTCGCCAATTGGATCAAAATATATGCCCGGACTCGTGTCGATTCGACGAGTAAACTCTTGAAGAGCGTGAGCCAGTATGCTGTAAGGGAAGATGATGCTTCCGTTAGGTATTTCCTTATCGACTAAGGTAAGTATGTATAATGTATAATAGGTAAGTAAAATATATTGTATAATTTTGTATAAAGTGTAAATTAAATATGTAAATAGTGTAACCCTTTTCTTTTCTTTTTCAGGTTTTCAGGTTGGAGTATCTCCTTGGATCTCTGCAAGTTTTACTTCGTCGTAATGGTGTTTGACATGACGTCTATTAATCAGTAGCGACAATGTATGATTGCCGTGTATTTTAACTACTTTGTACGGCCCTTTCCAAACAGGTGATAGGGCTTTTCTTAGTCTTAAATGATTTTTGAGATATACTAAATCTCCGACTTTGTACTCTACTGAGCGAGTGTGCGAATCATAGTGATCTTTTGATGTTTGTTTAGACTTTCTAATATGCTCTAAAGCATTTTCGTGGGAATATTTTAAACGGTGTTGCAACATTCTAACGTATTCGGGATAGGTTGTGGATGATGTATCGTCGTAAACTGATGTCGGGATGTGGGGTTTGTGTCCAAATAATAATTCATAAGGTGAATAATGCGTGGTAGAATGTATAGCGGTATTATATGATAATACAGCTGTATATACGTAGCGAGCCCAATTGTCCTGATTTTCGTTAATATATGATTTAAGATATTCTTTTAAAGTGGAGTGCGATCTCTCCAAAGCACCTTGAGTTTGAGGATGATAAGGAGACGAGAAAAGATGTTTGATTTTGAATAGCTCACATGTTTTACTAAATAACTCTGCAGTGAAATTTGTGCCCTGATCTGTGAGTATGCGCTTGGGAATTCCGAATAATGAAATGCAGTGTACGAGGCACTCACTGGTTTCTTCAGCGGTGATGCTCCGCATCGGATATGCTAAGCTAAATTTTGTAAGGTCGTCTTGCATCGTTAAAATGTATTTCAATTTTGCAGGGCCGCATTCGGGAAGAGGTCCTACAATATCTATTGCCAACCTTTCGAAAGGAGATGTTGAAGTAGACGTAATAACCATGGGTGCGCGATTGATTTTTCTTAAGGCTTTATTTGTTTGGCATGATGAACAATTTTTTACATAATTTTCGATATCACTACGCATGTTTGTCCAGAAATACCTTTCTTTAATGCGACTAAGCATTCTGTTCTGCCCTAAATGTCCAGCAATAGGAATATCGTGATTTTCTTTAAGAATTTTTTGAATTTCAGATGGAACAGGATAAATCAAGCTATTATGGTAAATGTGGATGGAAATATTTGTTCCGTCGAAAATATGACCAAGTATATTATAGATTTTTACAAACGATATCCTATCAAAAGGGTTTCGGAAGTCTGTTATACTAATATCGTTCACGGTTGGGTGATTTATCATTATTTGATCTCTTATAGTTTTAAGCGATTTGAATATGTCCGGGTATGTGCAAGAATCGAAATAGTGTACTTTTGTAAACAGGAAAATGTATATTTTATTATTGTATTCGAGTGACAAGTGTTCAAATAATGTCCTTTCGAGTTTTTCGAAGTCATTGCGTATAGATGCAGGACAATTGTTGATTACTTCTTGGACGTAAGGTATATTTTCGTCCATGTCTATTGAAGTTGGTATAATTATGATTTTACAATTGCTTTTCAGGATGCTGCTGTTATGTTCTAAAATTCGGGTATTAAAAGATCTAGAAGGTGATTTAAGGAAATTGTTATAGGTTTCATCCGGTGTTGTTGACCGTTCTTGAGGTGCAGAAGGCTGTTCTGACTGATCGGTTGGTACCAAGGGAGCGTGACTAATTACAGGGCTATCCATTTCGGGTTGTACAGTACTTTGTCTATTGGTTGAAGGTTGTGGATCAAATGTCGAATTCAAGTCAGGGTTAAGATTGTCAGTTACAGGATTTTGAAATTGCTGATTTAGAGGATCGGATTCAACCGGAGTAGGAGGGTTCAGTGGTGAGAAGTCTAAGTCCTTTTCGTCTATTGGGCTAAACGTTATTGTAGTCCATTCGTTATCGTTGAAAACGTCAGAATATGGCTCTGTAAGGGGTAAAGGATTGTTATTTTCAGTTGATGTAGGATTTTCAGGATATATGGGATTCACTGGATATCTTGATAGGGCGTCCGCTGCGGAATTGAGCTTTCCCTTCCTATACACTATTTCATAGTCGTATTCTTCGAGCTTGAGACGCCATCTTTGTAACTTGCTGGACGGATCTTTATGGTTAAAAAGCCATTTTAAAGGCCTATGGTCAGTGACTATCTGGAATTTTTGTCCATACAGATACGGCCTAAACTGTTTACAACCAAATAAGATGGCTAGCAACTCCTTCTCTGTCGTACTATAATTACTCTCGCTCCTGTTAAGGGTTCGAGAGGCATAGGCTATGGGGCGTTCTTGACCTAAGGGGCCTTGGGAAAGGACAGCTCCGAGAGCGTGGTTTGAAGCGTCTGTTGTTAGTATAAAAGGTTTGGTAAAGTCGGGATAACATAGGACGGGTGCGGAGGTAAGTTTATTTTTAAGTGCTTCTAGGGCTAATTGTTGTTGGTTTTCCCAAATGAAGGGCTGATCCTTCTTTAAAAGGCTGGTTAGAGGTTTAGCTAATTTCGAAAAATCTGGGATAAATCTTCGGTAATAGGATACTAAACCGAGGAAGGATTTGATATCTTTAGGACTTTGCGGGATAGGAAATTCGACAACAGATTTGATCTTATCCGGATTTGGCCTAACGCCATCTTCTGTGATAATGTGGCCTAAATATGAAACTTCGCGACGCAGGAATTCGCACTTGTCGGGTTGCAATTTCAGGTTAAATTTTCTTATTCTTTGGAAAATGAGTTCTAAATTTTTTATATGTGATAACAAGTCGTGAGAATAACAGATAATATCATCTAAATAAATAAAGCAACGTAAGCCTTGCAATCCGGAAAGTGCGTTATTCATTAGTCTTTGAAAGGTTGCCGGTGCGTTTTTCAGTCCAAACGGCATCCTTAGAAATTGATAGTGACCTTCTGGTACAGTGAATGCAGTTTTGGATTTGTCTTCTTCATTTAAAAGGATCTGATGAAAGCCTGATGCTAAATCTAATGTGGAAAAGTAGGTACTTTGACCCAGTTGGTCCAAGATTTCAGTAATTTGAGGGATAGGATATGTGTCACCAATAGTCACGTCGTTTAGCTTCCTGTAATCTATCACGACTCTCCACTTTTGAACGTTTGACGCGTCTAGTTTCTTTGGTACCACCCAAATCGGGGAAGACCAAGGTGAATTAGATGGTTCAATTATATTTTGATCCAGCATCTTATTGATCTGGTTACGGACTTCTGCTTTATGCACCTCAGGAAACCGGTAAGTTTTTGTGTGGATCGGGACGTCGGTAGTAGTTTTAATTTCATGTTTAAGAGCATTTGTATATGTAAGATTTTCATCGGGTAAGTGAAATATGTCTGAATAGTCGGAACAAAGCTCTATTAATGCATTAGCCTCTTCTTCATTAAGGTGTGTAATACGTAATTGTTGTAGAACTTTTTCAGTGCGTTTTGTAAAGTTAGGAGATGAGCTACTTAAATGATTAACAGAAGCAGTGTGACAACAGTTTAGATTATTGGATTCTATCGGTATTATTTTTAAATTAAGGTTTGAATTTAGAGTAACTTTTTCTTCTGAAATATTGACGACGGATAAATTTATTCTATTATTTTGCTTTACACTAACAATGCAGTTTGCAATTAATAAAGAGTCAGAAATTTTTTGATCCAAAATAAAACCTTCCTTTATTTCAGGATTCGATACTGAACACTCGATAACTTGTTCGGTCCTGGGTGGAATTAGATATGCCGGTTCATTGAAATTTAGTTTTAGTGATGATTCTCCTATATAAAGTAGGTCTTTATTATAATCTATGTTACAGTTAAGAGCATTGAGCATATCTGACCCAATAATACCATCATAAGGTAAATGGATTTTATCAACAACGTGAAATATGTGTGATACAGAGGATTTTTGGAGCTTTAGCTTAAGTTCAAAATGTCCATTAGTAAGAATAGGATTTTCTGAGGAGTCAATGCCTTTGAGTTGGATAAATTCTTTTTTAAGGGATGGATGAATTTGTAGACAGGAATGTTTAATTAGGCTTACGGATGAACCTGAGTCTACAAGCAAGGATATAGGAAGTTTGGATATAGAAGTTTCGACGAGTACATAAGGTAAGAGCATAATGCTTGGGTCGTTAGTAATTTCGAATGTTGACAATATTTTATTTTTTTGATTTAGTGAATTATCAGGAATCAAGGAGACTTCAGTTTGGGGCTGGTTACCCTGTCGCGTGTCTCTGGAGGATACAGTGGATGATTTAATACTTTTACTAGTTAAAGAGTCTCCGGTTTGGGGCTGGTTACCCTGTTGTGTGACTCTTGAGGAAACAGTGGATATTGAGGAGTCTTCAGTTTGGGGCTGGTTACCCTGTTGCGTGACTCTAGAGGAAACAGAGGATAATTTTTTATTTTTATTAATTGAGGAGTCTTCAGTTTGGGGCTGGTTACCCTGTTGCGTGACTCTAGAGGAAACAGAGGATGATTTTGTGCCGATTTGAAGTTTTTTAGGTCCCGCACGGCAACAGGACGAGACGCTTATACGTTTTTTGGTCCGATATCGACAGTGTCGTAACCTTCAGTCGGGCTATTATCTTCGACAGAATCGATCTCGGTAGGCTCAGATATAAAATTCACCCGTTGTGATCTCGGATTTTGATTGAACCTAAATCTTTCATTATTAAATTGACGTTTCCTACATTCTTCTAGGGTGTGCCCGGGTGCCTTGCAGTATCTGCATATGACCTCTGACCCACTGCTTGTTTGATTAGGTTGTGGCGATCGCGACTGCATATTATTACGACTGAATCTAAAGGCTGGTTGGTTGCTAACGAAATTACCGGGGTTTGGCTTAATTATTCGCGGTCTTTCCGGTCGCGGTTGCGATTGGGAATTTTTATAAATAAATTGTTGGAGTTTTTCCTCGGATATGGCAAAATTCACTGCTTCATTAAGAGTACGCGGTGCCTTGCACCGGACGATGTTTGAAATTCTTGGCGTCAGACCCATCTGGAAGTGATGGAGTGCTAGTTCCTCCATCGCAGCTGTACGACCTATCATTTCCCTACTTTTATTTCCATGGGCAATTGAAATTTCTGTTAATAATTGTGACAAACACGTTTCTACTCTTAGGGCATATTGGCTCACGGGTTCGTTAGTTTGCTGTCTACATTCTTGTAGATCGGTAAGTAGGTGGGCGTAATGTTTGCGCTCACTAAATTGCGTCTTCAAGAATTCTTTTAGTTGCGCCCAATTTACAAATTCCTTTATGGAACATGCAGTTTGTGCTCTCCCTTGTAATTGGCATAAAATGTATTTAAATATAATATCTTTTTGATTATCTGTGGCAAGATCGTGGGCATTGCTACAATTTACTAGAAAAGAATTAAGTGATTCCCTAGCACCGTCGTAAGGCTTTATAAATTTTAATAATGTTGATAAGTCTAACTCTACCTTAGGTGCAGTAGTGTTTTTAGTTTTTTTCTGGGACCTAGTGACCGGTCCCGGTTGGGAGGACGGACCTGCTTCGTCATCCATGTCATTCACACTTATTTCAGGTCTTTCAAATTTAGGGCTAGGGGCTCTAGATTCCGACATCTTAAATTATATTTAATAGAAGTTAGCTGTAATTTCTTTAAAACAAAACAAAATATTTCTTAATATTAAATTGCAATGACCAGAAATAGAATAGTAAATCACTCACAGGAATCTGGCTGCGGCGATGCACCTTATCATGTTGTTTAGGCTGGAGCTCGGCTTATCTCGATGCAGTCGTCAGGCTCGGCGGGTCAGGTTACTTCGGCGGAGTGCACGACGTACTTAAGTACGATTAAAGTTCGAATATTTAACTAGACTTAAAGTGTGCAAGATTAAGAATGATTATTTTTTATGTAAGAGTTCGCCTTGTGGTTGATTGGAATTAGCACTTTCACGAAACACTTCTCACTGGATATAGAAGATTTAGGATACTGAGGATTTAGAGGAATTTTCGGAAGACGTTTTCCGGGGAACTGTAAAATCCCACCGCTGCCACCAATGTTACAACGCACAAGGGTTTTGCCTTTTTAAAAAAAACAATTTTGGGTTTGATGCACACGTCTAGCGCGGATGGATACTGGATGGAGAGTGTAGGACTGGGAATGCAATCGAAGTTGCTACACACAGGAAATGCTGGATAGGTAGGAAAGGGGCTGACTAAGGGATTACACATACATATCAAAGCTATAACAGTTCGCACCACTGTGACACGGTACGGCTCCACAACGTGTCACAGTATCGGCGTTGTGTCGTGGGCACGGTGACGGAGCCGCGCCGTGTTTGATGAAGATACAATGTAACCCCACGTATTTGACAGATGTCGCCATAGTAAAAAAATCTCTATTCTAGTAGATCTTTCAAATGGCACCTGTTTCAAGTCTGTTGGTTGGTGGGGATGTTTCTTCTCATGATTCTTTGGTAAAAATCAGTAGGGCCGTTTCGGAGGAGTACGGTAACTAACATTGTGACACGAGAATTTTATATATAAAGGATCAGACATGATGCTCGCGGTGTCGGCCTGTCCATTGCATTTTTAATACCTCATTTAAAACGAATCGCATCACCTCGTTGCAATGTAATAATAATACCCCTACACCAGTTACGGTGACGGTGGCCGGTTTCATTGCAACCAGACCAGTTGCGCAGTAATTTTATAGTGCCCAAGTGTGTGCAGCACACTTGAACACTCTCTATTCCTTTACTCTCATTACCCAGTGGGTCGGACGACCGACACGACTGGCGAGAGATCAGGCGCAGGACCGACTTTTTACATGCCCATCCGACGCATGGATCATCTTACTTGTCAGACAATGAGGTGATCAGCCTGCATTGTCCCAACTAAACTTTTTTTTTTTTTATGAAATAAGGGGGCAAACGAGCAAACGGGTCACCTGATGGAAAGCAACTTCCGTCGCCCATGGACACTCGCAGCATCAGAAGAGCTGCAGGTGCGTTGCCGGCCTTTTAAGAGGGAATAGGGTAATAGGGGAGTGTAGGGATGGGAAGAGAAGGGAATAGGGGAGGGAAAGGAAGGGAATAGGGTAGGGGATTGGGCCTCCGGTAAACTCACTCACTCGGCGACACACAGCGCAAGCGCTGTTTCACGCCGGTTTTCTGTGAGAACGTGGTATTTCTCCGGTCGAGCCGGCCCATTCGTGCCGAAGCATGGCTCTTGGAATTTGGAAGTAACATGTTTCCAATGCGGCAATGGAACCCACGACCTCCGAGTCAATAACCACGCTCTAGATCACTGGAGCATGGAGGAGTTGCAATGTGAACTAAACCTAAGAGGGTGAAAATGATCGGTTAAAACTTTAAAGTAATAGGTGCAGCATAAACATAAATACAGACCGTGTGCAGCATGCTCCGGCGACAGCTATTGGAAAATATAATTCGCTTTTGTTTTCTTTATCGCACTTTATACTTTTTAATAAGGAAATACACGGTAGCTCACGATATTTTATTTATATTTCCAATCAGCGTTATTTTATTGCACCTAACATTTATTAAAGACGTGAGTGGAAGAACATAGCTAACATTGCAATAAAATAAGGAAAATTGCTCATTTTTCAATTTTCCCTTATAATTTGACCAAACCTAACTATTTCATCATCTGGCAAATATATATCTGGCTGTAGATAAAATCCACAATTTTTTTTTTGATTTCGAATCATTTTCCCTGCCTACATTTATGCCAAAAAAACTGATTTTTTGAACGTTACCTCCTTCATCCACTAACGTCTTGAATGACTTACGGCCGTTCCCAATATTTGATCTATCTCTGGCTTTGCCCTACTAGAGATAGGAATAGCTCTCATTAGACATTAGAGACATATATTTTATGTCAATTCAATGTTAGCTGCGATCGGTCGTATGTCAAACCAGAGATAGATTGAATATTGGGAACGGCCGTTAATGATAGGTTTACGTTATTCTTAGTCAGTTATCAATCGCTATGGATTACTGGAACAATGTAAACGGCCATTGGAATCCACTGGAATATAATAACTATAGCTATGGTAGCGCTGGATTCGATCACTGGATTGGAATAATGTAAAGCCGCAATAACTAAAAAGACTTTAATACTTTTCCCACAATTTTCCCAAAACTTTTCACCGCAAAGTTTCTTCAAATACAGTGATTTTCTACCTGTGGGTTATATAACAAATAATAGTTTGGGCGAGGCAACTATATAATATAATATAATGTAAGTTGTACCTATTGTGTTTGATCGCAATTTGTATTTAGTACTTCCGAATTATTACTTTAATTTATTTATGGTTGTTTTGTTTTTACTTCTGCGAGTCGTCCAGAGTTTTTTTTTATAAAATCAGGGGGAAAACGAGCAAATGGGACACCTGATGGAAAGCAACTACCGTCGCCCATGGACACTCGCAACATCAGAAGAGTTGCAGATGCGTTGCCAGCCTTTTAAGAGAATACGCTCTTTTCTTAAAGGTTTGCAGGTCGTATTGGTCCGGAAATACTGCTGGCGATAGTTCGTTCCAGAGTTTTACTGCGCGTGGCAGAAAGTTAAGTGAAAAATGCACGGTGGAAGACTGCCAGTCATCAAGGTGATGAGGATGGTATATTTTTCTCGTGGAAAGATGACGGAAATTTGCAGGAGGGATTCCGAACAATTTGAGTGTTTCACGTTGTTTTTTCGTAAACCTTGTATATTATGGTTACCCGTAATTGATTTTGCCATACCACGTATACAGCGTGTTTTATTTCGAGCCCCATTTATAATATTGCGTGCCTAGGACCGACGGAATTTATTAAAAGTGATCCGAAAAAAGTTCGGATAAACAAAACGAACATGACATGACCATTACGCAATTTGTAAGATGAGGGTTCCGTGTGGTTCCGCTGATTGTTTCCTGTTTACCGCAATATTTGTTACAACTTCGAGTAACTGAGTAAGTTTAATAAATATAGTCATGTTAACGCAACTAAGATAAAATCACGAATATTCTTATATTCATGAAGAGACGGATGATTTTTTAAACTCAAACTTAAATATTTTTGTTCAGAATATTTTTATGAACATTTAGGGCCCTTCCACACGACGTTTTTTTACGCTCGTTTGTATCGATACAAAGGCAAGTTGAACGCTCAGCAAAAGCAAGGAAGCCGACACGTTTTAAACTTTATATCTGAAAAAAAAAACACGATGAAAACGCGCAGAAGACGAGCACTTCAAAAACGCGCGTCGTCAGTGCGCAAAAAATACGTCGTATGGAAGGGCCCTTACCTGCCCGCTTAGCATGACACTGGAAGATTGGTACTCTTCGTAGAGACGAAGTATAGTTTCTTGGATAAAAGTTCCTGCTTTAAAAAGTTAATAAGGTCGCAGATTCAACGACAACAGAAATTATTTTTAGGGTTCCGTACCCAAAGGTAAAAACGGGATCCTATTACTGAGACTTCGATGTCTGTCCGTCTGTCTCTAGGCTGTAACTCAAGAACCGCTACAGCTAGACTTCTGAAATTTTCACAGATTGCAACTCTCACAAAACTCCGGTGGAAAAAATGAGGATTTGAATCATTACTATACACATAATTATGTGTATAAGTTAGTTTATTGTGAATATTATTTATTAAGGTATTACAGACAAATATAGAATAGTAATAGATATAAAAAAATGTATATAAGTATACTTAAATTTAGAAAGAGGAAATATATACTACATAATATTATAGCCTTATTAATTATTTATTTGCTGTTCTTATAAGAAGTGCTTGAAATGTCGTTTAAAATTATCAATAAACTTTAAGGTACTCAGCGGTGGCAGAAGGATATTCCACACTTTACTGGCAACATGTCTAAAGCTTCCTCTAAACGCAGCAGAGTGGTGAGGTTGATTGATTAGGAGGTAGCCCGATAGACAGCTGACTGTCGCCAGCCCACTGCAATTTATTATATATGTAGTCGGTAGAAGGGTGTTTTTAACCTTACGACTCCAAAGAGAAGCGTGGCAAGTGAAGTTGCCGACGACGCTCCATGTTCAGCCATCTCTCTTTGTTTATATAGGGAGATTCATTTTTTCCCATATAATTTGAACACACCTTATAACTTATCTACTTCATCACCTGGATAATATATCTGGCTACACGTAAAATGCACAATTTTTTTCGTTCTATAATGGTTTATGGTAGTGATAATGATGATAATGAATGTAATTTGCATAGTAGCATATGCTTTCCGTTCTTAAAACAGCGTCAGAACTTCTATCTATAAAGAGTCAGGAGTTCTCTCAGCACCTTCCGAACCATGGTATACCTTGGTGCAAAATCTTGCTTGCATATGCTTAGAATACTGCTCACGAAACCCAAGTCACCACATGTTTCCATATAAATTTTGGTGAGTTCCCTCGATTTCTTATGGATCCCTTCATCAGGTCGCCACTTTTATGAATATGGTACCAAATTGGGATGATATCCTATACACCAAAAGAAAAATTTTGAAAATCGGTTCACAAACGGCGGAGTAATCGTTGAACATAAAAAAACGAACATAACACCTCCTCCATTTTATGTGTTATTCTGATGTATAAGCTATATTATTGTAAAGTTTCATTAAAATTCGTTCAGTAGTTTTTGCGTGAAAGAGTAATAAACATCCATACATCCATACATCCATACATACATACATACATCCAAACTTTCGTCTTTATAATATTAGTAGGATTAATAAGTAAAATGACATTTTTGAAATATAAATCAAATAATAAATATATTGACTTATTATTCAGTCGAATACGTTTTGAAAACGAAACCGAATATCGCGATACTCCCGAACTAATTTCAGTGAAATATAGCGAACTTGATATTTCGATTTGTATGGAACTGGTATAATGGATGAATTTATCAATGTCGTGTATTGTCGGCCATCTTTTGACTGCAGTGGGAATGAAGTTAGGTTGGGACTATACAAACGAGAATACCGGAGTCACGAAAAAAAATTCATCATTAAAGTATAAAAAAACGAGTTGCACTCCGGGAGTGCAAGAAAAAGTAAAAACAAAACAGCAGACCAGCTCCCGTAGCATGGCTACAGTAGAAATACAAAAGTATAGACAAACAGCGGAGATAAACTGAAGGTGCCGTTCCGATCTTTACCGCGGCTAGCCACGATCGACGGCGGCGCCGTGTGTAAACACGCTTAAGGTTACTATTCCGTGCATCGCTATCGATCGCGCCAACGTGCAGCTTACGACTGTCGATATAATATATTATATTGTATTATCTATGGACTGTCGTCGGTCGCTCGCGACAAGAACTCCCACACCGGTTTCGGTGACGGTGGCCGGCTTCATTGAAACCAGGCCAGTTACGCAGGAGTAATTTTTTATAGTGCCCAAGTGTGTGCGCTGTACACAAGAGCACTCTCTATTCCTTTTACTCTCATAACCCAGTGGGACGGACGACCGATACGACTGGCGAGAGATCAGGCGCAGGACCGACTTTTTACATGCCTATCCGACGCATGGATCATCTTACTTGTCAGACAATCAGGTGATCAGCCTGCGTTGCCCTTCCAACCAAACTTGGAAATAACATGTTTTACAGTCGTCCGTCGTCGGCCGCCCGCTTCTGTCGCGGGCCTCGGAAGCGGTGCCATACATTTTCATACTCTGACTATTGTCGCGATCGACCGACGACAGTCGTAGGCCGCACGCAGCCGCGTTCAATCGCGATGCACGGAATAGTACCTTTACATTTCATAGATATTTTTCCTGTCATGCGGGCAACACGCGCGCGGCCACGAGCATGGTCAGTTTGTCGCCCGCAAAATTTTCTCGCAACTCCGGAATTCCGACACGTGTAATCCAGCCTTACACCATTCAGGTTAATTTTACCGCTGTCAGGACCTCTACGCCATCGACATAAGGATCACTCTAGAAACTCCGAGGTAAATTAAACCTGAACGGACGGATGGAGCTGTCGCGGTCTCAAGTCCTGAGGGAACGGCGATGTCGTTTTATTTTATTGTACTTCTTGTGGGTTTTGGGAATTGGATCGTGCTATCAGTGGTAAGTGTTAACGATAGTGGTGGAAATAATATTGATCGAATAGGTATGTACATAAGGTATCTTCTCCGTGGTCCAGTGGTTTAGAGCACTTTAGAGCGTGACTCTTGACTTGGAGGTCGTGAGTTCGATTCCCGCATTGGAAACCCGGTTTGGTAAGGACAATGCAGGCTGATCACCGGAATGTCAGACAAGTAAGATGATGCGTCGGATGGGCATGTAAAAAGTCGGTCCTGCGCTTGACTTCTCGCCAGTCGTGTCGGTCTTCCGTCCAACTGGGTTATGAGTACAGGAATAAAGAGTGCTCTTGTGTACTGCGCCCATACTTGGGCACTGTAACCCTGCATAACTGGCATGGTTTCAATGAAACCGGCCACCGTCACATTATAGGTACTACCCAAAATAACGGTACGAAATATTTGTGGTCATGCTGGCATGTGAAAGCGTGGAACCGTAGTCTAAGGATTGAATCAGCGCACTTTTTCGCGAATTTTGTTCAACATGGATTTGAAGGCTTACCGCGTAGTTACAATTATCAATAATTAATGGTTAAACAAACTTACCTTAAGTGAAGTTTGACCATAATTATGAGAGTCGCTGCATCCGAAGAGACTTTATAATTAACATGGTAGTCCGCCCCTAGCTTCCGGCATCGAACACTTTTCAGAGCTTCCTGAAAAAATAAAATAGATGGCGCGGCAATGGCGCGGGCGGGATTTTTACCCCACCGCCACCGGTATCTCCCCACTAGTTTACCTCGGAGGTTCACTGCAGATCGGTCCTCATTCTTTTTAGAGAAGGTACAATTAAATAAATTACGATTTTCCAAAGACATTTTAGGGTTTTTGGGTGGGAGGGTAATAAAGTCTCTTCGGATGCAGCGACTCTCATAATTATGGTCAAACTTCACTTAAGGTAAGTTTGTTTAACCATTAATTATAAATCGTCGCTGCATCCTCGAGACTTTATAATTAACATTGACATTGACTCTAGCAATACCAGGGTAATTGGAATAAAACATTTTGATCCTTTTTTTTTCTTATAGCGGCTGATTCTGTGTGTTAAACATGCAAATATAAAAATTTATCCAATGATCAAGGATATTTCTTGAAAATCTGCTGTCAAAAATTGCCATCAGATTCTGGTAGACCCATACCTAAATATAACAGTGTATAGAACCATAGACTAAGGAAAATAATTTCTCTATGATATACTTAAGTCTGAGATGCATATTTTATCATAGTATTAACAATATTATTCTTGCTCAAAATTGTATTAGCAAATGCATTAACATTTATAGGTAAAACATAGGTAAAAGAGGTCTATTATAGAATTTACCAAAAAGAGAGATCTACCTGACCACCCTACGACTCTATTCATAGTCTCAGTGGAAACGCTGCCACGACAATCCGCCGATGTAGAGGCATGACGAGTGCAATGTGCCGAAAACCATAGAATTATAACCTTTAGAAGAGGCATTCCATACAATCGTCAGCGCGAAAATGTGTCACCCTCGAAATGAGTGAGCTCACTCATCTGAGAGCAGTGTGCCTTAGGACGCGGTGACAGTCGGACGTGTTCAAAGCATTGATTACGTAAAATATGCATTGAAAGTGTGAATGAGTGAAAGAGATAGTAGTATATGCTATTACTGCAAGACAAAAAAGGACGACAATATTTTCTCGATACACATTTTGCATGCAAAAGCATTGCTACAGTTTTGATGGCGTATGCCATATCCAAGTATTGACATCGTTGCCGAAAACTGTCAAGTGCCCTTTTTTTTTGTCAATATTAGTCTATCAGCTTTATCACTATTTCTAAGTGATTATATTTTTTGTAAGTAGAAAAGCTGGACAACTTTCTTTTTTATGATTATAAAAAGGAACGATTAAGTTAGGTTGATTTTTTTTTAGGATTAGAGGTTTAATCAATTCGTCTTGGATAGGTATTTGAAAAGTGGAATTGCATTTATTTATATTTGAGACTTTTATAAGAGAGAGTGGCTGCACGCGTTGAGCAGTTGCCAGTGCAAGTAGCATTACTTATTTATTTATTATTATATATTATTTTATTATTATGTGATAAAAATTCATTTGGATACCAATTATACACAAAATCAAGAACTATAATATTAGCTTCCCAAGTGTTCTGATGTTTAGGAAAACATGGTCGGGATTTGAAGACACCTTTAAGTAATCTACTGACATTACTATATGTGCTAAACCTTTAACTTAAGATGAGAGAAAGCGCCGAGCGTATGGTATTCACTCCTGAATACCTAGATCCTAAATTCTTAATCTAAATTGTTCAATTATAAATTGTAATGCTATTTGATTTGAAACATTGAAACAATCAGTAAGCTTATTTTCAGTACAAAATTTCCAAATTTGTTTTTATGCCGTATCGTATTGCTTAAGCGTGTTACTAGATAAAGACGAAATCATTAGATCAATTGTCTCTGGATTAAACGATTCATGTGAAAACGCTTCCCCGATAAACGGCACGACACCAGGGTAAGCCTTCACCACAAGGGGTGTGCGTTTATGAAAGGTGATATAAAGATCATATTCTGGTCTAAAGTAGATAACCTCGGACGATATTATAAGTTTTAAAAATAGTGGATACCACGCCTGACTAGGCCAGTAAGGGAAGACGATAATGCCAGATGCCTGATCGTTGATTATTTTACGTGCCTAAAAATTTTAATATTAAAGAAAATGGGGAAAACAGTAGAAGTAACTACTCCAGTAATTTATTGTAAAGGTGTCAAT
The DNA here is from genome assembly GCA_905187585.1 of Cyaniris semiargus. Taxonomy (NCBI): domain Eukaryota; kingdom Metazoa; phylum Arthropoda; class Insecta; order Lepidoptera; family Lycaenidae; genus Cyaniris; species Cyaniris semiargus. The sequence continues at coordinate 17,491,140 of LR994555.1, read as the reverse complement.
ATTCTATGCGTTAGGATGTCTTTTGCAAGAAACATACTTATAACATTTGGCATTAATACAGGAGGCAAATAAATCAATGTCTGGAAGACAAAAACAAGAAATTTGTCAGTAAACTTGTGGTAGACTTCAATGGACAAACTTCATTCAGTATCTATATTACTGCCATCTTGACTCCGTCTACGTCAATTTTCTCTTTAGAATTGATATATGATGCAAAAATAAAGTGGCGTTCCTCGCACCATTGTCCATTTTTAAATTAGCTGTGCTTCATTATTAAGATGTTCGTACTACACTCCTCCCATTCTGTTGATGTAGGAGATTGCAGTCCATATTAATATCAATTCTCAAGAGAATTTCTTTATTACTTATACAAGAAATTTGCAAAACATTTTAATCATTTTAAGGCTGCCCGTAACTTTTATAAATTTATATGATATTGTGACTCTTCTTTGTTCCAAAACTCATTTGATGTTTCCCCATCGCAAGCTATTCCCCATCCTGTGAGGGAAGCATCCGAGAATATTTCAATATGATATTGCTCATAGCGAAGATGTTTGAAAATAGTCAATATAAGTAATATTGTTTTGCCACCATAAAAAGTCTGACTTCAAAACTGGTATTAATGACATTACTTTATCATAGTAATTATCATTTGATGTTCTAAGAGCCAACAATTTCTCTCTTCCAAACCGCTTCCTGAATACTTGTATACTTAGTTATCCATAATCCGTCAACCATAAGAAGTCAGTAGGCCTAAAACTTTGCAAAGTCTCTAATAAATATCGAATTTATATTATATACATTTTTTTTTTTTTTTACTAATTAAGCCCAAAATTTTAAGTCTTTTATTATGGTGTACCTAATTCCAAAGTCATTTTAGCTGTATTTATTTTGAGACCTAAAAATCTTTTTCTTGTACTCAGAAATATGTCAATTTTCTGTTCATTGATTACAAAGCCTAATTAATATTATTATTATTTTAAACAAAATTATAAGTTCATTAACGTTATCACTGCAGGAATAATTGTGAAAATTGTCTACACATAATATGTCATCTAAATAGTATACTAGACGATGGCCCCGGTTTCTTAAGTAAGTTATGACAGGTTTCATAAGATTTGTAAACACGAATAGTGCAGAACAAAGAAATAAATCAGCAGAACTTAGACCAAAGGTCAAGCATTGAAATTCATAGGTCAAGAAATTTAAATCTCAAAAACTTTCTGCTTGATTTGTGTATGGGAATACAAAAATAAGCTTCTTTATATCAATATTTGTAACGTCTAGTTTCGATACTAACTTGATAGCCGTCCTAATGTCCTCCATTTTAAGGGACTAGTTTTTATAAATATATTTACCTTTTTTTAAAATTCAGAAAAAATCTGTAACTACCATCATCCTTAGGAATGAGAAAGATTATAGAAATAAATTGTCCAGGAACATCCTGACATTCAGCAATAGCGCCTAATAATTGTAAAAATCTAGTGATTTCATTATTCATGTGAATTACTATTTCATTGGCCGAAAAAGATTGATGTGGCACGTAGACTTGTATTACGCAATGAGAAAAAGAAATTATATATCCAGATACATATTCGAGAACGACAGGATCGTTAGTGATAACTTTCCAGTTATTACAATGATGTGGCAGTTTTGCTAAAGCAGTTACCTCTAGTTCCTGTGTTTCTGTCCGTATGGCTCGTTCCGATCGGTGTGCGTCGTCGTAGTGCGTGGCCGTTTGTGCATCTGTGCTGGTTCCGTATTCCTGGGCCCACTCTTTCTGCCTCTTATTTAGGTGGGCCCCGAGAGTTTACCGGCCTGTTAGGCAGCGGTTGATTATGCTGATATGACGATGTAGAAGGTTGTTATGGATCATAAGACTTTTTAAACTTAATCTGTAGACCCGAACGTTCTGCCATTTTAGTAGCCTTGATGTAACATTACAATTACGGTAACGAGTTGATGTAAGATCAATCGCCGCAATACACTGTCCAAGATAATTGTGCTTTTTTCTAATCGTTTGTCTATTTTAAACTGAATCAGTTAAAACTCAAGCTAGTTCCGGATTAAGAACTGGAGCTTTTAATAAGGTTAAATTTTCAGGTATATGGATGTTTTCCATTCATTTTTGCATACACTCCTTACTTAGAAGTCCACAACAAATTGGTCCCCAACGTTCAGAGATCTCATCCCTAATCTTCGGCGCAAAAACATCCACTTTGTTTTTCAAAGAACCCAAAGCTTCTAAAATATCATTTGATAAAGATGGGATGGGTTCGACCGCATTGGGCACTGAGTCTGTCACCTTGAGAGGTCGAGACAGATGTATTATTATTTAGTAGCTCCGGTAGAGCGTCATGTTAATTAAATCACTTCCGGTTGCATCAGCCTCAAAAGGCATACGCACAACGGATCGAACACTCCGTACGGGTGAAATTAAATACTCGCATTCACTATCAGTCTGAAAGACTGAACAATAAAACTTTCATCAGCCCCTAAAAAGGGGTAGCCAATTGGTATATATGGTCAAGATCGCATCAAGACTCTTTAAATATACCTTTGAAAAGAGTATGTGTGGCCATGATCGCATCATGACTCTCTAAGCATACCTTTGAAAAGAGTATGTGTGGCCATGATCGCATCATGACTCTCTAAACATACTCGTACATGTTTTGTTTTTAGCTCTTCACCAACTTCCGATCCATTCGTTTTTTCAAACGACATTCCAAGCAACGAATCCTGCTCATTTCTTCCTCCGATTTACGGAGTTTTCGCTTACACTTGATATTTAAACTTACTATGCACTTATATTCACTTAAAAACACTTTAATAAATTATTAAGTTATTTCACTGTTCACTTCACAAAATTAAAGCAATATAACCTAGTTAGAGATGTTTCGATGCCCGAACACTAGAAACGAATGAGGACCGATCTGCAGTGAACCTCCGTGGTAAACTGTTGGGGAGAAACCGGTGGCGGTGGGGTAAAAATCCCGCCCGCGCCATTGCCGCGCCATCCCTCGAGCAAACGACCTTGACCATACATTTGACGCGTTGCCGAGATCGCACAAAAATCCTATTTTTTTTTTACTTATCTTATTCAAAATTGATCTAAAAAAATTAAAACGTGGGATATGTAGCTTATGAAATTGTTTGTCTACTGTCGTGTGTTTCAGATAAACGTAATTTGTAAATACTAGGGAGATGCTGAAAGTATACTTCAATTTTAATAAACTGGTATTATTTTGGAAGCTAATATCATGAGTATAATAACCAAAAATGGAAAATTTAAAACGGTGAAAGGAATTTTGATATACTGAATATTATTGCTGTATTTTTATTATAACTTTGTAGCTTTCAAATTATGAGTTTATATTATAAGGCTCTAAATACGGCAAGTTACGGAATCTCCGTAGGGGAAGGGCCTTAATCATTATGTTTTCGTTTAGTGTGTGGCAATACAACAACTTATTAATTAGTATACATTTTACAAAACACAAAAATTATTTCCGCACAAATTCATACTAAAATAAAATATTATAAAAGCGAAAGTGTGTCAGTCTGTCCGTCTATCTGTTACCTCTTCACGCCCAAGCCACTCAACCGATTTTGATGCAATTTGGTAAGTATATACTTTGAGTCCTGGGAGGGACATATAGGATACTTTATATCCTGGAATAATGTACGGTTGCGGGCCTCCAAATAAAGTTAGTGACAGTACAACTATAAGTATACATAGTTTTAATAAACACAAATATTATAGTATCCGCACGGATTAGTCATAAATAAAACAGATAGCACAATCTAATTGAAAACTACCTGTGATATACGTTAGGCTTCTTACAGACGATGACGGCCGCGGCACTTGCCAACGGCAGATACAACTGCAGCCGTCGACGCGTTGACGGCGCGCCGCGGTTATGTCTGGTTATTTTAGTACAGGAGCCAGCTCCAAAATGACTTCCTATGAAGAAACACTGTTGTTGCTCCGCTGTCGTCGTCGGCAAAAAAAAAAAAAGAAAAGCATGTTTATTGTGGGTTGAAGAGATATTAATGCACAGAGCACAAGATGACTTTTTTACACATTTTTTGGATAGACCACGTTTAGGAAGAATCGAATTTATTTTTTAATTATTTTCGAATATCAAGAGGTATTTTAATGAGCTAACAATTATATTGAAAGCCTCGATATCACTGGAGCTCATTTTATATTTTGTGGACGCGCAACGCTTTCGCACTCTTGACCTATATGCAGTCGTCTATTAAAATAGCAGACCAGGCATGCCACAACTGCAAGCGTCGTCAACTGTCGGCGGCTGCCGTCGACAAATGCCGACAGCTGCAGTTGTATCTGCCGTTCGTCTGTAAGAAGCCTTAGCCGTTAGGAGTGAAAGATAAAGCCAGCACAAAGGCAGTAAAACGACAAAAACACTCCCAACGATATATTACAGCGCTGCGCTCGGTTAAAATAATTTTTAAAGCAACATTTTATTACTAGAATTTAAACACGTACGAGTTCTGACTTTAGCTTTATTGAAACGGATCTCGCTTTGAAAGTAAGCTTTAGTTTAAGTTTGCAGCGAATTTACAGTAGTATTCTCATAATAATGAATTACTTTTATTTTATATTATTAATTATTATACATTTTATAGTACCATGTACGGTGAAGGAAAACATCGTGCGGAAACCCGCATACAGTTGGTTACAGACGTATTGACCTGCTCATTCCTCTGGACTAGGCCGTCTATGTCGCGAGAATGCTGTATTTGCTTGGGCAACCATACGGACGTTAAAAATCTTGTCCCAGACACATTACTTGAAGACTGCTTCGCTCTGGAAATACTGTGTTAATCATCTGCAACGGAAAGGCCTTGTATTTTTTTAAATAGTGCCATCAAGAAAATTGAATAACATTATGCAGATGCCGGCCTATTTTTAATGTGGTTTCGTTAAGTCAATGTTAGTCGTAATCAATCGTTTTTTCTTTCCAATCATGAAGTTACTTAATACTATTTTGCTGCGAACTACATATTTTGGAGAGACAGACATGAAAACCCGAAAATAAGATATCATTATCATATTTCCTTCACGATGACATAACGATACTAATCGTATACAGAAAGCAATATAAGAACTAATGCTGCTGACTTTGATGGATTAACAGATTAGCGCCAAGAGGCCGATATTACCCTAACAACTGAGATATTCTGTTTCCCATGTCCTTGGTATAATATCAAGATTTAATATTGTATGTATAGTTGCGTGTCACCTATACTACCTAAAATCTAGGTTATAGGTTTCATTTTCTACCAATATTGTTCTAGCGACCCATGCCGCCGCTGCTTTATGGCGTAGAGCAAAATGAAACTTAGAGGCCTTAGACTGGCCATAGACTGACCGCAAGTTGCAGTCGGGATCGACTACTCTAGAGGTAGAGCGGAGCGGCGTTGAACTACTGTTCCGACCGCTCAAGAACTGCTCGAGCGTTCCGTGTATTGCGGATATTAATTTAGTATGGAAACTGCAGATCGCCGTGCGGCAACCGCATCTTGCAGTCGGTCTCGACTGTAAAATTCGGTCCGTCTATGGCCGGCCTTAGTCGTAGTGGCACTTTATTTGAATTTTTGCCGGTCGTGGTCTCTTGCAGCAAAGATCGAAAAGCCACCTTTACGCACATAGACAAACATCACAAAACATTAAAGACTGTTTGTTCGTTTCGACCGATTTCGGTAATGACACGGTCGAAAACCCAACAAGTTGTAAACTTAATCAATACGTTCCATTGTTCCTGACGTATTGGTGGTAACGACTCACTGGTAACCACAATACCTCGGCTAAGGTCGCGCACACGAGCGACCGTCTATGAATTACACGTTTGTAGTCTATAATAATGGCCACTCTGAGATTTTTTGACAGAAGGTTTTCAATACTGTCGTGAAAAAGTTGACCTGAAACAGCTTTTTGTTGGGTTTTTGTTTGGTCAACATTTTGACGCTGACCAATCAAAAGCACTAACGAATAGAAAACAACGAAAACCAGGCCTAAGTGTCACGGCTACCTGCACCCGTAGCACGGCTACAGTAGAAATACGAAAGTATAGACAAACAGCGGAGATAAACTTAAGGTGCCGTTCCGATCTTTACCGCGGCTAGCCGCGATCGACAAAAAATCAAATATAATGCCACTTAATGACATAGACTATAGTCCTAAAAATTCAAATAAAATCCTACTTTATGACGTAGACTATAGTCTATGACGTCATAAAGTGGCATTTTAATTGAATTCTTGTCGATCGCGTCTAGCCGCGGTAAAGATCGGAACGGCATATGGCACCTTCAGTTTATCTCCGCTGTTTGTCTATACTTTCGTATTTCTACTGTAACCATGCTACGGGTGCTGGCTGCAGCTAACCTGCAATGCCCAAAATTAATAAAAATCTTTCAACCAACGCACCTTTATATACACGATTTCAGTATCAACTTGTCTTTACTCTCGGGCAGGGGTCACCAATTAGTTTTGCTCGGGGTCCACATTAAGAAACGAAATGACCTTCGCGGTCCACACATTAAAAAAAAATATTAAACAAAGGTAATTACGGAATTCACAAAGGTATTTATTTACTGTATATCAATGAGAAAAGTGACAATTTTTGTAGCTAATAATCTCTGATGTTTGGAGTTAAATTGGTGCAAGATATTAAATCCTGGAGATGTTCATCAGTAAGTCGAGACTGAAATTTATTTTTAACGAAGTTCATCTTCGAAAATGCTTGGTCCGCACACAATGGGTCGGCGCGGCGGTCCGAATGCGGACCACGGTCCGCCATTTGGTGACCCCTGCTCTAGGGTTAAAATATTCAAAGTAAAACTCAAAATATGGTGCGCTGGATCCAACTTGCTACTTTTCTACCAAATTTTAGAAGTAGTTACTCTCCCTACAAATATATTTAAAATTTCACCTTTCATTGTATAAGTACGTATAATTGCAAGAATTCGCACGTCTGCGCATGACTTAAATAGAATAGAATAGAATAGAATAATATTTATTGCATGAAATGTGGTTTACAAAGGTGTTACAATAATGGGTTTACATGGATCCAACATTCTGCCTTGTCAGTGGCATGCAAAATAGTTATAAGAACCAATATTATAAAAGGTTACAAAAATAAAAAAAGATATAAAGCATTAACATAAGTACTACCATTAAATATTAAAGTCATAACATATTATAATTAACATTATCAAGTAATTACACATCAATTAAATATAAATGTCATAGGCATTACACATAAATAAATAAAAAAAAAGAACAAACAAAGGAAAAAAAAATGTCATTGATAAAGAGATATAATATGAATAATAGAATTGTTAAAGTAAAAATGTCAATAAATTAGTTAAAGTATATAAATTAAAATGAATTTAAGTACAATGTCATTAATTTCATTAAGTCTATTAGAATGGAATCTACCGCCATATAAAGTTAAGTGTGTATATTTTGCTTTATTGCTTCAGAATTTCCCTGCGCTAGTGTGAAACGACCCTAACCCGGCCTTTATATCATAAGGCAGCGTGCACACCGCACATTAGTCGAGGGCGATGCAAATGGCGGTGTCGAGACTCAGATATTGGATTCATACTCAAATATAAATCGCTCTCACGACCTCGTGGCCCAAGAGCCAGAGACAGCCAGTCTTACCTCATTTTATTTAAGCTGAAAGTTTGAGCTATATGACCCCTTTAGAGCTAAGAACGACTAGTAACTATGGAGTTTCGGTCGCGTTTACTTTAGGACATCCAGTTCTGAAGATCTAGCCAAACTTTGATCTAAATATATACAGCATGACTGGTGAGACATGTTCAATACTCAAGGACGTGATATTTGGCTAGGAAATTTGGTCAAAAATTAAGTACCTAATTTTATTACATCATTATAATGAGAATCAAGTACCGAGTACTCTCCTTAAGTATTGATCATGTCTCACCAGTCATGCTGTATAACTGAAAGGTGACTGACTGACTGACTGGCTGACATAGTGATCTATCAACGCACAGCCCAAACCACTGGACGGATCGGGGCTAAAATTTGGCATGCAGGTAGATGTTATGACGTAGGCATCCGCTAAGAAAGGATTTTGATCAATTCTGCCCCCAAGGGGATAAATTAATAGGGGATGAAAATTGGTATGAAACTTTGTCAATTTTAAAACCGATCGGGCTAAGACTTTGCATGCATAAAGCTACTATGACGTAGACGTCCCCTAAGAAAGGATTTTGATAAATTTCAGCCCATAAGGGGATAAAATAGGGGATGAAAGTTTGTATAAATCTTCTTATATTTTCGACTCATTGAACTGAAATTAAAGATTGAAACTATCCATCTTTGTTATTATACCATGTTAACGCGGACGAAGTCGTGGGCAACAGCTAGTAAAATATAAAGCCTGTCGCTGGCTCTTACAGCTTACTCGTGTAGCGGGAATGAAAAACATGCGTCATCCAGACAGGCTGACGGAAATACAGAATTGTTATATTTTTTTCGACCTACGACTTAGGTCGAAATATTCGATCTTAAGCTGTTTGGCATCACTACATTATTACTTTTCCGTTCTAGAGAAATTTATTGAGCACCTAGAGGCTAGACTGTATCTATAATATATATGTTATTCGAGCTAGATCTATCGCATGTTTAATAACAGAGTAAAGGTACAAGTTGGAACCGAGCGACACGCGACTGCAGACTGCAGACGACGTGTCGTCGCGACACTACACTGGTTTCTATGTATTTCTATGAAACACCCTCCGCAGCTAGCGACACGAAGCTAACGACACTTATTCATAGAAATACATAAAAACCAGTAGTGTCGCGTGCCGCTCGGTTCCAACTTGTACCTAGGGATCCGATAGAGGTCGCCACGGCAAGATCAGCTCCGCGCTTAATATTGAATTAAAAATAGTTAAACATCGATTTAAGTTTTAACTTACGTTTCAATTTATACTTTAATACTCAAAGTTTGCGTGACAATGTTATCCAAAGCATCTACGAGTGATAAAGTGCTTTAAACTGTAATACAGAAAGTGACTGTGACTCTCAGTGATTGTGAACTAGATAGTGGCCCAGAAAATAATAGATTCCGTGAGTTAAGCCCAAAACATACAATAACTCTAGTGCATCAAGCTCTATCAAACCGTTGTTAATATTCGGCTCCATAATAATTACATGGACAAAAGTTTAAGTTAATAACTCGATAATATTTGTTTTATAAAAATGTTGATGGTATGAGAAAACAATACGCATTCAAATTCAATATCCTTACATCCAACAACATTCAAACTGTCTACATACTAGTACAACGTTTTCTGAAGCTACATCATAATACGGGTGGCCGGAGCGGAAGGACAGCGAACGAATAGTACTGGGTTCGAGCCTAGCTTGCCGGCTGGTCTTTTTTCGATTTTCTGTTACTTTAAATAAACATTCACGCTAATATTATGGCTTCAAAGAATTTTTCGGGCTGTTTAGCTGCGATAAAAAACCCGTGATTATCTGCAATGTCCCAAATGCAACTTAATATACGATCTTGAATACGCTGGCATATCGTCCAACGCATTCCGCTCAATGACGAGCGAAAACAGACGCAGTTGGAAATGCCCAAAATGTGTCATAAAGAACCGACAGGGTGGTGATAACTCCAACACACCGATACGCCAATCAAATTCGACGGCCAGCCCCTCGGATACACATATCACTGACTATGATGAGCATTCTAACAACATTACTATGCGGGCAAAAAACCCGACTCCTAAGCCTACCTCGCCGTACGTCACCGAAGAGCGCTTACGTGATATAATAAAACAGGAACTTGATAATTCCTTCAAATCAGCTATGCGTGAACTTGTCACAAAAGAATTAATTAATATTAACCAGCAGCTGTCAACCTTCCATGAGTCATTCTCCTTTTTCAATGAATCCTTTGAAAATCTTAAAAAAGATATGGAACAGAAATCAACCATAATAAAAAATCTACAATCGGAAAATGCGGCCTCGATGTCTACTGTAAGTGACCTGTCCGATAGGTTGTGTAGTATGGAACAAAGCACACGAGATAATAACGTCGAAATTAACGGGATCCCGGAGCGAAAATCAGAAAACCTCCTCAAGGTATTTACACAGATTACAAAGACAATTAACCATGAGATCCCTGAGGATGACGTGTCAAATATTACTCGATTCGCTAAGATTAACCATGACAACACACGCCCTCGCACAGTGATAGTCAAACTCAGAACTACACGCAATAAAGATGCCCTTCTAGCTGCGGCCATTACATACAACAAAAAAAAAATGCCAAGAATAAGTTAAGTACATCTCACTTGGGGTTCGATGGTGCCAGTACACCTATATTTGTTGCGGAACACTTATCACCATCCAACAAATCACTCCACGTTGCAGCGCGCAAGAAGGCAAAGGAAGTTGGCTACAAGTTCGTTTGGGTGTGGGGTGGCCGCATCTATGCACGCAGGGATGAACAAAGTCAAGCCATTCTTATACGTAACGTTGAGTGTTTAAAAAAAATGTCGTAACTTATGTAGTTTATAATAATTTCTTTAATGAGTTAACTTATTGCTAATTAATATTATTTTTTAAGGCATGTTTAATTTAATCAAGTAATGGATATTTATTACCAAAATGTAAGAGGTCTTCGGACCAAGACCAACGATGTTTATCTAAATATTTTACAGTCAAATTATCAAGTTATTATGTTGACCGAAACTTAGCTGAATGCGGGAGTGAGCACAAGTGAGCTATTTAATGAAGATTACATTGTGTATCGTCGTCATGACAGCTCTACCTCTAGCACTAAATCAGATGGCGGAGGTGTCTTGATAGCTGTGTCACGCCATATACAATCTATGCGTATGAAAGATTGGGAGACAGATGGCGAGGACCTGTGGCTCCTTTTGAATATTACAATAAATAATACTCGTAGGAAACTTGCCTTGTGCGCCGTATATCTCCCGCCTCCAGTCAACTCCGAAAACATGGTTAATTTTTTTAATAACGCTTGTAATGTAATAGATCTTGTAGACGACATTGTTATGCTGGGTGATTTTAATATTGGTCTTCTTGGCTGGTCAGAGGTGGACGGTACCAACTATTTGACGCCGAATAATTGCAACCATATTCTTGGGAGTACCCTAATCAATTTTATGTGCACTAATGACTTATCTCAATTTAATTGCATTCGTAATTGTGACAATAGGCTTCTTGACTTAATATTAACAAACCTGAAAGATTCTTCTGTAAAACAACCCCCCTTCCCTCTTAGTAAGTTAGACCCTAAACATCCTTGTTTACTTTTGAGTCTTCAGATCTTTGGTACAGAGTTATTGCAATCAAAATGTCGCAGTGATTATATTCTATAGGGCTGATTACACAGTCATTAATGGACACCTTGGTACGATCAAATGGGCCGATAATCTAACATGCTGTGATGATGTTGATGATATGGTCGAGTTTATTAATAAAACATTATACGAGGTATTTGAATCGTGCGTTCCTAAGCGTAAAAGGGCGCAGTCACACTATCCGCCGTGGTTCACCAAGCCTCTCATTAAACTCAGAAATGAGCAAAATAAAATTAGGCGCCGCTACTTAAAATACAACAATCCTAGAGATAAGATTGAATTTGACATTATAAGAAACCGTTCTCATAAACTTTTAAACAAATGTTACATGGATTACAAGAACAAATTAGATCATAACATACAAAACAATCCAAAAGCCTTCTGGAGCTATGTTAAGGCCAAGCGTAAGGGTAAATCGAATATAACTGCTCAAATGTTTCTCGATCAAAAATGCGCTAACACTGGTCCCGAAATTGCTAATTTATTTGCATCTCATTTTTCCTCTGTGTACGTCCCTAGTACTAATCTCGCGCAGCGACAGATTCCTTGTAATGGTCAAACGCTAGGCAAAATTATTATATCCGAAGCTCAGGTGCTTGCACAAATTAAGAAGCTTGATATACACAAAGGATCTGGGCCTGACGGTATACCACCAATATTTATCAAAAAGTGCGGTAAAATTTTGAGTTCCCCACTTACTACTGTTTTCAATCGCTCATTGTGTACTGGGAAGTTTCCATCACTTTGGAAAAAGGCTCGTGTAATCCCAGTTCACAAGAAGGGTGATGAAAGCAATGTTTGCAACTATCGACCTATCTGTATCTTATCGTGTTTCTCCAAGCTCGTAAAAACGTTTAATAAATGCATCATTTATCAAACGTTTTTACTTTATATCGAACCCACCCGTAATGACTTCCAACATGGTTTTAGGAAAAACCGATCAACTGAGACCAATCTCCTCGCTTTTACTTCACACATCGCACGTGTAGTTGATTCAGGCTCGCAGGTCGATGCTATTTATACCGACTTTTCCTCAGCATTTGACAAGGTGGATCACGTCGTGCTGTTATCTAAATTAGAAGCGTGTGGTATATTTGGTACACTTCTGACCTGGTTTGCTTCATATCTTGAAGGAAGAATACAATTCGTAAGTGTCAATGGATTCGAGTCATTGCTTTACAATGCTCCATCAGGCGTGCCTCAGGGATCGCACCTTAGACCTGTGCTCTTCTCTATATTTATCAATGATATCGCTCTTGTAATAAGATACTGTCTTTTATCTATGTTTGCAGATGATCTAAAACTATATATGACCGTTCACTCACTAAGAGAATCAGAACTTTTACGAGTACAAGCTGATTTAGATAGCTTAAGCAAATGGTGTTCTCAGAACAAAATGAATATGAACCCTAAAAAGTGTTTTTATATTAAATTTACAAAAAAGAAGTTGCCTCATTGCTCAAATTATGTACTAGATGGTTATGCACTCAAGGAAGTAAAAGAAATACGTGATCTTGGTGTCACACTGGACACTAACCTCAATTTTAACATTCACGTCGACAATATCGTCAAAAAGGCGTCGCAAGCTCTAGGATTTGTAAAGCGCAACAGCAAGGGGTTTTCTATAAGCACAAAAATTTGTCTATACAACACGTTAGCAAGAAGCCATCTTGAATATGCTAGTACTGTTTGGAATCCTAAAACCACTATTCTTTCGCAAAGAATTGAGGGGATACAAAGGTCTTTTACTAGACACCTCGCCTTTACTTGCAGCGGCATTTCACATAGGGCTCCTTATTCTTATCGCCTTGCCTTCTTTGATATGGCTTGCCTTAGGACTAGAAGAACAGTGCATGGTATTCTATTACTTCACAAAATAGTAAATGGTCATATAGGTTGCTGCGAACTTTTGGAATATTTTTCACTGTTTGTACCGTACCACCAGCCTCGACGACCGATAAGTAAGATCCTACGCGGTCCTCCTTGCAAAACCAATCTAGGACTTAACGCACCAATCCTTAGAATGAGTAACGAATATAATATTGTTAATAATGATTTAGCTGACATAGACATTTTTCACGACTCATTCAACCAATTTAAAAAGAAAATTTTTAGTCACTTTTACGTTAAATGAAATGCAATTTTTTTATTTTATTAATTTTATATGGTAAAGTAATATATACATTGTCACTATATTTTAATTTTTTACATGTTTTATTAATTTAATTTGTTTTATTAAATTAATTTAATCAATGAAATAATTTATGAATTTTATATGTTATTTTAGATTTTATTAATTTTAATCATTAATTATTAGTCTTCTTATAACTATTTATATGTTTGTCTTAGTCAAACTAATATCCTATGTGACTGCTGTTTATTTTATTTTGTGTTTTTTATTATTGACTTTCTATTATTATTTTCATTTGTTGTAATTAAGTATAAAATGAATTTTACTGTTAGTTTTAGTTAAATTAATTATTGTCGTATTATAATATTCTGCCTGAACTTGCTATTGTAAATGCTGTGTCACCTACTAAGGTACATGCATCAGCCCTTGTTGACTATTTATGATCATTTCTATAAGTTTTTAATGTATGTACTGTTTGGTGTCCTTACAAAAATAAATAAATAAATAAATACCTTTACTCTTTATAAAGTAGCGATAGATTTTTTGGACATTCCAATTTCCAAGAAAAACTGGTAAGTTTCGTTTTCTTAATTTCTCGCCGTTTCTCTATGTTGAATCAATATATGAATCATATAAAATTCTCGTATCTTAGCAATTATTTCCATTTTGTGTGCTTATCGAAATAACTCATATTATGGCAAAACAATTGCCGGATCAGTGTTATAATTATTATAATTTCTCAATTTCTGTGTACACACATAATATATATTATACAGTTATTATTCTCGAAATCAATTAGAGCATAGTTAAATCTTTTCATAGCAAGCATTTTCCAGGCGAAATGCTTGCCATAAAACAGAATGCAATAGTTATTAAAAAGTTTATTATTCAGAATCATTTACGAGTTACAACGACTTAAACTCTACCGCTTTGCATATTTTATTAAAGTTCTACCTCAATTTGTTAAAGTTATTTTAACCGTTCCATTTACTTTACATAAAAGATTTTTTATGTAAATAAAATGCAAGAAACGATGATTTTCATTTTTTTTATCGTTTTGCGGTTACAAGCGTGAGTTCGAAAGTGCAAAATAATGAAAGAAAGTTTCAAAGCGAGAGCTGAGAAAAATACGGCGTAAGTTAAAAGTTTAGGCTATTATGAATTACTAATAAAAACACCAAAATGAAAACCAAACTGAGAAATTTAATTAACTGTTAAATCTCATGCCAACGACTGTCTTTAGCACATCTAAAAAAATTAGATAAGCTTTGCTCTGGCTTTGATATATCGTTAATACACTATAATAATCTAGCTTAAATCTAGTACGCCACTGACGGTTCTAGATTCAAGATTTTATGTGCTTAGATAAATTAAATTAATTATAGCACAGCTACTAACCTGTGTTCAAGTTATATTCGATAAGTTCGATAGCAAAGTGAGAAATCATATTTTTTATGGGTTTTACATAATATATATAACACATTAAATCGCCAAGTGACATGGTACATGCTATGTCTCAATGAACTAATCCCACACATTTTTATTGGAACGGGCTTCGCACGGGACATAGGGGAAAAAAAGCGACTTTGTTTTATACTTACTATGTAGTAATTAAAGTGAGTAAAACAAATGTGTTCTAACCTAAATCGCTATACGCTCGTACCTTACACCGCCTCGCCGATGACCCTCAGGTCGGGATGATTCAGGGATTTCTTGACCCGATAATAGGATTGACTTAATCGCCGGATCGCCATTTCGCCTCATTACCCGACTGGGGAAAGAAGGTGTCTTGCTCGTGTTTGTAGCAATATTTCAAACTAGGATTTGGCTATACGCGCAATTTATACCGTAGCCCCATCGCTGAAAAATCCTTTCTTGCGTGATGCGTGACAAATGTAACAATCATTACAAAGCTTATTTGGCGGCGTCGAGTCACTCTTTTCCCGGGATGAGTAAAAAAGGACAATAGACCTCGTAGGGGAGGAAACAATACTCTCTAAACTAAACCCTCTCTTTCCGGCAAAAGAGTATGCATGTTTCATCTATGCCGTCACTCTAGTTGATTTTTTAAAATCTAAAAATACTCTCAACGCGCCAATAAGTCTCTCTGCAAAATAACCACACATTTCCTTGGGCACACCACTATATTGATAATTCCCTTCTAGAAATTAGATACCAGCGTCGGTTCCAACTCCCAAGCCGCTCATATGATTATGATAGTCTGTAGTATAATCATCGCCTCGCATTGCAACATCTGAATTTATAGCTACATCGGAACATCTATAGCATCATCATCATCTGTTTGTCTGTCACATGCTTAAGCTTAAGCTCCTGAAGTGGTTTAAATGGTCATAAAGATATCTTCTTGGGAAACAAAGGATATCCTACCAAAGACATTTCTTGTAAAATGTTGCCGAGACGACCACATAAGGTTTACCCTGTGAAAAAGATATAAGATCATGTAGAGCCAAGCTTCTGAATCTACACGGCCTAACTCTACTGACCCTAACTCAAACAAATTCTACATACCAGTAAATATGTATGGCTTCGCCGTTTCGCTACCGTCGCGGAGGTTAGTTTCTGATCTAAAGTTAGTAACGAAACACCCTAGCCGCACCATACATACTCGTATTTACTGATATGTAGAATTTGTTTAAGTTAGAGTCAGTAGAGTTAGGCAGTGTAGATTCAGAAGCTTGGCTCTACATGAGATCTTATATCTTTTTTACAGGGTAAACCTTATGTGGTCGTCTCGGCAATATTTTACAAGAAATGTTTTGGTGGGATTTCAGTTCTTTTTGTAAGTTGGCTCTTGTAAGTACTTATTTAAATATTTTTTAGTTACTGTCTTAACAGTCCCGTGTAAACTCTTAAGGTCCTAATTCATAAAATTGGTGAAAGTCTCATATAAACTTCCACCACCCCCATTTTAGAAGAAGGGGGCGAATATTATAAGTTTATGAATTCTTTTCTTGGTTGTATACTAAACTTAGACTACATACCAAATTTCAGCTTTTTAGCACTTCAGGAAGTAGCCGTTTTGATGATCATCAGTGTGTCAGTATATCTCGACCTGAGACGCATTAGGTCTGATGTAGAATTTTACAAGTTTAGAGGAGAGCCAAAAGAAAAATATTGACAAAATCGTGTCGAAACTTTTGTTTATTATCGAATAGGCTAGCAAAAATACTATAATATTTTAGATAAGTCATCTACCTTTGTATTAGTATAGTAATAAAACCAATCATAGTAGAATAAAAATAATTTATTATTCAAAAACAATTTTTTGGTGACATCCAACCTTATGCTTGTATAGAGTTATTAAACGACGAATACTTTTAAATATATTTAGTGATCCAACTTTATGCCTGCAATTTTTTAGTAAATTAACTGTGTATTTTAAGCTTTTTTTAAACATATAACATTATATTTGGCCAAAAATAGAAATTTAGTTACGTCCTATCTTATCATGTAGCTATTTATGAGGCATATTATTAAGCACATAAGGTCGAAGATAATAAATTAAAATGTCAAAATAATAAAAACTTAAACATTATGACTCATTAATTTTTTAAACTAAAAAAATATGTAAAAAAGAATAGAAACAGACAGATTTAATCCACTTCAGGAAAATCTACCTGATTCTCGGAATGTTTTAAGTTTTTATAATATGCGTGGAATTCCTGTGGAATCCACTGCAAAAGACTCCTCAAATCATTGTATTTTGCCGTTGATATGGGCTTTTCAGTTTGACTAACACAAGGTAAATATTCAGGAAACTGAATTCGCTTAGAAGCATTTCGGATGAAAGATATTTCGAAAAAATCTTCTTCGAATCTATTTTTATAAAATAACATTCCAGGCTGGTCTTGTCTAACCTGAAGCCAAACACATTCTGAAATTTTAAAATATTGATTATCTTTATTCTTCTTTCTGAAAACAAAAGGACCATTTTTCTTATACAAAGACGTAACGTCCTTAAAATTATTAAGCTCCATATCAAAGACGTCAAAACTTCGTCTTCCCCCACAAGTTCGAATAAACTGAGACCAGTCTCGAGGTATTGCAATCTGCATCGTTTTTAATTGCTTTTTCTTTTTTTCTATTTGTGAGTGTATTTGGTCGACTTCCATGTGCGTATGACCCTTCAGCATAAATTTGTGGTTTATTATTTTCAGCTGGGGATGTTTGTGTAATATCCACATGTAAGCCATCACGACCATCAAATTTCGGTTCTGGCCCGCACAGTTATCAGACCACAGAGTTAACTCCTTCACGTTAGTAAGATTTTCATAATTTTCTTCAACCCATCGAATGAGACAAGATGCTATTTCGTTTCCTCCTCTGCCACCTATATTTTCAGACCATAACATGTTTGCAGCTCTATTAGCTGTAGAATCAAATATTGTCAAATTTAATGTCCAAAGCTTTCGTAGATAAAAAGATTTACTATTGGTTAAATTCGGTGTAGCCAAACACTTCTGCAAATCAAACATCAATACTTTTTTTTCGCCTGAACTTGATTCTGCTTCTTTTTTGTCATTTCTTTTCAAGTTATATCTTTCTTCAGCAGCATTAGCATGAATTTCTTTTTCTTTTTCTATATTATTTTTCAGCTCTTCATCGACAACATCTAATAGCTTTCTCTCAAATGCATCACAATCATCACAAGTATCGACCGACGGTAGTTTGAAGCTTAAATTGAATTTGGTATTGAAAATGTTTCGGTATAACCATTCTTTGGCTACCAAATTCGGAGGAATCTCTGCAGATTCCATTCTCTCTTTATACTGTTTATACATAGTGGGGATATTCAAGTCCGGTCCCAAAAATTTTCGTCCGCTCTTTTGTCGTGAATAATGACTCTCATAACATGGATATAAGTTAATGTGATCTATCACTGATTTTACTACCACATCAGAAGTTTTATTACCAGGAATATGCTTTCCCCTCTGATCTGGAGCTACTAATCCTCCATCGAGCTGTTTTTCCAAACTCACCTTAACAAACTTTTCTCCTATAGATAACGTGTTGAGAAACATATTCCGGCATATTTTTTCACTCTTAGAATTTACAATAAGTCTATATTCGTATGTAAACTTCCTTCGGTCAGTATCTAAGTTCCCAGTTGTTCTCATTGTGTGTTTTTGCTTCTTTGTGACGTTAGAGGCTATAAACTGGCGACGTTGATCCCAACTAGTACATGTTTTCCAAAATTCATTAAATATTTGCATTCTGGTTTCAATAGGCACTTTTTCGTAACATTTAGATTTACACTTACACGGAGATTTGATTTCGCGACCGCATATTTCAGGGTTTTTTTTCGCTACAGTTGAATGATAGGGAGAACCTTTTAGCCTTGCAATTTTAGCCGCAACTCTTTTCCATTTAGTTACGTTTTTAACTTTCTTTCTTGTGTTACATTTTTCATTATTTCTTATTTGTCGGTCATCTGGTAAATAAACATTCCCATTCATATCTGCGACCATAATTCCGTTCGAGTTAACTGTATCTTTATTCAAAGTAGTATCAGAAATATTATCACTTACTTGAATCAACATCATTTCATTGGAATTCGTACTTTTGGGACTACTTTGATTAAATACTGAAGATTCATTAAGGTTATCTACCGGCGAATATACAGTGGGGATTGTTTGTGAAGTCATTGCAGCAAAAAAACGGTCGTTTTCTTTAGGAATTTCATTAAATGCTGAAGTTGCAGTTATACTTTTTTTTCGTGGACCTAGAAGATCATCAATAGTGATTAAATTAATATCTTCATTATTTGCTACTTTAGCTTGTCCTGCAGGCGATTTTTCCGTGAAAGAAAGTTTTCTTTTCACCCTCAAAGGCCCTGATAGAATTAAGACTTTTTCTGGCGTACCACTGACGTAGCTGCCATCCGAAAGTTCTTCATGTGGTTCGTAAGTCTTGTCTTTTACGCTATCATCGCTATCATAATCGGAAAATTCTCGGCCAGGATCTGTAACATAATAATATTATTAAAATATATGTGTATCATATAATAAAAATCTTAAATATATGTATACTTGTATAGTATAAAAGTATTAAATATGTTATTATTTCTGTACATAGTGTAAGTAGGTACAGTTAGTTATTATGCTGGTAACCGAATCCAACATGTTGGAAGAAAGTAACCAATTAATCTGTCTAACAGATTAATTGGTTACATTCATAAAACAAGGAGTTGTAGGTAAGTAAAAGTATTTACCTAAACAAGAACTTTCAAATATACGAGCATTGACTTCATGTCTTGTATTATGACAATAACTTGGCCCTGCAATAATTGGATTCTCGTATACATTTCGTATGTCGTCCTCTACAAAAACAAAACAATTCCATTATTATTTATATAATATAAGGTACCTACCTACCTGTACCGATTCGCTTTTAAAACGAGAAGGAATGTGAGAAATGAACTTACTGGCCACTGAAGCACCTGCATCGCTAGCTTTAATTTCATTACCACGGGACTGAATCAAATTTCGAAGATTGACTAGTTTGCGTCTTTTGTTGAGTAATTGGGTGAACATAACATTCTGCAGTAAAAAAAACACCTTTTAGTTCACAACATATTTAAATAAGTACCTTCATAAGTCATAACCGATAAAATAAAAATCTCTAAACGACTTAACAATATTTTTTAGTTTTGTACTCACCTGATCTTCGCCATCCATTGCTTAGAGCCTTAGTAGGTATAATATTAAGTTCTTAAAACTCCTAGAGTCACCACTAATAATTCACCCTCAAGCAATAATAATTATAATTACAATAATAGTAATTAACAACTCGCGCGCGAGTTGCAGTGATTTGTACTTGAAATTTGTAAACAAATTGGACGCACGGCGCACCGCGTGGTGCGCCGTGCGTCCAATTTGTTCGGTGCTAAGCGCTGATAGGTCAAGCCACCGTGGCGCGAAAACGATCGAGTGACCGGCGATAATGTCCGATCTCATTCTTTCGCTTCGGCGTGCGGTCACGAAGTCAATGGAATAGTGTTTCTTCTTCACATAGGCATTTCTGTACAACGTTAAAGTAGCACTTTTTAAAGGCATAAGGACTTATTATGTTTGTAGACCTTAACCAAACAAATAAAATTTTTGGGGCATAATACTATATCTTAAGGTACGACATCTAGTTATTTAATTTCAAGAGGCATAAAGTTCTATCTGATAAAACGTATTATTTTTACCAACAATTCTTGTAGAATAAAGTCGAATGACAAAATAGTCCCTTCGTTACGCATAAAATAATCGAAAAGCATAAAAGCTGAAGTCATTGTTAGACCTTCCAATGAAATAAAAATTTTAAGCATAAATACTGTACTAGCTATTAAGCCTTATTCCACAATATTAATTTGAAAATTCGACAGATTCGACCTTATGCATTTGTATTATTATGAGAACAAAAAGAGATAGAACTATGATTTTAATATGCATAGAAAGAGCGCGAGATACTGGTTTTAGCTGACCATTAAAGTTATTTTACTCTGATGTCGACATTCGACCTTCTGCATCTCATGTCGAGATATGAGCGTGTCAGTGAGTCAGTGACGAAATCGGTGTATTTTAGATATCAATAAAATCTAAAGTATAAGAGCTATTCGATTGAGACTTTGTATGTTTACTTTAATTAGTCTACTACTGACATCATATTCTGAGAATATGAACTATCTGGTACATCAGAAACCAACTATGAGGGTTCAAAAAAATGACGAAACACTTCGAGAAAAGGTAGGTATAGGTCTACCAAAATCTGATGGCAAAAAGTGAGAAAATAAATTGACTCTAGCAATACCGGGGTAATTGGAATAAAACATTTTGATCCTTTATTTTTCTTATAGCGGCTGATTCTGTGTGTTAAACATGCAAATATAAAAATTTATCCAATGATCAAGGATATTTTATGAAAATCGGCTGTCAAAAATTGCCATCAGATTCTGGTAGACTTATAGTGCCCTTGCGCTTCGCTTGGCTCGTCTCGGCGGGTGCACTACCATGCACCCAGATCATAGTTTTAACTTTTAATTGCGAAAAATTGTAAGTATAAACTAATTTCTACAACAACAATTATAGCGGGCAATATCCATATTGCAATTATACATGCAAAAGTATGTATGTCTGTAATTCTTTTACTTTTTAGGGTTCCGTACCCAAAGGGTAAAAACGGGACCCTATTATTGAGACTTAGATGTCTGTCCGTCTGTCCATCCGTCCGTCCGTCCGTCCGTCCGTCCATCCGTCCGTCCGTTTTTTTGGCCTTTTTGGCTCATAATCTATAATAATGGAACCATTAAAGACACTTGAAATTTTCACAAAGTCTTTAATTATATGTGTACTATAATATATTTTGATAATAAAATTAAAATAAAAAAATAATTAAGGGGAGCTCCCATACAAAAAACAATTTATTCCCTACTTTCGCTCTATAACGGTACGGACTCGCACTTGGCCGATTTTTTAACTAGTTGAACAGTGATTCTCAAACTTTTTTAGTGCCGGAACGCTTGCAATGAATGATATTTTTGACCCAATCAAGTTTTTTTCAAAAAATTCAAGCATGCTCTTTTTACTAATCACTATATCAGTAGTTTCAGCACCGATTTTTGTTGACTTTTTGACAATTTTTTTTTGTGAAAAATACGTCACGTTTAATTAGTTGGATTTAACTTAAATATAATGAAAGATATTGATAGATCAAAATACTTTGTTCATAGACAATGTCGTATGTAATGAAACATAAATGGTCTTCTAAAAAGGTATAAAAAGTGAGATAAAATATAGTTTTCATGCTTCTCTTTATTTAGTTTCAACTTTTCCTTGTACCGTTTTTGGCTCTCTGTAGCACTTTAAGGCATGTTAGCTGAAAGCGGACGAAAATAATGTTATTAGTAAAGCAAAAGGCTAGGCAATCTTAGTAACAATTGTCTCCTGGGTCCAGGAGACATTTAGACATATTTTATTTTTTGTAGATGAATATAAGAATAGTAGAAATTCCAACAATACCCAGGAAAACTAAGACATAACATCCATATATAACTACAAAAAAATATTGAAATAATTAATATAATTACTTAATTGCGATGCTACCCCGCAGCTCCACAATAAAACAAGCTGCCACTCAGAGTCTCGGATGAAATTTCCGAGCAATCAGCGAAAATAAGGTGGCATGACGAGTATCAGGTGATTCCCAAAAAGGTTTCCTACTGGTCAAGCTGTTTAAAGGCTGTGTCTGTCGCACTTACTGGTACATTATGTATCGTAAGACACCGGACCAGCGTATTTTAGTTTTGGTAGGGACAAATTTGTTAAGGTCAATTTATCAAATAAAACAAAACATGGTAGCCTATAATTAAATATTTATGAAGCGTTACACATTCAAACACGTAATCGGAATGTTTAAACAGCCTTCGCTTTGGAACTTTTTGTCATAATATCAAATTCAATACATCGATTTGTCAAAAGGACAACAGACATTTGTATGAAAATTAATTATCGTCGGTGGGGACATGTAAGTTATTATATTTTTCAACAGAAAATGTCTTGTAATCCGTATGTTAATATGACGGCAGTATAGTTCTGATGTACATATTATAAAAGCAGTTAATTATTGTTATTGCCAATAGTTTTGTGACCAGAGCACTCTAATTGTGAAGGACAGGTTTTGGCAAGGAAAAGTTGATCTACCCAAAAACACTTTATTGCACACCAAAAAATACAAAATGAAACAATTTTACAGAGACAACATATTCTAGATGATGCACAAAAGGCGAACTTATTGCTAACAAGCAATCTCTTCCAGTCAACCTTTTGTTCATCGGATTGTCTATAAAATAGATTGAAAAAATCGTGTAGGTGTACACACCTAATTAACCAAGAAAAGGTTACCTAATTAAAATTGAATGTTTTGTCTTTAAACGTATCGCTGGTGTCCGATGAAATTTCTAAAAACAATTTATGTATCGTTTGCGGCTCCAGGGCTCCGCGGAGCACACTTTGAGAATAACTGTGCAAGAATGGTTTGGATGAAGAGACATTTTAAGTCCCGCTAAAGAACATAGTATAGATTAATGTATCGCGAAATATTTTCTATTTAAAGTTTATAAACCTTCGTATAAGGGCATTAGCGGCAAAATTTAATTGGTTCAAACTGAAAAGGCATAGTTTTAGAAACCGAAACGACCCAGATATTCTATTATTCATAGGCATCCACTTCATTTATTAGTCACGGTAGCCTAGAAAATTGTCTGTGAATATTTTAGCCCTGTCCTTTAATCCTATAAATAAGCCAAAATATCCCGGGGATATTGTGAATAATAAATATACAGTATCAATTGATTTGGAATGATGGGTAATGTACTTGGATACTATTTTATACAACATTAATACGGTTTAAATGTTCCTTGTTGAATAAATTTCGTTATTAACCTTAACTTACATGGCCAATTCTTGAAACATGTTGCCTTATTTAAGCCTCACTTTAAGCCTCAGGCTACGTTGGAGGTTTTTAATAAACCATCCATAATCCATATAACAAATATTCATGCTACCCCTAGAGTACTAATATAAATTTTCCACCGCCTAATATATATAATATCGCCTGGGAGGCTACTTTTCTAATAATAAAACTTTTTTTTTTGTTTATTGTATTATTTATTTGTTACATTTTTACAAATACAGCATAACTTAAAAGGCCAACCCCTTACTTTTTAAAAACTAAAAGAAAAATTCTTCTTTAAAAATAACATTAGTCTTAAAATAAGACTTAAAACTTAAGTTTACCATTAGTTTTTCTTGTAAAAGACCTACCTTTTACAAGTCTTGTAGGATAAAAAAAAAACTTAAATTTTTACTTTTTTTGGCATTAATATTACTATTCAATATACATACTTATAAAACACAATATTTAACTTTTGGTAACATGATACTTTTGTCTACACACTAATTTGAAGTAAGCCTTTCAATTCTTACTATTTAGAGATCAATCGATCGATCTAAACTGGTGAACCTGACGAATAATACTTGTGGTTTTATGTGGTACTGAAGTATTCGAGGGTTCAAAGTCATCTACTACTTTATTTTGTGGGTCTTCTTTCAGCTATAATGGAACAGAAGAAGGATCTGCCGCACTATGGTCATAGTCATACAGATCGACTCCAGTTGGTCCTTAGTTTCGCTGTCCGAATTTTGGTGTTCATTGGGAATTACATAAAAATAAAATAAGCATTTTGTAGATAATAACATGCTACAAGCTGTAAAAAAATCGCAAAACAATACATGTTATGAATAAAAAAGATTAACGGTTAATACTAATGATCGGCTCCCAGGCGATCGAGTAGGTTATATTTTGAAAACGGAGAGTCTGCGCCGGACCCTGTTTGGTCTCAGGTCTGCAGCAAGAAGTATACGGAGTTGGCGCGAAAGCACAATTTGACTGGCTAACGTGTTTTTGAAATAATTGAAAAAAACTGACCGCACGCGGCTTCTCAGGCGATGATTAGTACTCTTGCGTTAACTAAATATACCGCTTAATTTCGTAAAACAATAATTTTAGAAGTGAATAATGATAATATTATGCTTCTTTAGCGGCGTTGACCGTTGTACACTTTTTTTTGCCTGATCAAAAATTCTTAAGATGAATTTATAGTAGACGTACGGTGCAGTAGACTAAGACAAGTAATCATTCTACCGACAAAAATGCATGCCTGCTTCTGCTGTTGCGTTTCCACTTCTGCCAATGTAACGCTCCCGTGTCGCATTGATTTTTAGTGATGATAATAATTATTATTGTGCTATGATTAGACTATGCTATTAAAATAAACTATTCTTTAGCTGTTGGTAGCAAAATGTAATTTAAATGTACATTACTTTATTAAGAATTCAGCTCAATTTTCTACACAGATACACATTACACACATTTTTAACAGGTTTTTCCGCCGCGCCGCCGGGGCAAAAATAGGTTTATAGAATTTGCTAAGTACGTATCAGAAAAACGTGCGTCTAATGAAGTTTCTCGATATACAGGGCGATACCCAAAAATAAGGTTTTTGTGCAATATGTAGCTGTATAAAATTTAGCAATTTGTACGTAATTTACGAAGTTATAAAGGGTGGACGGTGGTTCACCAACGACTGTTAAAGTTAATGCTCGAATTAGTATCACGTTAGCTCTTTCGTTTTTCATATGAATGAAAGGGAAGACATTTTAACAAGCTCTTAACACTGACAGACGTTAGCGAAATTGGACCTTATACTGAGAAATATCGAATCTGCTATTCTAATGCATCTGCTTTAAATTAGAAAGCGTTGGATATTATGAACACAATATTTGTCTTCCTGGAAGACTACATCGAAACCGTATAAAAACCGATTTGAGAATAATGATAACCGACTTAGAGGGTCAGTTGCGTAAAACTGTATTTAAATCTCGTAATGGTAAATCTAGGAGCTGAATTGCCTCTTTCAATTTTAAGGTCCAATTTCACCAAAGTCTGTTAGTGCTAATGGCTTGTTAAAATGTCATGTCTTCTCTTTCATTAGTATGAAAAACGAGAGAGGTAACGTGATACTAATTCGAGCATTAACTTTAGAAGACGTTGATGAAATTGGGAGTTAAGTGTTAGAATTATAATATCAAAATAATAGTAACTAGCGCCATCTAGGTGATTATATGTGTAAATGTCATGTTGTATTATCTAAGATGTCTCATCACTCATGTCATTACTTCCTGAAATTTGTCAATATAAAAATAAAGTTGTCAGTTGTGCAGAAACCACTACGCGTGTTTTATTATTAAGCTCGTTTAACGCCACGCCTCGTCAGTCGTCACGTTGCTGTGAACTGACCCTAAGCTTTAACCTAAAACATCCTGTATCGTGAACTCGCAGCACGTATATCAAGTCACGTTCACGAGTGCGTAACAAGTGTTGCGAAGTAACACCGAACACCAAACTTCGATAATTCAATTATACAGACAAACAAATCGACTTGTTTAGACTTGGAACTTCGATATCGAAAATCGGGATTATATTGGAACGGTGGTAGGCAGCGTAGTTTTTACATTATTTATCCGACGTTCAAAAAGTGTATTCATGATACCTTTTTTGAATAAAAAGATATTTTATTTTTATTTATTTATGACGAAATTCGAAACAAGCCCTTTAGCCAAAACGTTTTCTTTATGGTTTCTTTATAGAATCGCCGATCAAAATGTATGGAATTGACATAAGCAATTATGAAGTTGACGTTCGATTCGTATAGTGTAAATTACATACAATTTAATTGACGATTATATAAAGAAGCGATAAAGAAAACGTGTTGGCTAGAGGCTCTGGTATGCCAAGGTTTTGATGTTATTATATTAGATAGAAATATTAAAATGTAGATTTTGCTTGTAACTTCGCTTTTGCAAAATTTCGATGCACTTTGACAACCCTAATAAAAGCTATTTCTATGACTTTTGTCGGAGTTGAAACTTCGTAAAAATATTTCTGGTTCGACGAACATTGGACTTTCATAAAAACCACTATCCCCATTTTAAACCCAAAAGTTTAAGATTCGTTTAATCCATTCTTAGCGAATGTCTACATCTTGTAAATAACCGACCTGCCCAATTTTAAATTAATGAGTGCTATAGTTTCTGAGATTTACTGTACTGTACGTGTTCGCCGTTATGCATCGTCACACTATTTATTTGAATTGAGTGAAGCTTTTATGCATCACTGTGGGCATCTATTGGGCATTTCTTTTCACTTGTTAACTGTCCCTAATGGCCGATTCAAGTCTTGAAATATGAAAGTAAAATCTACTGACATGAAAACAAAAGCGAGGTGAGGATATTGAAAGGAAATGGGGGAAGAAGATTAATTTGCATTCAAATGTCTTTCATCCACGAAATGCACGCCGCGCCGCGCGCCGCCATGTTAATAGTAGGGGAGCCCAAAAGGATATAAAAACAATTTCACAATACACTACAGTTAAACAAAGCATACATGATAAAACAAAATATAACATTGAAAAAAAAAAACATACAAGGCGTTATGATAAAATAGATTAATGGTTATTTTATCGTAACACCGTATTTATTTTATCTTAGCGCGTAAAAGAAAATGGTGGTAAAATTACTTTCATATGTATTATAAATAAAAAGGATTTAAACTTCTAGTCTATTCGAACGTAAAATTCTGGGTAGCTCAATCAAGAAAATATGCAGATTTATTTTTTTAATTAAATGTGCCTACTCAGACCTTACTTTTAAGTCATCAGAGTCTTAGGTGCGAGCTTCTTTGTGGTCTACTTGAGACGTTTATTAGCTTAATCTGACAAATCCAAGACGTTTGGAATTTTTTTACTCATTGCATTTATCAAGACTTGAAATAATATTCTTCAGCTATATTCTGGTTATTATCACACGATAACTACAAACATATGAAGCAGCTATACTAACTTAACTTGCACTTCTCGTGTAACTTGCACAGTCCTCACTTGGGCTCCCCTACTATAAATGTAAACCTTCACAATACTTTCTGATAAATGGGATTCCCCATTTGTACCATTTAACGTTTTCACTGTGACTGATGGGATTTTTTCCCATTAATTATCCTTTCTTTTAGGAAAATTCCCATAGCAATAAATATATTTTTAGGGTTTCGTACCCAAGGGGTAAAAACGGGACCCTATTACTGAGACTTCGATGTCTGTCCGTCTGTCTGTCTGTCCAGGCTGTATCTCAAGAACCGCTATAGATAGACTTCTGAAATTTTCACAGATTGTGTATATCTGTTGCCGCTATAACAATAAATACTAAAAACAAAATAAAATTAATATTAAAGGCGGGCTCCCGTGCAACAAACGTGATTTTTTGGCTTTTTTTGCTCGTATACCATAATGGCAACAGGTAGGCACTTGAAATATTTACAAAATCCTTAATTATATTCGTAATTTAATATTTAATAATGAAATAGTAAAATAATGAAAATAAAATAAATAATTAGGGGGACTCCTATACAAAAAACACTATTTTTTTTTCGCTCTATAACGCGCGGTACGGAACTCTTCGTGCGCGAGTCCGACTCGCACTTGGCCGATTATTTTTTATTGTACATAACTAGATGTCTTGACCTCGTTGCACCGACTTTATCTCACTGTAACCGGATATTTTGCCGCGACAAAAACTATTATTGTGCAGGACTAAATTATTATATTTGATGTGAAACAAATTCTATGTGTTCCAAACAAAAATATACCATAATATTCAGAAGGCAAAAATGTCGTAACTACACTGCAGTGGACCAACATAATACACACTCACAAAACTTTATAATATCAGTGTGATTTTGGATGTATTGAAATGAGATGTTAACTAGCACCTATTCCAGTGCGGCTGCTGTGGTTTGGAACGGAGCCAGAATGGTACAACCTAACCGTACATTACTGTAGATAACTTGTTCGACCGAACTAGGCCTTCGATATTTTGTCCATCGTGTGGCTACGTGTTAGTCGCCATGGTCAGTAGTCACATATAAAGTGCAATTTTTTGGGCGGGTAACTAGACGTGATCGAAAAATCGACAGCATACAGTAGCGGCGTTAGGGGGGGGGCAGGGATGCTGGGCGACCACCCAGGGTGCCAGATAAAAAGGGGCGCTGAAGGTAAACAAAAGGGCACCAATTTTTTCAGCACTACCAGTACCCTGGGCGCCGAAGCATTCTCGCCCAGGGCGCTGGTAGTTGTAGTGGTAGTAGTAGTGAAACAAAGAATTAATGTTGCCTTAAAATAACTTGAAATACGATTTTGAGGGTTCAGAAGATGCCTCACGTAACTTTTAACTCACCTACCTAAAACCCCATTTCCATGAAATTCTTTGTGGGCGATTCAATAGGTGTTGAAAGTTGGCATTGAATGGCGATAAATCGCAGATTCCGTCGCCGGGGTAATTACCGACGAGCTGGACCGGTGCCAGCTCAGCAGATCCTCGACGTGGCCCAGTACGTAAGGGCTCATTACCACCGCAGAGAAGAGGGCTGGTTCACAGTGCAACGTGACGAGGCAATGTGATGCGTGAGTGTGAACTATTCGAAATTGGAACTGGCAGTACAAACTCCAACAAGCGGCAAGTATAATAATACTCCCACACCGGATTCGGTGACAGTGGCCTAGTTTCATTGAAACCAGGCCAGTTACGCAGGAGCCATTTTTATAGTGCTCAAGTGTGTGCGTAGTACACAAGAGCACTTCTCTATGACGTACAGTTTTGACTTTCCTACAATTTTATTATAATGTATAGATGCGTTTTGGATACTAGAATTTGTACGAATATCTACGCCGTTTGATATATCGGAGCATTTAGGGCGTACATTTACGCGATATTTATACGTGGGAGAGCCATGCTTCGGCACGAATGGGCCGGCTCGACCGGAGAAATACCACGTTCTCACAGAAAACCGGCGTGAAACAGCGCTTGCGCTGTGTTTCGCCGAGTGAGTGAGTTTACCGGAGGCCCAATCCCCTACCCTATTCCCTTCCTTTCCCTCCCCTATTCCCTTCTCTTCTCATCCCTACCCTCCCCTATTACCCTATTCATTCTTAAAAGGCCGGCAACGCACCTGCAGCTCTTCTGATGCTGCGAGTGTCCATGGGCGACGGAAGTTGCTTTCCATCAGGTGACCCGTTTGCTCGTTTGCCCCCTTATTTCATAAAAAAAAATAAAAAAAATATTCGTCAAGTGCTTTTCAATGTCAATTTGATTTTATATCTAGCACCAAATGCGATTCTACAACATAAATGTAAAGATAACAGTAACAAGATCGTGGTCCAAAAGTTTAGAGCATGGTATTTTTAGAACACCAACCACGATGCATCATTTTTTCGTTAAAATAATGGTACCGGAGTAAATAATCATTTTATGTTGACTACTAACTACTGGTACTATCAGAGAAGTTGATTCATAGGCAGATGGCGGACCTACGTAATTTGGTCACGGTATAACATACCCAGCCGATAATTTTACAACTAACACGTGAATTGGCACAACCCGACCAAATGACATAGGCCCGTCATCTGCCTATGAATCAATTTCTTCCACAAGTGCAGACCAAGGTGGTTAGAGATTGCCACAAGGCGCTAAGTCCGCCTTCGTAAATTGCGTAAAGTTTTTAAATAAAATAAAAAGTAATCTATGTCCTTTACAGGGACTTAAAGTATCTCCATACCTAGCAAAATCGGTAAATATGTAACAGACGGACACACTTTCGCATTTATAACATTAGTATGGATGTTAAATCTATAACAGCAGCTTAAACCTAAAATGGTCCCATAACTCAATGCTGAAACTGTGGTCTGTATGACATCCTAACAAGATAACTAGCCGCATTCAATTTATTAAGCTTGTACACTGTGTCGTAATATATTTTAGAATTTGTGTGCATTCAAATACTATATTAAATCCAAGAGTTCGTTCGCGCAGAAAATAGTTTTTTGCGAGGTGGCTGCACATTTTGTTTAGATAAAATATTATATCCCTTTCTGGGTCTTAAAGTATTTCCAAACTTCTCAATTATTGGTTTATGGGCGTGAATATAATTAAATATTAATAGTCATGCACGTAGAAACCTAGCATTGCTATTAAGTATGTACCTACGCAATTCCGTTTCACCAAAATTCGTTTATCACGCGGGAACCGTATGTTTTTCCGGGATAAAAAGTATCCTATGTCCTTTCCCGGGACTCAAAGTATATCCATACCAAATTTCAGCAAAATCGGTTCAGCGGTTTGGGCGTGAAGAGATAACAGACAGTCAGACAGACATACTTTCGAATTTATAATATTAAGTATGGATTACTAATACATTGTAATTTATATTGTCCAAAAGTTCACTCGCGCAGAAATATTTTGTTTTTTTGCGAGATTTTGCTTCAACAATTAATTTCATGTCCTTTTCTGGATCTCAAAGTATTTCTTATAAACTTCTTAATTGGTTTAGATGCTTAGGCGTGAAGATATGATGACTTTCAACTTATTACGTTAATACCTTATCGCATACACTTTTAGGGCAAATTAGAATGAAATGATTTTGGCTTGGCTGTGTATTTTGTCCACCGTTCATGACTATCTAATAGGTCTCATCGTAGCTCCTATTGTAACACTTGTAGTAGGTGTTAAATAAAATTATTAGTGAGTAACTTAAAAATATATTACAATAAGTATAGATTAAATTAAAATTAGAATTTAGGAAGCATTGATCGTGGTTCGGTCGTTCACAAAGAATGTACCTTGTTGTACCAATGGTACTTTACTTTCCTGGTGGCTGGAGTGCAGGTGGAGGAGTCCCGGAAGGTAGGTTGTAGATGGTTAGGTTGCGGAAAAGCAGGACGCAGGCAGGAAGAATTCGGGTAGGATGTAGGAAGGACGCAGGCAGGTAGAATTCGGGTAGGATGTAGGAAGGACGCAGGCAGGTAGGTAGCTCTCGCAACGACTGCAGAGCCCGTCGCGGTGATGCCCGTCGCGGTGATTACCGTCCCGGTGATGCCCGTCGCGGTGATCCCTTGAATCAGCATCCAGACATTAGATTTACTTAGACTTACTTTGACTGCGACATCAAATCTTTAAAACTACCAGCCAGACAAGATTGTAAAGTACAGTTATTGCATGCTAGTAATCATTGGTGAGGCAGTCAAAGAACACAAAATAAAAAGCAAATACAGAAAAATAAATAATAATCATCATAACGAAATTGAGGATGAATAATTATTATAAAGATGAAAATTATAATATCTTACAAGTTATTAATTAATGTAAAAAAAGACTTATTTCTGATACACAACGAAATAAATATTTACAAGAAATTTCTATACCCATTTAGTTACATTACCAAGAATGGTCATATTTATGAAATTGAGTAAAAATATAAGTGGTTTATAAAGTAAACTTAAAATAATTATTGCAACACTTACCCAAGTGGGGATAGTATATATTATTATTTATAAACTGCAAAAGTGGAGAAATTATTTAAGTTTTCCCAAATTCGTCTATTCGTAATAAGTAGCACAAGAAAATCAGAAGCAAAGAGGATATAAACTACGTAACAAGAGGTCGGACTTAGAAGAAAAAAAAGAAACATCCGTTATTTTTTTAATTTGAAGCTTAAGTAGAAATTTTTAAGTGCAAAAACTTTCACTCTGAACAGACCAAAAATTAAAAAAATTAAAATAAAAAAGAAATGAGCTCAAATAAATGTTTAATTTCATTAAAAATTATTATACATAGCTTAATAAGGTTAATTAAACAATAAAACAGATATAATCCACAAGCTTTTGTTAATTTTTATAATATTCAATATTATAATATTACAGTATAGTTTTATTTTATATAAATAATAATAGTATAGCTGTCTATGCTACTCTACTCGATTGGCTTATACAGTAAACTCTATATAGGGAGGGGATTTAAGCTGCGCATCCACCGGGTCGGAATCGGGACGTACGGTGCGGACGGCGCGTCGCGTCGTCATATTTGAAGATCAAACGAACTTACCTTAAGTGAAGTTCGATCACAATTATATGAGCGACTTCATTCTTAGCGATTTATGCTTACTTGTTGTATAGTGGCGCTCCCATGCGTCACCCTTGCACGTATTTTAGAGATATTATGTAAAAAAAAAAAATGTCACTGTCACTAAGTCACCTGTCATGATTCATGACTTTTCCGGGGCTTAGACTCGAGCTTCTCATTTTGTTTAGAGCAAATATAACTTACCTGCGGTATTCATTTTATATTTGTAACTTGGGTAGGGAGAGACTGGTAACAGTCGACTCGTCTATAATATTATATGGGGTGGGTTTGGATAAATCGCTAAGAATGAAGTCGCTCATATAATTGTGATCGAACTTCACTTAAGGTAAGTTCGTTTGATCTTCAATTATATTTCGCGACTTCATTCTTAGCGATTTATGCTTACTTGTTGTATGATGTTTAGAGTAAAACAAATATAAAATGTATAAAATCATTCTATATTTTTATTTAACGTTACTATTTTACTCTCACTATTACAAAATATTTTTAATAATCCTTATCTTTAGAATTTGAAGAAATTAAATAAAATACATTTCTTTATTATTACATAAAAATGGTAATTTTTATAATATTTAAGAAAAATTATTTAACAATGTTCTAGCTATATCGGTGGAAACTATTTCCTTATTATAGAATTTAGCGAATGTAATAGAGGTATTACTCCACCCTGCAGATTTTCTGATTGTCTCTATATTGACTCCCAGTTTATTAGCTTTCGTCGTAGCTGCATGGCGAGTGCTATGAGCACTAAAAATTGAAGTGTCAATACCACTTTTACCTAACATGTCTTTGATCCAGTTACTTAATGTTTGAGTAGAAATTTTGTTATATGGTTTCTTAAAGCTAATAAAAAGATAATCAGATTTACGATACAGCTTTGTTTTATTTAAATATTCTAAGAGGTACAATGCAGGACAAATCTTAGGGTCCTGTGAATAGTAAGGAAGTTTGAGCACCGGTTGAAAACTATTAGGTTTAGAAGTCTTTATAATATCCGGTATAAAAATTAAGATCTCATCTTTTTTAGTTAAATTAATATTACATATTTTAATTAAACCTAACGTCTGTACCCTATGCGCTGTAACAAGAGCCAGTAAAGTGGCAGTTTTCTTGGAAAGAACTTCCAGACTGAGATCCTCGTTGGGCCACTGCAGAGATATATATGATAGTACAATATTAGTATCCCAACTTACATCATACTTCGGTTTGAGAGGTCTCATTCTGTAAGCTCCTTTCATAAACCTCTTTAGTCTGTTATCTTTTTCTAAATCAGTACATAATAATGATATGGCAGATTTAAAACTATTTAAGGTACCATATTTAGCACCTTTGCTAAATTTATCTGACAAAAAATCTATTACCCTATTGACTGATACGTCATAGAAATCATAATTATGGGTCCTACAATACATTATCCATTGTTTTATACCACTATCATATTGCTTATATGTGTTATCTGATAAAGAATTTAGGATTATTTCAACACTTTCTTCAGATAGCGACGACCTCAAATACTTCTCCCGGATAACCTCGCGGCAACCAGGCGTAGCGAGCGATAGAGATGGTGCGGGACTCTAAAAGGAGATTTTAACAAATTAATATCTGGCTTAAAAATAATATATTTCTGATTTTTAGCTATTTTTTTAAATAGTGGAAACCACGGCTGTGTCGGCCAATAAGGGACGACAACAACACCTTCTGCCTTGTCTGTTGCAATCTTTTTTAGTGTTTTTAACACTAAGGCAAATGGTGGAAAGGCGTAAAAGTATATATCGTTCCAGTTGATGGTAAAAGCATCTACTGCCCAAGCATCGGGGTCTCTGTGCCACGTGACATACATATGACACTTGGCGTTAGCGCGACTAGCAAATAAATCTACGTCAAATTCGCCAAACAGTCTGCTTATTTTCAAAAAGGCATAATCTGCTAGTTCCCACTCAGTGTCGGAAAATTTTTGACGCGATAAACTATCTGCTTCTATATTGTCTTTAGTATTTATGTACGATGCGACGATATATAATTTCTTGTCTTCACACCATTGCCAAATTTCTCTAGTTATAGAATTTAAATGTCTATACTGTACGCTACCCATTCTGTTTATACACGAGATAGCGGTCGTATTATCGATCCGTAATAAAATCTCATAATTACTAAGATCCCTAGCAAAAACCTTTAAACCAAAGAGGGCTGCTTTTAACTCTAGTTCATTAATATGTAGTTCCATTTCATTGCTAGTCCAATGTCCATATGATCTTTGTCCATTACAAAAAATGCCCCAGCCAGTTTTAGAAGCATCTGAGAAAATTTCTAACGAATATTTAAATGATTTTATTTTACATAAGCCTGTGTCAACCTTTCTTAGCCACCAAGATCTAAATCTTGTTTAACATCTTTTGACAAAATTATTGACTGATTGTAACTGTGATTCTTAGAGAGATATGAAAATTTAAGTCTTTCCAAACTTTTTGTGTACAACCAGGAATACTACGCGGGACAAGCCGATACTAACAATCCATTTAATTGTGCAAAATTTAATAATTTACATTTCTTTTTATTTATAAATGATTTTATGTAATCTTTAATCTTTTCTTTTTTGTCCGAAGGTAGTTCCAAGATCATAGATGCAGAATTAAAGACGAAACCTAGATATTTACATTTAATATCAGGTACTATCCTACTCTTCTGTTTATTAATAATAAAACCCAATTTCTCAAATAAATTACGAGAAAAGAGTATATGTTCTTGGCAATCGTTAAAAGTTTCACCTAGGCATATATAATCATCTAAATATATAGCACAAATAATTTCATTTCGTCTTAAATGTTCCATAACTGGTTTCAAAATCTTTGTAAAAATATATGGAGCAGTACATATGCCGAATGGTAAACATGTGAATTCAAATAAAATGTCCTCGTATTGAAAACGGAGATACTTTCTACAAGATTCATGAATCGGTATCAAAAAATACGCGTCTTTTAAATCGATCGTAGCCAAATAACAATTTTGTGATAATAAATTTGAGACAGTGCGATAATCCTCCATTTTGAAATGTATAGTGTCAACGAATTTATTTAGAGTCTTTAAATTTAATATGAATCTCTTGTCACCGTTAGGTTTCGGTATTAAAAATATAGAGGACAAAAATTGATCTGCAAGGGGAGTACACCTCTCAATTGCTTTGATCTCAATTAATTTACTAATGCAAATATCAAAATCAGACTTTTCAACACTAGATATATTATAAGACGGGGTTACATTTTGTACAGGTTTCGATTTAAACGGTATCTTATAGCCGCTAATATAATCAAGAATAACCTTATCGCAGGTAATATCGCACCACTCGTCATAAAAATAACGTAATCGGCCTGCGTACGGTACCTCGATTAACGACGGGCCGGCTTGCGCATCTGCGCTCGAGTCGTCGCTCTCTGCGGCGCGGGCGGCTGGGGCGCAGGCCTGCGGGCTCCCGCGGTGCTCGCTCGTGGCGGCGGGTGGGGCGGGGCTCGCAATTGTGGGTGTCTCGCCGCCTGGCGCTGGCCCTGATGCGATGGCCCCGCACCCGACCTCCATTGATGCGGGGCATTGTAGTTTTCCCGATTTTTGTAGAAAAAAGGAGTAATAGTGCTACTAGGAAATTTTTGTTTCTGTTTTAGGGATTGGCCAGATCTTTGAACAGTTTTAGCCGCTTCTAACCTCTCCGCTAAATCT
This sequence comes from Cyaniris semiargus, assembly GCA_905187585.1. Classification (NCBI taxonomy): domain Eukaryota; kingdom Metazoa; phylum Arthropoda; class Insecta; order Lepidoptera; family Lycaenidae; genus Cyaniris; species Cyaniris semiargus. The sequence continues at coordinate 17,454,306 of LR994555.1, read as the reverse complement.
TCCCCGAACAAATATTTATCTGATTTGCAATCACTTAGCGCTTCCTTAAGCTCAGTGTTTATAGACGTGACGATAAATTTCTTCCTAGTGTCCGTCTCATATCTATACATGTCACAGAGAACGCGACACGCATCACTCGTTGTCTTTAGAAAATCTTTAAAGTCAGTTATGTCTTTTGAGATTATCTTGTCAATCACCGAAGTGAGTGCGGCTATACTAACACTCAAATACCTTTGCCTGCTGACCATAGCAGTGTCTCGTTTTAGTAGGCTATCAGACAATGCGGCTTTCACTTCTGGGTTGAGCTGGGGCGGTATTAACAAATTACAATTTTCTGGCACAGGATATTGATTAAATATTTTTTCTTTCGCCTCTTTCTTTAAACCTTTTTCAATAACCTCGTGCCACCTACCCACAATATCCTTGTGGACTGGTTTGCCGAGTATTATTTCCGGTTCAGGAGCGTCGCCCAGAAGTTGCAAGACCTCTTCGTCCAGAATAGGCTGAGGTTCCTCACCTGGTGTCCCGTTATTCGTCTGCTCTTGCGGCTGGTCGACATCAGGCCCCGCAGATGGTGCCGACGACGTCGAGGCGACCGCGGGTGTGTGATTCAGCTCCGGCGTGGATTTCTCCAGGAATAAGGGCGAGATGGTATGCTCGCGACCCACTTCTTGAACAGGATCATCACGATCTGTCAATAATAACAGTATTGTTAGTTGTATATCATGTTTCCGAACAGCAAAAGCCCTGATGTTGGCCGTTACGTATTCGTAATTTACATCAAATTTAACAGGAAAACCCCTGAAATTGGTAGTTGCGTGTTTGTTTTCGAACAGCAAAAGCCCTGACGTTGGCCGTTACGTATTCGTAATCTACATTAAAATATGTAGGTAGATGAAAAATAATTTTCGACGGTACACTTTTTATTGCATAACAGAAAACCATTACGTGAAAAAAGTATAAATATGCGTTATCGATTGACATAGCCATGAATATTATTCAATTATAGTATTAAATAAGTATAATAATGGCTAATCCCAGCGAGTTAAAACTTACTTGGTATGCTATCTGACGAGGATGAATCGATTCGTCGGCTTCGTCTCTTCAATTTCCTTTCCAGTTTTCTTATTTTTCTTCGAATATTTTCTTCATTATCCGGACTCCTGCGCTTCTTCCCCATGTTGAAAGCTCCACACCGTAGGTAAGTTGCGAACGTGCGAAGGGTTCGGCACGAAAATGCGGAATGAGAAGCTCGAGTCTAAGCCCCGGAAAAGTCATGAATCATGACAGGTGACTTAGTGACAGTGACATTTTTTTTTTTTTACATAATATCTCTACAATACGTGCAAGGGTGACGCATGGGAGCGCCACTATACAACAAGTAAGCATAAATCGCTAAGAATGAAGTCGCGAAATATAATATATAATTTTTCAGGCGCAGAAATGACGTTCCAGTGCACGACAGTACCATACATGTCAATACAAAGCAACAAATTCCGATTCCGATCAAGTGGACGTGCACCTTTATACATACACACTTAAGTATTATTACTTTGTTTTGTTACACCCTGTATACGACAGCTGAAATCTATCGCGCGGGCTCAGGCCAGCTGCATACCACCTCACTTGATCAGAGGATTTTCCCTTGGTGGCCGCACCACTTATAATCCCATACCATCCTTTTCCTCCTAAAATCTCCTTGACAGCTATTGCCTGCTGACTAAAATGTTGCAAACTAGTATAGGGACCTAAAAATCTGAAATTAATGAAACATTTTTCATTTACTACATTTCCATACATAAATTATTAAGTATAGTTAACAACCTTATGTATTATTACAATAAAATAATAGACACATTTCAACATTTCCCAAATTAACTGCATACTGATATACATAATACATTATAATATTTTCTATAAAATAATAATCTATCTTTTTCATATTAATATAGTTTAAGTTGTAAATTATTGTACAAATATGCAAAGAATACATATGTACTTTGTATAAGAATATGGTATGACATAGTTATGTTTTGCTTCAATTTATCAATTTACGGTTATATTTACATTTTACAATGGCTTACCTTTCGTTTTTCAATAATTAATCCACTTAATTTACAATTTTTGTAGTAGTTGCTACAAAATAATTTTCACAAAATGAAAATCGAACTTTGAGTTTTAAACTTCTTCTTCGTCTTTTTTCTCATGTACTTTATATTCTCTATGGTCTTTTTTATCAGCCAATCACAGTCGACCTTGCTTAAAAATAGTACAGATTATCACCACTACTTAAGGTGCTACGTTTAAATTTGGAACCCAATTTTTTTTTCGTTCGGAAGTTTCACCTACCTGATCAGAAGCAAAATGTCAACGTGAAAAAAAACAAAAACAGTTTTGGCGTCCCAGCCAGTATAGAAAAAATTACATATACAACCTCATTCATAAGATTTGTAAGAACAATAAAATCGTTACACTATTTAAAAAAAATACGTGTCGATCCATATTTAATAACAATGCTAAAATCTGCTAAGATTTTAGCATTGTTATTAAATATGGAGCTCCTATTTAAAAAAATTACGTGTCGATCCATATTTAATAACAATGCTAAAATCTGCTAAGATTTTAGTATTGTTATTTGTTATGGATCGACACGTAATTTTTTTAAATAGGAGCTACGATGAGACCTATTAGATAGTCATGAACGGTGGACAAAATACACAGCCAAGCCAAAATCATTTCATTCGAATTTGCTCTTAAAATGTATGCGATAAGGTATTACCGTAATAAGTTGAAAGTTGTCTGACTATATCTCGGAAGTTCAGCGCAGCTCGTAGATAGCTAGACGACCGAGTTCTGGGAATATTTGAATTTGGAAGTTTTTCTCTTATGACCGAATACTTAGGTTCTTATTATTAAGTAGTTCTTAATGCATTATTGTTCTGCTAAATAATGATAGTGCTGATACGTTTCTTAGGTTTCCAAAAAAGTTTTGTGCAGGAAAAATCTAAGAGACTAAGACAATTTCATATGCAACTAGATGACGCCCGCAACTGCGTTGCGTCAAAATTCGTATATCGCGCGGGAACCGTACGTTTTTTCGGGTAAAAGTATCCCATATCCTTTCCCGGGACCCAAAGTATCTCCATACCAAATTTCAGCAAAATCGGTTCAGTGATTTAAGCGTGAAGAGGTAACAGACATCAGACAGACAGACACACTTTCGCATTTATAATATTAGTAAGTAAGTATGGAAGCGATCCGATCTGAGTTCTGACTGATCATAGGTTGAACTGGCCACATTTGTATTGTGCATTCCAAACGTGGACGAATCTGGCTAGTTCGATCTGCCACTAGTCCGAGCGGATCGATTCTCTCCATGTATGAGGGCCTTTAGATAATAGACCGTCGCGATATATACGACTTAAAGAATTTAAGGTGTTTTATCAAGATCTCATCAATTTTATATGTTCCCCACGCGGTGGTAAACGTCACTTATTTTTAAGGACTCATCAATTTTAATAGACTCTAAGAGCCTGTCCAGATGAGGCGTTTTACGCGCGAGTGAGCGACTCGCTCGTTTTACGCGCGTACCCGAGATACTAGAGCTACATATATCGCGACCAGATGCCTACGCGCGTTTTCTAACTCGCGCGTAAAACGCTTGCAATGCGCGGGACTCTCGACTCGCCCGTAAAACGCGCGAGCGACGCGCGAGTTGAAATCCTTGGGTGCCATTGCAGCGTCCAGAACTACGCACGAAACCGTTGCGAATGGACGTATTTGATTGGAGCGTGATAACTTCGAGTCCATATTTGTAGCGTAAAAACGCGCGTAAAACGCGGTATCTGGATGCAATAGAAATTGAAACGCGCGTATGGACTTCGCGCGTAAAACGCCTCATCTGGACAGGCACTAAAGGGCCATACCTCACTGAGACGCCACGGCGACGTGGCCAGCGACGTCGCCAACTAGTTCTTATCTAAGGGCTCCCGCACACGGGCCACCGGCCACAACCACAAAACGCCGCTACTGGCATATTTCCTGTAGTTTTCATACATTTTTTGACGCCGGTGGCCGCCACACGCTTCAACGATTCACTTTACGAGTTACGACCAGACTAGCTTAAAACGGCGTTTGTGGCTGTCGCGTGTGGCCCGTGTGTGGCGACACGAGATGTATGAGGGGTAACTCACCTGGCGACCGACTGGCGACGTTGCCAAGTAGCCAGCGTAGCCAGAGTCGATCGCTCCGCTTGCGGCGACTAGCGTCGCTGGTTACCTAGCAACGTTGCCAGTAGTTTACACGTGTTTGATGCTCAGTCACTCACTCGGTCGCTAACCAGTCGCTGCGTTGACTCACGCACGTAGTATTGAGAGCAAAATATCGTTCGATGTGTGTGTGAAAATGTGGCCACGTTGCCATGGCGTCTCGGTGAGGTATGGCCCAATAGGAACTAGTTTGCGATGTCGCTGACCACGTCGCTATGGCGTTTCGGTGAGGTATCTTGCAAGTCTGTCAATTCAATACGAAAGAAATGCATCTACGCGTCGCGTTGCGGTCTGAATTGACCCTTAGTCACGAAAGAATCGTAATTTATATTTCTCAGGCGTGTGCGTAATACACATGGACACTCTCTCCTCCTTTCCTCTCGTAACCCAGACTCGAGAACAGGCACGATTGGTGACAGGCCAGGAGCAGTAGACTCCTTACCTATATGTTATTATGCAAATTCGGCAACTAGATCATTTTTGCTATTAACCAGGTGATGAGCATTGTCCTGACGAAACTAGAAAACTTTTTTAGTTTTCCAAAAGTTCAGCGAAAAGTTCATTCGCGGGAATCGAACCCACAACCAGCCGCAAGCCAGGCTCTATATCACGGAGGCGTCTAACAAACCAATTTTATGAATCATTACAACAATTAAATAAAAGATCCACTTCTTAAGGAGTAAGAAAAATCTGTATGAGCGTCTCGGTACATCTATCTTGGGTCGGCGTGACAAATGTCTCGTGTCCCAACGATGTCCCACTTCCCCACACTTCCCCCACTTCCCTCCACTTCCCCCACTTCCCTCCACTTCCCCCACTGTCCCCGTCCCGTGATACAAGTGGCTTACCGTAATGAAATATGGCTCCATTTAACATATTAGATGAAGCGAGAAATATTTCTTTGGTTTATCATAGCGAGACACCGGGAAAACCCATATTGGTATTAAATATGCGTGGAGTTCAATGAAACGCGAAAGTAGGGATGTATTTACGTACGAAAATGAGGTCATTTTTAGGGTTGCGTACCCAAAGGGTAAAAACGGGACCCTATTACTAAGACTTCGATGTCTGTCCGTCTGTTTGTCACCATGCTGTAACTCAAGAACCGCTATAGCTAGACTTCTGAATTTTTTTGTTTACATAAAGCTACAGGAGTTTATAGATCGTAACAAATAAATAAAAACTTAAAGTACTAATTAGAAGTTAGGTACGTGATACGTCATACAAAACTACTTTAATTACCATAATAATAAATTCTAACATATAAATCCATACTCTCACTAATAATATAAATGCGAAAGTGTGTCTGTCTGGTACCTTTTCACGCCCACACCGCTGAACTTATTCTGTTAAAATTTGGTATGGACATTCTTTGAGTCCCGGGAAAATGTACGGTTCCCGCGCGATAGAAGAATTTTTGCGCAACGGAGTTGCGGGCATCATCTTGTTTCTTTTAAATAAATACATTTTTTATCCACTTAATCGGCGGTTCTCCAACTTCATTACATTGCCCGAAGCATTAGTAAGTTAATTACCACGCGTCTGAACCTCAGCTCTGTCCTGAGGGACCGGGGATCTCATTTTTCGACCCGGGAGCCCTAATTCTCCGCACCTAGTTGGATAACTGGGAATATTTATTTCGTTCCATAATATTATGCTGGAAACTTAATAGTTATTAGATCACGCCGACGACTCCGTTGCGCAGAAATTCCGGGAAAAAAAATCCAGGATAAAAAGTATCCTTTTGGTATGGACATTTTAAGTTCCGGGAATGGTCCCGGGACTTAAAATGTCCATACCAAATTTCTTCGGTTCATCGCTTAGGGCGTGAAGAGAACAGTCAGACAAAGACAGGCACACTTTCGAATTTATAATTTATTATTATTATAGAAGTACGGAGTACAAAAGTTCTACAAAATACGCGAGGTATGGAAACCAAGAACATTTTCAATGTTTGTTGCTACTGCATCTCACGTAAGATTTGTTAGGGGTTCGTCGAAGTCGAGACGAATCTCGTGATATTTTAAAGGAACTAAAAATTTTCAAAAGCATCTCACGCATTTTATGTAACTAATGTAGACATGGTAGAAGAAATCTGAAACTATTATATCAAAAAGTGTACTAAAAACAGTTGCCAGCTTGATGTTAATGAAAACTAAAAATGATTTATAGTTTTCAGAAATTCCCCTATCAATCAATTTCCCTAGCCGGAAATCAAGCCAGCTTCTTTTAGAATATGATCGAAATTCAACCAGTACTTATTGTATAATAGGTAGTCTAATAGTAAGATATCTTACAAAAATTAACCTAAACCTATATTAAACCAAAGACCTACCCGATCATAGCCCATAGGTCATTATATTATTATAGAATAACTTTTAATTCTTAAATCGATGTGAGGGACCTAAACCAGCGGGACGAGAGAAGAATCGACGGCATAAATTATTATTATGTACAATTCAGAAGTAGATTTAAATAGAAATATCCTAGATATAGACATTTTCACACAGTTTCCTCTTATTATTTAGATACATAGTTTTCATACGCATTAATTTTGGGCATCCTATGGGTCATCAGTCATCATTCATCTCAGTCTTTGCTTAGCAGAACAACACATACAAAGACAGAACGACTAAGGGTGGGTTGCACCAACTTACTTTAACTATAACTTTAACTTTTTTTTTATGAAATAAGGGGGCAAACGAGCAAACGGGTCACCTGATGGAAAGCAACTTCCGTCGCCCATGGACACTCGCAGCATTAGAAGAGCTGCAAGTGCGTTGCCGGCCTTTTAAGAGGGAATAGGGTAATAGGGGAGGGTAGGGATGGGAAGGGAAGGGAATAGGGGAGGGTAGGGAAGGGAATAGTGTAGGGGATTGGACCTCCGGTAAACTCACTCACTCGGCGAAACACAGCGCAAGCGCTGTTTCACGCCGGTTTCCTGTGAGAACGTGGTATTTCTCCGGTCGAGCCGGCCCATTCGTGCCGACGCATGGCTCTCCCACGTATAACTATAACAAAATGTCAAATGAACTGTCAAATCTCTGGTTAAAGTCAGTAATGGACGTCATATTTGACGATAACCGTAACCGACCTTATACAGTGTTGCCATAACAAATTATTTTTTCCTGTCAATTTGTATGGATAATTCATTTTTTATACTCTCAACCCCATTAACTTAAGCAACAGACAATTCAAAATTCTGTGGTCAATGTTATAGTTATAGTTAAAGTTAACCTTAACTATAACCTTCACTTTGAAGACAACTGTAACTATAACAACTTCTGTGGTGCAACCCACCCTTAAGTGCTTCTAAATGTAAGAAGTTTAAAAACAGACCATCCCGATGGATGTCGAACAAGATTCAAGATGTAATTACTCACAGCGACTCGTGCGAGAGTTAGCTGCGGTGGGTCCAATGAATCGTTTAAAAATCAATGCCCGTTTAAAAGCGAGCGTCGCGTCGAAGCAAAAAGTAAAACCCGACAAAATCGCTTAACCCGTTTTCGAACTATCGAACGTCGCATAAAACTGAACTATAAACTTCGGTTTATTGCAAAGTTTTGATTATGACTTTTATAATATTTGATGATAAACTATAGCTAAGAACACGCTTGATGATGTCAGCTTTCAAACAAAAAAAATAGAACAAAATCGGTAGTTGGATGCTACGATGCCACATATACAGACAGACATACAGACAGACAGACAAGTGAAACAATTATAACACCCCTCTTTTTTGTCGGAGGTTAATAAAAATATTTAAACAATGCGGCGGATAATGCCTTCTATTGCCACTATTTATATTGATGTCTGATGCCGGATGCGTTGGAAAAGACACTTAAGGCGACGCCTTGATATTTTTTTTTTTTTAAAGCAACCAAGAGTTCCGGCCCCCACGCTAGGCGAAGCCTGTCCTGTGGGGGAGTTTATATACACACACACACAAGGATACATTGTTGCGTATTACATCATTACAATGTACCTAAGACATGAACTTTTATATTATTAATCTAGAATTAAGTACATGCAAGAACAAACACCACAATCTCAACTTAATATATTTAGATAATTGTCAGTAACAAGTTTTCTGTTTCATTGTACGGTAAATTTAGTAGATTTTCAAATAATATGAGCTTGGTTTCTTTGAGAGAATTGTACTGAAATTTATATCGATTAACTAGTTTATTATACAGATATGGAGAAATAAAATTGGAGAAACGACGTGCAAATGTAGTTTTAGTGGTAGCGATTGGGATTTTTAAGATTCTTTCATTGAGCCAGTTCTTATAGTTGCTGGAGTTCAACACTTTCTTGTGCATGGCAACTACTGATCTCTGTAGAAACAATTTCCTTACACTGAGGACCTTGGCTTCCTTATATAGAGCTGCGGTTGGGTATCGAAAGGGCTTGAAAAATGCAGTTTTTAATACTGATCTCTGTGCCCTTTCTAGCTTTATAAGGACTGTTTGGGAAGCACTACCCCAGGCCAGGATGCAGTAATTAAGTATTGACTGACATAGTACCAGATACACCATTTTCATAGTTTTTGCATCCATGGATTCACGTAGATTTCTCATAACATTTATTAATTTTCTTACACGGGAAGAAGTTACAGAGATATGATCTTTAAAGTTCAGTTTTTCGTCGAGGACTACGCCCAGGTATTTTAGGGAGTTAGATCTTGTCATATGGTTACATTTACATAGTGGGTTTGGATTTTGCAAGTCGCATGTATGTAATTTAATATGACTAAAATTTGATGGGGCTGACGCAGCTGTTTTATGGAAACATAGAAACTTCGTTTTGACTGTGTTAAGAGTAAGCAGATTACAACTATTTCTAATTTGGCTGTAGCGATATCGATTTTTCCCAGCAATGACTAAAGCTAAGAAATTAAAGTTCATTGTCAGTATTCATCATGTCTTTGTTTTTGAATTACCCATAGCATAACACGATCGGTCAACTTTTATAACACAGAATAATCAATCAAAAAGACCTCTGTAAAAAAAGGGATTCTAATTTTGCCAACAGAGGAGAGTCATTTTAAGCTTCCAAAATTTGTACATAGATTGGTTCAAGCATACACTATAATTTGCCCATAGCTTATATGAAATATATTTATGATTTTTAAATTACGCGACAAAAACCATTTTGTCGCTTACGCCCTTTCCATTTCTTGCTGTTCCATTGCTTGTCGGGCCGGGCCGGCCTCTCATAGAAAACAAGCGATCTAAAACATATCCAACACGGTTTTTTACTTTAACGCGGCGTTACCTTAACAGACAAAGTTATCATGATAGGATATATTAATGCAATTTATTCACGCTAGATGGCAGAGCCAGCATATACAGTAAACAAAAAGTGTTGTTCGACGTTTGACGATGTTTCTGTCAATAATAATCAATATTAAAATATGAGGTGTGCAACATGTCGGATTTTGGTCGGATTATTTACTGTATGTGCTAGTGGCGCCCTCTGCTTCGATCTGTGCGTAATATTCTCTATTAAGTATATCAAAAGTTCAGTCCGTGCAGTCTTCTATAAAAACCCAGCCTTAGGTAGCAACTTCACTTAGAAGTTTTTCATTAATTCTCTCAGTCGTAAAAACTTCCACTTCATTAAAATGCTCAGTGGTTAGTTTTATTATAACTGTTGTTTAGTTCCAGACGGTGGATTCACAATGAGTTCCTATAAAACAGCTCAAACTCAACCTGCGACCCGCCGGGACTTTGTCAATGGCCCGCGTGATTGTAAACCTTTTTGAATATCTGGCCCACCGGCAAAACACTTCACGCACGATCTGTGTAAAGAAATATACGTAAGTAACTAGATCCAACTTGCTTTGTTGCTAATTTTGAACAACGTAATTACCCTTAAATAATTTTGGTTGCGGTACTTTGCGACACCGAGACTAAAACGTATTTGTGGCCCGTACAGAGAAAAGGTTGAGTACCACTGCTTTAGAACTACTCAATTCACGAACATAGGAATAGCAAGTAACGAAATAGAATATTCCAGAGAAATTCAGGCAGAACAACTATAGCGGTTGCCCTGTAATACAATCCAGAGAATGTCAGCTTAAAATATTAACTGCAATCCTCGTATGCAAAATTAAGTACATCTCAAGTTTGTAGTTGTAGTTCTAGCTTTAGGAGGTGAGATTTTAGCTCTAATATGTCTGTGTCTGTTTGTTACTCTGTAACCTCTTCACGCTTAAGCGTGGTTTAAACCTCTGAACCGATTTTGATGAAAATTGGTATGCAGATCCTGAATTTTCCAAAAGTTCCAAAAGGAACATTGAAAACATTTTTTGCGTCGGCGGGATTCGAACCTGCGAACCCCGGTTTGAGCCGCCACTCGCTCAACTAGTGAGCCACTGAGGCCGTCAATTATTTTTAGAGTGGGTTGCACCAACTTACTTTAACTATAACTTTAACTTTAACCATAACAAAAAGTCAAATGAACTGTCAAATCCCTAGTAAAAGTCCATTATGGACGCCATATTTGACGATAACCTTAACTTAAAGTTATTAACTTAACTTTAACTACGCCTCTGGTGCAACCCAGCCTTAGTGTCATTTTGTTTTAATGTCGGTGTGAATTGACCTTTGCGTCCATTTTTTAATTACTAGGTAATGAAAACATTATATTTGAAAGGAGCTTTAATTTGCTGAGTGATCAATGTTGCTAAATTCAAAAGCTTGGATTTTGGGAATCGCTTGTAAAGCACTTCTGGGATCTAGCTTCTGTATTTCAGAAAAACACAAAAACGTCCTCATAACTAATGAAAGAACTATGCAATAAAGAAACAGATTATGCAATCAAGATCGATTAAAGAAAATATCCTACTAATATTATAAAGGCGAAAGTTTGGATGTATGTATGGATGTATGGATGTTTGTTACTCTTTCACGCTAAACAAAACTACTGAACGGATTTTAATGAAACTTTACAATAATATAGCTTATACATCAGAATAACATATAGGCTACAATTTTAACCGACTTTCAAAATGGAGGAGGTGTTATGTTCGTTTTTTATGTTCAACGATTACTCCGCCATTTGTTAACCAATTTTCAAAATTTTTCTTTTGGTGTATAGGTTATCATCCCAATTTGGTACCATATTCATAAAAGTGGTGACCTGATGAAGGGGGTCCATAAGAAATCGAGGGAACTCCTCAAAATTTATATGGAAACTTGTAGTGACTTCGGTTACGTGAGCAGTATTCTAAGGATATGCTACCAACAAGCAAGATTTTGCACCAAGGTATACCATGGTTCGGAAGGTGCTGAGAGAACTCCTGACTCTTTATAGATACAAGTTTGGGAGTTTCGACGTTGTTTTAAGAATGGCAAGCAATGCTACTATGCAAATTACATTCATCATCATCATCATCACTACCATAAACCATTATAGAGCCATGTATCGTCCCGTTTTGACCCTATTATTGGTACTTACTCCGCCCACTGAGGTTTACTTTTATTATATATCACTTAAACCGCGGGTAACACCGCGGGGCACAGCTAGTATACCTATAAATCAAAAATTCTCGTATCGCGGTGTTTGTAAGCTCCTCCGATAGAATTGATGAAATTTTGTGTTACTGTCAGGTAGGCTACAGAATCACCAATATATTTTTTACACCCTAATCCCTATATAAAACATTATATAGCAAAACAACATTCGTCTTGTCAGTTACTTAATTATAGATAGCGCTAGCGCGAGCCGATTATTTATTATACATCTTCGTTGCGCCAAAATTCGTTAATCGCGCGAGAACCGTACATTTTTCCGGGATAAAAGGTATCCCATTTCCTTTCTCGGGACTTAAAGTATCTACATACCAAACAGCAAAATCGGTTCAGCGTGAAGAGATAACAGACAGACAGACAAACACACGTACGCATTTAAAACATTAGTAAGGATAATGTTAGTAAGGATGTAGACTGTAGAGGCATATTATTCGTCCATGATTGCACTTGTACCACGTCGATTGCATGTACTCAAGACAGCGTAATCATAATAATAACTCCCACACCGGTTGCGGTGACGGTGGCCGGTTTCATTGAAACCAGGCCAGTTACGCAGGAGTAATTTTATAGTGCCCAAGTGTCTGCGCAGTACAAGAGAACACTCTCTATTCCTTTACTCTCATAACCCAGTGGGACGGAAGACCGACACGACTGGCGAGACCGACTTTTTACATGCCCATCCGACGCTTGGATCATCTTACTTGTCAGACAATCAGGTGATCAGCCTGCATTGTCCTAATAACCAAACTTGGAAATAACATGTTTCCAACGCGGGAATCGAACCCACAACCGTCAAGAGCCGCGCTCTAAACCACTGGACTATCAGGCCCAACGTGAAGAGGGGCCTTTACAAAACTTTAATATTGAAATGGCACTTGTTTAGCTACCAGCTAAAACCTATATAGTTAGATGGGGAATGATAAACTAAAACTGCACATACAATATGCCCGCCTTGGGAAATTAGGAGGAGTGCTGAAGACATTGTCCGTGTTTATAGAAGAGCTAGCGTGGATATTGTTCTTACCCTTAAAACGTCATTTATCTAAAGGGTAAAAGTAAAAATTCAATAGATCACACAATCCATACTAATTTATAAATGCAGTGTGTCTGTCTGTCTGTCTGTTACCTCTTCACGCCCAAACCGCTGAACCGATTTTGCTGGGTATGAAGATACTTTGAGTCCTGGGAAAGGACATAGGATACTTTTATCCCGAAAAAATCTACGGTTCCCGCGCGATAAACGAATTTTGGCGTAACGGAGTTGCGGGCGTCATAATATCAAATAAATAATTAATGATTATTAATTTTTGGATTAGCAAAACTTGTTCGTAGGACCACCACCGTTCCTTATAAGGTCAGCTGGTGCCAATTGTAAATGTTTAAAGACAATAAGCGCCACAGAAGCTTTCTTTAACATCAAATACTCTTCAGGAGCTGATGACAAACATAATAACATTATTATTTATATATACTTTTAATGGGGTTAACAGTGTACTGCCATTTATGCCCTGATAGCTACGATAATGGCACATTTGGCTAAGTAAATGTTGCCCTTAGCGTTGTGCCCTTAATACGTTCGGAACTTCGAATACACAATCTGGGTTTCATAAATAGAACATCTTGTGACGTGAATAACCTAAAATACCTCCGGACTGAGGGTTAGTCAAATATGAAAGTGCGGTGCTCGGTGAGCCACATCTATAATATATTAATACGCGAGCGAAAAACTTTGGATCCCTTTTGACGAAAAATGCAAAAACGTAGGTGATTAAAATTTTGCACAGTTATAGTTTATATGGTGAAGGAGTGCATCGAGCTAATATGCTTTTATCATACATTTTTTTAATAAATAAAACATTACACATACTACAACACCCACACTAGTAGATTTTGATTGACAAGCCTATACACACGAATAATTGTACTCTTTTATTTATGGTTGAAGTCTGTTGTCAAATTGAAAATATATATTTTTTTTATTGAATCTTAAATACTGTTAGACAATTATTACACGGCCAGTCTGTCATCATTTGACTTTATTAATCTGAGACTGTCGCAGGAATTACATATGTCAAAAAAAAAAAAAGTCAATATTTTGACAATAGAATATTAATAGAAAAGCGTTGAAATTTTAAACTTATTTTTGGGCGATCTCTAGTTCGTATAGATATACAATATACATATAAGTGTTATAATACTAGATGACGCTCGCAACTCCGTTGCGCGAAATTCGTTTATCGTACGGTAACCGTTCATTTTTCCATGATAAAAAGTATCCTATGTCCATTTCCGGGACTCAAAGTATCCCCATACCAAAATTAACTTTCTTTTAATTTAATTTTCTTTGCACCCTGTATAAGTGAAATATTCAACGTGTCATTTCGGTATTCAATTATATTATTACTAACTGACCCGGCAAATGTTGTTTTGCCATATAAATTATTTCCATTATCAATATAAAAAGTAGATAAAACCCTATTCTCAGGCCTAACGAATGTACATACAAAATTTCATTAAAATCGGTTGAGCGGTTTCGAAGGAGTTCGAGCACAAACACTGTGGTCTGTGACACGAGAATTGTATATATTAGATCGATTCTATGTAATTTCAGACTAATCACGACAGACACAATTACGTAACATGGAGAGCCTCAAAGCTACGTGATGGTGTGGCCAGTGGCGTAGCTAGGTCATCGAGGACCCCGGTGGTGGATAATTGATACGGCAGATACGGCGGTAGCTACGCCCCTGGTATGACTGTATATGAAAGTTCAAACTTTAGCAAATGTATTAACAAAATCCGTCATTTTCTTCACAATATTTCAAATTCGTGCGGTTGTTATAAAAATAGTGTCACTTTTTGAAGATATGCGATATGTCTTCGAAGTTTTCTATTTCGCAGACAGCAATATAAGCTGTTGAAATATATTTTATCAAACGACTATGCTATTGGATCGCAGATCAAATTAGCTGTAAACTAAAATGTCGCTACAATAAGAGCCCCCGCAGACTGCAGACTTTTAATCGGCCGATAGTTTAGTTTGGCTCTTGATCAGTATGAAGCTGTATGGAAGTGCGCATATTACAACGATACCCAGTCGGCCGATATTTAAGTTTGATGGGCTATACCAGCTATCCCCAACCCGCGGCCAGCCGGGACTTTATTTGTAGCCCGCGTGATGTTAAACCATTCTGAAATTCGCCCACGCCCACCGGCAAAATAATATAAAGTCATCGTGAAAGTGGTGAATTTTGTTTCACTTTTAAATCGTTCATTTTGAATAACGTTATTTTTTAAACCTAAAAATTTTTGTTGCGGCCCGCGACACCAAGACCAAAACATGTTTGTGGCCCGCATGAAAAAAAGGTCGGGGACCACTGGGCTATACGATTGCCTTCAAACTAAACCATCGGCAAACTGTCGGCCGATGCTAAATCAGTAGTATTTACTGGTCTGTGGCACGACGTTCTTCCAAGCGGGCACACGACGCAGATTGTTTGGTCGACCGACTCGGCAGAAATCCGAATCGTGTAATATTTTCCATTCAAAAATCTATCGCTATGAATGGAACCGTGCGAGAACAATCAGCCGACTGTTGTCTAGTCTGCGCACTCACCACCAACCCAATTGTTTAGTTGGCGTAGTGTGCGCGCTAACAGCCCAACCAGACCAAACTATCGGCCGATAGAAAGTCTGCAGTCTGCGGGGGCTCTAATCCAATAGGTATAAGGAACAAGCACTCGCTACGACACAGAGCTAAAGCTGTTAGCTTTAGCCAGTTAGCTCGAAGTGATTCTACGAAGCTCTTCAGCGTTTATGTAAACAATTTAAGCGACAGTCTAAGCTGAAATGTATATTTTAAGAAAACAACTGTTTTTGTTACATTTTCCTCGTTTAAGATAATTCTCCGACCCATTTTAGCTTTTGTCGTATTCGAAATGAAATTTCGTAAAAAATAAGGTTCCTACAATCGTGTTTATCCATACTTCCATACTAATATTATAAATGCAAAAGTGTGTTTATCTGTCTGCCTTCTTCTTTAAGCTTAAACCGCTGAAGCGATTTTGGTGAAATTTGGTATGGAGATACTTTGAGTCCCAGGAAAGAACATACGATACTTTTTATCTCGGAAAAATGTACGGTTCCCTCGCTATAAGTAATTTCTGCGCAACGTGTGAATTGTTATAACGCCCCGGTGGTCTAGTGGCTTGATCGAAGGTGGTGGGTTCTGTTCTGTCCAAATGGTGTTTCTAAGTTTACGTCGCCAGTTGTGTACCTGTTGTTTCATTTTCACATCTGCTGGAACTATCGGAGTATATTATTTTATGGAAAAAAATAAACTGTTCATTTTGTTTGTAACACGTATACATCAAGCATTAAACCCTAAACAACAAAAAAAAGAATTTTGAAAATCGGATCACAAACAGCTGAGTAATCGTTGAACATACAAAAAAAATGGAAAAATCGAACGTATTACCACCTCCTATCTGAAAGTCGGTCAAAAATAAGCAGGTACTCCGTACTAGTACAATTCAGTATAATGTACCATCGAGGAAATTGATTCCTAGGCAGTTGACAGACCAACGTCGTTTGGTCGGATCATGTCAATTCAATGTTTTTTTTATTTTATTTATTAATAAAGTACAAACACATCGCATACATTTTTTACTTAAAACTAAAATAACAATTTGTATTATATCTGATGCATACGACAACTGCGGTGTACATAGCATTAATAACAATGTGTAATTATTATTCACAAAATTTAAATAAAATAATATAAACTTAAACAAATGAGTCTCTTAATTTTTTCGTAAAAACAAAATATTTATCATGGTACACATCGAGATCAATAATACTATTTATTTTATTATATTGAGCAAATATTTTAGTCATCGGAGATTGTAATCCAAGATTGGTTTTGCAGGGAGAAATATAAAATGTCTTAGTTATTTTATTTCTAGGATATTTGTATGGTACGTTTAAGGTTATACGATCATGTAGAATGTTACATATGACCTTACCGTGGATAATTTTATACAGAAAGCACAAGTCCAGTAATATTCTTCTATTCCGTAAGGTGACCATATCGAATTTATTCAAACGTTCCTCATATGGTTGCCTATGTGAAAATCCGCTACTGCCGTAAGCTAGGTATCTAGTAAAAGCCCGCTGTATGTTTTCGATCCTTTGAGAATGCACTACGTAATATGGACTCCAGACTATGCTACCATACTCAAGGTGGCTACGGACGAGAGCGTTATATAACATGATTTTAGTTTTGGGTTGCTTAAAATTTTTAGAGTTTCTCTTAACAAAGCCGAGCATACGAGCGGATTTTGCTACAATGTTATCATAATGTTTTATGAATTTTAATTTGTTATCTAAGATTACACCGAGATCTTTAATTTTATCAACCTCTTTTACAGTAGAGCCATCAATTTTATACTCAGAAACTAGTGGTTTTATTTTTCGTGAAAATTTTATATGGAAACATTCATTAACGTTGAGCATCATGTTATTAGAGTCACACCAAGATTTTGTTTCGTTTAGATCTTTTTGGACTAAAGCAACGTCACGACTATTTTTTATAATTTTATATATTTTCAAGTTATCTGCATATAATGATTTCAGACAGTATTTTATTCGGGATGTAAGTAATATCATTAATAAATAGTAAAAATAGATTTGGGCCCAAATGAGAACCTTGCGGAACGCCTGACTCTGCACAATACGTACGCGACACAAAACCATTCACAACTACATTTTGCGGTCGATTCGGGAGATATGATTTAAACCATTCCAAGAGAGAACCCGTGAAGCCAAAATTTCTGAGTTTTTGTATTAGCTGACGATGATTCACCTTGTCAAACGCGCTGCTAAAATCAGTATATATCGCATCAATTTCATCACCATTATCTACATGCTCACATAAATCGGAAACAAAGGGCACAAGATTAGTTACAGTAGAACGTCCGTTTCGAAAACCATGTTGATGATCTGTTAAATTAGGCTCAGTGAAAGAAGTGATCGTTGGAAGTATTGCAGCTTCAAATAATTTTGAAAAACAAGAAAGTATGGAAATAGGCCTGTAGTTGCATACATCTGATTGATTCCCCTTCTTATAAACAGGTACAATTCGGGCCCTTTTCCATTCTTGGGGAAATGTACCTTCTTCTAGTGAGCGATTAAAGATCATGGTGAGAGGTTGAGCTAAGGCTTTCCCGCAGCGTTTGACAAATAGTGGAGGGATAGAGTCGGGTCCCGCTCCTTTTAGATGGTCGAGTTTTTTAATGCTGGCTTAAACTTCCCTTTCTGTTAATTACATGGTTGACATTGTTTTATATGAGATAGTTCCAGATGTATCCGTTGTTGTGTTAGGTGATACATCTTTATTGAATACCGAGCAAAAATGTTGAGCAAATAATTCTACAATATTGTCGCCAGACTTAGCTACTACAGTATTTAAATGCATTTCTGCAGGTATTGTCGAATGACCACCACGTTTGTTTTTTATAAAGCTCCAAAAAGCCTTTGGATTACTCGGTATCTGGGATTCAATTTTATTTATGTATTCCGAATAGCATTTATTATATAATTTATGACATCTAGAGCGGAGTAGATCGAATTCAATTTTGTCGCGGGGGTTACCATATTTAAGAAGTCTCTTACGAAGTTTATCTTTCTCACCTAAAAGCTTGCACAGATTACTGCTAAACCAAACGGGTGTCCTATTACTTTTAACCTTATGCTTGGGAATATGATATTCGATAACTTCTTTTATTACCTTATACAGTTCAGTAACAGTATCGTCAATACGGTTACATTTTGATAGCATATTATACCAGTTAACATTATTGAGATCACGTGATATTAAACTATAGTCAGCTTTACGGTAATTAAGCTTTACATTCGTCTTTGGACGGAGATATGAACTAATTTGATTATTATAATTAACACTTAGTAATAGGTTTGGATGCTTTTTATAAATTTTACTCAGATCGCCTAAGGGTCTAGATACAATTGCGTTAGGAACATTACATAGTATTAAATCTAAAAATTTCATATCACTATTGCTTATACTATTAATTTGGTGTAAGTTATTAGCTGAAATGAAGTCAACAAAATTCTGTCCTAGAGGTGAACTATAATTAGATGGGATCATGATGTTATGGTTGACAGCACCTTTAGACCAGTTTATGAAAGACAGATTAAAGTCACCAAGAATTATGATGTCATCTGTTTGATTTATGACCTTTTCAACACTATTTAAGAACTTAGTTAATGTTTCTAATTTTACATGTGGTGGTAAATATACTATGCAAATCGCTATTTTTTCAACTTTTATCCACAGATTTTCATCATCAGTTTCCCATTTTTGTACACGAACTGAAGGGATTTCCTTATCCACTGCAAGCAAAACACCACCTCCATCTTTCTTTATACTATTGGTACATTGTCTGTCTTTACGATACACTATATACCAATGTTAATTGTGATCTGTCGGCTGGGTTTGACGTAACGCGACCAAACTACGCAAGTCCCTCACCTGCCTAGGAATCAACTTCTCTGATAGTACCATCGAAGATATTGATTCATAGGCAGATGGCGGACCCTTGTCATTTGGTCGGGTTATGTCAATTCAAAGTTAGTCGTCATCTGTCGGTTAGGTTTGACATAACGCGACCAAATTATCTAGGCCATCTGCCTATGAATCTCTGATATGACAGTACAATATGCAAAGTATTAATTTCTTCAACTGTACTATAACTAATAAGGAAACGTTCTGCAATTCAAGTATATCTTGCAGCTGGCAGGCCGCCAGGATAACTTTAATACAGGGTGTAACATAAATAAGTGATAATACTTTAGGGTGTGTACGTGTTCTTTGTAGAGAGTTCACTGTGAAAGTAGCCCTAGAAAGGGCCCTTGCCCATACAAAAGTGAAAGAAAATGTTCGTCTTTCAGCGCTGCTACTTTCACAGTGAACTCTCTACAAGGAACACGTACACACCCTAAAGTATTATCTCTTATTTTTGTTACACACTGTATATTGTTCCCGTTTCCAACGCCCTATATGTTATTGTAAATATACGGGTGAGCACTTTTCTCATACGAGTCTTTACAAATGTGTGTTTTGCAACTGTACGCTAAATGTTACGGTTTTATACTTTTGTGTAAAATGACCCTGCTGACACAGTCAGAAGGAGATTCCAACAAGTAAAACGATTTATTATTATTATTATTATTAAAAACAAAAGGGCATAGTGTGTCCCTCTGTCTTTTAAGTTATTGCATAGCTTTTATCTTTGAGCGCGGTGACCAAATCGAGAAATTCCGTAATGAAAAAAACCTAACCCCCCCCCCGTATACGTATGCGAATTAGAATTGCATTATTTGATGAAAAATGCCATGCAAATGTATTTTTTTTTTACTTCTTAACTTAAGTGGCATTTTACCTATTTAAATTTTTGTTGGTCGTGATCGTTTGTCGCGAATATAGGAAAGTCACCTTATAATATATTATAAGGTGATCTTATAATATATTATAAGATAATATTATATTAAGTATATAATAAATAAATATTATAAGAGTACAATATATTACAGATTTGAGACAGAGTCATCATTTCAATAGAAGTATCTATCATAATTGAACAAAAATATCTCTCTATCGTTTTTAATTGCCTGGATATAGGTCTCTCATACATCTAGATTCTAGTGCTAATCAAACAGTCTGTTCTAGAGCGGTATTTATCTAGAGCTCCCTATATTTCAAGTCTTTACAATAACACTCGGCTATATCCTTAATTGGAATTTTCAGCTGACAGGAGTCTTACCAATTTCCAGAGCTTTATGAAGAATAACAATTGAATTTTAATTGATAAAGGGTAGATTGACGTTTTAGTGACAGACTGACAGAAATAAGAATAACTGACAAAATTTCAGAGAATCATAATTAGTGTGGGTGCCAATTTTCGTTTTAAGCCGAAGCCGATTTCGGCTATGTGATTAGCCGAATTTCATGTCAACATTTTAAGCCGAAGATTCAAAACCTCTTATTTTGTTGTCTGGACCACACTCTGACTGTCTAAAAATTTTATAAACCTCTTTTTACTCTTTACACTTACAAAAATTTAAATAGACCGTGATGTTTTGTATGACAAAAATTATTTACAGAAAACGAGGCCGCGCTTCACCCAAACAGACAGACGGACGGACAGACTGAAACTATAAGGGTTCCTTGTTGACTACGGAACCCTTAAAAAACCCATAACCGATAATGCTAATAATTAACTTGACGTAAATGGATGAATTTGGTACCTAACAATTTTAAAAAAATACGTTTTTTTGCGTAAATGGGGGCTTAAGTACCGGGAAAATAATACACACAGACACACACACACACAGGAAAAAGCACGACGGTACGAGTATTTATATAGATATTATTATACAGGGTGCAATTACCACCCGAAAAATACCAGGGGTCGTGGTACAGTGTCCTGTACCATGATTATTTACCTGAGTGGAGTCCTATTCGACAACTTTTCGCACTACACTGCCCTATCCCGAAGCACGTAATCCACGCCGTGCCACAAAAATTATATAATATATAATAATTATTAATTAATTTACTGTTATATGTGGTTAGGCCTAGTATGCTTGTTTATTTTTGTCTTTATTGTTGTATGTGTGCTTTGTTTATTGTAGTGCATTGTGAATTTTATGTTGAATAAATGTGTATTATTATTATTAATAATTAAACCTTCCGGCCAAATTTCGATATATTGATCCTTGTTAAAAATAAAAATACACGTATTTTTTCTGTTATAATCACTCAGTAGTCAGTACTAAAATGTTGAGAAATAGCTTCCGAAAGTTTTCCTAAAAAACACCACAATTAATGGACACTACGCGTCGCCGGCGCGTGACGTGCCCCCTGCCCCAGCGCGCGCGTCTCCCTGGCACCACCTCCCGCGTCACCCCCGCTCTACCCACCACCGCGAAGTGACCGTTCCGCAACGATTTTATGTGGGATAAAATATGTTATTATAAAAAGATAACACTTTAAATGGACTCTCCTAATGATACCTGTGCCCATAAAGTTAATATATCTAGCGGAATAGAGCAACAATCTCGAGCTGTCAAACGAATCCGAAATTGATTTACGTCTGTGTGTAAAAATTTGTTTACGTATACACTTACCCAAGCATATTTCTAAGAGATTAAATTGTCAACGACGATAAGTGCCGACTGGACATCAAATATATGAAAAAAATGGGTCTGCTGTCATATTATGTCACACGTCTCTTTTTACCACGCAGTGTTACTGATAGTGACAACTGACATCTCGCTTGCTCAGGCCTTTGTTTCTCCATTCCGCTAGGTATATTAACTTTATGCCTAAGCCCTAAAAAAATTTGGCCGGTAGGTTTAATTGCACCCTGTATAATATGTTTGTAAAGAGAACATCGGGTAAGATCGTACTTTGATTATACACTTGAGTTTCATCCAATTTGGTGTTTCTTTGATCGCGAAAACTTTCATCTCATTATATTTCCGTAATGGGTGATGTAATTTAATAATTATAATATAATATTCTACTAAAGATATTAATGCAGAGCGGTGCCGCTAATGAATTTTAAATTTTCACCCCTACAATCCAGAAGGGGTGTTTAAATCGGATTTTGATTAAAAAATAATTAACGTTTCCCTTTTCTACTAACATCACACATTTTATAATCATTAGATCATATTTTTAAAGGCAAGATACAACATAAAATTATCCATACTAATATTACATAATATTATGCGAAAGTACCTGTTACCTCTTCATGCCCCAACCGCTGAACCGGTTATGCTGAAACTTGGTATGAAGATACTTTGCATCCCGGGAAAGGACATAGGATACTTTTTGTCCTGGAAAAATGTACGGTACCCGCGCGATATACGTATTTTGGCGCAACGGCGTTGCGGGCGCCATCTAGTATTGTAATTTGTATATAATCCATGATCGGACAGTGAAAACTTTTGTTTCCTCAGCGGGTTTCAAACCCACAACCTCAGGCTTGATCGTCGATACGCTAATCCAGTAAAGGTGAGAGCACAAATGCGACACGACACGACGCGTTCCATACAATTGACGTTTGTAAAACGCCAGTGGGGCGTTTTACAAAATATGTCAGTTATAAGGCGCTCCCTCACCGGGAGCATTCGCTTGTAATATTACGTTACAGAGTCGAGCATTACATCAGTGAGGGAGGAGAGCCGACTAGCATTACAATGCGCACCTTGTAATGATACAATGTGTAATATCTTGATACAACTTGTAACATCAATGCTACGTGACAGTGAAGTACTGCAAGTCGAATCTATAATGTTACATTACACGCAAATGCTCGTCAGTCAGGGAGGTAGTATAATTGTAACGTAATGCTCAAAATCGAATCTATAATGTTACATTACACGCGAATGCTCCCGGTGAGGGAGCACCTGTATGGAATGTATAAAAACTTGAAAGGTGTCAAGGGACACCCGGATGGAACGAAGTTTTAAATTTCCCGCCAGTTGACGTCATCGCCACAACAACGCCCTCTGGGCTCTGCCCCTACTTCGCAGGTACTAAAATAAGTGTCGGTCAAAAAGTGTCGTTACAACTTTTTCCGTCTAGCCCCCTTTCGCAACGCGCGATAAGGAACTTCGTTCCAAAAATGTAAAAAAAATATGTATGGAAAATTAAGTGTCGCGTAATTGCGATCTCAACTTAAGCAGCAAAAGTCACCAAAAAAATCAGACTTTTTGACGTAACAGCCTGAAAAATTGTTTTTGTGTTAAAACTGACCACCAAGGAGCGATGGCAAAAAGTACTCGTATATGGGTGCTTTCCCTAGCGTAGAGTTTTATTTCAGTAATTAGGCTATGAAGTAAACAGGAGCTTCGAATTAGGAGTTTAAGGACACTTGGGGGTTGCCGGTTGGGGGACACGCTCGTCCAATTAAAATTAATCCTGTATCTGTTAACTTTTCATTATTTATAATATCTAATTTCAGTTACGTTAAAATAATAATTTAATAAATCTTAAGCAAAATGCTTTAACATGATATGGGGATTGAATACTCTTATTAACCACTAAATGATTGACAACTTGCTTGTAAAAGAAATTCTATTAAAATATGCGGTATAGTTTTAAAGATTTAACCAGTTATAGGGAATAGCCTATAGGGATAGGAAAAAGACAAAAAAAAATCGCGCAAAGAAAATACTTAATTTAAGCGCAATACGTAATACCGTATTGTTTTGCTCTAAAGTTGTCTTTATATCATAATAATATGAATCGAATGGCCATTGATATATAGGGTTTTTTGTCTATCAATGCGAATAGCACATACGGTCGAATGCAGGTTTGGGTGACCACCTTCTAAAATGGCCACCTTCTAAAGTGTTTTATTTTATGTTGCACAGTTTGTCCAAACCAGGTGGCAGGTCTAATTAAAACATTTCATACTTTTGAAATTTACTTGAACAAAACATTCTTGTTTGAGTCATAGTATGAATATATAGATTGGTATCTTACCTTCCATCGAAGTCTCCGATATCTGAAACAAAAAGACTGAGTTGAACAGAAATAGAAAAGATATACTTCCATGAAATACATTGCAAAATGAACGTGTTTCAATGGGGATCGCGTCACAAGATGTTAGACAAGGGTCATGTCAAATGTGAATAGCCCTGAATGGTTATTGTATTGAGGTTTCAGGTCTCAGTTCTCAGATTCAATTCTGCTGAGAAAATTCCACCTCTATTAGTTGGCCACGTGGCCAGCCAGAAATCAGAAACTTATGGGCATCATCGCAAGCATTATGTACTATGCAGGTACCTTTACGACGCATACATTTTAGTTTTCTATAAGTATTTGCTTCCAAAATTAATGAATGTAATCAAGTATTTTGTACACTACTTCGTTACTTCTACTCTTTATTTGCGAGAGCCATGCTGTGGCATCAATACGTTGGTTTGACCACAAAAACTCTGTACATCCTTTCATAAAATGCACGAAATATTACTATTAAGGCCATCCCCCGAGCAAACGACCTTGACCATACATTTGACGCGTTGCCAAGATCTTTTACTTATCTTAGTACAAAATTGATCTAAAAAAAAAATTAAAACGGGGAATATGTAGTTAATGAAATTGTATATCTATTGTCGTGTGTTTCAAATAAACGTAATTTGTAAATACTAGGGAGATGCTGAAAGTATGCTTCAATTTTAATAAATTGGTATTACTTTGGAAACTAATATCATGAGTATAATAAACAAAAATAGAAAATTTAAAACGGGGAAAGGAATGATGATATACTGAAGATGATTGCTGTATTTTTATTATAACTTTGTAGCTTCAAAGCTTTCAAGGCTCTAAATACGGTAAATTACGGAATCTCCGTAGGGGAAGGTCATTAAGGGTGTAACAAAACTAAGTGAGAATACATTAGGATGTGCATGGACTCCTTTTCTAGAATTCAGTGTTAAAATAACAGCACTGAAAGAGCAATTTGATTTGTATGGGCAAGCGCCCCAGCGTCATCCGTTTTCCCAAACAAATGTTTAAAAAATAATTGCTCTTTCAGCGGTGTTACTTTGTCAGCTAACTCTGTACAAGGGACACATACACTTCCTAAACTATTATCACTTAGTTTTGTTACACCTTGTACTGTCTGCCTATAGTTCAATTTCCCTGATAGTACAAGTCTAGTGTAGTCAGTTCATTATGTAAGCACGACGCCAGTCACTTAGTTGAGACTTGAGACTGTTCAAGTCGGTTACTATTGCATCGCAAGTTCACCCTAGGTTAGCGTTTACCGTACTAACTTGTACAACTTCAATATAACATTCATCGGCGCATACAATTTTATCTAATAATACAGAATTTCAAAACAAAATATTTATGTAATATTGCGCGCGGCTTCGCCCGCGTAAATCAGATATTTCAGTTTCACAGACAAATTAGTCCACAAAAAATAGCCTATGATCCTTCACGTGATCTAATTCTTATCTGTGCCAAATAACATAAAAATTGCTACAGTAGTTCGTAAGATAAGCTCTTTCAAATAATTTATCCGTTTTTTCCACATTTTCCTCTATTTCTTAGCTCCTATTAGTTTTAGCGTGATGTTGTATAACCTACTAGATGTTCCGCGCAGCTTCGCCCGCGTAAATTAGATATTTCACAGACAATTCAGTCTACAAAAAATAGCATATGATCCTTCACGTGGTCTACTTCTTATCTGACCCAAATAACAGAAAAATTGCTCTAGTAATTCGTGAGATAAGCCCTTTCAAATAATTTCCCCCGTTTTTTCCACATTTTCTTCTATTTTGTCGCTCCTATTAGTCTTAGCGTGATAAAATATAGCCTATAGCCTTCCACGATAAATGGGCTATCTAACACTGAAATAATTTTTCAAATCGGACCAGTAGTTCCTGAGATTAGCGCGTTCAAATAAGCCCTTTCAAATAATTTCCCCCCGTTTTTTTCCACATTTTTCTCTATTTTTTCGCTCCTATTTGTCTTAGCGTGATACAATATAGCCTATAGCCTTCCTCAATAAATGGACTGTCTAACACTGAAACAATTTTACAAATCGGACCAGTAGTTCCTGAGATTAGCGCGTTCAAACTTTTTGAAAACTTTTTGTTCCGTCGGCGGGATTCGAACCCGCGACCTCCGGCTTGGGCTACCAACAGCTCACCAACTGGGCCACAGAGATCGTCAAAATATTATCTATATAATATTATAATCTATATAATAATTAATATTATAAAGCGGAAGAGTTTGTTAGTTTGTTTGTTTGAACGCGCTAATTTCAGGAACTACTGGTCCGATTTGAAAAATTCTTTCAGTGTTACATAGCCCATTTATCAAGGAAGGCTATAGGCTATATTTTATCACGCTAAAACTAATAGGAGCGAAGAAATATAGGAAAATGTGGAAAAAACGGGGGGAAATTATTTGAAAGGGTTTATTTGAACGCGCTAATCTGAGGAACTACTGGTGCGATTTGAAAAATTCTTTCAGTGTTAGATAGCCCATTTATCAAGGAAGGCTATAGGCTATATTTCATTACGCTAAGACTAATAGGAGAGAATAAATAGAAGAAAATGTGGAAAAAACGGGGGAAATTATTTGAAAGGGCTTATCTCACGAACTACTGGAGCAATTTTTCTGTTATTTGGGTCAGATAAGAAGTAGACCACGTGAAGGATCATAGACTATTTTTTTGTAGACTGATTTGTCTGTGAAATATCTAATTTACGCGGGCGAAGCCGCGCGGAACGTCTAGTGTATTATATAAATCGTGTGAGTGTAGAATATAATGTCCATACGTTGTGAGTTCTGACAGTTACCAATAATAATAATAATATTTAGATGTAACTGAGGATGTAACTTAAAAATAAGTTAACATGCCTTTCTTTCTTCTATTCTGATCTACGGTGCCCAGTCATGGTCTTTGACAGTTTTAGAGAAATCCTGACTCGGAGTCAAGCCAACAAGCTATGGAATGCAGCATTTTAGGTATAGAAAGGATCAACCGCGTCCGAAATAACACTGTGAGTTTCCAAACGAAGTTCTTTGACGTAGGCAGAAAAGCAGCTAGCCTAAAGTGGAGCTGGGCAGGGCACATCTCCCGTATGCACCCGGACAGGCGGGCGCATCAATTTTCGGAGGGGCTATCGACTAGTCGGCGGCAGTGCCGGTTTTAGCACTACCAGCGCCCTGGGCGAGAATTCTTCGGCGCGGCACCCAGTGTGCTAGTAGTACTGAAAAAGTTGGCGCCCCTTTTGTTTGCCTTCAGCGCCCCTTTTAATCCGGCGCCCTGGGCGGTCGCCCAGCGTCGTCGTTGTCCCCCCTAACGCCGCTACTGGTCGGCGTAACAGAAGCCGACCCAAAAAATGGTGGCGCGACGAACAGGATATGGGTTCAATCTAGAGTGACCAATCATATCACAGTCGTGAACTATGAAAAATTCATAGGTAAACGACTTTGCCCAGCAGTACGACAATCTGATTTCTTGATTCTGAAAAATAGTAACAGTGTATTTGCACTTTAATAATTAATAATAAAATTGCGTTCTTTAATTAATAATAAAATTGTTCCTAAGCGGGCTTAGGTTTAAATTAAGTTATTTTCTAAAGTTAAATGTATTACGAGCGCAAATCACTCAAATTGATGTTTGGCAGAGAACCGAAACATAGAAGTTGTGCCTTATGATAAACAAGTGCGTGTCGGGCCACGCGCAATATAGGGTTCCGTAGTACCGCTAGTTTTTTTATTTTATTTTTGTATAGACAATGAATGTACATTAAAACGTGCTTTACACTACTGACAACATCATCTCAGTTACTTTCAAAGGAATTTGAACGAAAAGTTCCTTTATACTTCGCCGAATACATTTTTTCAGTTGATCGACTATTATTCAATAACTTATGAAGTCTTCTTAGCCGTGATAGTTTTCCTTTTAAATTCAGCATATTTCCTACTCCCGTGAATTTTTTCACATTTCTAGAAGCCCCCGTTTAGTTGGTAGAAGGGGACACTGGCCTCTAACGATTTATTCCACTTTAAAACTTAATATTTCACAAACGGATCCCTAATCGGAAAATTATCTATGAACACTCATAATATTTTTAAAAAACCTATCCAACGACACCCCACACGATGGGGTGGACGCGAAAAAAGAATTCATCCCCGCTTGATGTGTAGGACAAGTACCATAAAAAAATATTTTTTTATGATTTCATGTACCATTTTGTCGGCATTATTAATATGTGCATTTATGCCAAATTACAGCTCTGTAGGTCCTATAGTCTCTGAGCAAAACCGCGGACAGACAGACAGACAGACGGACAGACAGACAGATGGACAGACAGACGGACAGACAGACGGACAGACAGACGGACAGACAGATGGACGGACAGACCGAAACTATAAGGGTTCCTTGTTGACTACGGAACCCTAAAAAAGAAAAAATATAGGTACAATTAAAAAAAAGCAATATTCTTATTTGATCGATTACAATAATACTCACAATAATATTATAAGGTCCGTCGTCCTTCTTTCAGTTAAGCTTCCAAGGTCATCTTCTGAGAAACAATTTCATCATATTTTTCTCTCTAAAGATTTGCTATTTTACGAAACTTATTTTCTTTTAAGTATGTCTGAGAATGGATAATACTTGTCATTGGAGTTTAGTATGATTGTTTATTTTTAGAACGTGTTTTGCATAGTTCGATAAAAATAAAATGGGCCAACTGCGAGTTGGACTCGCGCACGGAGGGTTCCATACCATTATGGAGCAAAAATAGGAGAAAATAGTGTTTTTTTTTTATGGGGCCCCCTTACTTATATTTTATTTTATTTTAATTTTATTATTAATTATTAAAATGCAAATACATATGAGTATTTTGTGAATATTTTAAGTGCCTACCTGTTGCCATTATTGATTAGAGCAAAAAAGGCCAAAAAATCACGTTTGTTGTATGGGAGCCCCCTTTAAATATTAATTTTATTTTGTTTTTAAGTATTTTTTTATTATAGCAGCAGCAGAAATTCACAATCTGTGAAAGAAGTCTAGCTATAGCGGTTCTTGAGATATAGACAGACAGACAGACAGACGGACAAACATCGAAATCTCAGTAATAGGGTCCCGTTTTTACCCTTTGGGTACGGAACCCTAATAAAACATGAATGTGTTCACAAATATCCTGGGAATATCACGCAAAGGTCGGAGAAGAGGGCGCTACTAGAAAATACAGTAAATAATCCGACCAAAATCTGACACGTTGCGCACGTCATATCATAATATTGACAGAAACGTTGTCAAACGTCGAACAAAACGTTTTGTTTACTGTCTGTGCTACTGCTCCCTCTATCGTGAATACATCGCGGTACATATATCCTACTGCGTGGACAGTTTTTAACATCATTTTTTTGAGATTTTATTTTCTTGACATTTCCGATAATTCCTCTTTATAACCCTCCTCTGGAGTGGGGACTGGGACACTACGCAATCTTACTTGAGATTTGACAATAAGCAAAAAATATTATAGCAGTTAATAAGACGTACCTAATAACATCAATACTGAAATTGTTATCTAAAAACAGTACAGTTCACGTTGAGTCATCAAAAAGTCTTTGCGAGACCCCTGCAAGAGCGAGGCCCCGGGCGCCACTGCCTCCTCCAGATAAGATTCAGTGAGATTTCCTCCTCCTCTAGATACCTAGTCTAATTTTTGGACGCCCTCAATGAACGAGAGCAAAATATGGTGCTTAGTAATTATTAACACCAGGCATGCGCTGTACTCCTGAAACTATCCCTCAACTTCAAATACCTGGAAGTTGACTATAGGAGGATTTCTAGGTATAGCTAGGTAGGTCCAGTTACGGAGGAGTAATTATATAGTGCCCAGGTATATGCGCAGTACACAAGGGCACTCTCTATTCCTTTAATCTCATAACCCAGTGGGACGGAAGACCGACACGACTGGAAAGAGGTCAGGCGCAGGACCGACTTTTTACATGCCCATCTGACGCATGGATTATCTTACTTGTCAGACAAACAGGTGATCAGCCTGCATTGTGCTAACCAAACTTGAAAATAAAATATTCCTATGCGGGACTGGAACACGACCTTCGAGTCAAGAGCACCCCCTCTATATCAAGGGACCACAGACGGAAGCGTATCATTATAATCCGACCAAGTTGGCAGGTCAATTGTTTACATTTGTGGTTGACCACCGCTCGCGCTTGGACAAACACAATCAACCGACCGCACGCGCCTTACTGTCTTGCGGTTGACTTGATATATCTGCAGTCTGCACAACGCTCCTGCAAGACACCTGCACCCGTAGCATACATACATATAGCTACAGTAGAAATACGAAAGTATAGACAAACAGCGGAGATAAACTGAAGGTGCCGCTCCGATCTTTACCGCGGCCAGCCGCGATCGACAAAAAATCAAATATAATGCCACTTTATGACATAGACTATTGTCCTAAAAATTCAAATAAAATCCAACTTTATGACGTAAGACTATAGTCTATGTCATAAAGTGGCATTTTAATTGAATTTTTGTCGATCGCTGCTAGCCGCGGTAAAGATCGGAGCGGCACCTTCAGTTTATCTCCGCTGTTTGTCTATACTTTCGTATTTTTACTGTAGCCATGCTACGGGTGCTGGTGAAGCGAAAGTCGGTTTCGCCGTGCGTTAAATACTGTCTATTCATGCTATGAATACTACTTGTCAGTATTTTTTCTTTTCAGTAAATTCTATGCTAGGGAAAATATCAATTATGTGGATTCTGTATGGTAAACCATTGTCTGGAGATGTACCATCGAGGAAATTGATTCCTAGGCAGTTGGCAGACCAACGTCATTTGGTCGGATCATGTCAACTCAATGTTAATTGTGATCTGTCGGATGGGTTTGACATAACGTGACCAAATTACTTACGTCCGCCATCTGCCTAGGAATCAACTTCTCTGATTATAGTACATAAGGAGATGATAGAAACTTGTAACATTTTTAAAAGAAATCTTAAGTGGTGTCAGAAAAACGAAGAGAATATCTTTAATATCCATATTAATATTATTAATACGAAAGTGTGTCTGTCTGTCTGTCGGTCTGTCTGTCTGTAACCTCTTCACGCCCAAACCGTTGAACCGATTTTGCTGAAATTTGGTATGGGGATAACTTGAGTCCCGGGAAGAGACATAATACTATGATACTTTTTATCCCGGAAAAATGTATGGTTCCCGCGCCATAAACGAATTTTGGCGCAACGGAGTTGCGGGCGTCATCTAGTTTAAGCTATAAGTCTCAATGACTTCAAAAGAAAAAAAAAATTCTAAAGTCTACCAGGAAGATCAATATCAAAGCCAGGAATACTTCACGCGGGCAAAGCCTAAGAAAAATCTAGTCATAAATTATTATTACTAGCTTAAAGCCGAGCTTTGTGAGGGCTCACGTCGTTTTTCTGCGTGGTAATAATATTTTTATATTTTAATAGTAACCAAACCTTGAGTGACCGATGATAACATATCTACATATTATAAATAAAAATTACTGTTAAAGCACAAATCAATAGGCGTGATAGTTTCACCGTAAAGTGTACCACAAAAATGCGCAGTAGACCTACTGCGAAACCGTTTTGAGACTCAAGCAATCGGACGAGAATGCCGCGTCCTGCTCTAACAACGTCATTTCACGTTTGTTAGAGAAGGACGCAGCATTCTCGTTCGATTGCTTGAGTCTCAAAACGGTTTCGTGGTACGGCCCCTGGTTGTGGGATATACTAGGGCTCGCTTCGCTAGCCCTGATTATTAGCTATAGACCTAGTTAATTCAATTTGCACATTTCAGAGGCCCCGATGAACACAGGTGTGTATTCACACCTAATTCACTAAAGTTTAATTAAATCAATCATCGAGTAATAAAGGCAGAACTAATCTAAATACTGTGTCAACGTTCGTACACGAACTAAAATCCAATTAAACTACTAAGTATTTGCGTCCCACTAAGCTAATCTATATGAAACTGCGATAATCCTATTAAATATTAAAATAATTATTCATTAAAAAGCGATAATAAGCAGCAATCTGCTCCCGACGTGTAACCATTTGACCTATACTTTTTAGGGTTCCGTACCCAAACGGTAAAAACGGGACCCTATCACTAAGACTTCGTTGTCTGTCCGTCTGTCCGTCTGTCCGTCTGTCCGTCCATCCGTCTGTCCGTCTGTCAGTCTGTCCGTCTGTCCGTCTGTCCGTCTGTCCGTCCGTCCGTCCGTCTGTCTGTCTGTCTGTCTCCAGGCTGTATCTCAAGAACCGCTATAGCTAGACTTCTGAAACTTTCACAGATTATGTATATCTGTTGCCCCTATAACAACAAATACTGAAAATAAAATAAAGTTAATATTTAAGGGAGGCTCCAATACAAGAAACGTGATTTTTTTGGCCTTTTTTGCTCGTAATCAATAATGGTAATAGCTAGGCACTTGAAATTTTCACAAAATTCTTAGTTATATTTTTACTTTAGTAATTAATAATAAAATTAAAATAAACAAAATATTTAAGGGGGGCTCCCATACAAAAAACACATTTTTTTGTCTACTTTCGCTCTATACCGGTACGGAACCCTTCGTGCGCGAGTCCGACTCGCACTTGGCCGATTATTAGTTATTATACATATAACTTAATAGTTATTACTTATTTTATTAGGTACTTTATTTTTCATTTGATAACATAATGTAACGGATACAAGTATGTGGGAAATGGGAATAATGCGTGGAGGCCACAAAGGAAAATCTTCCGACGGAGCGAGGTGTTAATATGCTCGGTCAGGCCGGAGCCCACGTGATACATTTCAGCTGTCGCTTAATATAATATATCGACGTGCTTAGAAAACTTCGATAGCGCGATGCAGGAATGTAGCGCTAATTGTGGGTACCGCCACATCACTCCCCCCCGACGACCGGAGGTCGAATCTTGAAGTCTTGTCGCTTGAGTCGCCAGTACCAGAGAGTTCCAGTGAGTCGGAACTGTTGCAGTGAAGTCCCAGTGAGTCGGAACTGTGAAGCAATGCTGGCTGGCGCGGTGTGGAGGGGCGGAGAGTGATGATGATGAAGGAGGCGTGTTCTGTCGAAGGTCGCCAATGTGGGAATAAGAGTGGTGGCCACAAAGGAAGATCTTCCGACCGAGCGAGGTGGTATGCTCGGTCAGGCCGGAGCCCACGTGATACACTTCAGCTGTCGTATATAATATGTCGCAGTGAAATGAGGATATCAGGGATTTCACGAAATCCCTAGGGATATAACGAAATCCCGGTAGATGTCGAATATTCTTGTTTATTACGTCTTCTTACTAATTGTGGGTACCGCCACAAGTACTAATGGTGGTGGCTTAGGGAATTAATGGTGTAAAATGTAGATTATTATACTCGTAGATCATAGATCTAGGAGCGAGTGTCTGGCAGACTTATAAAAGTAGCAAACTCCATAATATTAATGCGGTATACTGTTTCGCCTGCCGTTGATGCAATGGAAATTCACTATTATATTTTAAGTGTGGCATAAATATTCACTTTCAAAAAGTGATAGCAGCATGTCTGCCGTTTTGATATCTTTTTTTTCACATATTTTTTATAGTACAGATGCGCTTATCACTAAAAAGTAATTGCTGATAAAATTATAGCAGGCGCTTAATTCTAAAATTGTTTTCACTATTGTTTTCACTATACAAAGACAAGCAGGCCACTATGTACTATTTGAGAAGTTGATTCCTAGGCAGATGGGGGACCTACGTAGTTTGGTCACGTTACGTCAAACCCAGCCGACAGATCACAGCAGCTAACATTGAATTGACATAAGCCGACCAAATGACGTAGCCTGTCCGTCGACTGCCTAGGAATCAATTTCCTCGATGGTACAATTTTCACTGTGAAGTATTTTTATGCAAGGGGGCCATGGGCGTACCCAGGTCAGGGCAGGAAGTTAAAGTCAAGTCAGAGATAAACGTCAATTTTCCTGGCAAATGGGAATTAGAAACGTGTTATACCTACTCTGTGCAAAATGAAGTGTTGGAAACAAAATATATTTTCAGTTACATTAATAAAAGTCAATTTTCATGATTTTTTTGTTTCAATATACCAGACCATCTTCTCGAAGGTATGAGCTGCCCCCCACCCCAGCTGAAATCCTGGGTACGCCCATGATTAGGGGGCCCATTACAAAAAATAGAAACATACATAAAATAAATAATAAAAAATTGCACCCGCAACTCCGTTGCGTCAAAATTCGTTTATCACGCGGGAACCGTACATTTTTCAGGGACAAAAAGTATACTGTGTTCTTGCCCGGGACTAAAGGACTCCATACCAAAATTCAGCAAAATCGTTCAGCGGTTTGGGTGTGAAGAGGTAATAGATAGATAGATATAATTTCGCATTTATAATATATGCATGGAAGTATGGATTGATTTGGATTGTTACCATTAGGGTGAGGCCAAACGAACGTAATTTTGTGAGTTGTGAGTCGCAGAATTTCGGCTGGCAGAAATTCTGCTGCATTCAGTTTCATACAAAACTACAAAAGTCCTGTGTAGGGTAATTTTGTGAGTCATGATTTGTATGAAAAGATATTAAACGCGACCGAAATTCTGCGACTCACAACTCACAAATTACGCTCGTTTGGCTTCACCCTTAAACGTGCCTGTCACAAAAAACTTTTTCCAACTGTTTAGCGTGTCGTTTGAAATCAAAAATGTTACAGGAATTTTTCCTTTTCCCGATGAAATGTCCAATATTTAGCTTTGTCTTTCACAGCTACCTTTACCAAATGATTCGTTAGCACCGAAATTCTAGTAGTTTCCCTTACAAACTGCGCTAATGAAAGTAGAATGTTCGTGTACAATTATTCTGACTCCTGCCAAGCCAAAATATTAGTCTCAAAAGTTTATCAAATTTTATTATTTTATTAAAAAATCAAATTTTATTTGCATTTTATTTAAATATTTGTCGGTCGCGGTCCTTGGTGACAAAGATCGGAGAGTCACCTTAAGGTCTCATAATTTACATTCGGGCTGAAACCAAAAAAAAATAGTTGAAGTATCAGCATTTACCATTGTGTATCTTCACGCTGTCGGAATCTTTTCGGAGAGTGACGCGCGAATATGATAAAGTATGTGATTTTTTTATCTGACTAGCTACTTAAGCTGCGCGTCCACTGGATCGGAATCGGAGCGTACGGAGCGGACGGATTTGTTGCTTTGAATTGATTTCTATGGAACTGCGTACACTGGATCGGCATGATCGGCTGTGATCTGCAAGTCTCAAGAATTTAATTTTTAATTTGAAGTTTTGCTGGTCTTGCATTATTCCATCTCGCAATAAGAATTCCAAGATGGAACAATGCACGGCCAGCTAAACTGCATTAAGAGGGCAACTAAAGCAAAATAGATGATCTTATAATTCATTTTTGTACTTGAAAATAAGAATTGTTTCATTTTTTAAACATAGTTACTACATTATATTTCCTAGGGTCCGACTTAGCAAAAACACGATATCTTAAAATTTTCTCGATAGAAAAAAATCACGAACGCATCTAGTTTTCACGAAGTTTTCATATATTACAAAAACTGTACATTAAACTGACTGTATATTAAACTGAGATAATATTTTAACACGTCATTGTATAAAATTCTATCACCGAGGGACTGGCCAAGCAGATTTTTAAAATATTGTATTTTCATCGAGTTATTAAATCTAACTTGGCGATGATTCCGTGTCGTCCTTATTCACATGGCATATGAAAGCAAAAAATCAAACATCAGTAGCGAAAATTTCCGAAGCAATAATCAGTATCATATTAAGTACAATCTAATATACATCGCCTAATTTAATACACAATATTACGTGCAATGTACGGTATACACCGTCCAATTTAATATACACAGCCTAAATTAGTCCATAATTTAGAGCTGACTTCAATTTTCACGCTGGTAATATTAACGCGTCAATTTTAACCCGAGGTTAATTTGTTTTGGTTGTAATATATTCGGAAATTATAACTTAGCTTCGGTTGGCGATTTAATACAATAATTTGGAGGTTTGGAGGAATACTCACGTCAGGCAACACAAAAACAGTAGGAAATATTACAGCAATATTTCGGCGCTAGAGTCCAGCACCAGCATCTTATGCGACCTTTGCGTAATATTCCAAAACTTCTAAGCCACTAATAAAGTACCTTAACAGATATCATGCGTTCTCTATAATATAACTAGCTGACCCGGAAAACGTTTTGTCATATAATTTATTTCTAGTATCAATATAAAAAGAAGATAAAAACCTATTCTCAGGCCTAACGAATGTACAAACAAAATTTAATTAAAATCGGTTGAGCCGTTTTGGAGGAGTTCGCGCACAAACACTATGACACGAGAATTTTATATTATTATTTATATAAGAAATAGTAGGCAAGGCGTCTCTTTTTAGTATTCCGTAGCCAAATGGCAAAAAACGGAACCCTTATAGATTCGTCATGTCTGTCTGTCTGTCTGTCCGTCTGTCTGTCCGTCCGTATGTCACAGCCACTTTTCTCCGAAACTATAAGAGCTAAACTATTGAAATTTGGTAAGTAGATGTAGTCTGTGAACCGCATTAAAATTTTGGTATAATAATGGAAAAAAAATTCAAAATTTTAGGGGTCCCCATAGGTACAACTGAATCAAAAAAATATTTTTTTCATCTAACCTGTGCGTGTGGGGTATCTATGGATAGGTCTCCAAAAATCATATTGAGGTTTCTAATATCATTTTTTTCTAACCTGAATAGTTTGCGAGAGAGACTCTTCCAAAGTGCTAAAATGTGTGTCCTCCCCCCTCTAACTTCTAAAATAGGGGCATGATAAGTCTAAAAAAAATATATGATGTGCTTTACTATAAAAACTACTAACAAAAATTTGTTTGAACGAAATCTAGCAAGTAGTTGTTTTTTTATACTTTTATATTTAAATAAAAAAAAAATTTTTTCATCTCATCTATGTGTGTGAGGTATCTATGGATAGGTCTTCAAAAATCATATTGAGGTTTCTAATATCATTTTTTTCTAACCTGAATAGTTTGCGAGAGAGACTCTTCCAAAGTGGTAAAATGTGTGTTCCCCCCCTCTAACTTCTAAAGTAGGGGCATGATAAGTCAAAAAAAATATATGATATACTTTACTATAAAAACTACCAACGAAAATTGGTTTGAACGAAATCTAGCAAGTAGTTGTTTTTGTATACTTTTATATTTAAATAAAAAAAATTTTTTTTCATCTAACCTATGCGTGTGGGGTATCTATGGATAGGTCTTCTAAAATCATATTGAGGTTTCTAATATCATTTTTTCTAACCTGAATAGTTTGCGAGATGATGATGTACTTTACTATAAAAACTACCAACGAAAATTGGTTTGAACGAAATCTAACAAGTAGTTTTTTTTATACGTCATAAATGGTAAACTTAATTTAACTTTCATTAAATGAACAGAAATATAAAAATAAATCAAAAACCTTTTAATTTCATAAAAATAAACCTTATTGCTGCTGCGGAACCCTTCATGGGCGAGTCCAACTCGCACTTGGCCGGTTTTTTTCATTACTGTCGTAACCCAGTGCGGATGTTAGACCGACATTATTAAGTGAGATAACTGCAGGTGTAAGATTTAAGAACGACTTTTTACATGCTCATAGGACGTGTCTTAACTCCTAACCAAACATGGAATCAACCTTTTTCAACAAAGCAGAATCAACCCTATGATTGAATTTTAAAAATAGAAGACTAATGAAAAGTAATTAATTATTAAAATAATCTTCTCAGTCTATCATCTCATTGTTTTAAAATAAAGATGAGAAAAGTGAAAAGAAAAATATGACAACCTATAAAACTCCAAACAACAGTATAAGTCCCTAAAAATTTCATAATTTCAATGTTTCAGAACTCGAATATAAATTCGGAACTAGTTCTGCAGTAAAAAACTGAACTTAAGAGTCTACTGTCAAAACGCTAGCCCCGCCTACACACACCGCTATCCTCCAATCGTGATACAATGATTCAATGAATCGTGCTACCGGGCAATGTGCTTTACGCTGCAGCTAATAGTGAACAATATCGCGTAACAACGGTTCCCGCATTATAGCACGAAAGTAAAGGTCGTAAGTCCTAAAAATGTTATTGATGATTACTTAAAAATTAAATACAATACTAATATTTCCTTTAGCTATTATTTTAAAAAGTGTGTGATTGTAGTAGTGCAAGTTATTTAATAATAGTAACTCAATAAGTGTAACAGGTATTTGTTGAAAAGCCCAGAAAGATTCATAATTTCAAAAAATAAAACTATCGAGTCAAAATAATCGTGTTTTCGGTTAGCCAAATATCAAATAAATATACAATGATTAAATAAATCTCAATTTCATTTGAGTCAATCGTCTTCCGGGATCGTAATACTTATTAGAAAACAGCAAAATTTGACAGCCCGCTCTTAAGAGACGCCTAAATTGAGGAGAGTATTTTAGCATTGTTTATTTTCAGGCACTCTTTAAACTTTCCACAAAGTTTTTGGTCAAAGCAGTCACTGGGGAAAAGCATGACATACTTCTGTTTCTTTGGCAGCTCCTTTTGCAATACATTATAATTTTTATATTTCATGGAATTTCAAGCAAACTTATTGAAATCTTCACTGTGTACCTAATACCATTAGGTAATATTTAGTATACTTACACTAATAAATATAATACAGTGCACGTTTGTTACTTTTTTACACAAAATACTGAACGGATTTTGATAAAGGTGTAGTAGTTAACAATAAGAATAATATGAAAATATGGTACTAGAACACAGCTATTTTATTCCGGAAAAGTGCAGTGTACCTCTGGGACTTGTGAAACATATTAAAATGACGTTAATAATTACATTAATTACGAATCTTTTGAGACCCTATTCATTAAAATTAGATCAGTAATTAAGACGCTACGGTGCCGCGGTATGGTGCAGGTGGTAAAATACAAATAAAATGACAAAATCCTTTTTGGATTCACCGCTCGTGTCGCCGGTAAAAAGTAATAGAAAGAGCTCAGTGCCCGGATTCTAATATTAAATCCAAATGCAACTTCGTTCCTTGTTAAATCCAGACTGGTTGGCTTCTCACGGTGCGTAATATCACGAGCCGCGCCGCGGCCCGCGCCGAGCCGATTTGTACTAGCGAGCACAAGCCAACAAGCGAGTCCGCGCTACCCTTTCTCACGGCGCGTAATATCACGAGCCGTTTGAGCCGCGCCGAGCCGCGCCGAGCCGCGCCTTTGAAGTTTCCGACTGCAATCGGATCGGACGCGCCTGCTCGAGCCAGCACGCGCCACCTCAAGCCACCCCCTTCAAAAGGCGCGTGGCTCGAGCTGGCGCAGCGCGGCTCGTGATATTACGCGCCGTGAGAAGCCAGCATTAATATTTCTAAAAAAAACGTCAAATAGCTAAAAACTATTTATTGACTTTTGGAGTTTCGACCAATCAGACATTTGTCCGACATGAGAATATTATTTTGTAGTTTGATAAGTCGGACTAGAGCCAACAAGGAACGAAGCTTTATCAATGTGGCATTTAAATTGTAGAATCAGGGTTGAACATTCCGTCTGAATGACTTTTGTCGCTCAAAGGGCATCGCGCCAGCGAATCATATCGAAATATTCTGAATTCTTTGAACCTAAAGCACTACATTTATTCTGAAAGCAATAATGGAGGGCGAGCTTTGTTCTGCATTCTGCAGCGTGCAGCCGACAGGCCGTGCCCGCCATATCCACGACTTATGGCTTTCACATTATGCGATGCGATATCGTACGTCGCGGCGATAAATCTTAGAACTTAGGAGGACGTCGACAGGATATACAGCATCATATTCCTTAGTTTGTCAGTACGGGTGCGATATCGGATACAATATTATTTATTAAAAGCTCACTCGAGCATAAAGTCTCCGATTTATCGCATCGCGTGACGTGAAAATGCTTGCGAGCACCCGCTTTATTGCGATTTAGTATTTTGTGAAATCAGTTTTA
The DNA here is from genome assembly GCA_905187585.1 of Cyaniris semiargus. NCBI lineage: Eukaryota > Metazoa > Arthropoda > Insecta > Lepidoptera > Lycaenidae > Cyaniris > Cyaniris semiargus. Next base: position 17,413,859 of record LR994555.1, on the reverse strand, counting down.
GGTATCTGCATTCGTTTGAATTTTATTTGCTAAATTTTGGCACGGTTCGCCATGTTTTTATCAACTCACTCGCGAAATGCTTTTTAATTGTTGAATGATGTTGATTGCTTTCACGGATCGGGAAATGGAAATATTAAAATGTAAACGTATCGACGACGGGCCGGTGATTTTTAGGGTTCCGTACCCAAAGGGTAAAAACGGGACCCTATTACTAAGACTTCATTGTCTGTCCGTCTGTCTGTCCTTCTGTCTGTCCGTCTATCTGTCTTCAGGCTGTATCTCAAAAACCGCTATAGCTAGACTTCTAAAAATTTTTACAGATTGTGTATATCTGTTGCCGCTATAACAACAAATACTGTAAACAAAATAAAATTATATTTAAGGGGGGCTCCCTAACAATAAACGTGTATTTTTCGGCCTTTTTCGCTCTATATCAATAATGGCAAGAGGTAGGCACTTGAATTTTTCACACATTCTTTTAATATATATTTATTTTAATATTTAATATGGATTAAAATAAAATGAAAATTTAAGGGGGGCTCCCATACAAAAAACACAATTTTTAGCCTATTTTTGCTCTGTATCGGTACGGAATCCTTCGTGCGCGAGTCTGACTCGCACTTGGCCGATTTTTTATTGTGATTTCAATTCGTGAGCGATTCGAAAGGATGATACATCTCATTTCCCCCTCCCGTCGAACATCCATCGAATATGTTAAACACGCCAAACGCTGATCGATCTCCCGAACATAACTCACAAGAAAATACGAGGCCATAATTCAGCTTTATCATAAATAAATATGTCTCAGCATTAAGTTTTGTTGTTGGCCATGATTTCTGGAGTCGGGGAAACTGATCCGCCACTTGCGTAACGCGAGGGTGGCCGCTTATTGATCTACTTTGGGATATAAAATTCTTTTTCCAATATAGAGTATCGAAAAGTTTGTAGCATAGTAAAAGCCATGCTCTTGAGCCATGATGGACGACGAACTTGATGAGAATAATATTCGTCTGTGATCGCCCGTGATTTTCAATTTGTGCTGGCAATCATGGTGCAATCTGCGATGGTCCATTGTCTAAGGAGTAGGGCAACATAAAAGCCTATCTTCACGTTGCTGGATGCATGCTGGATGAATCGAACTCCAGTCCACTCTAAGCCAACTTGAACGGGGTGCAAACAAGCAAACCAGACTTGATTTATAAGCGTCGAGAACGAGCGGTTTGGCCGCTACACCGTGAGATGAGGAGCATTAGTACTTATAATAATTATTGTAACGATATTATAATTATTATTTTTTATAAAATAAGGGGGCAAACGAGCAAACGGGTCACCAGATGGAAAGCAACTGCCGTCGCCCATGGACATTCACAACATCAGAAGAGCTGCAGGTGCGTTGCCGGCCTTTTAAGAGGGAATAGGGTAATAGGGTAGGGGAGGGTAGGGAAGGGAATAGAGTAGGAGATTGGGCCTCCGGTAAACTCACTCACTCGGCGAAACACAGCGCAAGCGCTGTTTTTCATTATATTTAAGAGGGAACGCTAACACTGTTTTTCCATACAAACGTATTCCCCAATTTACGCCGGCTCAGGGTGAAGCGTGATGGCAATAGTTTCTTCGTTTGAATTCTACTGCACCCGCGTTCCCTCTTAAGACAAGGTAGTCCCTAATTTACATGACTTTGAATCAATAATAAACAAACAAATAGTGACTTTTAAAAGCCAAAAAAATACACATTGTTGTTTACGTAATGTACTTTGACAATTTGTGGTTCGAAATATAATATTGAAAACTACACTCGATCAAAAACAACTCTGAAGAGGAGGCTAAATTTTAATATTTTGTGATATATTTCTTATTTTTCATGAAGCGAATGATATTTTTACTTTCAAAAATCATATCTACGAAAAGCTTATAACTTAAAGAAGAATAATATTATGTGGTTACATTTTGCATTTTGGTCTTTATCTAAGTGAAAAGTATAATTTTCTTCTATTTCGCCCTATCAAGGACGCGGCGAGCATCATAACCGCCACTGTACAAGGCGCGCTGATATGAATGTTATTTTAATGTGCATTACGTCGATATTCGTACTGACAGACATCGACCTGCTAATTTTAGGGACTACCTGGCCTTAAGTAGCGTTGCAGTCGCGCCATCATTAACATACAATTATTGCTTTTGATATCGCGGTGTACCCGCCAAACCGGGCGTTCGGGCGTTCGCATATAAATCGAGCTAAAATGAATTCTATTATAACATGAAATTCTCTCAAACTATAAACGAGATTGATGTCAAGAGTTTCCGACGGCGGAAGTTATACGTTGTAACAGTTATAGATTACCATTTCGGGATAGAATAATTCTCTCGGAAACATACGGTCTGTCTTCTGGCTTACAGATAACATAATAAAGGCCTTCTAGACGGTCGGCACCAACCACCGACCATTGTGTGACGTATCCTTGGTTGAGTTGGGTGAAAAATAGGCCGTGTAGAAATCGGTCGGGTCAACCGATTTCTAAACGGTCTTTTGGTTGATGTCAACGGCCTTGATCGGGAGCGCATCCCTCGCGAGTCGCGACACGCTTCGTCCGTCGTTCATGTACTATCAGAAAAGTTGATACCTAGGCAGATGGCGGACCTAAGTAATTTGGTCGCGTTAAGTCAAACCCATCCGACCGATCACAGCTAATATTGAATTGACATAAGCCGATCAAATGACGTAGATCCGTCAACTGCCTAGGAATCAATTTCCTCAATGGTACATTCAGAGAAGTCGATTCATAGGCAGATGGCGGACCTACGTAGTTTGGTCGAGTTATGTCAAACCCAGCCGACAGATCACGACTACACCTGGAATTGACATAATTCGACCAAATGACGTTGGTCTGTCAACTGCCAATAAATAAATTTATTCGATGGTGCAAAACCACCGACCGTGTAGAACGAATATGAAAAATGGTTGACCGACCAAGGTCACGATGTTCGGTGGTTGGTCCCGTCCCGTCCCGTCTAGAAGGCCTTTTACTTGCAACGCAGTGCTTAAGAAGTCGAGACAGTCCGACATTAATCGCAAAGTAGTCAACCTACTCGTATATATCAAAAAGTTTCCCGAAGAACCTTTTCCCTTCTACCTTAAAAGCCCGGAAACGGATGTCTGTGTGCGTCGCAGGTTGGACAGAGATATTTGAAGATATGAGTGGATGAAGTGGGTAAATAATATTTTAAAACATAAGAGCAATTACACCTTTTTAGGGTTCCGTACCCAAAGATTAAAAACGGGACCCTATTACTAAGACTTCGATGTCTGTCCGTCTGTCAGTCTGTCTCCAGGCCGTATCTCAAGAACCGCTATAGCTAGATTTCTGTCACAGATTGTGTATATCTGTTGCCACTATGACAACAAATACTAAAAACAAAATTAATTTAATATTTAAGGGTTAAATTAGTAAGGACCCCCATGCAACAAACGTGATTTCAGTAATGGAAATAGGTAGGTAGGTACTTGAAATGTTCACAAAATACTCAGTTGTGTTTATAATTTAATAAAATAAATTTAAATTAAAATAAACTAAATAATTAAGTGATAAATAATTCCCACACAAAAGACACAATGTTTGCCTCTTTTTGCGCTGTAGTACGGAACCCTACGTCAGCGAGTTCATAAAGACAGTTGACTAAGGTTTGGGATAATTACTGATAACTGCGGTGTCTTAGTTTTTTTGAAATCCCATACCATATGATTTTGAAATGCCTGAGTGGAATTATTAATAGTTGCTTTCTCCCCTCGCCAGGGCTCTTAGCCAAGAAACCTTAGTTGATCTAATGACGAAGTTCATTTAGCAAAAGACATTGCAAGCGCAATGTCACTTACGGAGTTATGAAGAATATTCGCATAATCATAGTAAAACAAGGAGAATTTACTAGTTAGTCCTTGCTTATACCGAACTGCTACATAATAAAGTTGATTCCATAAACTAATCAAAAGTTTTAGCTGCTTAATGCACGGTATACGTGAAACGGTTAAGCCAGCGCTAACGATGTGGAAGTAATTTTGGAAGTCATTACTCCAAATTGTTTTTAAAGGCGGCTTAGGTATTAATAAAAACTTCCTCCATTTTACAAGGCGTCATCACAGTATAAATATTAACAGTACTATATACTATCAGAGAAGTTGATTCAAAGGCAGAGTGCGGGCCAATAGTTGCATTATGTCAAACCCAGCCGACAGATCACAACTAACATTGAACTGGGCCGGGAATGTGAAAGAGCGATGTTGTGTTTTTGTATTATTTTCCTAAAATTGTGTTAATTGGGTTTTTAATGTGTAATATTGGTAGGATATTAACCATTAGATATTCGTTATCGTGCACAAGTGTGGGAAAGTGATGCAATATCCAGAAACGTGCTATTTTGTGTTCCCTCCAAAACTCCATCGAAAGTTTCAGTAAAGCGTCTACCACTTTACTGAATCGACCGACTTGACTTCTTGACTGTATTGACTTTTACTTAGACTTTGACTAGACTTTCGACCTGACAATATAGAAAAACGAAGCTGAAAATTGTATTATAGAATATTGTTTTCCCGCCATATTTATACTCGACACTGGCCATGGTTAAATAGCCGAAGTGCGATTATAAGAAGAAAAAAAAAACATTGAACTGTCATAGCCTAACGAAATGACGTAGGTCCGTCATCTGCCTGTGAATCAATTTCTTCGATGGTACTATTATGATGATATGATACTAGACCGTCCGGTCCAATGAGTTTCTAAAATACTAGAGTAGCAACGTCTCTTACAAACGATTCTCACAAATGCGTAACCACTTGATAGTTCAAAAGACGATGTCAAGTCATTATGGCATTATGTCATTACTAGACGTTTCACAGACAAACCAGTCTACAAAAAATAGCCTTAGATCCTTCACGTGGTCTACTTCTTATCTGATCCAAATAACAGAAAAATTGCTCTGGTAGTTCGTGAGATAAGCCCTTTCAAATAATTTCCCCCGTTTTTTCCTCATTTTCTTCTATTTCTTCGCTCCTATTAGTCTTAGCGTAATAAAATATAGCTTGTAGCCTTTCTCAATAAATGGGCTATCTAACACTGAAAGATTTTTTCAAATTGGACCAGTAGTTCCTGAGATTAGCGCGTTCATATAAACCCTTTCAAATAATTTCCCCGCGTTTTTTCCACATTTTCCTCTATTTCTTCGCTCCTCTTAGTCTTAGCGTGATAAAATATAGCCTATAGCCTTCCTCGATAAATGGACTATCTAACACTGAAAGAATTTTTCAAAACGGACCAGTAGTTCCTGAGATTAGCGCGTTCAAACAAACAAACTAACAAACTCTTCCGCTTTATAATATTAAGTATAGATGTAAGTCGGATATGCCTGCAGGCGTCTTCGAAGTGGCAACGCGTTTCTGCCGTAAACTGCCAATCTAGTTACGTTAGAAATATAGCATATCATTGGTCCGGTCGCGTGCACACATTGGTGTCATAACTTTAGAGTGCAAAACAATGGAGGGTGTGTAAAACTTGTTTATGTGTTGCACGACTTTCATTTTAAAAACGCTGATTTTTTAAGCGGGCATTGGCTCTCCATTCATTCTCATCCCCTGTCTTCAGGATCAACAGCAGTATGTGTCCTACGAATACCTTTTGATATGATCTAATGCCCAAGACGCAAAAACTGTCATGGGTCTACAACGAATTTAAGCAGAAGAAAAAACATCCAGTTTCATTTTCGATTAGGTCACGTGCGCTGAATCCTGATGCGAGTTTAACATTTTTACCCAACGGTAACTATATTGCTACACAACTAGATTACAGGCTAAGAGCGGTAAATGACAGATTTGTAAGAAATGAAATGTTAAAAAAAATTCACAAAACCGCTAAAGAAGTTTTTAATTTCAAAACAGGAGTAGGAAGTATTCAAGGCTAAGGATTTGTTTCACCACTTCCTGATAAGTGCCGGATAGGCTATCCACAACTTAATTTGACAGATAGTGTATGGATAATCTGTCAGATAAGTTGTGGATTGCCTATCCGGCACCTTATCAGGAAGTGGTAAAACAGACCCTTAGGCTCGATTTATATGCGTCCGATTAAATAAATCGTTACATCGCGACCGCTGTTTCCGTCCGCTGTTTGAATCAATCGTTACATAAAACTGCTTGCGATCTCGCGGTGTAGATGACAAACCACTAGTTCGCCCAAACGCACATAAATCGAGCCTTAGTCGTTCTACTGTATATACATTTGTATTGTGACATCGTCAAGGAAATACAAACATTTTGGGGCCATCTGAGGGGATAAACCGGGAAGCTGCTGCGGTCATCTTCGAGAAAATTCCGGGAAATTCGTTCGGAACAAATGGCCTATAACAGTTTGGGGTCTGGGTTGAGTGAAAATTGTCGCGACGTTGTTGGGACGAAGAGGATAAAAATGATAATAGACAAATTACTCGAAACAAGTTCATATATTGTTTTCCTTTAAGCTGGAAGAATAATTTTAGATTTTAGAATACTAAGGGTCATTTATACTAGCGCAAGGTCGAAGCGCATCAAAGCGACTTACCAAAATTGAAAATAAAAAATTCAACCTTAACTCCCAGAGCGTAATGCACACATTACTTCTGAGATTTTAAAAAAGACGCACTCGTAAATTAGCGGATCCCATGGCAGTGCATTGCCACGAAAAAAAGAAGAGGGGATCACACAGGTTTTGACAGCGGCAAACGCCACTGTCCCTGGTCTTCCGTGACCACCAGTCCCCTAAGAGCGCTTTCATCGCCCGCACGCGGATCTGAAAGTTGCCCGCGTCCTATCATTTCATAGACGTCGTTGTTCATGCGGGCAACACGCACGCGGCCCAGATCCGCGCGACAAGTTAGTAAGTGACAACATGCATAACAGGAAAAGCACCCAAGATGAATAAGAAATAAGATTAAATAGAAATAAGGAAACGAGAAATATCTAGAATTACCTTAGAGGCCGGTCCAATTAGTCGCAAAAAATCGTAAGCTAGGAATAACTAAATGATTTTCCCAATTTTTAAACCCGCTAGGTATAAGTAATGGTAAATTGTTTTGATATTTTTGGTAGAGAATTCTATGATCTACAATCCTGTCCTATCTATTTTTATTATAAAATGTACCGTTTGAAACTAGTGATGAGCAAAACAAGACTCAGACAGTTTTGGTTTTGGTATTTCTAGTACAATATTGGTCTTGGACTTGGTCAAATCTTCCTGATCTCGGTCTTGGATTTGGTTTTTTTAACCGACTTCCAAAAAGGAGGAGGTTATATGTTCAGCTGTGGATATATATTTTTTGTTTATTTATTTTTTTTTGTATGTTCAACGATTACTCCGCCGCTTGTGAACCGATTTTCAAATTTTTTGTTTTTTTCTATTAGGTTTCCCTCCAATTTGGTCCCATTTTCACAAAAGTGGTGATCTGATGATGGAATCCATGAGTAATCGAGGGAACTCCTCAAAATTTATATGGAAAGATATGGTGATTTTGATTTTATGAGAAGTATTCTAAGCATATGCTACCAAAACGCAAGATTTTGCACCAAGGTATACTATGGTTCCAAGATACTAAGAGAACTCCGGATTCCTTATAGATACAAGTTTGGGGGTTTAGTCGCTGTTTTAAGAACTGAAAGCATATGCTACTAAGCAAATTACATTCATCATCATCATCATCATCATCATTACCACGTCAGGGTCACCAGTGTCACATGGTTGTATATGGATACAATATGCCCCCACAACACCATAATTATATCATCACGTTATGACTTATGTCCATATAATACTTGGTACTTTTCATAGCGATTTTAATAAAAATATAATGTTGTTTCAAAATAAATGATTCAAGTTCTAAGCGACTTATGTACCACAAAATTGAACATGACAAAGTCAACATTAACTCCAGAGCGTAAGGCACATATTTGACATTACTTTTGAGATTCGAAAGAAAAAAGAGAAGTAAGTTGCTTCGATAGCCTGTACTACACTAGTTTAACTATTAACCCATCAAGCCCAAGCGGCATCCGGCTGCCGCATAACAATTAAAAATCTATTGTGTCTGCGATTCTCACGATCGAGGTAATAAATTGAACCCTTAGTATGAAAATACTTACATAGGAAAACAATCTACATCGTAATAGAAATAAGAAACACAATCGCTTTGAGTGTGACTCTTAACAAATTGTAATAAGATACGTAGAATATACGCGATGGTTTACTAGGTAACTAAAAAGAGTGAAATTATTATTTTTAACAAAAAATTAAAACCGACTTCCAAGGCAAAAACAATAATAAAATCCTTATAATATGAACTAAAAAGTATTAAATAATGTTTCCTATCTAATAGTGCTTTTTTCCGAATTCGGCTAAACCTCAACTATTTCTGTACTCAATCTTCATCATTTTGAAGTCGGTACCAGATATAGCTGAATCTTCAGTTCTCTGACAGAATAGGTATTTGAAACTTTTGGAATTGGCACTATTAGATAGGAAACATTATTTAATACCTTTTAGTTCATATTATAAGGATTTTATTATTGTTTTTACCTTGGAAGTCGGTTTTAATTTTTTGTTAAAAATAATTTAGTTTTAGGATAGTCTCGGCATTGCTTTTTTGCAAGACCAAGACTGCAAGACCGATTTTGCTCATCACTATTTGAAACAAAAATGGGAAACATTAGTTTTGTACTTTTGACCTTGAATAAAATTTTTGTCAAGGAGGATCGCCGGGGTCTTTTGAGGTTATATTTATAATGATGTATTTAACGTCTCTCTTATTATTACCAGGTCGAAAGTTTAATTTTCCTCGGTTATTATAAATGTTTGGTTACTAGTAATCCGTATAAAGTTCATACCTGGATCTCACAGGCAACTCTGTAAATACAATTTGTTTTCAAGAGAGAATACCTAGTTGTGCTCCAGAGAATAGTGCTCAAATCTAGACGTAGACGGTTTCCACGAATAGCTTGTATGTAATTGTTAAATTATACTGTAACATCCGCAATCCGGTGGCCACAATAGCAAGCAATAATAACCGTAAAAGTTGGAATAAATACATGTAATTTTAAATTTATTTACAAAGTTTACTTTTAAATTTACTTCTTAGATCGCTAGAAGTGCATAATATCTAATTTTCAGAGTTTTGCCACTTTTGCCTAAGGCTCAATAATTTATATGCGTCCGCGCGACAGAGCTGTTTGGCCGCTACATAACGAAATCACAAGTAATTATTGCATGCAATTAGCGGCGCGACCGGCAGGGCTATCACGTAAAAATAGCGATCAGCAATCCACTAGCAATAATCGCGCGATCGATTGCTGGATATAAAAAGAATGGTATCATGTAGTCGTAATCAAGCCTAAGGAGGGAGAGGTTCTATCGGCAGTGGACATAATATTTCAAGTTATAACTTATAACCGAGCCGCCCGATGTAACCCTATAGGATAAAAAGCAATTAATTACGCCTAAAACATCCTCAAGGGCCGAACAAAATTATGTTTATCGTCGCCTAAATCAATTACTCGAAAGATTAATATGTCAACAAGTGAGATTTACTACGTCGTAAGGCTGGAACCTACTCGAAATTACGTCCTTACACGACGATTAATCAAGTTTGGACTTTATATTGTACTCCGGAGGGTATAATATCGATCGACGTACCTGTCAAAAAAATTGCAGTCAGTCGAAAGTTAGTTTGACCATTAAAAACCTTATTTGAATGGGTTAGAGTCTAGTTTTCTTTAGAACAAAATGGCACTGCAACGGCCAACTGTGTAGAACCACGTAATGACGCAATCAAGAATACCAATCGATCTAATGATCCATAAAGATGTTTTGTTCTAGTGCTAATAAGTAGTGACGCATAAATTGATTTATAAGTATGCTTTCACACTATCCGACCCGACTAGATTGTCGATACGATAAAAATGTAAATTCACGTGATCTTGAGCCTTAGACTAGAGTTACACGGTCAGTTTGGCCTCAGTTCAGTCCACCAGTCTCAGACCGACGCCAGAATGATGGCCAGTCAAAAAAATTATCAGTCCGTCAATCACACGGTTACACGATCATTCTTTCGTCAGTCTGGATCAGACTGATGGACTCATGATGCCAGACTGACCGTGTAACCTAAGTCCCGAATAAATGCCATATCGATTTTGATTTCTCTTTGACGTTGACGTTCTCGCTCGGTTAGTTACAAATCAAGATCAAGTAGATATAAGTATTATTTCCTTATCATCTTTTGGTTATTTATCAATTACCATAAGATGATAAGGGAATATGGGGGTTGATCCATGCCAATGAGGGTGTTTCAAATTATACTTGCCACCAGCCGCCCTAGCACGGCGACCAGTAGAAACGCGAAAGTATAGACAAACTGTGGAGATAAACTTAAGGTGCCGTTCCGATCTTTTTTCGTTCCGAAAAAATCAATTAAAATGTCACTTTATGACAGACTATAGTCCTAAAAATTCAATTAATATCCTACTTTATGACATATACTATAGTTTGTTAAAGTGGCATTTTAATTGAATTTTTGTCGGTCGCGATTAGCCGCGGTAAAGATCGGAACGGCACCTTAAGTTTATGTCCACAGTTTGTCTATACTTTCGCATTTCTACTGGTCGCCGTGCTAGGGCGGCTGGTGCCGCTGTGTAGCTTTTGGGTCTATCGTGTCAAATAGACATAATATTATCGTGACATATGACAGCTATATCGTAATACATGACAGCTATATCGTGACACATGACAGCTATATCGTGACTTATGACAGCAATTTGACACGATAGACCGGTTCAATTCAGATCGCAACGCGAAGCGACGCATTTCTAAATTTGTACTGAAATGACAGATTTCAATTGCGTGAGACGTCTGGCAAATCTGTCAAATCCATACAAATTTAGAAAATATGCATCTACGCGTCGCGTTGCAGTCTGAATTGACCCTTAGGCACAGAATAGATAATAGTACAAGTACCTAAGGCTACATAGTGGCACCTGTTGGCAAATAGAATTTCAAACACCTTATTTTTTTTTTATTTGACTTGCCACATTCCTTCATTTTAACGTAGTCCAACTAGTCCAAGTGCCAGCAAGACATTAACACGCATCGCACACTGCACGAATTTTTGCATAAATGGAGGCTTTGGGGCCAGAAAAATGATTTGAAATAAAAAAAATCGGCCAAGTTCGAGTCGGACTCGCGCACGAAGGGTTCCGTACCGTTATAGGCGAAAAATAGGCCAAAAATTGTGTTTTTGTATGGGAGCCCCCCTTAAATTTTTATTTTATTTAAATATTATTATTAATTATTAAAGTAGACATTTAATTAAGGCCTTTCTGAAAATTTCAAGTGCCTAACTGTTACCATTATTGATTACGAGCGAAAAAGGCCAAAAAAATAACGTTTGTTGTATGGGAGCCCCCCATAAATATTAATATTATTTTATTTTTAGTATTTGTTGTTGTAGCGACATACACAATCTGTGAAAATTTCAGAAGTCTAGCTATAGCAGTTATTGAGTTACAGCCTGGACAGACGGACAGACGGACAGACGACAGACAGACAGACAGACGGACAGACAGACGGACAAACATCGAAGTCTCAGTAATCCCGTTTTTACCTTTTGGATACGGAACCCTAAAAATGGATTTTATGTATATCCAAATATTCTAGCCAGATGAAGATGTAGGTTACAAAGATTGTTCAAATTATAATGGAAAAAATAAAAATTGCATTAATAATATTTATGCTATAAAATTTTAATTATCCACTTCAACCACATACGTCTTCAATGGTCTTCAATTGTATCCAAGCAATGGCGATTGTATCAAGTTTGGCAGCCAGGGTCCAGGATCCGACTAATTATTATTCTGTCATTGTATTTAGTTGCGAGTTTGTTTAAGTTGGATTAGGGGTCCTTCTCAGAAACAAGTTAATTCATCACCATCTGCCTGCTGCGTCTTTTGACAATTTTATTGTACTATTCCATAAAGTGCTAGACATTGTGAAATAATTTCTTATTTCGGTACGGACACTACTTTTTTATATTACAAATAGATAGATGTATCTGTCTATCTTTTTTTAAGGAAAGGAGTATGACAAAAAATGTATGGAGTTTGGTCCAAATTTGGTCCAACATATCAATATTTTCAAAAAAGTCATTAATCATATTATTATTGTCATCACTTTTTACTGACAGCTTATTTTTATTTTATCTCATACTGAAAGTTACTCTATATTTAATGGTCTTATATTATGGGTCTCGTTAGTGGTGGACATTTGGACCACTTCAGTTCATTCTCCTTTGGCATGGAGTTACCTTGCGTCCCGGGAAAAATATTATACATATAATATATTAAGGTGACGCCTTGATAATTTGGCTGCAGCCATATCGATTTTTCTCAACAATGACTAAAGCTAAGAAATTAAAGTTCATTGTCAGTATTCATAATGTCTTTATCTTTGAATTACCCATAGCATAACACGATTGGTCAACTTTTATAACACAGAATAATTAATCAAAAAGACCTCTATAAAAATAGGGATTCTAATTTTGCCAACAGAGGAGAGTGATTTAAGCTTAATATTAAATATATTTATGGTTTTTAAATTACGCGACAAAAACCATTTTGTCGCTTACGCCCTTTCCATTTCTTGCTGTTCCATTTCTTGTTTTCTATGAGAGCTTATAATATGAAATATATTTATGGTTTTTTAAATTACGCGACAAAAACCATTTTGTCGCTTACGCCCTTTCCATTTCTTGCTGTTCCATTTCTTGTTTTCTATGAAAGAATAGTCTCTCATAAAAAACAAGAAATGGAACAAGCGATCTAAAACATATGCAAAACGATTTTTTATTTTAACGCGGCGTCACCTTAAGAGGGCGACTAACCCAAAAAATCAAACATCGTCCTTCTCTCTTCACACTCACGCCCGTCTTTCATATGCCAGGTGAAAAAGGACTACGCGGAATCATCGCCAAGTTAGTTTTTTCTTAATAACTCGATAAATATACAACATTTTAAAAATCCGCCAGGTCAGTGTCTCAATGATAGAATTTTATACAATGTGTTAAAATATTAACTTAGTTTAATGTATGGTTATGGCAATATAATATGAAAAATTCGTGAAAATTAGATACATCTTTGTGATTTTTTTCTATCGAGAAAATTTTAAGATATCGTGTTTTCACTCAGATCAAATTCTTGGAAATATAATATAGTATCTATGTTTAGAAAATTAAACAATTCGGGGCTTATTTTCAAATATAAAAAATAATTATAATATCGACAATTTAGGGTTAGTCGCCGCCTTAATATCATTTTTATTGGAAAAAAACAGTAGGGTAGAAAAGGTCAAGCTCCTTTTCCTTTCCGAATCCGAATTAACTGATATTTCAGTTAATTTGGATCCCTCAGTCCAAATCTAACACAATTACCCGTTATAATTTAATTTGCGGGGTAGATTGTGTTTTGGATGCGCTCCAAGCCGGAACTGACACTCGTAATATTATTGTTTATAACGAGGCTATGGTTTGTATGCGGAACAAACATGTACCGTTTAAGAAATCGAGTTATTAGCTCGAGTACTGTTAAAGACCACATCGTGCAATTTATGAGAAGCATTAGGTTGGGGACGGAACTCTAATGCGAAGGAGTCACAATAGATCCTCAAGGGTCGTAGTGACGTCAGCAAAAATGTGTTTAATACTGCTGATAAAGAGTTAAAAAAAATGTTAAAAACAAGCCGCTGAGCATTAATTTTATCTGACTGTACATTACATAACAGAAAAATGCTGTCGTCAAAATTCACCCTCTTTACGTTGGAACAAGTAGGAATACAAACAATTATTATACGAATAATATGCCGCCTACTAACTGTAACATCTTTGTTATGTAACAGTACATGGCATATTATTCGTCCATTATTACCAATGATCGACATCTACGGTCGGCTCATGTAGCATGATTGAAAAAACGTGGGATGGGACTTTAAAACGAGATGATTGAGGTGGAGCTAAACGCAAATTTCCCCGACTGTGCCCACCTTCGCTAATGTCGTATGTTAAAATTTGTGTCACGTCCCAAGAATCGATGACTAGATATTTGATTGTACAAAGGTAACACAGTGTTCCCCGCATACTAATACTGGCTGGGGCCTAAACACTGCTTAAATACCTCAGAGAATACACTAAGATAATAAAAAAACCGGCCAAGTGCGTGTCGGGCCACGCGCAATATACTCCACCCAGCTTGAGTGACCCCTCTCCACCAAGCCAATGTCACAACATCTAAAGGCAAAGGGTGGAGAAGCATAAAATCTAAGGAAATCGAAAACTGTCGGATCTACTGGCCGCCACACTGGGACCACACCGTTCAAAACATTATTATTATAATTATGTAATTAATGAAACAATAAATATATATTTATTTATTATATGTATATATTATAATCTATTCTATTATATATTAAAAAAAAAAAGTCCATGGCGTGATGGGCTACAATTAATTAAAATTAATAATATCATTTTAATTATCCTTGGTGCGAAAAATCTAAATAATAAAATAACAAAAAAAGGATATGGACGAACAGCCCATAGACGGCCCCAACGTTATTAATAAAAAAAAATATATCTGCATTCATGCCGAATTACAGCTTTGTAGGTCCTATATTCTCTGAGCAAAACCGCGGACAGACAGACGGACAGACGGACGGACAGACAGAAACTATAAGGGTTTATTTGTTGACTACGGAACCCTAAAAACCAGGCATATCTACAAGGATCTCGTGGCAGGGGCGTGGGTGCAGCACAAACAGAAAACAAAACAGCAGTCACTCACAGTCGTAATAACAATTATTATAGCGTTAGCGGGCCCCTAGACGATCAATTTTACTGTGCAATATCTCGTATTGTGCAATATTATTGACCGTCTACGGTTGATATTGAACTCGCCCGCCTTTTAATCTTATTGTCAAATAAATTGTTCAATACTATTTTCAATGGTATTACACAATAAAATTGATCGTCTAAGGGCCCATTTAGTTTTCTGCTGTAGCGTTTGGGAAAACACGCGAGCTGAATCCGCGCGACCAGAAAACGCGCACGTCTGAACGCGCCCTAATAGGAAATATAACGTAAAGGTAAAGGAGAGGGCGCTACTAGCATATACAATAAAAAATCCGACATGTTGCACATGGCATGTTGTATCAGTAATCAGAATATTGACAGAAACGTCAAACGTCGAACAATACTTTTTGTTTACTGTCTATGCTTGTGCTGCCTCTAGCGTGAAAACCTATTTGAATAGCACTGACAGTTTTTCCTACTTAGATAGAAATATTTTGTCTATTTTCCGTAGAAAGATACTCTTTCTAGATGTAATGCTACGTGCAGTGCGCTTTGGACTTGTCTTCTTCTTCTTCTTCTCTCTAAAGTTGAAAGCGCAAAGATGACATTCGATGAAAAAAAGTTTACTTTTTCTTCCATATGTTCAAGAATGTCGCGGGCTAAAGCTAGTATAAGAAGTAAGATAATAGTCAGTTCTCGCGTGGTATGCAGCTGTGATAAGCCCTACCCTTGTCAGAGCTAGCACAATAATTAATTGTACAAGATTTCAAGCGGTCTGCCGCCAGAGATATCTGAAATTTTCCTTCAAGCGAAAATTTCATTTCATTTCATTTCAATGGAGGCTTTAGGACCGAGAAAATGATTTGAATTTAAAAAATGTTGATTTATGTATATCCAGATGATAAAGTAGGTAAATTACAAGGCAATTTAAAAAAAACCGGCCAAGTGCGAGTTGGACTCGCCCATGAAGGGTTCCGCAGCAGCAATAAGGTTTATTTTTATGAAATTAAAAGGTTTTTGATTTATTTTTATATTTCAGTTGATTTAATGAAAGTTAAATTAAATTTACCATTTATGACGTATAAAAAAAAACTACTTGCTAGATTTCGTTCAAACCAATTTTCGTTGGTAGTTTTTATAGTAAAGTACACCATATATTTTTTTTAGACTTATCATGCCCCTACTTTAGAAATTAGAGGGGGGGGACACACATTTTACCACTTTGGAAGAGTCTCTCTCGCAAACTATTCAGGTTAGAAAAAAATGATATTAGAAACCTCAATATGATTTTTGAAGACCTATCCATAGATACCCCACTCGCATAGGTTAGATGATTTTTTTTTTTATTTAAATATAAAAATATTAAAAAAAAAAACTACTTGCTAGATTTCGTTCAAACCAATTTTCGTTGGTAGTTTTTATAGTAAAGTACATCATATATTTTTTTTAGACTTATCATGCCCCTACTTTAGAAGTTAGAGGGGGGGGGGACACACATTTTAGCACTTTGGAAGAGTCTCTCTCGCAAACTATTCAGGTTAGAAAAAAATTATATTAGAAACCTCAATATGATTTTTGAAGACGTATCCATAGTTACCCCACGCATAGGTTAGATGAAAAAAAAATTTTTTTTTTATTCAGTTGTACCTATGGGGTACCCCCTAAATTTTTTAATAATTTTTCCATTATTGTTTCAAAATCTTAATGCGGTACACAGACTACATCTACTTACCAAATTTTAATAGTATAACTCTTATAGTTTCGGAGAAAAGTGGCTGTGACATACACGGACAGACAGACAGACAGACAGACATGACGAATCTATAAGGGTTCCGTTTTTTGCCATTTGGCTACGGAACCCTAAAAAGAATGGAAACAATAAGTCATTGTCCTTATGTTATAAAATGTTAATTACCCAGACCCACTCATGTCTTCAATAATTATCATCATTTCGTTATCCTACTTCCTACTATCCTACTAATAATTATAAAGGCGAACGTTTGGATGGATGTTTGTTACTCTTTCACGAAAAAACTATGGATTTTAATGAAACTTTACAATAATATAGCTTATATATCAGAATAGCACATGGGCTACAATTTTAACCGACTTTCAAAACGGAGGAGGTGTTATGTATGTGTTATGTTTGTTTTTTTATGATCAACGATCGGAAGGTGCTGAAAGAACTCCTGACTCTTTACAGATACAAGTTTGGGAATTTCGAAGTTGTTTTAAGAACGGAAAGCATATTATGCTACTATTACATTCATCATCATCATCACTACCATAAACCATTTTACCATGCATCGTCCCTTTGTGACCATCTTATTACTGGTACTTTTTATAGTATTTTAGATGGAGACTCGAGTTTGTCAAGCGATTTAAAAAATTATGAATATTGTTGTTTCAAAGTAGGTATATTATTTAAACTTGGTGCTACGGCTACCAAGGTGGCAATTTAAATGTATATGGAAACTTATGGTAATTTTAGTTTTAGAAGAAGTACTCTAAGTATATATTATGCTACCAAAAAGTAAGATTTTGCGCCAAGGTCTCGAAGGTGCTGAGAGAACTCCTGACTTCTTATAGATATGAGTTTGGAGGTCTCGGCGTTATTTTAAGAACGGACAGTGCATCTATGTAAATCACATTCATCATCGTGATTACTACCATTACACCATGCATCATCACAGTATGATCCTGTTATTATTGGTAGGTACTTTTCATAGTAATTTATTAAGCCCCGACAAAAAAGAGGGGTGTTATAAGTTTGACGTGTCTGTCTGTCTGTCTGTCTGTGGTCTGTCCGTGGCATCGTAGCATCCAAACGGGTGGACCGATTTTGATCTAGTTTTTTTTTTTTTGTTTGAAAGCTGACATGATCGAGAGTGTTCTTAGCTATAATTCATCATCATCAACCTGCTCAATGGTGGAAAATCTGGGTTTATCTGGTTCGTGAAAGGCCGTTTGCAACTTACAGTCGTTTAATGGGTTTAATATTTCATTCTAGTTCGTGACATTTGTGAATATACAGTATACATATACATATTAATGGAAAGTTGACCTGGTGCTGCGGCATCACCTGGTAATCAATAGGATACCCAACTCCTCACCAACTTAGAGCAGAGGTTTCGTGTTTGGGCTCATTTTAATTGCGACAACCAGTAAGACGTATTTAAACAGTTAATATTTGCATGCTGCTGCTGCAGCATCACCTGGATTCTAGAGGAGCCGAGCTCCGTATGAACCCAAAGTGGAGGTTTCGTGTTTGGGCTCATATTAACGGCCACATCGAAAAGGACATTTATAGATGGTAATCATGATCATACGATCCTGTTGATAGGAATTATTCTACACTATAACCTACACTTACTTTAAAAAGCATGAAATAAAATTAAATTAGAATTTAAAAAAAAAAACCGCCAAACAACTTTAAAAAGTAATGAAATAATATTTACTGACTTTAAGTTTAAATAATTCCTAAGTGTAAGGTGATATTTTAGTCCATAATTATTGTCAAGGTGTGTCGGGGGACCGCTAAATATGTAGATGTTTGATTTCACATAACATTATAGTTTAAGGGTCAGTTCACAGCGAACCGAATCGAGACAATCAGCGACTTGGCGATACAAAATGCAAAAGTCGCTGTTGTCGTAGTTTACTTGGCGGTCCCCCGACACACCGTGACAATAATTATTATGGACTAAAGTATTACCTTACACTTAGGAATTATTTTAACTTAAAGTCAGTAAATATTATTTCATTACTTAAAACCGAGCATTGAAACTACATCTATTTATTTAAAATATAAATGAATTTAAATATTGTTAGTCTCATTGAAACTTAAACATGGCTGAACCGATTTTGATGATTTTAGTCTCGAAATAATTATTCCAGGGAATATAATAATTAGTCCAGGGAAGGTCCATATTAGGTGGGAAGCGAAACGAAGTTCACCGGGTCATCTAGTCATCTTTATAATCCTTGTTTATGTTTGAGTTTCACCTCGTCATAACTCATAAGTGATTCTCTGCTAACCATATTAGGCAGACTTGACAAGATAAAAATTAAATAATAATTAATGATTTATAAGTCCGAATTTAAAGCTGCAGAAAATAGCGGTAGTTTGCAAATTTTCAAAATAATAAAAAAAACAAAAAACAAAAAAAAAGAATACCAAAAAAATCGGCCAAGTGCGAGTCGGACTCGCGCACGAAGGGTTCCGTAACGATACAGAGCAAAAATAGGCTAAAAATTGTGTGTTTTTGTTTAGGAGCCTCCCTTACATTTTTATTTTATTTTAATATTATTATTTAATATTTTAATATTATTATTTAATATTATTTAAATAATATATAGCATGATATTTTTATGTAAATATAGTAAGTAATTTGTATTAAATTAGGCATATTTTCATAGTATTATTAGAGTAGTTTCGTATTACTAAGTGAAATGCTTGCTCATGACCCTAAATTTAGATTGCATTTTATTTATTTTTTTTCTATCTTTTCGCACTATTGGCACCTACACAATTTTGATTCTGAACACCTAAAGGTTGACTGGTAGAGAATGCCATTTGGCATTAAGTCCGCCTATGTACCAACATTGTGCAAAAAGTATAAATAAATAAATAAATAAATAAATAAATAAAATACACATAAAAAAAGAATGTGTGAAAAATTCAAGTGCCTACCTCTTGCCATTATTGATATAGAGCGAAAAAGGCAGAAAAATACACGTTTGTTGTATGGGAGCCCCCCTTAAATATTAATGTTATTTTGTTTTCAGTATTTGTTGTTATAGCGGCAACAGATATACACAATCTGTAAAAATTTCAGAAGTCTAGCTATATCGGTTCTTGAGATACAGCCTGGAGACAGACGGACAGACAACGAAGTCTTAGTAATAGGGTCCCGTTTTTACCCTTTGGGTACGGAACCCTAAAAAAACCAAAAAAAAAAACAAAAAAAAAAAAAAAGAAACACGCGCTACCGCGGCTTACAAGTTACAACTATAGCATTTTTGCTATACATAGTTACAAGCCGTGCGGTTGTAACGACACTTTTGTGTCGTGTGTCGTGTCGTTACAATTTCTGTCTAGCCCCCTTTCGCAACGCGCGATAATAGGAACTTCGTTCCAAAATTTTGTTGGCCTCGCTAAAACTATATTTTTGGCTAATTTTAGACTTGAAATATTCGTGGTAGTCCAGGGAAAGTTTATATTAGCCAGTGATGCGATTCACGAAGTTCACCGGGTCTTCTTGTTTTAAATACCTATTAATGTTAGTCAAGGTACACGTAAGGGTCAATTCATACCGCAACGCGACGCGTAGATGCATTTCTAAATTCGTATGGATTTGACAGATTTGCAAGACATCTCACGCAATTCAAATCTGTCAAATCAATACAATTTTAGAAATGCACCGCGTTGCGGTCTGAATTGACCCTAACACGGCCCACCCAGTGATGAGAACTGAGAAGCGGAGCGGCAAATGCTGCGTTGTATCGTTCTGTGTGAACTGACCCTTAAAACAATAGTTGCCAATAATTCGTCTTTCAACAATAGATAATTCTTCTATTCTTCATTTGTTTTATATTGAGTCTAGAACACTATTCAATACGTATTGTCGGTAGTTTATTTGTTTCATACAATAGAGTTCGATCATTTATTATCTTCGACAAGGACGATCAATTATTTTAGATATTACCTACATTTTCAATTTATTAACTATAGTTACAAATACTGTAACATAATAGGTGATCATGAAACGATAGAGTTCAAATGATAAAATATCCATACTTACCTAATATTATGAATGCGAAAGTGTGTCTGTCTGTCTGTCTATCTGTCTGTCTGTCTTTTACCTCTTCACGCCCAAACCACTCGGTTCAGTGGTTCGGGGGTGAAAAGGTTTGGTTTTATTTCATTTCGCTGAAGTTTGGTATGGAGATTGGAGATACTTTGAGTCCTGGGAAAGGACATAGAATACTTTTTATCTCGAAAACATATATGGCTCCCGCGTGGGAAACGTGGCGCAACGGAGATGGGGGCGTCATCTAGTAAGAAAATATGACGTGAAATCATGAAAATATGTATGGTACTGATCAAAAATACGATTTAGTGTCTATAAACCACCAATAAATACAGGCACTTAACGTGACAGTGAAATACAAGCAATACAGGCTAAGTGACTTATGTAAATAGAACGGCCCACAATAACAATAAAATATCGACGACGATCGTCAAATTTAGTGCCACTAAAGTGTAAATAGTCACGTAATCGCGTCCACACTTGGCGACACGATAAGTAAAATAGTTTTAAATTACGTATGCTTTGGCACCAAGGTGCTGGCTAAGCATCCCATAAAAAATCGGTGTGAAACTCCATATTGTTGGTCTTTAGTCAAATCTCTCTTGGAAAAAAAGGAACTGGGAGGTCAACAATTTCTTTGCGCGTATGTAATCTTGGACATAATAAATATTGCATTATTACTTAACTAGACGTTCCGCGCGGCTTCGCTCGCGTAAATTAGATATTTCACAGACAAATCAGTCTACAAAAAATAGTCTATGATCCTTCACGTGGTCTACTTCTTATCTGACCCAAATAACAGAAAAATTGCTCTAGTAGTTCGTGAGCAAAGCCCTTTCAAATAATTTCCCCGTTTTTCTCACATTTTCTTCTATTTCTTCGCTCCTATTAGTCTTAGCTTGATAAAATATAGCCTATAGCCTTCCTCGATAAATGGGCTATCTAGCACTGAAAGAATTTTTCAAATCGGACCAGTAGTTCCTGAGATTATCCCGTTCAAATAAGCCCTTTCAAATAATTTCCCCCCGTTTTTTCCACATTTTCCTCTATTTCTTCGCTCCTATTAGTCTTAGCGTGATAAAATATAGCCTATAGCCTTCCTCGATAAATGGACCATATAACACTGAAATAATTTTTCAAATCGGACCAGTAGTTCCTGAGATTAGCGCGTTCAAACAAACAAACAAACAAACAAACTAACAAACTCTTCCGCTTTATAATATTAGTATAGATATCCTGAATTTTAAATTCGAGATACAAAATAGTGTGTGTGTTGTAGTGTGTGTAATGTTTTATTTGTTAAAAAAAAATATATGATAAAAGCATAATTTCAAAATAATATTAGCTCGAGTCACTCCTTGACCATATGGTACTATGTGCAAAATTTCAATCACCTACGTTTCCGCATTTTTCGTCAAAAGGGATCCAAAGTTTTTCGCTCGCATATTAATATAATAGATGGCAAAAGTGAAAACAAAGTTTTAGTAATCGCGGGAAACATTTTCGCCAGCAGCGTAGTGTGAACACTCTCTACCCATGTCGTTTTGTATTCGGAAATTTCCGCAATTTGTAAACTATACCCAGTCCCACATGACGCATTATGTCTGAGAATTAACACTAAATCGAATAATTATTATGACCAATATTTCGTCGTATAGCTCGTTGTGCTTACACGAGCGGTTCTAATTGCTTACACACATAAATTGTGAACTAGATGACGCCCGCAACTACGTTGCGCCAAAATTCGTTTGTTAAAAACCCTGTTTGTTAAAAAGCAGGTTTGACACAGTAATAGTATTTTTTTTTTAATAATCTGTCCTTAAAAATAGCTCCTGAGGCCACGTAGATGATCAGAACTTATAGCCGGAACATTTTGCTGATCAATTCGAGCGCTGTTTGGTTTTGGAACCCCCAGGATTGCCTGATGTTAAACTTCCTAGAACTACAAACTCATTCGAAGGTTTAATTATAACTAATGATATTATGGTCAAGATGACATTCCAAATATAAATGTTCGGACGTTTTATCGGACTGCTTAGCAAATATTAATATGAACTCTTCTCTAGAAACAGGGCATGTACCTGACGACTGGAGTAGAATTTAGCTTCTGTTGTACATAAATATAAAAAAGGTGATAAATTGATGGCTTCAATCTATAGACCTATAAGTCTTACAAGTGTTGTTTGTAAATTATGGAAAAAACAATAGTTCAAAAACTGAGAGACTTCTTAATCAAAGAGAATATTATTCCCAGCGAACAACATGGTTTTATGTCTGGACGCTCGGTAACTACCAGTCTTCTCATTTGTTTTAATAAATGGGTTATGGCTTATGATAGTGGCTGCCCAACAGATGTAATTTATCTTGACTTTGAAAAAGAATTCGACCGTGTTCCTCTGCAACGCCTATTAAAGAAACCGGAATACTTTGGGATAAGGGGAAAAATGCTGTCGTGACTTTGAAAAAGAATTCGACCGTGTTCCTCTGCAACGCCTATTAAAGAAACCGGAATACTTTGGGATAAGAGGAAAAATGCTGTCGTGGATCAGAGACTTCTTAACAACTAGAAAATTCAGAGTTCGGATTGGAAATAAATTGTCTGCACCACGCTTAGTGCTGAGCGGTGTACCACAAGGCTCCGTACTCAGACCACTTCTCTTTATAATTTATGTGGCAGACCTAAGATGTGCAGTTAAAATGTATTTCTCCATGTTTGCTGACGATACGAAGATTTTTACCAATTCCGATACACACTACCAAGCATTACAAAATGATTTGGATTCTATAATGTCTTGGATAGAACAATGGTTACTTACTCTTAATGTATCAAAATGTAATGTATTACTCATAGGAAGGAAAAATTCCCATAGGACATAGGTACTTTCTTGGACAGCAACAACTAACGTGAGTTGAGACCCAAAATGATTTAGGTGTTACTATAAGCGTGGATTTGAAATGGGAAACACATATTACATTAATTGCTAAAAAGGCTAACTCGCTCCTCTTTTTAGTCAGTAAATCTTTCAAACATCTCACACCCGAGACAGTTTTGATGTTATTTAAAACTAACATTCGACCTCTATTGGAAGTATGCGTTTGTGGTTTGGAATCCATACTTTAAAAAAGATATCCAACTACTCGAAAAAGTTCAAAGACGAGCGACAAAGTTGGTCAGAGGCATTAGAAACCTAGAGTATGAAGAACGATTAAAGTATCTCGGACTTCTTTTTGAATTTTTAGATTGGAAGAGCGTAGGATGAGAGGCAGCCTTATAGAAACATTCAAAATACTTACTGGTACCCGGACACCCACTGAAGCTATGGAGAATACCGCATAAGAGCAATCCCCTAAAACACTTCTTACCTAAGAAAATTTCTGAGTGGAACAAGCTACCTGAGAATGTAATAATGGCACCTACAGTAAATTCTCTAAAAACAGACTTGACAAACTTTAAATCGTATGATACACACGCATCAGCTTATAAGCTGCTAGTGTGCTTATTGACATAATAATAATTATTATTATTACTTTCTCATTTCTCATAAGACATCATACGTGGGAGAGCCAAGCTTCGGCACGAATGGGCCGGCTCGACCGGAGAAATACCACATTCTCAGAAAACCGGCGTGAAACAGCGCTTGCGCTGTGTTTCGCCGAGTGAGTGAGTTTACCGAAGGCCCAATCCCATTGTGTGGTCGGTGCCCAATCCCCTACCCTATTCCCTTCCCTACCCTCCACTATTCCCTTCCCTTCCCATCCCTACCCTCCCCTATTACCCTATTCCCTCTTAAAAGGCCGGCAACGCACTTGCAGCTCTTCTGATGCTGCGAGTGTCCATGGGCGACGGAAGTTGCTTTCCGTCAGGTGACCCGTTTGCTCGTTTGCCCCCTTATTTCATAAAAATAATAATCATAACTGATATGAAATTTCAAATCCCATCTTATTTTTCGTACTGTGGCAACTGGCAACATAGTACAAAAAGTAACCTTTAAGTTTTTATCTAAGACGCTACTCGGTTTAATTGTTTCAAGAAGTTCCGACTTCCGACACGCCGGATCCATTCCAATTATCCGATTGGCTCCAAGTTCCAACACAATTAACTCAATACGGAACCATTTAATACTATTGCCAATAAAACAGATTGAAAAACTAGACAAGAAATTAGACACAAAATGAGTATTACACGTTCTAAGGCATAATGCCACAGGTTCGTGTGAGAAAAAAATAATTGTGCCTGCGTTATAGTTTTTCCAATAAGAAAATCTACTTTAATAATATATTTTAAAAATATATTTTAAAATTACTAGATGACCCGGTGAACTTCCTATCAGTTTTCTCCTAGTATTCTAAACCTTCTCTGGACTTCCACGAATAGTTCAAAACTAAAATTATCCAAATCGGTTCAGCCGTTTGCGAGTTTAAGCAGAAGTAACAAAATTAAAAAAAATCATTTATCATTTTGTCAGCAACGTGAAAAGATAAGCTAGGTTATATTGAAAAACCGTAATTTTTTTTGTAAGTTCTTTGTTTAAACTCCGGACAACCCTGGGTCTTTAAAGTAGTTTTAGTTAACTAAATAAAACTCTTGCGCCTTTTAGTTTAAAATCTTGTTATCGCTTTTGTTCCTCGTGTACGTACGAAAGGGAAGTCATAATATTTACACAAGTGATAATAACTCAATTTAGCGCAAGGCCCAAAAGTTTGTACTTTGACAGGCACTTTTCATTCCTACAAAATATGAATCCCATAGGAAAAGTGTTAGGACTTAGGCCGTTTGTCTTCACCTGCCTCACCGGCACGTCACCGACAAAAATTCAAATAAAATGCCACTTTATGTTCTGCGTTATAGGTTTCATTTTGCTCTACGCCACTACAAATCTGCAGTGCATGGATCGCTAGACCAATGTCGGTAGAAAATGAAACCTATAGCCTAGTTCAGGCCTCAGGGGTTCCCAATCTTTTTCAGCCTGCGGCGCAGTTACACGTTACAATATTTTGTCACGGCGCGGCGCCCTACTCTACCCAGCTATTAGAAAAAGATACATCATACAATACATAAACACCTTTAATGATTACAGCTTTATGTTTAAATGCAGGTAAATAATAATAAACAAATATTTAATCATCTACCTGCTTTACATAATTAATATTATAATTGTAGGGGAGGTCCAAGATAAACACTTATTTTTGCTCGTTACAAAATTTATTTTATCACCCAAAATTACACAGCAGTTTTCGATATGGCGTCGTGTGAGAGAGAGACATAGACAAGAATTATCCATAGATATCAGATCATATCATAGACTATACACAGACTAAATAAAGTTATTTGTTTATGGATTAAGCTAAGTGCATACTGCTAAAAAAAACCTACAACTCGGCTATCCTACCTGTCAGTCTATCCCCAGACTGATTACTTTTTGTATTATAATAATTACAATAAATCTAGAATGGTACAAGTTGCTTACATCTTCTTCTTCATTGCATCTGCAATAAATCTACAATGGTATAAAATAGCAAAATGAACTTAGTTTTAACTTAACTACCTATCTTGTTTCCCTATACCAAAAATCTTATACAAAAGAAAAACATCTTAACATACCCTTACAACTACAATCTTTAAACTCTACATTCTTACTAAAAGATATGTTTTTGTTATAAAGTAACAAATTAATAAGCTTAACTACTAATTAACACAATACCATACATCAACCTTTAACTTTTAGAACATTAAAAATTATTATCTTAAAAAAAACAGTTAATATCAAACTAAGGCCATCTTTTCATAAAATCTACAGCAGTAGTGGTATTAATAGGACCTTCCTTACGTCTATCAATTTTTTCAACTTCATATATGTCCTTTCCAAGATCTTTTTTCACTCGGTATGGCCCAAAATATTTCGGTTTCAGTTTTAAAGCATTACCGAACTAGGTTCGCTGAATGGCTACAAGATCACCTTCTTCGTACTTAGCTCCTTCTTTTCGTTTTTTATCATAAGTCCTTCTGTTTTATTCTTGAATTCTGAATATTTGACATTTAGCTTCTTTCCTTATTTCATCTCGTTTCTGCATAAAATCTATCCTGTTTTCTTCTTCTAAAAACTCTAAAATGTCCATGTCTTCTTTTGACTTTATTTTTACTCCGGTTAACAGTACGAACGGAGTTGTGTTTATAGATCTCTGATAAGTACCATTGATAACACGTTGAAGCTTGCTAACATACTTGTACCAGTGGCTAGGTTCTTCAATGCACATGGTCTAGGTCTAGGGGTATGATTTTCGCTTGGGGTGCGAGAAGTCCCGGGTTCAAATCCCGGACGAGAATTATGTAGGGGAGGTGAATGAATGAATGAATGAATGAATGAATGAATGAATGAATATACTTTATTGTGCACACAGTTACAGTAACAATAAACAAACGACAAAAACACATGATATGACGAGTACACAAAGGCGGTCTTATTACTAAATAGCAATTTCTTCCAGACAACCTTTGGACGTTAAGGAAACAAGAAGTGCTGGAGAAAGGGCGTTGTGCTTAAAGTATAATATCTAATTACAATTAAAAGTAAAGCTTAAAGACCTAACATTAATACATTATAGTTACATTACATATAAATACTATCCTATGAAATAAATTCACACATAATACATATTAAGCAATACTACATACAAAATACAATAAAATAAATATTTTATCAACAATATATATTTTATTTAATAATATAAATATAATACATACAATTATGTAATATATACATACCATAATTATATACATAATATAATTTACGTATAATGACACATGAGAGTATATATATACAGTGCCAAATAAATTAATGTCATGACTCATGAGTCATGCCATACTAAGAACACATATTGAGGTAGTAATCCTTAAGGGAGGACTTAAATGTACTTAAAGTTTTAGAGAGTCTCACCTTGGTAGGGAGAGAGTTCCAGAGTAAAACGGACTGTACGGAGTAAGAGGAATGGAGATATTTTGTTTGGTGGATAGGGATATCTAGAAGGAGATTTTTGGATGAACGTAGTTCCTGTCTGTCAGGGCGACGGAAGTTAAAAATGTCCTTCAGGTATTTAGGGCTGTTAGGATCAAATAGGATGGTATAGAGGAAGGAAAGTACACGGGCATTACGTCGAAGGCGAATTGGCAACCATTTTAGTTTATTGCGGAACTCAGATATGCGATCAAACTTCCGCAAGCCAAAAACGAACCTGATTGACATATTCTGTAGGCGCTCAAGTTTGTTGAGTTGGTCTTCAGTCAAGTTGATGAAGCAGGCATCTGCGTAGTCGAGGAGGGACAGAAATAATGATTCTGCTAAGGCTACTTTAGTAGGTACTGGCAGTAAATACCGAAGTCGCTTTAGGGAATGCCACGTTGAGTACACCTTCCTACTAATCTCCTTCAGTTGATATGACCAGGAAAGATGCTCATCAAAGTGAACGCCGAGATTCTTCACAACCTTACTGTATGGTATAGTTACATCGTTAATAGATACCGAGGGAAGAGTGGCCCAGTCAATTCTTGATACGAGCCCCGGACTGCCAAGTATTATTAACTGAGACTTATCGGGGTTAATCAGAAGACCATGTTCTCTGCTCCAGTTACATATAATTGATAAGTCTCGGTTAATAACATCCACGGCTGCAGGTAACGCATCAAGAGTTGACTGGGTATATATTTGCAGATCGTCTGCGTACAAATGGAAATGGGCAAAAATAAACAACGTAACAAAATTAATGAAAAGCGCAAAGAGTAATGGGGAGAGGTCCAAGATAAACACTTATTTTTGCTCGTTAGAAAATTTATTTTATCACCCAAAATTACACAGCAGTTTTCGATATGGCGTCGTGCGAGAGAGAGACATAGACAAGAATTATCCATAGATATCAGATCATATCATAGACTATACACAGACTAGATAAAGTTATTTGTTTATTATGGATTAAGCTAAGTGCATACTGCTGTTTGACGAAATCTGTGGCTCAGTTGGTGGGCTGTTGGTAGCTCAAGCCGGGGGTCGCGGGTTCAAATCCCGCCAACGGAACAAAAAGTTTTCAAAAGTTCCTGGGTCATGGATGTGTATTAAATATGTGTATCATATAATAAAAATCTTAAATATATGTAAAGTATAAAAGTATTAAATATATTTCCGTTGTCTGGTACCCGTAACACAAGTCCTTCAGGTACTTAGCACGGGGCCAGACTGACGTGGTGTGAAGCGTCCATAGATATTGTATATTGCTAAAAAAATCCTACATAATTTTATTTTATAATATTTGTGGTTTCGGATAATGATGATTGATGGAGGATCGACTCATGGCGCCCCTCTTGCCTTTCCACGGTGCACCAGGGCGCCGCGGACACTTTGGGAACCCCTGGCCTAGTTCATAAAGTGGAATTTTATTTAAATTTTTGTCGGTGACGTCCCGATGACGGTGGACAAACGGCCTTTGCGTAAATGTCTGTTATAAATTCACTGAATTGAAAATTATTCTCCCCTATTCAAATCACTTCTGATTCGAGCAGTTACAAATTGGGATCATTACTTAGAATCAAATTCAGATGCCCGGAGCCCTTTGGCCCTAAAACCGTGGCCCTGCGCCCTGTCGCGTTGCGGTGACCCTGGAGGGGACACCTGATTGACACTAATAGCTTTGGGACGTACTAGAATGTCACGTAATCTCATCTCACCTGTCAGTCTAGATCCAGAAACGTTTAGGTCCTACGTGTATGTAATGACACGAAGACGTGAGTGGATGAACACGATAGCTAACATTTTATAACATAAGGACAATTACTCATTTTTCCCTCATAATTTAAACAAACCTTGTAACTTACGTACTTTATTATCTGAATATAGAATACACATTTTTTTTATTTCAAACCATTTTCGCAGCCCTAAAGCCTTCATCCTGCTTCTTCCACTCATGTCTTCAATTTCTTCTGATTCGGTCAGCTGTTAGAATGTGAAAATGTAATAGACAGGAAGACGAACACACTTCGCATTATAAATTATAATATTACTAGACTAATATTACAAGATTAGTCTACAAAATATAGCCTATGATCCTTCACGTGGTCTACTTCTTATCTGTGCCAAATAACAGAAAAATTTCTCCAGTAGTTCGTGAGATAAGCCCTTTCTAATAATTTCCTCCGTTTTTTCTACATTTTCCTATATTTCTTAGCTCCTATTAGTCTTAGCGTGATAAAATATAGCCTATAGCCTCCTCGATAAATGGGATATCTAACATTGAAATAATTTATCAAATCAGACTAGTAGTTCCTGAGATTAGCGCGTTCAAACAAACAAACTCTTCCGCTTTATAATATTATAAGTATAGATTAGTATGGCTAGCATGGACATTCTACTATTAACACACATTACTACTTACTACTATTAACATACATCTAGTAATTTCATACTAAATTACTCAGATCAATTAACCTTTGGAACTGTTGACGTAGTGTCGGAATTAGATATAATAATATTATAAATAGTTTTCGGAAAACATACAACAGGTATAACTTTGATTTCCATAGCTCGTTTGAAATATTATGTTGAATATTATTTTCGACTTTTAAATTTTATAACGGCGTATAATTATTATTAACGTACACGGTAGCAAGGTTAAAAATTAATACGACCAGGATTAAATAATCTACAAATTAGCTCAATTCGTATGCAGATTACTTAATAATATGCCATGCCAGTTAAATAATCCAGTTCATTTATTGTTCAAAAAAGATGCATAAGGATAGCTGGAGCTGACTACTTGGAACATTATAAAGCGCTATTTAAAGACCTGAAGATTCTTCCCCTACCGTGCCAGTATATATTAGAGATCTGTCTCTTTGTTAGAAAATACCAATATCTATTTCCAACAAATCAAGAAATGCAGAAACAAGGATCAAGTAGGCATAAGCATAAAATTTGGGTACCTAAACCAAACCTAGTTTATCGTAGAAATGCATTTATCATGTCAATAAATATATATAATAAGCTATAGCAATAGGTCTACCAGAATCTGATGGCAAAAAGTGAGATAGTAAATTGACTCTAGCAATACCGGGGTAATTGGAATAAAACATTTTGATCCTTTTTTTCCTTATAGCGGCTGATTCTGTGTGTAAAACATGCAAATATATAAATTTATCCAATGATTAAGGATATTTTTTGAAAATCTGCTGTCAAAATTTGCCATCAGATTCTGGTAGACCTATACCAAATAATATAAAAAATATAACAACGTACAGTAAATTTAAAAATAGTTTGTTTTCCTGGCTTTTAGATAAATGTTTTTATTCAAACAAAGAATATTTTGAAGACAGACAAAATGAAAAAAGGTTTTGACTAAGTATGTTAAAATTGTATCGTTGCCATTTCTAGAATTTTTTATTATAATACTTCAAAAATTTTATATTCTTTGACATCTAAGGTATTAAATAAACTAATGTTAGTAACTTGAGTCGACCATTCTTCATATTTTAATGTTTGCACGTCGCGTCGAGAAAATCGACCAAAATATGTGAGACACTGTTAAATTGTAATTTGTACCATCTTATTTTACCATATTTTGCAAATAAACAAATTATTGTGATTATTAAATCGATTTGTTCGCTTAATAACGTTTTAATGGCAAAAATATTTGTTTAGGCGAAATTATAAAGAAACTATAAGTGTCTAAACACACTAGGCCGAAAACACACGGCCGAAGTTCGGCATGATTACGTCAGCAATGTCAAACTCATACAATATAAGGCAACGTCAATTCGGCATGGCGTGTCATCGGTAATTTAAAATACATTGCAGGCGTAATCATGCCGAACTTCGGCCGCGTTTTTTCGGCCTAGTGTGTTTAGAGTTTTAGACACTAACAATAATTATAATTAACTAAATGACGCCTGCAACTTCGTTAAAGCGCTAAAGTTCGTTTATCGCGCGGGAACCGTACATTTTTTCGGGATAAAAAGTATCCTATGTCCTTTCCCGGAACTCAAAGTATCTCCATACCAAATTTTAAGGTTCTAAAACGTAGCGATTATAATATTCTCTTTAGTTTGGGCGTGAAGAGGTAACAGACAGACAGCTACACTTTCGCATTTTTTTTTTTTTAGTTTATTTGAGTCAACAAACAGTAACCAAAGTATATATTACCAAAAAGAGTTACATACAGACTAATCTTAATAACTATGGTACCAACTACGTTAATTACATATTACTAGATATAATAATGAAACAATACATTCAGTAAAAGCAAATGTACAGATTATTGCATAAATACTAGGTAGAAAGTATGTTGATAATTAAACAAGATATTTTTACGAAATATTAGATAGGTAGGTACTTTAGCTTGGTAGAAAAGAAGAATAAAACATTACTTATAGCTACAATAATTAACGGTAGGTGCAATGTAAATATTCAATCATTACATAGTTTTAGATATAAGAAAGAAAATAAAATTATTTTTAAATATTACCATCGAAACTCAGGAAATATAGTCGGAGTCTTGGGTGTATTTTGGCAAAAGTTTAAGGATCTCTTTTTTATATCTCGATACCTTATTATTAAAGATGTCTACGGAGACAGAGTTTTTATTAAATGTATCAACGAGTCTATAAAATGGTGAGCGCTTACCAATATTGGTGCGACAAACTGCAGAAAAGAATATCTGATGAGGCCTACGAGAATGAGTTGTAAGAGGTGTCCTATAACATATTTTGTTATTTGAAGAAATGCAATCATAACGATTATGACATAGATCAAATAAGAGCATCATTTCTAGTTGGATTCGCCTAGATGTTAGTGGGAGAAGATTGTGTGTCTTTAGCAAAGTATTGTAAGATTCACGGGAATTCATAACATTAGTATGGATATAATTCTACCAATGTAGGCTGATTCAGTCGCATAATTAGACTATTGATGTAATTAAAAACTTGCACTTAGGTTGAAGATTTTCCTAGTAAAATAGGATTAGTAAAATAATCGCGTAGGAAGTCGAAACCTTGACAACATAATATCTACTAATTACATGTTTATGTGGTTTTATCATCCGCGCCAACATAATGAGTTTTTAATACAGCTAGGATGCTTTTATTCAAAATTATTTCTCCTCGGATCTTGTCTAAAAATGGTGCACATAAAGGTTATGTTAGAGGTAACAAAAATGTTAACAGTGATTAATTATTATTTTCTTACTCACCTATTTTGTTGTAATTAAAAATATTTTCTGCATTTAAATTGCTATTATAGATTGAAGTAAGACTTTTAAGAAGAATAGTTAATAGAAAAAAAATTATTAAGTTGTAAATTGTTTTTTTTTTTCAAAGGAAAAATAATGTACACCTGAAAAATACCTCTTCTGGTGCAATCAGGGAATACAGAAGCATAATAAATAATCTTATAGTAGTAAACAGGATGTAACAAAACTAAGTGATTATACTTTAGGGTGTGTACGGGTTCCCTAAATACATAGAGTTCTCTATAAAAGGCGCAGCTGTGAAAAAGTTACTTTTTTTCACTTTTGCATGGAAAAATCCATGACGCTGGAGCGGTTGCCCATACAAATCATTAAAAAATGTGCTCTTTCACTCTATATTATAAGGGGCAAGGGCTCCTACACCCCCTAAAGTAGGGTTTGTTTTGTTAGACACTGTCATATTAGAGTGACTTGACAACTTCCTAATTTAAGTAACGTTTGAGTAGCCCTGAGGAGCGTCCGTGGCCTAATGGGTAGACCTTTGGTTCGCACTCGCAGAGGGTGCAGGTTCGATCCCGGGTGGAGGCGTGTACCAATGAGACATTTTCTGATCTCAAGTACATAATACGGACGCTCATACGGTGAAGGAAAACATCGCGAGGAAACCCGCACATAGTTGGTCCCAGACGTATTGACTAGTTCTTTCCTCTGGACTAGGCCGACTATGTTGCGAGAATGCCGTATGTGCTTGGGCAACCATACGACATTTAAATCATGTCCCAGGCACTACAGTATTTGAAGAGTGGTTACTTCTCGCTCTGAAAACACTATAAATCATCCACAACGGATGCAAAGGCCTAATTTTTTTGAGTAGCCCTTAGCGTGCTAAATAATGACAGTGTCACGACTTGCATACAAAACATCCGAAAGCAACAGCAACAATTGATCACTAGTCACTACGTATTCGTTACCTTATATTTGTGAACCGACTCCAAAATGAGGAGGATCCTCAATTGGACCACTTATTTTTTTTTTCTTATAAATATTTTACCTACAAAAAAGTAATTTTAATTCCCAAAAAGAAGAGTCATCATTTGAGTTTGAGTTTTTTTGAGTTTGAGTTTGAGCGATTTTGATGATACTTTTTTTGTTAGAATAAGAATACTTCAAAGGTGGTCTCATGATAAGGAAACACTGTTTAAAGTCGATCAGTTTTATTATTCACAAATTTTTGACCTTCTGATAGTTCTATTTTATTTGACTTTTCATTGCAACTGTGTGATATGTCTCCGGCTTTGTTTTAGGAGAAAAATCCAAATACTTCCTACATCTTCCTTCCTTGTGACAATTCGTTACCAAGACAACTTTTAGCCTGGCTTACAGGAGTTCAAGTGGTGAGAATGTGTGATGGGTGAATATTTGAATAAGTACGTTATATTCTCAAATATCAAATGCTAGAGCGCTCATATAATTTTTACACAATTTTGTCAAAGTTACGAACACGCAGCTGTCAACATGCTGCGTGCGGCTCATGGCTGGTCAAGTCGAGCCTTATTTGTAGAGCCATCGGGGCTAGTCTGTTAGGACTCAAAGCTAAGTAATTAGCTCTACCTACCTAGGGCCTGTAGCAAAAATACCACCGTTAATTTTGACAATAACGAACATAATACATATCCATACTAATATTATAAATGCGAAAGTGTGTCTGTCTATCTGTCCGTTACCTCTACGCCTAAACCACTGAACCGATTTTGCTGAAAGGAATGGAGATATTTTGAGTCTCGGTAAAGGACATAGGATACTTTTCATACCGGGAAAATTAAATGTGAATTTCCTTCTTGATAAACAAATTTTGGCTCAACGGAGTTGAAGTCATTCATCTAGTATATTATAATTAACTAGATATCATAATCTGTAGCGTAGTTTTAAGATTTTAGCATACAATATAGGAACAGACAGCGGGAAGCATTAACTTTCTTTCGTACTATAAAGTGATTTTTTAAACATTGTCATTAGTCTTTACGTAGCACATATTAAAGGGTGTTTCCCGTAACACTAAATTAGCTTATCCTGTATTGATTGGTTCTTATCTCGCTAGAGTGTCGAATTTCGTACTCATTTCGTTAGGGGCTTAACTTAAAGCAGTATCAATAGCTTACTTACTTAAAACAATACCTACTTAGCTATAGATAAATATGAGAATTCCATGCTTCAGTACATATGTGCCGACTAGACCGGACTAATAATAATACAAAACCAATTTTACACAAAATATTCAATATGTTAATTCTTTCGACTAATTTCAGTAGATCTGTTTTTAATAATTTTAAGCTTGTTCCTCGGACACAACGTATGCTAATAAAAATTTGATGTAAGTACAATAATTTATACATATACAGGGTGTAACAAAACTAAGTGATAGTTAGTAGTAAGTTAAGATATGAGCAAGCGCCCCAGCGTCACGAGTTTCCCCATACAAAAGTGAAAAAAAAATTGGTCTTTCAGCGCTGCTACTTTTACAGTGAACTCTCTACAAGGAACACGTACACAGCCTAAAGTATTATCACTTATTTTTGTTACACCCTGTAAGTATAGGTAATCGCAAAGTTCTTCCGAATTTCGTTCATCGCGCGGTAGCACATTCTTCTGCGGACTGCAACACTAAAATTATTCTTACGGATACGGACACGTAGTGCCATCTAGCGTCAAACCGGCGAAACTGATCAGGGAAACACAGAAAACATAAATCCCCTACTTATTACTAGATGGCGTTAGGTGTATGTTTACTTACGCGTATTTGCTAGAAAGTTCCCACACTTGTTTACTTGTTTACTTGTTTACATGAATCGGAACTTTCTGGAATTCGTCTCGCCATATAAATAGCCGCAGGTAGACGGCCCGGCAATTCAGTTTCATCTGAGCGATCTTCGAGGCGACTTCGAAGCGAAAACAAGTGATCAATAGTGAGTGAACCAGTGAACCTACGACTCGGCTGTGAACCTAGGACTATCTAGTGCTTAGTGTTTGGACTTGGTGATTTGTGTGAGCTAGTGTCAGTGCAAGTAAAGTCTTTATAAGAGTCAGCAGGTCTTTTTCTCCAAATCCTTCGAACCCTAGCACGTAACAACTGGTGTCAGAAGTGGGATTTGGAGATGCCATTGACTCCGAGAGAGGACTTCAAGGGGAGTGTCAGGACAAGGGCGCAGCGAGCTGCTGCTATTGACTCCGAGAGAGGAATTCAAGGGGAGTGCGAGGACAAGGGCGCAGTGCCATTGACTCCGAGAGAGGACCTCAAGGGAAGTGTCAGGACAAGGGCGCAACGGGCTGCGGAGGCCACACCCACTGGGGACCAAGCTCCGCCCACTGCGGGGCAGGCCCCACCCGCTGGCCCTGCCCACCAGGCTCCGCCCACTGACCACGCCCCCCAGACTCCACCCACTTCGGGTGAAGCCACGCCTACTGACTCCGCCCGCCGGTACCCGCCCACTGACCACGCCCCTCAGGCCCCGCCCACTCTGAACATGGCCACGCCCACTGACTCCGCCCACCAGACCACGCCCACTCAGGCTACGCCCACTGGCCCCGCCCACTGGGCCCCGCCTGCTCAGGCCCCGTCGACTAGCTCCATTCATCCTGCCGCGCCCGTAGATTCTACGGCCCCTCAAATGGCTCTTCAATTGGAAAGCATAATTGAGTTAATTCAGGCTTTGCAAGATGCCCAAGACCGCAAGCTCGGCGCTTTGCAGGAGTCTCAAAGAGCTGAAAGTCACGCTTTGCAAAATTCGCAAAGGGCAATGATGGAGTCACAAGACCGCAAGCTCGGCGCTTTACAGGAGTCTCAAGAGCAACAAAAGGACCTCCAAGAAAAAGCGCTATTGGCAATAAAGGATGTTAGTGACACGGTGACTAAGCTTCGAAAAGATGTCGACATAATGGAAGAACGAGTTACCGGGCTAGGAGTGGATATGGAAAATGTGAAAACCGGCCTCACAGAACTACAGAAGTGGAAAGTGCGCCTGGAAACCACAGGAGTCGCGACGTCTAGTGGAACTACCGGAGTAGTGGTACAAGGACCAAGAGTTAAAGTGCCACCATACGACGGTACTACTTCTTGGAACGCTTATCGTCAGCAATTCCAGACGGTTGCTTCTGCCAACGGATGGACTGACGAACAATGCCTGACCGCTCTCACTGTTGCGCTCAGAGGGCAAGCTTTGTCGGTCCTAGAAGCACATACAGGAAATGGGTTCCAAGACCTGATGGAGGCCCTTGAATCCAGATACGGGGAGCGACACCTGGAGCACGTGTTCCGTGCTCAACTTCGTGATAGAGTCCAACGCTCAGGAGAGGGACTACAACAATGGGCGTTGGAAATTGAAAAACTGGTCAAGAAGGCACACCCAGGAGCCGATTCCAAGATGGTTGACACGAACATTGTTCAAGCATTTGTCGATGGAATTAGGGACCTGGAAGTCAGGGCTGCAGTGAGGCTACGTCACCACACCTCGCTAAAAGAAGCGTTGGCGCATGCTTTAGAGGTCGAGGCTGTTCGGCGTGACATACGGCAGACCTATAAGATCCGCGAGGTCTCTGAGGAAGTCAAGGAGGTAAAGGCTCCCACGAAGAAAAGTTTTGGAGCCATGTGCTACAGGTGCGGCGAAAGGGGCCATCTTCAGCTTAACTGCCCGCAGAAGGAGACTCAGATGGCGAGAATGAAAAGACTCGAGGAACGCATTGAACAAATAGAGGAGCTGAAGAAGCAAGGGGTTTCGTCCTCTGGCCGGGAGCAGGGAAACGAATAAAAGCCAGGACTAAGGGGCGAGTACTGGCTGATGCGGAGGAAGCCCCGATAACTGTTATCTCCCAAGCATGCAGCGGGAATAGTCTTGTGATTCAGGGGACTATTAACAGGATGGATTGCAAAATGACTCTAGACACGGGAGCCTCTAGAACGATAGTGAACCCAAATCTAGTAAAAGCCGCAAGGAGACATAAGAGGAGAATTAACTGTCGGCTTCTTACTGCCTCCGGTCAGCCAATACCCGTCCTGGGAGAAATGTCAGTTACGATTAATGTAGGGGGTTACTCATACCCTCATGACGTTATCGTGGCTGAGATTATGGATGATTGCATCTTGGGTTTGGATTTCATGAAGAAGCACAACTGCAAAATTAATGTCGCTGATGGAGTTTTCAATTGTGGCGAAGAAGAAATTTTCATCCTTGGAGGCACCTGCGGGAAAGTCACATGTGTAAAGGAAGTCATTATACCTGGACGAGCGGAAACTAGAGTGCTGGTGAAACTACCGCCAGCTGGAAAGAAGAAGTTAAACAGATGCGTGTTGATCGAAGACACACCTACCAAGACATCAGCGCAAAAACTGATGACGGCGAGAACCCTTGTTAGTGGAAGCAGTAGCGCTGTGGTCAGGGTTTTGAATCTTGGTGATCGCGAGATCTGCTTGAACAAAGGTGACGTCATTGGAAAGTGCGAGGAAGTTGTCTGGATGAGAAAGTGTAGTTCGATCACAGGCCCAGACTCAGCAAACAGCAGCAACTATGGAATAGTGACTGAGCTACTCGATGACTGCAAGAGTAATCTGACTTATTCGCAGGGCATGAAAGCTAAGAAGTTTTTGCAACGCCACGCGAATATCTTCTCCAGTCAGGAAGGCGACCTTGGAAGAACGTCGATGGTTCAACACAGGATAGATACCGGAAGCGAGAACCCAATTCGTCAACGAGCAAGACGGATACCCATTGCAAAGGAAAAAGAAGTTGAAGGCCTTTTGGAGGACATGAGAAGGCATAAGATTATTGAACCGTCTGCAAGTCCGTGGTGCTCACCTGTTGTGTTAGTGAAGAAGAAAGATGGTAGCACAAGATTTTGTGTGGACTACAGACGTCTCAATGATGTCACCAAGAAGGACAGTTACCCGTTACCTCGAATCGACGACACGCTGGATACCTTGAGTGGCATGAGATGGTTCTCGACCCTGGACCTGAAATCTGGATACTGGCAGGTGGAAATTCATCCAAAAGATAAAGAGAAGACAGCTTTCTCCACCGGTAAAGGTTTATGGCAGTTTAACGTCATGCCCTTTGGATTGTGCAACGCACCTGCCACATTTGAGCGACTCATGGAGTGTGTACTGGCAGGCTTAGTTGGAGAGGCTTGCTTAGTCTACTTGGACGACGTCATCATTGTGGGCCGTGACTTCGAGGACCATTTGCGAAACTTAGAACGAGTTTTCGCCAAAATAGAGGGGGCCAAGTTAAAGTTGAATCCGAAAAAGTGTCGTTTATTCAGGAGTAAGGTCAATTATCTCGGCCATGTTATCTCCAGTGATGGAATCCAGACGGACCCGGAGAAACTGGAAGCCGTTCAAAATTGGCCAACCCCTAAGAACAAAACCGAAGTGCGGGCATTTCTCGGCCTATGCTCCTACTACAGGCGTTTTGTTAAGGGATTCTCGGAGATAGCTAAGCCATTACATCGGCTGACAGAAGATAAACGACAGTTTATTTGGGATGAGACTTCTGAAGATTCTTTTCAGAAACTGAAGAAACATCTGTGTGAAACACCAATCCTGGGGTATCCACAACCTGAAGGTCAGTTTATAGTCGACACGGACGCAAGCAACACGGCCATTGGCGGGGTGTTATCTCAAAAACAGGGCGAAAGAGAAGTTGTAATTGCATATTTCAGCAAATCTTTATCTAAGCCAGAGAGAAACTACTGTGTGACAAGAAGAGAACTCTTGGCTGTTGTAAAGACGCTACAACATTTCAGCAAATATCTCATCGGCAGACAGTTTTTACTGCGAACTGATCACGCAGCCTTGAAGTGGCTACTGCAATTCAAGAACCCAGAAGGCCAAGTAGCTCGATGGATTGAACAACTTCAGGAGTATGACTTCAAGACGGAACACCGCAGCGGAAAGGCGCATGGGAATGCCGACGCACTTTCACGAAGGCCGTGTTCAGAAGACTGCAAACACTGTGTTAAGCAGGAATCTAATGAAGTAACATTAAAGTTAACGAAAACAAG
This sequence comes from Cyaniris semiargus, assembly GCA_905187585.1. Classification (NCBI taxonomy): domain Eukaryota; kingdom Metazoa; phylum Arthropoda; class Insecta; order Lepidoptera; family Lycaenidae; genus Cyaniris; species Cyaniris semiargus. The sequence goes on along the minus strand of LR994555.1, from coordinate 17,373,879 downwards.
TCCTTTGGGTCCATGGGAGAATGATGCTATGAGGGAGGCTCAAGAAAGAGATGACGACCTTCGGCACATCATCACATGGAAGAAACGGGGTGACGTGAAACCAATCTGGAGTGAGGTTGCACCCACCGGCGCTGTCACTAAGGCGTACTGGGCGCAATGGGACAGTCTGATTCTTCGGAATGGAATACTCTACAGGAAATGGGAGAAGACTAACGGCAGAGAGTTCCACCTTCAGATAGTTGTCCCAAGAAAGAGAGTACCAGATGTTCTCCGTGAAATACACGATGGCGTATCAGGAGGTCATTTAGGTGTAAAGAGAACGTTAACAAAAGTGCGAGAACGATTCTACTGGTTGCATTGTCGAGATGATGTACAGGATTGGTGCCGCAAATGCACTACTTGCGCTGCAGTGAAGGGACCACAGACCAGGAGCCGTGGGAACCTGCGGCTGTATAACGTTGGCGCACCGTGGGAACGAATTGCAGTTGACGTAGCTGGGCCATTTCCCGTAACGGAATCGGGAAACAAGTATTTTATGGTCGTCATGGACTACTTCACCAAATGGCCCGAAGTGTTCGCGATACCAAACCAAGAAGCTACAACAGTCGCTTCTAAGTTAGTCGAAGAAGTGATATCTCGCTTTGGTGTGCCTCTGGAAATCCATTCTGATCAAGGCAGGAATTTCGAATCGCAAGTCTTCCAGGAAGTGTGCAGAATTTTGGGAATGCATAAGACGAGGACCACCGCGTACCATCCACAGTCTGATGGAATGGTTGAGAGATTTAACCAGACCCTTGAGAGGCATTTGGCGAAACTGGTAGATGACAGACAAAAAGATTGGGACAAGTATATACCACTCTTCCTTCTCTCGTACCGTACCGCCGAGCATGAGAGCATAAAAGCTACCCCGGCGTATGTCAATTACGGTAGAGAACTACGAGTACCAGTAGACCTCTTGACTGGAGGGTCACCGGGAGAACCAAAGACCGTACAAGACTATGTCTGCGATTTAAGGGAAAAGATGCGCTATATACACGCCATGGTTCGGGAAAATGGGTTACAGTCAAGTGAGAACATGAAGACCAGATACGACCGGAAATCGAACACGAGCGGCTTCGAAGAAGGGTCACTGGTGTGGCTGCATAACCCAACTCGCCGAAAAGGGAAATCTCCAAAGTTGCAGACCAAGTGGGACGGTCCATACAAAGTGGTTACCCGATTGAATGATGTGACTTACAGGATTCAAAAGCAACCAAGAGGGACATTCAAAGTGGTACACATAGACCGTCTGGCGCGTTACCATGGCAGTAATAACGATGCTCGGGACGAGCACCTCTAAGAGGGGAGTGGTCTTACGGATACGGACACGTAGTGCCATCTAGCGTCAAACCGGCGAAACTGATCAGGGAAACACAGAAAACATAAATCCCCTACTTATTACTAGATGGCGTTAGGTGTATGTTTACTTACGCGTATTTGCTAGAAAGTTCCCACACTTGTTTACTTGTTTACTTGTTTACATGAATCGGAACTTTCTGGAATTCGTCTCGCCATATAAATAGCCGCAGGTAGACGGCCCGGCAATTCAGTTTCATCTGAGCGATCTTCGAGGCGACTTCGAAGCGAAAACAAGTGATCAATAGTGAGTGAACCAGTGAACCTACGACTCGGCTGTGAACCTAGGACTATCTAGTGCTTAGTGTTTGGACTTGGTGATTTGTGTGAGCTAGTGTCAGTGCAAGTAAAGTCTTTATAAGAGTCAGCAGGTCTTTTTCTCCAAATCCTTCGAACCCTAGCACGTAACATTATTCTATTTCGTTCGCCAGGAAAATGGAAACTTTAACCTTAATTAACCCAGGGTTAAATTGAACCCGAATTGGCAAAAGTAAGCCTTAACACACTTTTATGTGAAATGTACCACCCACACTTCCGCGATTACATATTTTAAAACATTTCATTTGTTGAAGCCGTTGAAGGTAATATTGATTAAGCCCACATCGTGATACATTTTAAATTTCCGCCCTCAATTAATTCCCAATATGTAAAGGAAATTGAAACATGGATTGTTTGTACGCAAATAACAAAATATTTGATGATATTTTTAATATTTAAGTTTTAATATATTAAATTCTATAACTATGCTTACTTTATCAGTTGTCCTTGTCTTTCATAGTTATCCATAGGTATATATTATACCAAAATATATACAATACTTATACATAACATGTTAAACTGTCTTGAGAACCCAAAGAAATTAATCAAAAAGTATTCTATGGCTAACAGGAGCGGATAGAAATGATGGGCCAATACCCATAAAAATACATTAAAAAATAACCCTCGTGACGCAGTCGGGTAAAAAACACGCACGGCCGAATAGTGACATACATTCAGGATTTAAATCAGCCCCAAGTTCTTATAAGGCGAAACAAGACAGGCGTGTGCGCGCGTTATTTAGTGATATTGTGTTTCCGGGCCTAATACCTTGTGACTCACTGCCCTTGCAAAAGTTATTTGTAAGAAATTATTATGTTTTGTAGGTATTTTGTGGAGTTTTATCCTCAAAAGATCAACATGTCATAACAAGATCAGTGTTTGTGTGCGAGCAACTATACGAATGCGAATTATTATAATTGCATATTATTATTATATTGATAAAAAATGCTATGCAATTATAGCTTTACCGCGGCAGTCCCCGAGTGCCACACGTATTTTTTTATGTTTCAAAAGGTCTGTACTGCAATACGGTAATTTCATAGGTAAAGACTAAAGACTTATTATATACATATCTACTACTGTAATGTAATAATTTTATGAGAAAAAAGTATTTTTCATAATAATACGACACATCACACATTGCCTTCATTTGCATGTTTTATGTAATATCTCGAAAAACCAATGTTATTATGTTTGTGAATTATAATCTTTTGTTTCTTTAGTCATATTTTAACTTGTTTCTGCATTTGTGGAAAATTTCGTTGCAGAGAATATTCTAGAGGCAGTAATACCTTTTCTGATTGATTGCCTTTTCCTCCAGTTTGGCGAATTAAACAATAACATGGCTTTGTGAATACGCTCTACGGAAGAAATGTTATGATAATATTCGTGTAAAACGAGTGCCACAACTGTGTGGCACTTAAAAATGGAGATAGAGGTACAACCGGCAAAAGTACAAGAATTTAATTGTAGAGTTAGGCAGGGGACATAATATTAGAATTTAGTTATCAATTTTTAGCTTCAACAGCTACAGCAGAAAAATGTCCACGTTCTCTTTACAATATGGCGTTAGTTCCGTAAAAGAGCATAGTAGTGTAGAGATTCTATTATACAAGGTGTAACAAAAGTAAATGATACTTTAGGGCAGCAGTCAGCAACAGGCGGACCGCGGTCCGTTTGCGGACCGCAAAAGGCCGTATCTCGGACCGCGAAATATTGTAATGTGTTTTATACCAAGTATCAATTAATACATAGATGAGGTATACGTATAACCTTTATTAATTAAAATAATATTTACAAGCTACACAGGACAAGTGTGTTTTTTTCTGGACCTCGTTAAAATTTTCCTACAGTATCCGGACCCCAGTCCCACAAAACTACTTGCCGACTCCTGCTTTAGGGTGTGTATCCCCCCATATAGAGTACTTACTTGCCCACACAAATCACAAAAAAAATTGCTCTTTCAGCGCTGCGACTTTCACAGTGAACTCTATAAAGGACACATATACACACTAGATTGTTATCACTTATCAGTTATCACTATATTTTATTACACCTTATATCCTACTAATATTATAAAGGTGAAAGTTTGGATGTATGTATGGATGTATGGATGTTTGTTACTCTTTCACGCAAAAACTACTGAACGGATTTTAATGAAACTTTACAATAATATAGCTTATACATCAGTATAACACATAGGCTACAATTTTAACCGACTTTCAAAATGGAGGAGGTGTTATGTTCGTTTTTTTATGTTCAACGATCACTCCCCCGTTTGTGAACCTATTTTCAAAATCTCTCTTTTAGTGTACAGGTTATCATCCCAATTTAGTACCATATTCATAAAAGTGGTGACTTGATGAAGGGATCCATAAGAAATCGAAGGAACTCCTCAATATTTATATGGAAACATGTGGTGACTACGGTTTCGTGAGCAGTATTCTAAGCATATGCTACCAACAAGCAAGATTTTGCACCAAGGTATACCATGGTTCGGAAGGTGCTAAGAGAACTCCTGACTCTTTATAGATACAAGTTTGAGAGTTTCGACGTTGTTTTAAGAACGGAAAGCATATGCTACTATGCAAATTACATTAATCATCATCATCATCACTACCATAAACCATTATAGAACCATGTATCGTCCCGTTTTGACCCTATTATTGGTACTTTTCATAGTATTTTATTATATATCACTTAAACCGCGGGTTACACCGCGGGGCACAGCTAGTAATAAAATTTATTCTACGTCATTATCAAAGTTTGTCAAAGCGATATTTAAAAAGAACGGCCGATATTTTATAAAAGTTTCTACTGCATGTAAAAAGGCACCATTTAAAATGAAAATTATACAGCTAGGTGTAAGATTACCGACTAAAACTATTTTCCGTCACTTAAAGAGCAAACCAAACCGCAGAATAATCACAACAGCTAATTGCCGCGAACAAGCCGTCATGTTCGGTAGGTACCGCCATTTTAGGTGCCGCCAAGTTAGGTTAACACTGCTGTAGAAAATAATAGGTGTAAATACTTTCAAAACTTATTTATGTACCTATAGTGCCTATAGCTCAAGCACGAACAATTTAAAAAAATCTCATTATTGTTAATTAAAAAAAATGTAAAAATAATGACAGCGCTAGCGCACACGAGTACTTTTTTATCTTTATTGCATACGAGTATTGTGCATTTATAAAAACTTCTTTGGTGTCTTAAATTTTGGTCCACTTTATAACTAAGATTCGGGTGGGTTAAAATTTGGGTGGAAAATATTACGGTTTCCGCGCGTTAAATGAACTTTAGCGCAACGGAGTTGCGAGCGTCATCTAGTTTTAGTATGTTTTTATTTTTAGCAATATTCCGCGAAATATTGCTAAATATAATAACATACTTAACACCTCCATCGTCGGTATCGCAGACACAATAGATTTTCAATTGTTATGCGGCAGCCGGCTGCCGCTTGGGGATTGATGGGTTAAACTATGGATTTCCGCAAAGTAACGTCTGATTCTATTTATTGGTCTACCAGAATCTGATGGCAATTTTTGACAGCAGATTTTCAAAAAATATCCTTGATCATTGGATATTTTTTTATATTTACATGTTTAACATACAGAATCAGCCGCTATAAGAAAAAAAAAAGGATCAAAATGTTTTATTCCAATTACCCCGGTATTGCTGGAGTCAATTTATTTTCTCACTTTTTGCCATCAGATTCTGGTAGACCTATACTGTTATCTAGTTTGTTAATAAAAAGGTACTGCTACAAACTGTATACAAACTCTATGTAGTGTTTACTCTGTATTGTTTACTTGTTACAAGTTACGATCGTTGACCATGGCGGTGTTTTTGCTGGACATCCGCGGTCGCCGTGCGCACTCAAACAAAAAACTAATTAGCTATTCACGCTTCGTACTTTTATTTAGTACTGGTATATTCTATCTGAAATAGAGTGGGCACAAACACTTTGCACATGCACATGGCAAAACAACGTTGCCGGATCAGCTATTATTATAATATCATGCCGTGGTGTTTGTTGACAAAATCCTCCAAAGCGGCTTGACAGATTGTAAAGAAATTTTGTGAACCTATGGATGTTGGATTTGTGGATCTAGTTGTCATACCTGAAATAACGTTTATAATACAAACCAACACAACAAAGCCAATTTACTTACAAATCAACGCACATATTCTTACAGCTAGGAACTTGTTTTTGTTTAATATAAAATAAGGGGCAAACGAACAAACGGGTCCCCTGATGGAAAGCAAATACCGTCGCCCATGGACCAGAAATACTGCTGGCGATAGTTCAAAGAATTTTCACAAGTGTGTTAATGTTACGAGTATGAGAAAAACGTCACTTAATGTTTTTTTTTTAATTCTACTTCCTAGGGAAATAAGGGATCAAATTATACTACCCATGTCCAAGCTAGTTCAAGTAAGTCAGCTGATAGGTAATAAATAGCCTCAGCCTTCAACGGAGAAAAAATTGTTTCATTTTTAGGGTTCCGTACCCAAAGGGTAAAAACAGGATCCTATTACTGAGACTTCGATGTCTGTCTGTCTGCCCGTTTGTTCGTCTGTCTGTCTCCAGTAGGCCTACTACGAAACTGTTTTGAGACTCAAACAATCGGACGAGAATGGCGCGTCCTGCTCTAACAACGTCATTTCACGTTTGTTAGAGTTGGACGCAACATTTTCGTACGATTGTTTGAGTCTCAAAACCGTTTCGTGGTACGGGCCCAGGCTATATCTCAAGAATCGCTATAGCTAGTGTTCTGAAATGTTCGCAGATTGTGTATTACTGTTGCCACCATAACAACAAATACTAAAAACAAAAAAAAAATTAATGGGGGTTCCCATACAACAAACGTGAATTTTTTGGCGTTTTTTTGCTGGTAATAAATAATGGCAACAGCACCCGTAGCACGGCTACAGTGGAAATACGAAAGTATAGACAAACAGCGGAGATAAACTGAAGGTGAAGGGTTCCGTACCACTATAGAGAAAAATTGTTTTTTGTACGGGAGCCCCCCTTAATTTTTAATTTTATTTAAATTTTATTAAAGTATAAATAAAACTGAGTACTTAGGTATTTTGTGAACATTTCAAGTGGCTGCCTGTTGTCATCATTAATACCGAGCAAAAATTTTAAAAATCACGTTTATTGTATGGGAGCACCCCTTATATATTAAATTTATTTCGTTTTTAGTATTTGTTGTTATAGTGGCAACAGAAATAGGTACATAATCTGTAAAAAATTCAAATCTCTAGCTATTACCGTTCTTGCGTTACAGCCTGGAGACATACGGACAGACGGACAGTCATCGAAGTCTCAGTAATAGGGTCCCGTTTTTACCCTTTGGGTACGGAACCCTAAAAAGCTTGAGCTTTTTACTTAATCGAAGTTTAGAAGGACTTTTATAACTGGATACCTCCTAAAGTAACCGTTACCGAAACTCCATAGTTGCTGGTCGTTCTCACCTCTACAGGGTGTAACAAAACTAAGTGATAATACTTTAGGGTGTGTACGTGTTCCTTGTAGAGAGTTCACTGTGAAAGTAGTAGCACTGAAAGACGAATTTTTTTATGGGCAAGGGCCCGAGCGTCACGAGTTTCCCCATACAAAAGTGAAAAAAAAATTGGTCTTTCAGCGCTGCTACTTTCACAGTGAACTCTCTACAAGGAACACGTACACACCCTAAAGTATTATCACTTATTTTTGTTACACCCTGTATAGGGGTCATACACAGACAAATTTTCAGCTTTTATAAAATGACCGAAGTCTGGCTGTTACTGGCTCTTAAGCCATAATGCTAATAACATAAGGGTCACAGATTCTCCGCGGTTCAACCACAACATAAATAATATAGAGTAGACCATCCTCAGTCTTCACACCCAACCGAATCTGGCACATGCACACACGATTTCAGTAGTCATAACTTTAAGGGTCACAGCACACATATCAACTCGGAAACGGATCGGCAAAGTATCGCTTCGAGCCGTTTAATATTGTTTGTATGAAACTTCCTACTGCAACGCACACTAAGCGGAATCGTAACGTAATCGCCTCGCCTCGGGCTCCGAACCGAGATGGGACGCGTGGTCAACTAGCAGTCCCCGCGCTTACGGCTCGTCGTCGCCGCGCTTACGTCCCTCCGTCCACCCTTGCTTCAAACTGATCTGGGGCCAGCGGTCGGCGAGCCGTAAGCGCGGCGTCGCCTAGCCGTAGCCGAGTTGACGTGCAGGCGCTACTGATACGCTTTGGTTACTTGCATACGTTAGGTTGACGCCTGGTTGACGCCTGGTTGACGGCGAGGCGACGATCCCTTTCCGAGTTGATATGTGTACGTGACCCTAAGTTGCAAAACAATGCAGTATTACATCGCGGGTGCGTAAAGCTTGACTCTGTTTTAAGCAAGCTGTGATTTGATTTCATTGATACTGGTTACTCTACTGTAGTGTTGACTGAGTAGATTATATGCGTTTGATTTTGATTCCAATGTGTTGTCAACGCCACTAACGACCGTTTACATAGCCTGCTGGCCACACAGACACAATGTCACGTTATTGATTTGTAATGTGATTTCACCTCGCTTAGTTGCCAAGTGCTAATAAATTCTAGGAAATACTGTGTTATGTTCATAAGTAAGTTGTTACTTCGTCCAACAAGATCTTGTCCTAATGGGACGAGATACCCATTTTCGTATTTTCATCTACTCGTCCCAGCATCGTGGTCACGACCTCAATTCGTAATCATGGTAAAGTTATTTACCTTTTGAAACCTGCTGTCAAGAATTAAGGTCGAAAATCGAATTTCCACTACAGTCGCAATTCGTGCCGGTTTTGCGGATAGATAGATTAACGCTCCGGCAATTTCCCACTGTTCCCGTCAATTTGTTTGCGTGTTTTAGCGATTCCGGTGTGTGACTCTTCTCATATCAAAAGAAAACAAACCACGAAAACCTATGATAATTATACTTTGATATGAATAATATAAATGTGTAAGAATGTCACTGTTAATGTTTAACACTTTAACGGATTTAATTTAAAAAGGTATTTTACGGTATATACGTTGCGGAAAAGGACATTGGGTTTCATTTTGGACTATAAAATATATTATTATGTATTAAGAAGAGCTAAAACTAATAAGCTTGATTAGTATATCAACATACCGTCTTCAAATGACTCGCCTTACTCTAGAATATTCTGAAAATACGTGAAGAGTACAATATTTAAATTGCCTTCAATATGATCCTTATGCCGTTAGCATAAGTGTTCACTCTGAATGTGACTCCAAGGCACAATAACTGGAACGGACTGTACATTACGTGGACCGTCGGGAATCGTCCATTATTTAAGTCGTTAGTTGGACCGTGGGCATTGGTGTACCCGTGCATACACGATCTCGTAGGAGAGCATAGAAATAATAAATAGAATGTCTTGCCATAGTGTGAAAAAAAATCTGTTAAGTGCGAGGTGGACTCGCGTGAGAAGTGTTCCGTAACGGAACCCTTCTACTTTTGCTCTATAATGATACAGAACTTCCGTACCATTATAGCACAAAAGCAGACAAAAATTTTGTTTATTTTTTTTTTGTATGGGAGATGGATTTTGTTTGTTTTAATTTTAATTTTAATATGTATAAATTATTAAAGTATTTTGCGAACATTTAAAGTGCCTACCTGTTACCATTATTGATATGGAGCAAAAATAGCAAAAAAATCATGTTTGTTGTATGTGAGCCCCCTTTTAATATTTAATTTATTTTGTTTTTAGTATTTGTTGTTATAGCGGAAACGGATATAACAATCTGTGAAAATTTCAGAAGTCTAGCTATAGCGGTTCTTCAGCCTGCAGACAGACAGACAGACAGACATGGAAGTCATAGTAATAGGATCCGGTTTTTACCCTTTAGATAAAACTCTAAAAATTAGAGAAGTGATACAAATTTTAGCGTATTATTGGATAATTGGATAGTATGGTTATAATTAATTATGAATTAAGCAATAATTAGACTTTACCAATAACATGGCATTACATGCTCCTTATAGTTTCACGTCTCTGCTAGAAAGGGAGCTGTCAAAGTGACAGTTCCGGTCGCACACAGGACGGGATGCGTTCAATGAGAGTGTTTGAAATTCTATTCGTCACCTAGCCCTAGCACGGCGACCAGTAGAAATGCGAAAGTATAGACAAACTGTGGACATAAACTTAAGGTGCCGTTCCGATCTTTACCGCGGCTAATCACGACCGACAAAAATTCAATTAAAATGCCACTTTATGACAGACTATAGTATATGTCATAAAGTAGGATAATATTTGAATTTTTAGGACCTATAGTATGTCATAAAGTGGCATTTTAATTGAATTTTTCGGAACGAAAAAAGATCGGAACGGCACCTTAAGTTTATCTCCACAGTTTGTCTATACTTTCGCATTTCCACTGATCGCCGTGCTAGGGGTGCAGGTGCCACTATGTAGCCTTCGGGTCATTGATTATCATCAAAATGTTTGGCTACTTCCTGAAGTGCTAGAAAGCTGAAATTTGGTATGTAATCTAAGTTTAGTATACAATCAACAAAACAAATCATAAACTTATAACTTTCACCCCCATCCCCTAAAATGGGGAAGTGTAGGTTTATACGAGACTTTCACCAATTTTATAAATTAGGACATAAGAGTATATACGGGACTGTAGACAGTAACCGAAAAACTTATTAATAAGTAGGTACTTACAAGAACCAACTTACAAAAAGAACTGAAATCCCGCCAAAAACATTTCTTGTAAAATGTTGCCGAGACGACCACATAAGGTATACCCTGTGAAAAAGATATGAGATCTCATGTAGAGCCAAGCTTCGGCTGTTTCGTTACTAACTTAGGATCAGAAACTAAAAATATTCGCATCACCTCCACGACGGTAGCGAAACGGCGAAGCCATACATATTTACTGGTATGTAGAATTTGTTGAAGTTAGGGTCAGTAGAGTTAGGCCGTGTAGATTCAGAAGCTTGGCTCTACATGAGATGTCATATCTTTTTCACAGGGTAAACCTTATGTGGTCGTCTCGGCAACATTTTACAAGAAATGTTTTTGGTGGGATTACTATAATCGATCGTACTTTGATCGTGCAAGGTTCAGCCGCTTCTATATCATTGTATATCTGTGGCGGTAACGTAATTCTGGCTTTTGTAATGTGTGGCGTATAATAGCTATCATTAACTTTAAATAGACTATCGCGGCAAGATGGAAATGAATCATCATGGTGTTGCTGTCAAAATTGACCATCGACATAATATTATTATTATTATTATCTGTGATGACTTAAGAGGGCGAATAAAGCAAAAAACATCGTTCTTATCTCTCTTCACACACACGCCCGTCTTTCATAATATTATGCCAGGTGAAAAAAGACGACGCGGAATCGATCACGCGCCAATTAAATTTTTTCGTGATAGAATTTTATAAAATGTGTTAAAATATTAACTCAGTTTAATGCACGGTTTTGGCAGTATATGAAAAATTCGTGAAAATTAGATGCATCTTTGTGATTTTTTGTATCGAGAAAATTTTAAGATATCGTGTTTTCGCTAGGTCGGACTCTCGGAAATATAACGTAGTATCTATGTTTAAAAAATGAAACAATTTGGGGCTTATTTTCAAGTATAAAAATGAATAATTATAAAATCGGCAATTTTACTTTTAGTCGCCGTCTTAATGTATGAAGATAGAGCCTACGTCAGTGGGCATTTACATGAGGACTCACTACGAACTTAAAAGTATTTGCTACTCACCTGCTCAGCAAACACAAAGAATAATGAACTAAATTTAAATACCCAATGCTGACTTCGTAAATTGGTTGTAGTCTGAAGATCAAGTCCAATTGAAACAGAAATTGACTTTAGATAAATGACTAGAATACAACGTTTTTATTTGCTGACTAACATTTTATTCGCTCAGCAATATTTTTGATCTTAATGCTGGATTAAATCAGTCTACGTTTATAAGTAACGTACTCAATATAAACGTGATACGACATTCTCGCAACATAGTCGGCCTAGTCCAGAGAAAACAACTAGTCAATACGTCTGGGACCAACTATGTGCGGGTTTCCTCGCGATGTTTTCCTTCACCGTAGGAGCGTCCGTATTATGTACTTGAGATCAGAATATGTCTCATCGGTACACGCCTCCACCCGGGATCGAACCTGCACCCTCTACGAGTGCGAACCAAAGGTCTAGCCATTAGGCCAATTAAAATGAGCCCAAACACGAAACCTCTGCTCTAACGGCCGTTCCCAATATTTGATCTATCTCTGGTTTTGCCCTACTAGAGATAGGAATAGCTCTCATTAGACATTAGAGACATATATTTTATGTCAATTCAATGTTAGCCGCGATCGGTCGTATGTCAAACCAGAGATAGATTGAATATTGGGAACGGCCGTAAGTTGGCGAGGAGTTGGATATCCTATTGATTACCTTTACCAGGTGATGCTGCAGCACCAGGTCAACTTTCCATTAAAATGTGTATACGTATATTGTATATTCACAAATGTCACGAACTAGAATGAAATATAAAACCTATCAAACGACTACAAGTTGCTAACGGGCTTTCATGGACCAGATAAACCCTGATTGTCCAGCACTGAGCAGGCTGATGATGATGAATTATAGCTAAGAACACTCTCGATCATGTCATATTTCAAACAAAAAAAAAACTAGATCAAAATCGGCCCACCCGTTTGGATGCTACGATGCCACGGACAGATACACACACAATCAGACAGACAGACAGACAGACACGTCAAAACTCAAACTTATAACACCCCTCTTTTTTGTCGGGGGTTAAAAATTATGATATTATGATGACAAGAGTCTTGGCCAATAAATTTTATACGATTCACAACTTTAATAACCCCCTACTTTTTGGAAGTCGGTTAAAAATTAACAGATTTTGCAATTAAATGCTTCTCCCGTATAATTAGCGTTACACCTGACATAGCATTGGAACAATAAATGTCAAATAACTATTCTCGATAAAAACATAGATGTTTCCTGGACTAAAACAACAATAATTTGACCAAACATCTTTCGATCAATATACTACAAAGGTAGTCCAAGTCCCGAGTGCCCTGGGTAAGTTTGAGTACGCCCGAGTACTCTGAGTACCCCAGAGTATTCTGAGTACTTTTGAGTACATCTACTTGCGTGACCATTTGCGGGTGGACTCGGTTTAATGCAATCTAGGTAATGGAACTGGCGTGCTCGGTAAATACCTCATTATTCCAGTCGACGACCATTGTATGACGAATTAGTTTGTTCTGGTTGGTTGGACATTAAAAAACTATACGTAAACAAGCTGACTCGGAAAACGTTTTGATATAATATATACCTACGATATTTCCACATCTGGAAATTTATTTTGAAAAGGTTTAATGATGAGATGGTTGATTGTCAGTACGTGTTGTAATGAAACTACATCTTGTATATTGTTGTCTATACAGGTTGTTACAAAACTAAGTGATAATACTTTAGGGTGGATACTGGATATGAGTCCCATGTATAATAGAGTTCACTGCAATGATATTCTACTTATACAGATCTGTTACGTCCATACTATTTTCCGGCTTAAATCTCTTCCGAACAATTTTCAAATTCAAAATTGCAAACATTGACAAATTTGACAGATAAGTGAAACAAAAGACACGAAAAACCATTTACATAAAAGAGACAGTTCTATTTTTAAACGTCGAATCGTATCGCTGTCTCTTTCTTCGCCTGAGCTATGACGAAAATTCGATTTTTTCCAGATTGTTCGAAAAAATAATTGAAAATGTAAATAATCGAGGTATTTATTGCAATCAAGACATGTGGTAAGAGATTCCATGTGTTTTGTTTTCTTTTGAGTCATAATTGGTACATTTTCGAAACACGCACGACGTCATTTTCAATTTATTTAGATAAGACAAGACGCGGCACGTTCGTGACTGCGCTCGATGCAGACTAAATATATCAGACGACCCAATTGGGCCGTATTTGAATCTTCACAACACGCGCGGTAGTAACATATCTGCTTTGAGTTTTTCATCATTGGTTCACTGTAAAATTATCAGCGCTGAAAGAGCAAATTTTTTTTTTCACTTTGGGAAATCTCGTGACGCTGGGGCGCTTGCCCATATAAATCACAAACCCTCTATAAGGAACACATACGCACCCTAAAGTATTATCGCTTAATTTTGTTACACCCTGTATAATACGTGACATAGCTCGTCATCCTTATTCATAGACACCACACAAACGTAACTAGCAACTACATAAGATAATCCCTCTTACTAATAAAAAGTTACACAGGTGTATAGAGGCTGCGTAATTTTTTTTCTACTAATAATAATTTTTTTGACATATGGCCTGTATAATGCTGTAGTAACTTCCATACAAATTTACCCAACGCTTACACAAGGCATCACTCTTGTATACTATGATATTTGCTTGTATAGAGTGTGAATAAGATCAAGATGGCGAATTTTCAATAGATCAGCTGATTATATTTTATTTTGAATATGTAGTTTTGAGTGCGTTTGCTGATTTCTACCATCTTATTAGCAAAGAAACATAAAAATAACTATTTAATATGTTTTTTTTCTTTAATCAATTAAATGAAATAGATTTTCAATGTAAACGAAATATAACATACATCGCGATCGTTTTATTTAGGGTACGTTCCACTAAGCACCTACAACGATAACGCTCACGAGTCACGACCGTGGTTTTTGACGGTCCACTCGCATGATACAAATCGCGTCAATGATACAAACTCAAGTGGAATGGATTATTGAGTTTCTAGCGTTCATTTCAAATTATAATTTTATCGCATTTTATATTGTTTTTGTCTAGGAACGGCATTCAATAGTTTCTCGTTTTATAGCCCTTTTTCAAGATATTATCGTATAGTTTTCTGCCGTCCTTATCATAAACAACGCATCTGCATGGCGGCAACTTTCGAGTAATTCGCGCCTAAAGTTTTATTCTTTTTTTTACTGTCCCTTTGAAACTAACAGGAATATTCCAAATATTTTTATTTTGTTTGGTGCCTTTAAATGTTAACTTTGCATATGCGATGCTATATTTACATATTTAGTTATTTTTAATATTTTTAAAGACGGAAAATTGTTTATGACTAGAAAACATGGATTGCAATAATATTAATTTATTAAGCATAATCAACGCATGTGTCACAGTTGCGTTGTTTATGTCTAGGAAATGCACAATTGTGATGCTTATGTTTAGCAAAGATAAGGGAATTACTAACATTTAAGTTGCACATACGTTCAATTCAATATGACTAGCAAAGAATGATAAAATCAGCTCACATGCATTTTTTTTTTGGAACCGAACAAAAAAGAAAACAACTTTAAATAGAGAGCAATCCATGAACCGGTACATTATTGCTTAATTTATTAGTTGTACTTAGTTTATCACAATCATTTTCATGGCAATTCTTAACCTAATAAAAGTTGTACTAAAATATGACTAAAATAATTGAGATCAGGTTTTCTTTGAGTAATAATATTACATTTTATTTATTTTTTAGTACAACTTTTATTTTATTTTTTTGTCATATTTTAGTACAACTTTTATTAGGTTAAGAATTGCCATGAAAATGATTGTGATAAACTAAATACAACTAATAAATTAACCCTTAATTAAGCATAGTACGATTTATCGACCACCTAGGTAATTGGAGTTTTATAGTGATCTTTGTCTTTTTTTTTTTTTATATTCATAAAATCTTTTTTTGATTACCAATAGGTACTTGTATCTTTCGTATAAAGCTAAAAATTTTTTACTAAACAATTCATTTTGGGAAAAATCATTATTCTAAGTGGTAATTATATGCCCTATGCCCGTCTGGCGGTAGTATGATATGGACACTGTTTCCATTATACAAGAGATGATTTTGAAAGAAAAATATAAATGTAATTTATTAGGTTTATTTTTAACAAAAATAACATTCTTCTAGTCGATACTACGTGTGGTAATTACACGCTTACAAAACAGTAATCTTAGGTAAGTATTCAAAATTCTTCAATTCTTGTGAATAGTTCACCACCTCATATAGGACAGAGAAAGAGATCAAAGTTCAAAGTATGCAGTTTCCTATGTAAAAAAATTGATAATGGAAACAAATTATAAAACGCCAGAGAGCTCCTTAATAGGCATGGGGTATAATACGACTACTTAGTTTTTGTCTTAATTTTAATATTTTTTAAGAAACAGTTCTTAGGTATACATTGTACAGGTAAAAATTAAGACCACACCATATTTAAAAATATTTTTAATGCCCTAGTGCACATGGGGCCTGATTAAGGGTTAAGAAATAATGTACCGGTTCATGGATTGCTCTCTATTTAAAGTTGTTTTCTTTTTTGTTCGGTTACAAAAAAAAATGCATGTGAGCTGATCTTATCATTCTTTGCTAGTCATTATGAACGTATGTGCAACTTAAATGTAAGTAATTCCCTTATCTTTGCTAAACATAAGCATCACAATTGTGCATTTCCTAGACATAAACAACGCAACTGTCACACATGCGTTGATTATGCTTAGTATTTCATACGTCGAAATTCTAAGTAAAATAGTCATAAAAAACGCATGTTTGCTTATGATGTATATTACTAGTAATAAGTTTGGAAAATATCACATACGCTGTTTATGACTAACAATAAAATGAAAACTATAGAAGATATTAAAAAACAAGTTATTGATCCTGGTAGATCTCGTTTCAACGATTCCGAATATACTAATAACTCAATTTCGTAAAAAATGTCGATTGCGTTGTTTATGCTAAGGACGGCAGTTTTATTTTCCTCTTAAGTCATAATTGTTTATTGTTACATTTATTTTATAAATTATGTATATTTATTTAGTTTTAATATTATCATTGTCATTCTTATTCCTTTTTTACCTATTTTACTAACTTTATTATTATTCTTTTATTATAATTTTTAAAATTTAAATTAAACCGCTTATTTTGCATATAAAAGGATGGCGGTTTTATTAAAACGTCCACTTCGACCCACCTTTAAGATGGGTCGTTTTTAGCTTTGCATTAGCGAAAATATACGTCATGAGTGACGCTTTAGCCGCGATCACAACAATCGCGGTCGACATGTGAAACGGCTGAAGGAGTATTTTCAGCGTTTGAGCGCTTAGTGGAACGCGCCGCTAACACGTCATAAGTGACAAAATAATATTTTGACAATTTCAAATTTTATTAACTTTGACATTAGCGTTGCGTTCAAAAACATTGAAAGTAAATTTCATAGTCGAACATTATATTATTTACAAAATTCACGTACTCTACTGATTAATATTAACTAAAAATGTTTAAATATCAATCTTGTGTCCAATTATAATTACCAGGTTCATAAAAACATAACGTTTATATCAATTTTTGTCATCAACACCCGAACATCAGAGAGCGTGTTACTTAATTCCTGAACGTTTTCGTTTGAGTCTACAGTCTATGGTATATAACACGATTTTAGTTACACAAGTCATAAATGTCATTATCATTTGATTATTAGTAGAGTTCTGTATAAACCCTGTGTAAACACAACCACCGTGTTTAACTATTCATGCGTTACACGGATGTGTAAGAAGTTTTCATTAGTAAGGGGGAATGAGTATTGGCTGCGCACTACTTTTAGATTACTCAGTGAAACCCGCTCCACAAGACCGCGTCGCACACCCGCCCGCAAACTCCTTAAGAGCGGGCTCAGAGCTGTCAGAATTCAGAAATATCAAAGCACGCTAGCCCCGCCCACACACCATTCATACATTCCAGAATCGTGCCCCCGGGCATTGTGCTTTGCGCTGCAGCCAATAGTGAACAATATCGCGTAACAACGATTCCCGCATTATAGCACGAAAGTAAAGGTCGCAAGTCCCAAAAATGTTTTTTGATGATTACTTAAAAATTAAATACAATACTAATATTTCCTTTAGCCATTATTTAAAAAAAGTGTGAGTTGTAGTAGTGCAAGTTATTTAATGATAGTAACTCAATAAGTGTAACATAATATATTTGTTGAAAAGCCCAGAAAGATTCATAATTTCGAAAAATATAACTATCGAGTCAAAATAAGTGAATCGTATTTTCCGTTAGGCAAATATCAGATAAATATACAATGATTATATAAATCTCAATTTCATTTGAGTCAATCGTCTTCCGGGATCGTAATACTTATTAGAAAACACACCAAAATTTTACAGCCCGCTCTTAAAAAACGAAAAGAAACCTAAAAATAAAAAAATGCTCTTTTCGATCTAACTTAGTAGATCTCAAAAAAATGCAGTATTCGGTTTCGGCACAGTAAATATGTATGGCTTGGCTGTTTCGTTGCTTACTTCAGATCAGAAACTAAATATTCGCATCACCTCCACAACGGTGGCGAAACGGCGAAGCCATACATTTACTGATAATCATAATGTAAAATTTTGTAGAAGTTAGGGTCGGTAGAGTTAGGCCGTATAGATTTCGAAGATTAGCTCTACATGAGATCTGATATCTATTTCACAGGGCAAACCATAAGTTATCGTCTTGGCAACATTATACATGAAATGTTTTTGGTAGGATACAGTATATAACACAAAGTGTGATAAGTCGAGTTAGTTCGCAAAAGCAGATATTAACCTACCGAATTAGGCTAAGTGCTAATAAAATTGGCATTAATGGTGAGCTAACAATATACCTAATTGTAGTATTTACAATTCCAATTTAGCCCCACAGTCTATTTTGAATTTTAGACCTGCATTAAGCTTTCGTATTTTTTAATTAAAGTTTAAACAATATTGCCATGCTACTAATAGAAATATCATTAGGTACTTAATACTTTACATCTTATAAATAATGTGTCTTTCTGGAGTACGTTCTAAATTTAAAAATGTCGATGCCTCAAGTGGAGAGTCACAGTATTACAATATTATGTGGAAGAGTTGATGACTACATGGTAATAACCAACGATGTCAATTCTTGGATATGGCATACGCTATCAAAACTGTAGCAATGTTTTTGCATGCAAAATGTGTATCGAGAAAATATTGTCGTCCTTTTTTGTGTTACAGTAATAACATATACTACTTTCTCTTTCACTCATTTTACGCTTTCAATGTATATTTTACGTAATCAATGCATTAAACACGTCCGACTGTCACCGCGTCCTAAGGCACACTGCTCTCAGATGAGTGAGCTCACTCATTTCGAGGGTGACACATTTTCGCGCTGACGATTGTATGGAATGCCTCTTCCAAAGGTTATAATTCTATGGTAATTACCACATTAGATCGCGATATATTTGCTCGTCTGCCTAATATTTTAAAGAAATAGTCAGCACAGCATGCCGGATGAGCGTAGTAGGCGCTTGAGGCTGACCTACGTGACGTAAACGTCCTTGAACGCGCTCCGCGATGCAGCGGAAATTACACGAACAAGGGAAAACACATTTTGTTGCAATTTGCAATACAACAACAAAAATAACGTTGTGAATTTTTACGCAATAAAATCTATTATGTTGGTATTACGTTGCTTTTAACGATAAGAATAAAACATTGTCGATTTATTGCTAGAATTTGCGGAATTTATTGCTATAAGTATAAACATTTATGGCAGAAGTAGTAAAAATGTATACTAGTCGATTGTTACGCATTGAATCGACCACTTTAAGTGAGCATTTCTTAAGAGTTTGGCAATATTAACCAAGCATATTTTGGGCATAAAATATGCCCAAATATGCTTGGTAAATTATTATAATATTAATAATTATACATTTAAAATTATTTTGTTGCCTATACCCAAAATATCCTTTTGGTTTTACCAAACTTTATTTATTCCATACCTACTCAAACCTACTTATCATTCTGTAGGTACTCCGCATCTGTAACGAAAAATGTCCTAATGCAGGGTTTCTCAAACTTTCGGCTACACGAACCCCTGTTAAAATTTCCAGGTGACAGCGAACCCCAGACTAACTAATGAAATCCCCCCCATTCCCTTAAGAAAATAATAAAATTGACTGTTTAAGAAATAATGTTTTTATTTGAATAAAAGGTGTGCTGAAAGTGCCAAAAGAGTGCCGCGCGTGCCTTCCAGTTATAAAGCCACCATTACGTAAATCTAGTCGCGAATCCCCTGCCGTCGAATGGTGAACCCCTAGGGGTTCTCGTATCCCACTTTGAGAAACCCTGTCCTAATGCTATAATTAAATTGATTTTCTCGGAACTCCAACCTATAATCTGACCAAAGCTCATCTCGGATTGTAGATAATATCTTTCCCTAGAAATCGCAAAGGCGTTGAGTCCAGGAAAAAAATATCTGATTAAAAACGTTTTCCCAGAAACAGATACCCTCTAAAATTAGCTACGGCAAGACTCAATAGTCTATTTGTTTCAATAGTAATGTATACTGTTTAGTAACTTGTGAATTTTACTGGTGTCGTCGCTGATGTTGTTGTCGGTGACTGGTTTAAACTACCGAAATGGTTGATGTTTGACGACATAATACAGCTACTACTAATGCTTTTTGATAGGCTCTGAACTGCGTCGCAACTCGTAATAATTATTGTACTAATGTTGGACTGAAGTTATAGTACTTTATAATATCTACAGCTACAGGTGATCAGCCTGCATCAGGCAACTTTAAAGTATTTCTCTATAAGTTGGAAACTATTTTGCATAATGGCCGACGCTGGGCGAAGTAGCCTAGTGATACGCTAATGGTGCTGAGAAATGCAGTTAGTAGTTCATTAAAAATACATCTCAAACCTCGAGTGCATTGTTCGGTGCAAAAAATCGGCCAAGTGCGAGTTAGACTCGCGCACGAAGGGTTCCGTACCATAATAGAGCAAAAATAGTAAAAAAAAGTGTTTTTTGTACGGAAGCCCCCCTTTATAAATGATTTTATTTGAATTTCATTATTATTTAAATAAGTATAAAAACAGCTGAGTATTTTGTGAATATTTCAAGTGGCTTCCTGTTGTCATTATTGATATCGAGCAAAAAATGTTTGAAAAATCACGTTTGTTGTATGGAAGCCCCCCTTAAACATTAAACGTATTTTGTTTTTAGTATTTGTTGTTATAGCGGCAACAAAAATACATAATCTGTGAAAATTTCAACTCTCTAGCTATTACCGATCTTGAGTTACAGCCTGGAGACAGACGGACAGATGGACAGACATCGAAGTCTCAGTAATAGGGTCCCGTTTTTACCCTTTGGGTACGAAACCGTAAAATCTGAACTCAACACTTCGACGTCTGATGAAAGTAGACGTCGCGAAAAATTTTATAAGTACCTACCTAATATTTTCTGAGACTTTTTTTTCCAAAATAGTATTTTAAAAAGATAAAACTGACTTCAAAATTGTAAATTGAGAATTAAAATTCTCTATCTCAAAAACTACTCAACCGATTTTGATGAAACTTGCAGTGTTCCCTAAGTTAAACAATATACAAAAAAAGAATTACTCAAATCGGACTTGTAGTTCCGGAGATATGCGAACACAAACTTAAAAACATACATACATACACTTTTGAAATTTGGCACATTTGTTCAGACGCTGATATAGACTAACATATACGAAAATTGGGCAATTCTGGAAATATTACATACATACGGGTCGAATTGATAACCTCCTTTTTTTACGACGTAAACAAAAATACTAAGTAAGTATGTCACCCTTTTAGTAGAGGAGGTGGTGCTCATTTTAAAAAGTCATTTCATACCGAGCGAAAATCGTAACAATAATAGTATTCCACCCATACATAGGAGTTTTGATCGTCAGCTGCTTCATAACGGGTGGAATAAAAATTGAGAGTATCTCATAGTTGTTGTTGGGAATACATATTGTATTGACATTATAAAGATCCCAATTCGCACCCAATAAAGGTTCATATCTAGATTATAGACATTTAGGTGTTATTTTAGCTTTAGTATGTAACAACAGATGCCGCTTTACAAGTAAAATCTATATAATTCTTCCTCGCAAATATTGACTATCGAATTAATTATTACATACCTAATAAAATTGCTATATGAGACAATTTTATAGTTAATTCAAACGAAAATCGTCGTCAGCTGAATGTTTGTAGGTGGAAATGTTGTCTACACGACGCCGTCAGATACATTGAACTCGAAGTATGGTTATTTCCTATTGGGTATATCGCTGGCTGACGATTTCTCCACCGTCATAATGACGACTGACGGTTTCCTTTATTATTTACAAAGTAGAAACATTCACCTGTATAAATTTTGTATGGTATGAAATGACTTTATATTCAAATTTTTTTTACATATTCAGTAAGGCGACTGACGTTGAATCCCCCGTCTGCAATACGGCTGACGGTGATTTTTTTGTTAAACATGACCTGAATAATCATCCATTAAACTTTCATACCATATAA
This sequence comes from Cyaniris semiargus, assembly GCA_905187585.1. Classification (NCBI taxonomy): domain Eukaryota; kingdom Metazoa; phylum Arthropoda; class Insecta; order Lepidoptera; family Lycaenidae; genus Cyaniris; species Cyaniris semiargus. The sequence goes on along the minus strand of LR994555.1, from coordinate 17,351,702 downwards.
AATCACTTTTAGCAAAATTTTTTTCGACAACTTTTAGACACTCAATGTACAACCCACCACGGGTGCGGCGACTGACGCTCATTATGTTGATTATTAAATATTAATCTACTACTGGACAAAAATTTGGTCGGTATGAAATGACTTTGCAAAAAATAGCATCACCTCCCCTACTATTTCGGCGTACTTCATTTGGTATGCCCAAGAGAAACATTATAAAACACATACGGGTCTAGCTTAGATTATAAATATGAAAAAAAAAAGAAAAATATACTACCTACTTAATTCATCGTCTTATAATTTTTTTTTTTATGAAATGAAGGGGGCAAACGAGCAAACGGGTCACCTGATGGAAAGCAACTTCCGTCGCCCATGGACACTCGCAGCATCAGAAGAGCTGCAAGTGCGTTGCCGGCCTTTTTAAGAGGGAATAGGGTAATAGGGGAGGGTAGGGATGGGAAGAGAAGGGAATAGGGGAGGGTAGGGAAGGGAATAGGGTAGGGGATTGGGCTAAACCGGTAAACTCACTCACTCGGCGAAACACAGCGCAAGCGCTGTTTCACGCCGGTTTTCTGTGAGAACGTGGTATTTCTCCGGTCGAGTCGGCCCATTCGTGCCGAAGCATGGCTCTCCCACGTATAGAAATACGACTCCTTTGGATGTTACATTATTTGAAAGATTTTGAGAGGTGATTTAATCCCTCAATCCTACTACCACTAGCACACCAGCAGGCTTACCAAAAGAATGGGAAAGAATAGAGACTGGCAGATTTTATGGATACAATGACAGATTTCTTTAATCATTATGAGTCTATTCCATACAAATAAATATTTTCTATGGTGGCCGTATAGAATGCGGGAAGAGTACATTTACGATGTTTGTCGAACAGGAATATAATCGCTAGACAAACCGACAACAGTACGTGACCACATCAATACAAAACCCACGTATTTGGGTACATTTGTCATTCAGCACTTTTTATTTGTTCGGGTAAAGTTGCTTCACTTATCTTATAAACACTATGAGTTATGACAAATATTGCCAAAACAACTTTATTATATCAAGTAGATACAATTAAATTTTCTTATACAGGGTGTAACAAAACTAAATGATGATACTTTAGGGTGTGTATGTGTTCCTTATATTATAGAGTTCACTATGAAAGTAGCAACGTTGAAAGAGACATTTTTTGTCATTTGTATGAGCAAGCGCCTCAGCGTCATTAGTTTTCGCATACAAAAGTAAAAAAAAGTTACTCTTTCAGCGCTCAATACTTTTACAGTGAACTCTTTACAAGAAGCACATAGACACCCTAAAGTTCACTATGCATTATTACACCCTGTAAATTAGGGCAAGCGCCCCTTCGTCTTTAACTTTTAAATAGTACGTATAGAACTTTTAAGTACACTTGAATATAAGGTTTCGTAAAAAAACCTACAGACCTACAAGGATCTTAGGCTGTCCAAAGGCAGTGGCGTAGCTATGTAACCAAGGGCCCTGGGGCGAATAAAAAAAGGGGCCTCACTGCTATAATACGTAAACTGATTAGTTTTATTTAATAAAAATAGGAAATATATAAATACTTTAAAAATGCTTAACTACGTAAGCTTTTATTGCAGGGCTGGTAATAAAATATTAAACAGTAAAAAGGAACAACATAAATTACAATAATTAATAATTGGTGTAGGTTTGGTTAATAAAACGAAATAGAGAAGATTCAAAGGCTTATGACTTATATAAAGGTAGGGCCTTTTTTTTTTTTTTTTTTGATGCGCAGGGGAAACCCTTTATGGGTGCCCCGGGTTGGGGATGTGCCTCAGCTAAACTGAAGCACCCCGGGGGTATGTGGGACTCCCGACTTCGGGTTTACCCACTAAAACCACCTGCGGTTTGCCTTCAGCCGTATACGAAGGGATATCCTGGATCTGTCTAACACAGGACTCCCTCCACGACCGGCCGGTCTACCTCAAAAGGGACCGGACTTCCACCAAAGTTAGGGAACGCTTCGGCAAACTGAATTAAAGGTAGGGCCTAACTAGTATCAACTAACTATGTACACCATTATACACACTACTCATCACACTGGCTCCTTGGTCCATCATAGCATTGCCCCACATATTTTTTAAATCAATATTTTTGTCGATAAAATATAATGTTGTTGGTTTAATAAATCTACTGCGCCATATTTGATGGCTGCATAAAAGCCTGGAAACACTTTTTTTACTTATATATCAATTGGCTGTCTATTTTCCGATGATCTACCTTGGGTATGTCTTATCTTAACTCGAATTCACAATAAAACGCACATCTATGAATAATAAAACGCACATAATATCACTATCCGCGGAATTGACAACACTGCCAACGTACAGAAAGAATTTAGAGGAATTCCTTAGGCATAACTTTCGAATTTATCTCAATTGAGTTGTCATGATTACCTAAAGTGGCGTTGCAACCTGTCATGTTTATTTTGAAAATAAGAGAAATATCAATAAGTTCTGTTCGATCGAGATTTCTGGTAAGGATTCGAGGGCTCCAGAGCTTGAGGACCCGGGGCACTGCCCCGCCTAGCCCCTTGGTAGCTACGCCGCTGTCCAAAGGCATTGTCATGGGGGCGTAGATACCAAGCCGTCGCTCAAAATCACATCTGCGTAAGAAGGGATTTTTTAACTTGATTGCAAAAAAAAGTCTTCAAAAGGCAGCCTTCCACCGTGCGTTTTTCGCGTAACATTCTGCCGCGCACTGTAAAACTCTGGAATGAACTGTCACCAGCAGTATTTCCGGACCAATACGACCTGCAAAGGTTAATTCCAAATATCTACCAAAGGAAAAATCACATTAATAATAACAACAGAGTAATATTTACTCAGTAACAAATATCTTTTAAAAATACTCGTCCTATAATCTCGTATCCGTAAATAACATTTCGTTGTAAAAGAGATTTTAATTAAAAGATCATACCGCGGTGTGTCTGAAACCCGAGGGATTTGTGTGTTATTTCAATTTAAACAGTTTTCAGGATACCGTTACGACGATATTCTGAAATATTTTTATTTGTATTCGTAACAATGACGCAAGCAGACATTTGGCTGTTTATAAAGTCTGGAAACTCGTCCTACTGGGACGAGTTTTTGTTGGACGATACAACAGATTACTCCTTTTATTAACGTTGTCGGGTCTGAATAGACTTACCGCCGTACTCAGAGACATTTAACTATGATGATTAACCTTCAATTTAATGAACAGTTTGACGGATAATGTATAGGGCTTATGTCAAAATTTTGAATTAATTACATTTAAGTAATAAATGTTCCACTCTGAGTGCGGCAGTTAGTTACTTAAAATATAACTAAACACTAAACAGATTGACGACCTATGTGGCTCAGTGGTTGAGCACGTGGTCAGCGCTCAAGCCAGGGGTCGCGGGTTCGAATCCCGCCGACGAAACAAAATGTTTTAAATGTTCCTGGGTCATGGATGGTTTAATATATTTAGGTAGTTAGCACGTGGCCAAACTGACGTGGTGTGAAGCGTCCCTAGATAATATTATTATATAGAACAGAGGTTCCCAAACTTATTTTGTCTACTGCCCACTTTGAGAACAAATTTTTATGGGTCCCACACCGCCCCCCTTTAGTCCTTCAGAGCCCACAAGGGGGCGTTATCGCCCACTTTGGGAAAGGCTGATATAGAAGATATATCGAGGAGCAGTTATTTTATTACCTAGGTAATCTGTATACTGAATAGTAATTAGGTACTAATTGCATCCAAGAGTAGATGATAATTGTTTAATTGTTATAACATAATAATATTATAATTATAATAAACCTGTCTCGATGTGAGTATGCATTCTTTTCTTTTGCAATGTATAAGCGAGCAAGTTTGTCCAACAGTGATACAACATTAATGTTCATACTAACAGTAAATAATTCCTATTTATTAGTGGAAACTTGTTATTGGCTCTTAACTTTGTAGACATTTTGGTTATGGTTATTATTACGTAGGTGTGAGTTTTCCGAAGAAATAAAATCCCATCAAAAACATTTCATGTAAAATGTTACCTCGACGACCGCAAAAGGTTTGCCCTGTGAAAAAGACATCAGATCTAATGTGGAGCCAAGCTTCTGAATGTACACGGCCTAACTCTATCGACCCTAACTCCAACATATTCTACATATCAGAAAGTATGTATGGCTTCGCTGTTTCGCTACCGTAGTGGAGGTGAGACGAATATTTAGTTTCTGATCTAAAGTAACGAAACAGCTATACATTTTTTTTTCTTGTTTATCAAGCACTTTTTCCGATGCAACAGACATAGACAATTATAGCTTGTGCATCGTTTAAATATTCATCTTTATGCCCTTACGAGTTACGTATTAGGGCGCGTTCTGACGTGCGCGTAATCTGCGCGTGTTCTATGCGTGTTCTGCTATAGCGTTTGGGAAAACACGCGCGCGGCACGCGCCAAATCTGCGCTAATTCCGCACGCGTGCCGCGTGCGTTTTTTCCCAAGCGCACCAAGCAGACCACACGCAGATCAGGCGTAGAACACGCGCACATCTGAATATGCCCTTAGTAAGGACTAAGGACATAAAGATGAACAAGCTAATAATTTTGTTTGAATCATACCTACGTAGGCTAGTCACTAAGTTTGATTGCGCTTTGAATAATTTTATTGTTCAGTCCCACGGCTTGAGTCAAACAATTGTTATTGTAGGATAATATTGCCAAAATAATCTTAACAATAAGAATATTCGAGAGCTCCGTATTGTTGCCGTCTTATTTTAATTCAAGTATTAATATTATAATACGTACCATAAAGGTCAGCTCACATTGCAAAGGGACGCGTCGATGCGATAGGCATTTTTTATTATGCCATTTAAAACTATAGACTGTGCTTTATAAATGCAAAAGTGTGTCTGCCTGTCTGTTATCTCTTCACGCCTAAACCGCTGAACAGATTTTGCTGAAAGGTATGAAGATACTTTGAGTCCCGGGAAAGGACACAGTATACTTTTTATGCCGGAAAAATGTACGGTTCCCGTGCGATAAATGAACTTTGGCGCAACGGAGTTGTGGGTATCAACTAGTTGACTATGGGCTCCCAAACAAAACTACGAATTTGGATCGCATTACATCGTTTGTTCGACTCTGTATCTATTATATAATGTCATAGTAAGCGATAAGCTGCTTTCAAAGGTACAAATGGGGATATATCTATCTTGGTTTTTTCTGTATATATGCCAACTAAATCGCATGATAACCTGCCGATCTTTACTGATATTTTGAGTGAGATAAGTACAATCGAAGCAAGTAATAGTGTGGAAAATTCATTAATTTTAAGGGGAATATAATGCACACCCTGGCTATTTTTTCTATACCGAACCACAGAATATATATTAGTAGACCGAACTAGATCGCTTTTGTTTTGTGACCCGACTAGTGTCAATGGCGTTATCGACGAAGAGGGAATTGCAAATATGTTCATGGAGCATTTTAAAGTGCAGTCCCCGCTAAGTTCTACTACTGAGTCTGTTGTGCGGGGGGAGGTGCCTGTACTTATGTTTACTGCTAAAGAAGTCAAAAATGTAATTAAGCGCATGAGCCGGTCACGACGGACTCAGTATTGAGCTCTTAAAATACGCAGGTCCACAACTACCGAGAGTTTTAGCTCTACTTTTGAACATCTCTATTAAACAGTAAACACGCATATCTGCCAATGAACCTGATGAAAACTATTGTAGTTCCCATTGTCAAGAACCGAGTAGGTGATATCTCGGACAAAGGCAGAGAATAGATAATAGCACAAGACAAAGGTAATTATCGTCCGATATCGCTTGCTACTGTATTGGCCAAAGTATTGGACAGTTTTCTTGACTCACATCTGTAAAAATATCTGAAAGTACATGATGGGCAGTTTGGATTCAGACCTAGACTGTCCACCGAAAGTGCTATCTTGAGTCTCAAGCATACTGTCCAATACTATACAAGCCGTAGGACACCGGTCTACGCATGCTTTCTGGATCTTTCAAAGGCATTTGACCTCGTTTCTTATGATGTACTTTGAAAGAAAATGGAGAGCATGGGTATACCGGTGGATATTATAAATATATTTTGTTTCTGGTATGCGAATCAGACGAATCACGTAAAATGGGCCAACAAACTCTCTAGGGCGTACAGGTTGAACTGCGGTGTGAGACAGGGGGGCTTATCGTCTCCTAAGCTATTCAATATGTACGTAAATGATCTCATAGTGGAGCTCAGCAATATGCGTGTCGGATGCAAGGTTGGTGGTGTTAGCGTTAACAACATAATAGCTATGCGGACGACATGGTATTGCTGAGTCCCACTGCGAGAGGAATTCGAGAGATGTTAAAGGTGTGCGAGAGATACGCTGATTATAATAATAATAATAATAATAATAATAAATATCTCGGCCATCTACTTACCGACGACCTTAAAGATGATCTAGATATTGAACGGGAGCGGAGGGCTTTGGCGGTTCGAGGTAATATGCTGGCCCGCAGGTTCGCACGTTGTACGGATGAAGTTAAGATTACACTCTTTAAAGCGTTCTGTCAGAATCTGTACACGGGCGGCCTGCGGATCAGCTATACCAAAGCATCCCTAAACACCCTTCGCATCCAATATCTTCAGGATGATGCTGAAACTTCCCCGATTTTATAGTGCATCTGAGATGTTTGCGCAAGCAAGAACGGATGGTTTCCGGGCAAAAAAGCTGCATGTATAATAAATCGCGTAAGGGGAAGTGACAACAGCATCCTCAGGATTGTGGCAGATGATCCGCATGCACCCATATTGAAGAACTACGTGCGGATCATAAATGAATTCCAGAGCAGATCTCTAGGACACAATATCCGCTCTTAGTTCTGATTGGGTGCATGATTTACTTTGTATTGTTAAGTATTTATTTTAAGTCATGTTTTATTTTTTGCTACCCTATAATTTTTAATGTTTGTAATACTAACCAATGAACCATAGTAGTCTGAAATAAAGATATTTGTATTTGTATTGTCATTTTTATTATGAATTTTGCCGCAGATACTTGCGATGCGATGCGAATTCGCAGACTTTATTTTGCGTATTAACTTATAGGGCCCTATAAGTTAATACGCAAAAACATATCTAAATACTAATACTGACTACAATTTAATGGCGGAAATATCTTTGAAAATGTACCGTGCGTATATCGTGACTGAAATAATGATAAAGACGACGTAAATTGTTATCTGCGTACTTTTTACTGGAGTTTTTTATTGTGAATGGCGTTGGCTGTAAGTTGTTACAACTCTTAATGGGAGCTAAGTGGCCGGCACATAAACGTCCCATTGTTCTGTGATTTTGTCGTTCTGTATTCAGCGCGCGACCGACGCCTTGTGGACACCTGCGTCAAAACACGACATGATCGAAGCAAAACATGTCACTTGTTATTTTCTAAAGTGTAAGCTAGCAATTTTATTGCGCAATATCACGTATTGCGTAATATTATTGACCGTCTAGGGTTGATATTGAACATCGCACGCCTTCAATCTAATAATTGTCAAATAAACTGTTCAATAAAATTGAAGCATGATATGAAGCATGCCCCTAGACGATCAATTGTATTGATCGTCTAGGGCAGCGGTCGGCAACCTTTTGGCAGGCAAGGGCCACAAGGTGGCAAAAACAAACTAAAGGCAAGCCGCAGGCCTACTCGTATTAACCCTAGAAGCCCAATATACCTAAGCATAATGAGGGCTTTTCTAGACCACAATTTAAAAAAATCGGTCAAGTGCGAGTCGAACTCGCCCACGAAGGGTTCCGTACCGTTACAGATCGAAAGTAGGAAAATAAATGTGTTTTTTTGTATGGGAGCTCCTCTTAAATATTTATTTTATTTTATTTTATTATTAATTATTAAAGTACAAATATAGTTAAGGATGCTGTTAAAATTTCAAGTGCCTAGCTGTTGCCATTAATGACTACGAGCAAAAAATGCAAAAAAAATAATGTTTGTTGTATGGGAGCCCCCCTTCAATATTAATTTTATTTTGTTTTTAGTATGTGTTGTTATAGCGGCAATAGAAATACATAATCTGTGAAAATTACAGAAGTCTAGCTATTAGAGGTTCTTCAGATACAGCCTGGAGACAGACAGACACAAACAGCTACGTTTTTAAGTTGCGATAACTACTGGCAATATTATTATTATTCACAAAACATTCACGGGCCGCAAGTTTCAATACAATTGATCGTCTAGGGGCCGGCTAATCGATATAACGAGGCACAGGATTTTACTTCAGCAGATTTCGAAACGACTTTTACTGTAACTATGGTGCTACAGTTCTATTACTTTTGGACTAGCATCATTATCCACTATCCAGTCATGGATGCGAAGCAGCAGCCACTGCAGTTTTTCAACCTTTTTATGATGTGACTAGTGGAATCTCTAGTTTTTTTAGTCACATGCAAAATGATAATGAGTAATGACTGAATGAAGGGAGGTGTGAATAGGTTTTGACTTTGGCTAAACACCAAATCAGCCTTGTAGGATTGCATAGCCGAGCCAAAAATCCAAGTGTAAAAATATATATTTTGTAAAAAAATAACATAATATTATATTCCTAGCTTTTCCTTATTGTTTTTCAACATATTATTACAATATCACGACATTACAATTTTCTTTTATAGCTTTTGACTGTTATCTTTGAGGAAACACATTAAGCATCCATTAGCATCTAACTTGTGTCGCAGTAACCGTGTTGTAATTTTGGCTCATGCGGACGAGCGACCAAATGATTTTTTTTTTTCGAGTGTGATTTATTTTTGCTTAAACATTTTTATGCAAGCTACGGCTATCGTATAAAAAAGTAGATGTAATTGTTTCTTTTATATTATAATAATAATATGTTCTACATTTTAGATTTCAAGTTTAATTTATCAGCATATCAAAGCGCACGGACGTGCGCAGGCCGAGTTCCAGCATAGGCCGCGCGCTTGCCGTGCACTATTTACATTTTACACGAACGGTTTCGACGCACTTGTGACCCCCCCTGTAGCTCAGTGACTATTGCAAGTGCAAAAATAAAATGATACCTACGTAATTATATACTAGTACTTAAGAAATATACCAAATTTCATAGATATAGCTTCGGTAGATCCTGAAATATGTCCTTGTAAAAATAGCTAATTTTGACACTGACTCACTGACCGGTAATCAAAACCTCTAGGCCACTTCCAATTGTCCTAGCATTATGAAATTTGGCACACAGGTCGTGTGTTATATGTAGATTAACAAAAAGTTGAGAAATTTAAGAAATCGATAAAGCGTGAGTCGGCTCATCTACGAATTTTAGGTAAAAATTCTTATGTACTATTATATTATACCAGTGAATACAATGAGGAGGGTGGGAGGAGGAGAGGGGGGTATAAAATATTGTCATGTATAATGCATATATTTATTTAATAAGCTATATAATAGCAGATTATATAGCTTATTAAATAAATACTGTTTACTTAAAAATTTGGCTTCTATTGATAATTTAACAAATACCACTAGCGCATCTATCGAAAGTATTGTTAATAAATAAATTACTTTCAATAGATGGCGCTAGCAAAGTTACTCTGAAACGCAGAATGACGTCTTAGATTATCAGTAGATGCGGGCGTGGCACAAAAAAAATAGGTATGACTTCTCGAAAAAAAGTATTGAAATGGTTTTTGAAACAGGTTTTCATGCTATAAGTAGCACTTGATTAATTGTATAATTAAATTTAAGTATTTGGCATTTATGTGATTAAATCAACCTGCCAAGTTCAAATTAGAAGTATTAAGGATCAGGCTGTTGATGATGATGATTATGATCGATTTTGAAGTGCATCTAAACTTAGCATTGGATTGGATTTCAACTCTTTTTTAAGGCAAATAATTAGCCAATAGGAACTTGGCCCTATTTTTAACAGGTATGTTTTTGGTGGGATTGTATTTAATAACGACTTCTCAGAGACGCAAGACCTATAAATGATGAAGTAGACTACTGGAAAAGACATAGAGTAGTCTATGTCCTTTCTACTCTACTTTACTAAATAATTGCATTAATGTTTATCAAGCAGCTTTTAAGTACAATGAAAACAAATACTTACGTCATCTTTCCTCTTTGGAATCTACTTTAAACTACACTAATATAATAAAGAGGTAAAGTTTGTTATTTGTTTGTAGGAGGTAATCTCTGAAACTACTGGTCCGATGCAAATATTTTTTTAACACCGATAAAAAGCTGGTGTGTTCCTGAGTGACAATATAGGCTATAGTTTATGTATAAATAGTTATGTTTTTTTAACGAGCCGCGGGCAAAAGCTAGTATGTATTATAGAAAGGCCAAAGTGTCTCGTCTGCGCCGGTCTGTACAGTGTTTTTACAACATGTTAGAAAAAACAAAAGATACAATCTAGACCACAGTCGCCTCTCCAAATCCCCAAACAATCTGTGTATTTGTTCGTCTGCTGCAGCGTGAAGTGCCAACCGATCGGGGATTCTGGAAATATAAAAATATATTTTTGTTTTGGAAAGAAATGTTGTCGATTGTGTACATATTTTATTTATATTTATTGATGAAAAAATTGGACTCTGTAAATTCTACTTTCATCTATTGGTGAAAAAAATTGACGCTTGATATTGGCCGCAATGTTAGCGCAGACACGTAGGACGGTAGCTGTAGCAGGAACCGTACATTTTTGCCATAAAACTTTCCTATGTCGTTTCAGCTGATCAAACAGCGTACAATCCCAAATCGCCCTATTGAAGTTAATAATTAATAAAGAAAGTTTTTTCGAGTGTGAGGATTTTTTTCGGCAACGTCTTTACGTAAGCTGTTAGTTGTCAGTTGTTACTACTACACACAATAAATTATTATCTCATAGTTGATTTTTTACACATCTTCTACGTCTGAAATAACTATAGTGCCTAGTGGTTAGGAAGATCTTGCATTGCTTGTCACTGCATATTCTCATAAACGGATTCACAAAATGACGTAATCATTCTCAATTTGCTGAAATTATTAAATTTTGAGTGCATATTCGCTCGATGGGACCGAAAATGTCGTCAAAGGAAGCATGGAGAAATTATCAGCTTATTTAACATTAATTAATTAGATCATACCAAGGAGTATTACACAGTATATGATATACAGTAGAACTCTCAATTCAACTGTATACAGGTTGTAACAAAACATAGTGATAATCCTTAAGGGTGTGTATGTGTCCCTTATATAGAGTTCACTGTAAAAGCGAGCGCTGATACTTTTACATTAAACACCTCCGTGGTCCAGTGGTTAAAAGCGCGTCTTTTGACTCGGAGGTCGTGGGTTCGATTCCCGCGTTGGAAACATGTTATTTCCAAGTTTGTTTAGGACAATGCAGGCTGATCACCTGATTGTCTGACAAGTAAGATGATCCATGCCATATTCTTTGACCATATTATATACTTAAATATTTTTACCAAAGCGGGACATCTAGGTAATCGCACTATAAACCCAAAATGTCATCTATTAGGAGTTAGGACGTAGAACTCTACCTAAAAGACGGTGTAGATAATACAATTTAGTAGAAGTTTGCCAATAGACAACATCGACTTCGTAGGACACTGCACGGGTACGAGTCGAAAAAACTGTTTCTCTGGCAAAAGATTTCGCTGAACGGCCTCTACCTCTATTATCTATATCTATAAGCGATTCTATAAGAAGCTTAATAACAATATATTACTGAAATATTCTTGCTTCATAAAAATATATAAATATATGCGAGAAGTGGGACATTTTCCGTCTTGCAGGGGACAGAGGGACAAACGGCCTGAAAGCGGGACTGTCCCGCCGAAATCGGGACGGATGGTCACGTTATCCTTGCGTCGGATCACGGATGGGCATGTAAAAAGTCGGTCCGACCTGCGCCTGATCTCTCGCCAGTCGTGTCGGTCTTCCGTCCCACTGGGTTATGAGAGTAAAAGGAATAGAGAGTGCTCTTGTGTACTGCGCACACACTTGGGCACTATAAAATTATTCCTGCGTAACTGGCCTGGTTTCAATGAAACCGGCCAAAGTTACCGAAACCGGTGTGGGAGTTATTATTATATGTTTGTGTAAGGTATTTCTTGCTCACGGGCAATTAAATCCCGGACCTTTGGAAGGCATGCGTGGGGCCGAAGCCAACACGTAGAGGCCCGTTACACAGTTTTAATCTAAATGTAATGTGACACTAGCCGGCGACTCTCCTTGTCCGCACTATGGGACTACGACCAAGGAGAGCCAGCGGCCAGTGTTATAGGACTATTTCAGAGAATGGATATTATAAAATATTATATCGGGCTATGGAGGTGAGGTGCTAGTGGACTGGGTAACTGGGACTATGGAAGGACTATGGCGTCTGCCGATACAACGTGGAAACATGTATCATAATGTTGGCAGACGGTGACTCGCCAACTCATTGAAATGGGCCCCTCAAAATGGTCGCACGCACGGTGCACCGAGGCAGCAACATTGACAGAGCGGCTTGAGGCAGGAGGGTGTCACTGGACTTTAAACGCAGATTATTTGCACCCTCAGAGGGTCCCATCACGTCGCCCACTCGCCACGCTTCACATCCTCCCTCCGAGCCGAAGCTTTCGCGACTCCACTCTGACCGGCCGGTTAAGGCAAGGCAGAGGTAGGGCCTGATTCTCCGTCAATGTTCACTCCGGCCGGCCGGTGAAGGCAAGCCGGAAATGGAGAACAGGGGCTTCCCTGGGAGCACTTGTGTACGTGGGGTCGCTACCCCCCAACAGCTCGCCACAAGCTGCCCTGCGGGCTTATTATTATTATTAAATTCTATACAGGGGACTCTTACACACCTTAAAGTATTATCACATAATTTTGTTACACCCTGTGTATCATAATTCATATACAGTGTAAACTCTGGAATGAACTGTTGCCAGCAGTATTTCAAAAACGTTACGACCTGCATACCTCCAAGACGAGAGCATATTCCCTCTTAAAACGCCGGCAACGTGCTTGCAACTCTTCAGCTGTTATTGCGAGGGTTCATAGCCTCTCAATAAAGGGGACCCGATTACTTCTTTGCCCCTAATAAAAAAAACATCACTGAATATGATGTGATTTCAGATTATAATTAGAATTGTGTAAAAGTGAACTGTGTTCCGGAATATTGGTTTTCGAGTATGGCTGACTGCTGAGTTACGCTACTGCATAGCATATTTGTATTGTGGTATTTGCTTTGAACTGATAAATATTGTGAATTCATTGGAGCCGTCAGTACGAAATTAGGATGAAATACACGTAATAATAAATAATAATAAATACCATAGTAATTTCTAGAGATTGCAGGCGACTAGTGCGCTCAAAAGTTCTACGTACCTACATTTTGCCGCGATATAAAGGAGTTCATGTCCCTCCTTGGTCTACTCTTTCAGTTATATTATAAATGTGTATTTCTGTTCGTAAGATTATATTTTAAATACGCTTAAAGTATTGTAATGATTTGCATGAAAGAAACAATGACACGGATCCGGTAAAGGAACTTACCACGGAACCGAAAAAAAAACAACTTAAGAAATTAGAACCGCGTTTTCTTAGGTAGTTTAAAAATTCGAATTACCAAAAAACTGAATTGTAAAAATTGTTAGCGGATGTCAATGGACAAGCTACATAATGTTATATTTATTTTATTTAAATCGGTATATTATGTTAGTCACTATATATAAGTTTAATAACTGATTATTATATTTTAAATAGTAATAAGTAAGGTAATTGATTTTGACAAATAGTTATAAATGGACGGGAGGATTATTTACTTCCGTTCTAACTTCCTCTTCTCATATTTAAGTAAATAATTATCTTAAATATGAGAAGTACATTAATTAATATTTAGAATTATATACCTACTTATTCTTAGCCATTCTTAATTTTTAATGTAGGTATTCTTTAATTCTTTTACTATATTTGAATTGTCAACGGAAGTTCGTTTCTTTTGTGTAAAATGTATAAAAGCCAGCCATATTGCATTGATGGGGGCATTCTGTAAATAACTTTGAAACGTGTAAGGTGAAACTCTGCTCGAATAAATGCCGCTCAATGTAAAATTATTCAAGACTTTTACTACTCTCTAATAAAATATTCGTTTAAGAGGGCAACCAACGCAAAAGATCAAACGTCGTCCTTCTCTCTTCACACTCACGCCCGTCTTTCATATGCCAGGTAAAAAAGGACGACGCGGAATCATCGCCAAGTTAGTTTTTTCTTAATAACTCGATAAATATACAACATTTTTAAAATCCGCCAGGTCAGTGTCTCAATGATAGAATTTTATACAATGTGTTAAAATCGTGTCTTACTTTAATGCGCGGTTATGGCAATATATGAAAAATTCGTGAAAATTAAATGTATCTTTATGATTTTTTTCTATCGAGAAAATTTTAAGATATCGTGTTTTCGCTCAGATCAAATTCTTGGAAATATATTGTAGTATCTATGTTTAGAAAATGAAACAATTCGAGGCTTATTTTCTAGTATAAAAATGAATTATAAAATGGACAATTTTGGGTTAGTCGCCCCCTTAACAGTTTTTTTTTTCAAATTTAAAAGTAATGTCTGTTTCAGATAATTTTAAAATTCGATTACCGTTCGATTTAGATAATTTCAAATTTCGAATAACTTAAACTGTCGAATAAGAATTTCAATAGTTTCAAATTTCGAATTTGAACTTTAAAAAACTTGTTAAAAATCGCGTTCACTTGTTAAAATAGCGATCAACATAGTACAATGTACAATGGATGGCTCGTATGTCGAAACATGTCTGGCGGGAAATTGACACACTTACACATTGCGTGTACCACCAGAGGAAAACATCGCACATCGCTGTTGCGAAGAGAACTAATAACACACATTGAACTTATTATTTTAATATTTTTTTATTTAAAATGAAATATACGGTGTACAAAATTACCAACAGATATTTTAGGCAAATAGGGATGACAAGGTCAAAGATTAGCTGATTTTTTTAATAAAATAAAGACATAACGATAAAAAATAAGTATTCCCAAAATTTGCAGCTAATCTTCTTGTGGCTCGTCAGCGTCGTCGTCCTTAGCCACCTCCTTGTCCCCGTCGTTTTCGGTCTCCAGTATGTCAGTCGTCTCCTCCAGCTGTAATCCGACCTCCTCGACAGGGACCTCCTTCACACCCAGCGCCGGCTTCGCGGCCCCCTCGACGATGGGGACCTCCACGACCAGGTAGCCGTCGCGTGTCAGCGCCGCCGTGATCGCGTCGACGTCGGAGTTCCGCGGCAGCCTGTAGCTGTCGAACACGTGGCCGGTCGAGCTGCTCATGAACACGAAGCCGGCGTTCATGAACACCTCCACGTCGTCCTTCGTCACGTCCGTGGCGTTCCGACATTTCGTGATAAAAATAATGCTGTTATCGGTAGCCCTGATTTTGGTTTCGATTCCTGAGTATAACGCCAGACTCTTCAGCAGAGAGGAGAGCATGTACCACACGAGCCCGTACCCCTCTTCGGGCGTGAGCTTCGGGGCCGGGGGAGCGGGTCTCTTGCCTCCCAGCGGCTTCCCGCTCTCCACCACGGGCACGTCCCTATCGTAGGGTGTCTGGTCTGGTGCCTTTGCGTCGAGAGGCAAGTCCACGACGAGGAAGCCGTCGCTCGTCAGCGTGGCCGTGGCGGCGGCGGCGATGACCTTGGGCGGCACTTTGCGAGCTTCGGTGAACGTGATCTTGTTGATGACCTCCCTGCCCCGGAGCGCGTCGTGGAACGTCTCGTAGGCCGTCTTCACCGCTATCATGTAGAGGCCATGCAGAGCCACCACTAGCTCGTCCTTGCCGTTGCCCTGGACGTCGATGATGACACGGTAGTTATCGTCGGTCGCCTCGGTCCGGCACTGGTCGAGGACGCTCTTGTAGTATTTCGCCTTGTCGATGGTGGCGAGCTCCCGGTCTTCTTCGAGGTGGTCCCACTTGAGGCGGCGCGCGGGGATCTTCTTTAAGTCTGCGAGAGTGAGCTTCGGGTTGACGGCGGGCCCCGTGGCGGCGGCGACGGTCAGCAGCGCGCATACGGCGAAGCTATGCGACGAAAACATCTTCTCTAGCAGACGCGGTTTTCGGAGGCTCGGGGAGGCCTTGCAATGGTTTTGTATTAAAATTTAGTATGTCATAAAAATAAAATAGGCAAGAAATTTGTAATTGGTTACATACATAGCAATGGTAATGCTAACGCACCGGTATTAAAACACCATACTTTATTCTACAGAATGTCGTTTAGTCTTTGGTGCACAATCACAACCCAGAAGACCAGAAAAAAATAGGTAAATTATAAAGGGTGACAAAATAGTTTTCTCTATTACGTCATAATAAACTTGCTGTCAATAATCGTTCTAACTGTACCCTTTCCTGTATCAATAATTTTTACTTACATCACGTCTTATATTATTATTTACTAGCTGTGCCCCGCGGTGTTACCCGCGGTTTAAATGATATATTATAATAAAAGACTATGAAAAGTACCAATAATAGGGTAAAAACGGGACGATACATGGTTCTATAATGGTTTATGGTAGTGATGATGATGATGATGATGATGAATATAATTTGCATAAGTAGCATAATATGCTTTCCGTTCTTAAAATAACGTCGAAACTCCCAAACTTGTATCTATAAAGAGTCAGGAGTTCTCTCAGCATCTTTAGAACCAAGAAGATATACCAACCTTGGTGCATAATATTACTTGTTGGTAGCATATTATGCTTAGAATACTGCTCACGAAACCGAAGTCACCACATGTTTCCATATACATTTTGAGGAGTTCCCTCGATTACTTATGGATCCCTTCATCAGGTCACCTTTTTTATGAATATGGTACTAAATTGGGATGATAACCTACATCATAAGAAACATTTGGAAAATCGGTACACATACGGCGGAGTTATCGCTGAACATAAAAAAACGAACATAACACCTCCTCCATTTTGAAAGTCGGTTAAAATTGTAGCCTATGTGTTATTCTGATGTATAGACTATATTATTGTAAAGTTTCATTAAAATCCGTTCAGCGGTTTTTGCGTGAAAGAGTAACAAACATCCATACATAGATCCAAACTTTCGCCTTTGTAATATTAGTATTTAGTAGGAGTAGGATTATTACTGTCACCTTCAACTCTCAGCGCACACCGCCATAATCAGGGCGAGCGAAGCGAGCCCTAGTATATCCCACAAGTCACAACCTAAAACACTTTACGGAAAAATATCACCCCTATAATTGATTTGTGATTTAACATAGTAATTTTTATTTACATGGCAAAAAACGGAACCCTTATAGATTCGTCATGTCTGTCTGTCTGTCTGTCTGTCTGTCTGTCTGTCTGTCTGTCTATCTCTCCGTCCGTATGTCACAGCCACTTTTCTCCGAAACTATAAGAGCTATTAAAACTTGGTAAGTAGATGTAGTCTGTGAACCGCATTAAGATTTTGATAAAATAATGGATAAATTATTAAAAATTTTATAGGTCCCCATAGGTACAACTGAATCAAAAAAAATTTTTTTCATCTAACCTATGCGTGTCGGGTATCTATGGATAGGTCTTCAAAAATCATATTGAGGTTTCTAATAGCCCGATTTAACTTTCATTAAATCAACTGAAATATAAAAATAAATCAAAAACCTTTTGATTTCATAAAAATAAACCTTATTGCTGCTGCGGAACCCTTCATGGGCGTGTCCAACTCGCACTTGGCCGGTTTTTTTATTTATACAGCCAATCAGCCATTTGTAATCACATTCAACTACAATACATTATAATTAAAAACTTATGTTCTGCCCCCTACTCTGACCTTATCAGCAACTTTACGAGGGAAACACTTTTCACAGAGCTGAGATTAAACTAGACTGTGCCTAAACCTGGCAGTTCAGTTCTACTAACCATTAGGGATCGTTTAGTGGTACTAGCCAGTAAAATTCCAGCTGGAACTAAATTTACCAGAAATAATCGGCTAATACTAGTTGTAACCGACAGTAAATGACTACATCTAGTTTTTACCGGCTTAAAGTAGGCGTAGCCACACTTCGGGGTCTAGCCGTAACAATACTTATAACGACTTACGGCTAGACCCTACTGACGACTTTTTTACAGCTATAGACTGCATAAAGACTTCATTTTCGGCATTATAATGATAATTACAATTTTTAATTTTAAAAATGACTCCCCATAGATGTGCAAGGTAGATGATTCTTTTTCTAAGGTTGTCATAGTTTTGGAATCCAAAATTGCTATTGCTAATTGCTTCCAATTTATTAATTATGCATTAGGTCATTTGCCACGAGGATAAGATTTTTTGAGGCAGGGTTTTTTTTTCAAATCACATTTCCTTACTCTTTATTACAAGGGAGACAAGACAGTGCATCAAAGAATATAATAAATATAACTCTTAGAATATTCCTACTTTACTGCCTCCTACAGATTATTTCATTTTCAATTTTTTATTTTCTTCAAAATACATCGCAGCTAAAGCCTCATCACTGCGAACTCAATCGAAGCGAAAGCGAATTAAATCTGTTTAAAAACTCTAGTCGAAGTAGCTATAGCTAGTGTCCTAGCTGGAGTCCGAGCTAGTGTCAGAGCTGGTGTCCGTACTGGTGTCCGAGCTCGTATCCGAGCTAGTGTCCGAGCTGGTATCCGAGTAACTGCTGTCGCCATAATGGTGGATATTAATAATTAAGGGTTTGCTATCCAGGGGATTCCCACTCTCTACTATAGGAACGTTCCGTTCGCGCTGCGATGACTTCGGTGCCCGCTCGTTGATGGGAATGTCCACGACCAGGTATACGTCGCTAGTCAACGTGGCCTTGATGGCAGAGACAACCGCGTTTGCCGGTAAGGGTTCCGCGTGGGTGAACATCTGTATGCGTACCGTAACACTGTTTCCGGATACTTTTACTCCATTGATCTTCACCACCACCTGCAGTTCGCTCCTCTTATAACCCTTGACTTTGGTGATGACTCACATATTTTTGTCAGTGGTCTGTGGTCTTTTTCTTTTTCGAATTTGGTCCAGTCTTTTTCGAATTTGATCCAGTCTTTTTCGAATTTGATCCAGTCTTTTTCGAATTTGATCCAGTCTTTTTCGAATTTGATCCAGTCTTTTTCGAATTTGATCCAGTCTTTCTCGAATTTGATCCAGTCTTTTTCAAATTCTTTCTTTATTATGTTTTGGTGGGATTTGACTTTTCTGTACATATTGTGTTTACTGCGTAGAGGGAGGGTTCCGTTCTCTGCATCTCGGTGTATAGGCCGGTCTGCGGTGGAGTCAGCAGCGAGGCTGGCGGAGGCAACGACGCATACAGCAAGCAGTGCCATTGTGAACACACGCGAAGAAAACATACCAGAGACAGGCTTCTCACTGCCAGTGCTCGCCAGCAGGCGCGGTAGAGCGGCGTTATTTTGCGCTTATCGCTCATTTCAGTATTAAACTCTCCCCACCGTCACAATGCAATTATTGTTATTTATGGTTATTGATTCTTCAGAATATTTTACGTATGTTCAATAATTCGACTAATAGCAAAAGCATACAGACTTTTTTATAATAATAATAATAGGTAGTTTAGAGTCGGCAGATAAAAAAGTTGCTCTTGCACTGTAATTACTACTTTTGAATGTAATATTTTGAAGTAGATAATGTGTGTTACGATGATGTAGTTTTTAATATGCATACATACTTGCACAAAACACACATTTAAAAACGTTAAAGAAAATATAATTTCAACTATTTCACTATTTTTGGCCTACCTCCACTTCCAGACTATAAAATATATTATTCTACATAGCTAAAAGCCAAGCTTTGTGAGGGCTCGCGTCGTCACACTGCGTGACTGCGATATAAAAATTACTATGTTAAAGCGCAAACCAATAGGCGTGATAGTTTTTCCGCAAAGTGTACCACAAAATGTTCAGGTTGTGGCTTGTGGGATATATTATGAAAAATATAATATTATACAACAGCCATATTACAATAACATAATTCATAGCCAGCTATTAAGTTTATTATAACTTTTGATCGTATTGTTACAAAACTGACTTCCTGTGATGACACCTATAAATATTATTTTCCTAATAATGATTGGTTCCTGTCTATGTAAGCTAGCTTCCGGCTTTGTTCTAATCTATAATAATAACTATAAAATCATTTAATAAAATCATAAAATATAATTTAAAATAATGTCATACTTATAATAGTAATAATTAGAATATATTTACAATATTTAATATTTAAAAATGTAAGTAACTGTTGATAATCATCAATCATAGAATGTATAAAAAGGGTGGTAACGGTAAAAAGGGGTTCACTCTTCTTGTGGAAGCTGACCAATAAAGGCGATATTTCTAAGTGTATTTTTAAAATTCTACTGCTGCTGCTGCTGACCTGACTCCTGTTTCAGTATAGTTGTCCTATAGCTCTGCTTAAAAATTACAATATACTTATATACTATAATTTTACAAGAAAATAATATAAAAACCAGACCAAACAATGAAAAACTGATAATCCAAATTCTATAAATTCTTGTTTTTTTTTTTAATTAAACTAATTATTGTAAATCACAAAATAAATTCCTTGATGCAAAATGTAATTTTTTGGTAGCATATTATATTATTCTGTTTGGGTTGCTCCTGAAGAAGTCAAAATCACAAGTTTTAAAATAATTTTTCAATAGCTTCCTTGAATGGCCAAGTCGCAAAATTGGTAACCTGGTTACCAAGTTTGTGACACTGGTTCAATTTTGAATTATATTATACCCTTTTTAAGTACAATATCCAATTTTGAATTATAGTATCAAAAATACAATTAAATAAATCGGTCCACAAACAGCAAACCAAAGAACAAGGAGGAATTTGAATGAAAATAGTAGGTCTTGTTTTAAATCGTAAAAATATAATTTACTTAGACAAAGTACGGAAACTTTATTGCATTGGTCGCACTCACACTTGGCTGTTTATGTATGCTCATCGCGTGATACAACTCATACAAGTGGAGAAAAACTGCAGTTATTGTTTTAACTTTTAAATAACTGTTGCGTTGAGCAGCCGGAGCTAATGACGCACCGAGTACAGTGCTCGAACATACTAGAACGCTTCATTGAAATAATTCAAAATAAACATTACAAACCAACTTCAAATGTTTTAATCAACTTTTGAAAACAGGATGTTTAAACTGCCACTGATAGAAAGATACTGAAGAGATTGTTAAACAATGAAAATTCAACGATAAAAAAAAAAAAAACATTTATTACAATACTATTTTATAAATACATACTTATGGCTAGAATATCACTTCAAGGGGCGAGCTCGCTCTCGGTGCCGTGGGGGATGTCGTTGTCGCGGTCGGTGACCTCCTCGCGGTCGGGCGCGGGGCTGGTGGGGCTGGTACCGGCTGGCTCCGGCGCCGCCGTCGTCGCCTCGCTCTCCAGGGGCTTCCCGCTCTCCACGATGGGCACCAGGCGCTCGCCCTCCGCCGGCTCCGACCCCTGGTCCCCAATGGGCGCGTCCACAACCAAAAAATTGTCGCTCGTCAGCGTCGCCGTGACCGCCGCGGCGCTCGCGTTGGCCGGCAGGCTGTAGCTGTTGAAGAACTGGCTCGCGAACAGGTCGTGCTCGTCCCGCTTCGCCTCGTGCGAGCCCTGCACGATGATGTAGTCGCCCTTCACCTTCACCTTCAGATCCTCCTTCCTGTAGCCCTCCGTGTTCATGATAACGCGGAAGTTGTCCTCGGTGACCTGCACCCGCGGGCCCAGCTCGCCGAAGCTCGGGAACCACTTGAGGAAGGGGTTGAAGAAGTTCTTCAGGCTGGAAAAGCCGCCGAAGGGGAAGAACCAGGGGAAGGAGTCCTCGAACTCCGGCGGGAGCGTCTCGTCGGCCGGCCGATCGGCGACGGGGCCGGCGGCGGCCACGGCTAGCAGCGCGAAAATCGCGAACGTTCGCGGCGAAAACATTTTCCTAGTACGGTTTTCTCACTCGTGAGCTATACACTGCGGCCGGCGCGCGCGCGGCCCGCTATATACGGCAGCGCGGGGCGCGCGGAGGACGCCGCCGTAGTTATCGCAGATGTGAAAATAGGTATAATAGAATAATAATGATTACCTGCCATGTACGTCGCTCCAAATGTTAAACAAAAAGAGGTGCGCGACGCATGATGCCTAAACGATTAGGTGCAGCAGAAAAAATAATGTATTCGTCGACCTTGACCGGGCAGCCGACATGAGACTCGACTAGTTCATTGACAGGTTTTTGGGGTTCCGCGCACAGGGAGAGTTGAGCCGGATCGATTTTTTAGAAAGACACGAACCGTATAAAACCTTTCCGATACTTGGTACCACTAATATATATTCTGTGCCGATACTAAAAATATTTTATTTTTTTATTTTAATATTAAGTGCAAAACTAAAATTGAATTATAGTTACAAGTTGATAAAACTATCTATCTCTACGTTCGGTTTTTATCCTATGGATAGTAATTAAATAAAATAAATAAAAATTCTTTATTGCAGCAAAAATATACAGAAATTCCAGAAGATATTACAGTTTTTTTTTTGCTGTTTAAATTACTAAAGTGATTACCTGTAGGCAGTAGCTCTCACACTAGGATAACCTGTGTCGTGAGAGCTGATATGATTAAGTCAAGAAGATTAAACTTGGTACCACCACCTTAAGAAACAATAAATAAATAAATAAATAATATATATGTATATATTATATTATAAATATTATCGAAGAATAATTTCTAGAAAAACTGTTTTAAGTGCAGACAGATTTTCGCACTGTGATTTGATATCAACGGCGAAATATATTATGAGTCGTCGTCGGCCAATGTCGGCAAAACCTGTTTCTCGAATGTTTACCACATCTTATGCCCGCTACAGACGGTGACGCCGAACCGGCCGAACGATAGAACACGGTCAGTCTGATACAGTCCAAAAAAACATCTACAGGGTCCAATAAAACAAAGTGATAATACTTTAGGTTGTATATTCTGTTTTTCTATATTTTATTCCACGAAAAGTAAAACATAATGTGCGCTTTTATAATTTTGGACGTGGCGGTAATATCGTGGACGTCCGCGGTAAAACGATAACATAGGGAAGTAAAATGTATGGAAATATATGAAGACGCTTTTAAATTTCCGTCGACGATAACTTTTTAACGTGCACGTTAGAGGACATTACGGCGTCTACACCGCACAAAACGTCCGCGGTGAGTAAAATCAAAAGGGCATTTAACGTACCCAACCTTTTATCGTGGAAGCTGGCGTCTACGATAACGTGACGTCCAGAATTATAAAAGCGCAAATGGATGCGTGATAACAGTCTACGTATTAAGCTATAAAATGCAACATTTCATACGTTCATAGGATATTTACATGAGAAGTATTGGTCAAATTAGTATATGAGCCAGAGTAAAAAATAAAATGGCTGCCATTTTGCAACCGTGGGAGAGAGACAAAAAAAAAAGAGCCATTTCGTCGATAAAAATGCCATACTTCATAGCATTAAAGGATCGGACACCGGTGTTGGGACACATTGTATATTATATATTTATATCACATTGTTTTGTTACACCTCGACCTCACATTGTATATTATATATTTATATCACATTGTTTTGTTACACCTCGACCTCGTTTATTAAATAAACTATGAACAAAACAACGAGAGTTTATAAAAATCAGCCAAGTGCGAGTCTGACTCGCGCACGAAGGGTTCCGTACCGTTATAGAGAAAAAATAGGCCAAAAATTGTGTTTTTTGTATGGGAGCCCCCTAATTTTTTATTTTATTTTAATATTATTATTAGTTATTGAAGTACACATCTAAATAAGGCTTTTGTGAAAATTTCTGCCTACTTGCCTACTTGTTGCCATTATTGATATCGAGCAGAAAAGGCCAAAAAATCACGTTTGTTGTATGGGAGCCCCCCTTAAATATTTAATTTATTTTATTTTTAGTATTTGTTGTTATAGCAGCAACACATATACACAATCTGTGAAAATTTCAGAAGTCTAGCTATAGCGGTTGTTGAGTTACAGTCTGGTTACAGACAGACGGACAGACATCGAAGTCTTAGTAATAGGGTCCCGTTTTTACCCTTTGGGTACGGAACCCTAAAAAAGACTAAGGTGAACTCAGGGAATCGAGACATTAGCGGTCATTGACTCCCGTCAAAAAACGTGTCCTTTTCTATACCGTGATTGACAATGAAATGAATTGATGTTCCTAGGCTAAAGGCGATATCGTATTTTGCATACTCGATGTGAACTGAATATGAAATGCTTCATCACTTCGAACTCATAAAAATTTGGAGATTATCATTCTAAGGGGCATATTACACTATCATTTATCTTGGATCATAGATCTATGAGTCAATTATATTGGATAATTTAATATAGACATAATAAGATTCATTTTCTCCTTGATCATAGATTTTTGACATTTGCTGAGATATTGGATCCAATACGGTCATAGAAACAGGTGTTGTCAGTTATTTAATATAAAAAAGAGTTTTTAATTTCCTGTTCGTTAATATGTTTTAAATAATGTCATGTAATTCTTTTTCTAATTATATACTTACATAATCTTGCTAAAATAACAAACAAGCCATACTAAAAATGACGATGTCTTTTAGCAAATCGAATTCTCCGAGATCTAGTAACCCTGACGTCAATACCTGTCAGCGTTAGCGTTCTCCATTGGCTCTTGCAACCACATAAGACGTAAAATAGGATCAATGAATTTTGATAGTGTAATACACAGATATGACTCAAATAGTCAATTATATTGGATCTAATATATGATCATATAAATGATCAGAGATATTTGATAATGTAATATCCCACTAAGAGTTACCACGAGGTTTTCCGATGAATCTGTAATAATCTGTGTCTTTTATGAGGTCAATTTTATTCTTAAATATTCTAAATACAGTGCGAGCATTTTTCATTTAGCGTCTAGACTAAAAAGGTCAATGACCGCTACCGTCTCGTTTCGCCGAGTACAGTATAGTAATTTGTGTATAAATTAATTATTTTTATTTTTTAATTTTAACACATTCAAATACTATAAGGATATGAAGTTTTGGATTTGATTTCGTTAGGTAACAGTGTTTTTATAATTGTTAACATTAATGGCCGCATATTCGACACTATATTATAAGTTTTAACGTTTATATATTTTATCCTTCTTTGTTTTCACGTAAGTTTATCATACCGATTAGAAAAACATTATTTATTATTCTATATTTTATTAAAGAATATCCTATTATATAATAAAATACGTTCACATAAGCCACTCTCCCACTGGCATCAGCATTCAGAACTCGAGTGATCGAACTGTGCAGTTTTATCGCAACGTGTGTAGCAGAAATAATTCACAACGAGTTGGTTAATGATATGGAAGTTAACGCTTACGAGTTTTTATATTTCCGATTGATATTCATTATACAAATCGCTGTAATATTTCAATATTTTAACGTCATAATATGACTTTAAATGTATATCATAAAATACGTTCACATAAGCCGCTCTCCCACTGGCATCAGCATTCAGAACTCGAGTGATCGAACTGTGCAGTTTTATCGCAACGTGTGTAGCAGAAATAATTCACAACCAGTTGGTTAATAATTTTAGATTGATATTCATTACACAAATCGCTGTGATATTTCAATATTTTAACGTTATTTGTATTATCGTTTTGTTATACCATAATATGACTTAATGATGATTTCACTTCGTTTATGGCGCCAAAATTCGCTTATGGCGTGGAAACCGTACATTTTGTTGAAACTATCCTACGTCCTTTTCCGGAGCTCAAAGCATGTCGATACCAAGTTTCGTCACAATTGGTTCAGTGGTTAAGATGAGAATAGCTGTCATGGAAGGACACCCAGGTAGCACAAAATTGCTGAGTAAAGGCTGTGAGCACGTTTTTACATCGCCATTGGCATATGAAAAATTGCTATATAAGCTTTTACTCAACCTCTACATGACCAAATTGGGCACACTTTATACAGTGAAATAGCCATACGGTAAAATGCCACACATTTTACCGTATGGCCGTGTTCAAACCAAACTGACTGTCAGCCGCCGAATGTGAGCGAACGTTACGCAGTTTATTGTATTTCCATACATAATATTCACTTTTTCGTTCACACCTAACCGACAATACGTTATTACGCTAGGCGTAGGCGCGGACATTCGATACCGTTTATTTTCACGTTCACACGTGCTTAAAGCTATGTTAAAGCAAATTACTCAGCATTTATAAAGAAAACAGTCATGAAAGGTGAATTATATGGCGGTCAGCAAATTAGTGGCTATATTAATAGCTTCTAATCGGCGAAAAGCTGTATAGATGGAATTTACTCGGCTAGAAATTGCTGTATTAGGAGCTTTCATATGAAAGCTGTAAAAAAACACTGTATAAACGTTTACAGAGCAATTTTACACAGCTTTAATGAAAAAATATAATTAGCTATGTAATATGCCGCTAATCGGCTGTTTGTATTATGAATCGCCGCTACATCACTTTAATATGGCCAAAAGCGATGAAAGAAAAATCTTACATAGCCTTTGTGCTTTCTGGGCATACTTTCGCAGGAGACTTGACAAAAATATGAAAGATCGACAAAACTTGAATAGTGCGACTTCAAAAACTCTAATTATATAATAAAGTATAGGTACACATTTTTTTTTACTTTACATTTTACTCTTCAGTTGTTTTAATATAATATTTAAAAAATCCACCTGGCGTATATTGCCCTTGGCCGGTTAGGAACAAAATAATTTTGCTGCAAATGACATTTCTGCCCTTTTGCCTCTTGTGCAGCTGATGACATTCAAAATTAACTATTAATAGTAATTTATTAAATAGCAGGTTTTTAATATTGTATGCAAATAAATATTTTAATATAAATTATTTGATATAAATTTTTAAAAATAAACCCCCTTACAAATAAACGCTGTATAAGCTTTGAATAGTTATACAGTGTTTTGTCTTCTTCAATCCAATTAAAAATGTCACTTGTGTGACAGGAACAAAACACTGTATAACTTTTCAAAGCTTATACAACGTTTATTAGTAAGGGGGTTAGTGTTTTAGTGTTCTCTCCTCGGTAATAAATTGTATAATATATTCTATAATAAAATAATTTTTTCTATGGCCCGCGCCGGGGCCTACTCGCGCTTGACCAGAATTTGTTTTATTTTTTTTAAACAAGATACAAATACCCCAGTCAAGTTAGACATTTGAGGTTGCATAAATTCCCACCAAGCTGAAAATCAGTAATACTGTTTAGAATATTACGATTACAAATAAAATTTGAAAGTTCCCCATAATTCCCTTATTAATTTATGCAACCTTACAGGGTCTTCTTGGTGTAACCTGACTGGGGTAAAATTAAAGCTTACAGCGAGTTCGAGACATCACAGACCACAGTGCATAATGGATATGTTAAAGAACTGACTTCAAACCAAACAGGCTGAGTTTAGACAATGGTGCAGCATTGATTTACTGAACTGTTTTATATTATGTATTGCTATTAATATAATATACTAATTTAACTTTGTAAATCTAAATTATATTATATAACTCAAAGGTGACTGACTGACTGACATAGTGATCTATCAACGCACAGCCCAAACCACTGGACAGATCGGGCTGAAATTTGGCATGCAGGTAGATATTATGACGTAGACATCCGCTAAGAAAGGATTTTGATCAATTCTTCCCCCCAAGGGGTTAAAATAGGGGATTAATGTTTCTATGAACCTTTGTCAATTTTAAAACGATGGGGCTGAGACTTTGCATATATAAAGCTTCTATGATGTAGACATCCCTTAAGAAAGGATTTTGATAAATTCCACTCCCAAGGGGATAAAAAAGGGGATGTGAATTTACAAAGTAAAATAAGAAAAAATAGGCCAAATGTGAGTCGGCCTCGTGCACGAAGGGTTCCGTACCGTTATAGAGCAAAATAGGCCAAAAATTGTGTTTTTTGTATGGGAGCCCCCCTTACATTTTTATTTTATTTAAATATTATTATTAATTATTAAAGTACACATATATTTAAGGTCTTTGTGAAAATTTCAAGTGCCTACCTGTTGCTATTAGCGAGCAAAAAAGGCCAAAAAAATCACGTTTGTTGTATGGGAGCCCCCCTTAAATATTAATATTACTTTGGTTTTAGTATTTGTTGTTATAGCGGCAACAGATATACACAATCTGTGAAAATTTCAGAAGTCTAGCTATAGTGGTTCTTGAGATACAGCCTGGCGACACACAGACAGACAGACAGAAAGACAGACAGACAGACGGACAGACGGACAGACGGACAGATGGACAGACAACGAAGTCTCAGTAATAGGGTCCCGTTTTTACCCTTTGGGTACGGAACCCTAAAAATCAATAACTATTGAAGATTTTAACTAAGGATTTTGAGAAAAATTCAAGTACTTACCTGTTACCATTATTGATATAGACCAAAAAATGCCAAAAAAATCAAGTTTGTTGTATGGGAGCCCCCCTTAAATATTTTTTTTTACTATTTGTTGTTATAGCGGCAACAGGAATACATAATCTGTGAAAATTTCAACTCTCTAGCTATCACCGTTCTTGAGATACAGCCTGCTGACAGACAGACGGACAGACAGACATCGAAGTCTTAGTAATAGGGTTCCGTTTTTACCCTTTGGGTACGGAACCTTAAAAAACATGAAGTTAATAAAGAAGACGTTAGTGGAAGAAGCAGGTAAGCAATAGTTAAAAAAATTGCCTTTTTTTGCATAAAATTTGGAGACTTTAGGGCCGTAATTATTTTATGTGTAGACAGATATATTAGTATAGATAGATATAGAGGTAAGTTACAAGGTTTGTTAAAATTATAAGGGAAAAAATGAGTAATTGTCCTTAAGTTATAAAATGTTAGTTATCTGGCTCTTCCACTCACGTCTGGTAGTTGTTTGCCCTGCCAATAAAGTTATCGCATCACAGGTAATTTTAGAGGGCATGGTGAGAGGGCGTAGAGACTAGAGCCAAGTTCAAGACTCTACAAGACAAAGTTCACATAATATTCGCTAATAGACATAACAATATTATCTCTTTTGTTTCGTACACTTTCAAAATGCAGCTACATTTTCTACTAATTTCTAAGGGGCGATTTCACCAAAGAAATGGAACGCGTTCAGTGCACACTGAACCGGTTCTAAACGTAATAAACGCGTTTATAAACCGAATTGCATTTCACCAACATACACTATACGCGTTCACAGCAAATCTGAGTTTTATCTTCTGAACGCCCAATATTCGAAGTTTAAATGTCATAAATCCCGTTCAAGTCCTGTCAGTGTAGTGTCATGGTGAAACGAAAAACATAGATGAAATAAATGTCAAGATGACAGTTTTGACAGATACGTTTGGTTAGTGCATGTATAATTTCTAACTATTTTATTGTTAAAATAATGTGACATTGGTCCAAAACGATAAAAACATGTGAAATGATCGCGTGACGTCACGTAAACTTAGATTTATTAATCGTGATCAAATGAAGTTTGTGAAATAGCCTGTGAATGAGCCTAGTTACGTGTAACTGCAAATAACCGCCACATAATAAATTATCATTCTAAGAAAAAAATATTGAATAAAAAAGTAAAGGAAATCTTGTGAAAAGATAAATAATTAGGGTTTCCTTATCTTTCCTCATTGAGGGACCTTTGACGCACGGAAGTCCCATAATATTTATTGTGTACTGTAATTATCTATGGAAAAGCCAAAAAAAAGGTTTACTCAAAATCGTGAAAACCATTTTGATATCTATGGCATCTCGAAAAATAAGATGGGTTTTTTCAATGCTAATAATATATTGTACTCTTAGATGGGCTTTTGCCTATCTTTGTCACATGACGCATGTATACTCAATACTGATATAAAACTATTCAAGGATCTTTTTTTGGGTTCCATACTCAAAGGGTAAAAACAGGACCCTATTACTAAGATTTCGTTGTCTTTCCGTCTGTCTCTCTGCGTGTGTCCAGGCTGTATCTCAAGAACCGCTTTAGACATCTGAAATTTTCACACATTGTGTATTTATGTTGCCGCTATTAAACTACAAACGAAATAAAATAATATTTAAGGGGGTTCCCATACAACAATCGTGTTTTTTGCTCGATATCAATAATGGCAACAGGTACACACTCATTTTTTTTTTATAAATTATAATAATAATATTAAAATAATCGCAATTCAAGTGTTTGGCGGACGCCATAGTTTCAATTGGAAATTATTGCGACTAATTGTCATTGTTTCATAATCTCTATTAGTAGAAGCTCAATAAGAATTATAATAGAGAGATTATAAGGTGGTATTATTTCGTACTATTCTCTCCTCGCCCGTCTTCCCACGCCACTGTCTTGAACCAGCTGCACTTTATGATGAAGACATATCCTGATGACAGCGAAGTCCCTTTAAATATTTAAGGCTCCCAAACAAAAAACAAAATTGTTGGCCAACTTTTGCTTTATAACGGTACGGAACAATTCGTTTGCGAGTCCGACTCTCACTTAGCCGATTTTATTTCACTTTTATACCGAAGAAATTAATTTCACAAGTTAATCTTAATCTTTTAGTCCATCAGGCCTTAGGGTCAATTCAGACCGCAAAGCGACGCGTAGATGCATTTCTAAATTTATATGGATTTGACAGGTTCGCAAGACATTTGACATTTGACAAGACAGGCTATTGAAATCTGTCAAATCCATACAAATTTATGCCGCGGCCCGCGACGCGCCTCGCCTCGCCTCGTCGCGTTGCGGTCTGAATTGACCCTTAGTGTCAAATCAGACCGCAACGCGACGCGTAGATGCATATTTTCTAAATTTGTATGGATTTGACAGACTTCAATTGCGTGAGACGTCATGCAAATCGAAATCTGATCAAATCTACGCGTCGCGTTGCGGTCTGAATTGACCCTTAGGTCTCTTTTTACTATTATAGTGTTGGTTTCAAAATAATTCATCGCTGGCGACATGTCTTATGTAAAATTTTATACATTCCTTATTTCAGACATTGACGTCGAAATGATGAAATGCGTCTTGAGATTCTCAACTAAAGGCCAGCTCTTAGCTCTATGCATCACTAAATCTGAGTGGCGAAACATTGCCACACTTATCAAAGAATCTATAAATAAATTTATGTTATACAATTTCGATATCATCATATGATGTGTGGAACGACCTTCCGCGCGACCGCGAAACAAGATTTTGTAATAAAAATTTGAACTAGAATAAATTATTAGAATAAATTTAATACCAGTATTCGGATTTGTCACACATTTTTTGTAATCAGGTTATTATTATGGAACTGATACGTCTACCCGGATGCGTGTATGACATTTAAAGGCGACTAAAATGATTTAATTTTTTATGTTCGCAAAAAACTTTTGGCATTATCTTCACGTTGTAATGTCTTCATTACACAGGGGCGTAGCTACCGCCGTATCTGCTGTATCAATTATACGGGGCCCCAGGGCCATATTTTGCCATATGCAAAAATTAATAAAAACGTTCGTAATTAATTTTAAAATAAAGCATTTCTTTTATTACTCGCGTAAAGTGAGTCCAAAAGTTGGCACCCTATGTATTTTTTGGTTTGTGATAAGTTGATAACTGATAAGTTTTAACTTTTCTAAGGGTCTACAAAAAATTTATACGGGGCCCCGCCAAGGCACGCTACGCTTCTGTCATTACATAATATATTTTATCTTTTAACAGTGAACTAGACAGTCATTTTCTACTTTCGGAATCGTGGAAATTATATTCGAGTAATTAAATAAAACGAGACGTAGAAGAATTGACACATCTAGTGAATTATATTATTAAGTATTTATATTGATTTTATTTATGTGCGGTGAATACTACAGGGACTGAAAAGTTGCTACACAAGTTTATGAAATATTATTTCAATTAAAAGAAATAAAATTGACGGTTCCGTTTTTTTCCTGGTAAGGAACCCCAATACTTTACAAGTATACGATGTATAATTTAGTCAAAAACATCGTTATAATTAAATATCAATTTAAAAACTGCTTCTTCATTTAGTTTAGGAAGTAAAACAAGCTTATTGAGGAAGTCAATTTATTCTCTAACAACATTTATTGACATGACACACAAAAATATTATTCTACAATACTCTTCTATGATAATTATAATAACCTTGCAATTTCAAATAATCGCTTAAGTCGCATCTGAAGCGATCATAAGAAATATTTTTTCTAAACCTTATATAAATAATGCTACATTCTAATGCAGTAGGTGAGTGTTATAATTTACAAGTCTTTTATAAATATTAACTTATTACTACCTAAATCTTTGGGACTAGTTTTCGCTAACCTCACTTTTGTTTGTCACATTCTCCGGTGAAATTGTTGGTTCCGACTCTTTAAGATCGGTTTGGGGTACGCTGATCAGTAAATCTTCGTTATAGACTACATTAGCGATGCTAGCTAGTGAGTCACCAGAAATAGCTGTCTCGGTTGCTTCAACAGCATTCGAAACAGGCAAGTTCTCGGAGAGTGTGCTATCTTCTACTGCGCTTTCAGCACCGATGCTTTGGCTGTTGGATGATCTAGCGAATTCAGCGGGAATGTCATTTATTTCTGTGGGGTTATCGTTGATCTCTTCAATTTGACTTAAATCACTCCTAACCAGGGACGGAGTTGATGATTCAACAATAAGTTCTGATTGGTCATCTTTTTGTAGCAGTTCTTGTTGCTCAGTTGAAGCAGCAACGATATTAGCGGCTTCAGCAACAGCTGTTACTGGAGATAGACCTTCTTGTGCTAAAATTGATTTGTCACTACCTTCTTCAATGATCTTTTCTTCAGTTTTGATAAGCTCTGGTTCTCCTGTGTAACTTTCTTGTTCGAGAGTGATATCTGACCTTAGTATGTTGACGAGGGTTTCCACTGGTCCAAATTCTTGTAGTGAAGAAGTTTCAGTTGTGTAATCATCAAATTCTTCACTCCTTAATTGAATTTTTTCAGCCTTTTCTGTTACGTCTTCGATTTTATTATCTTGTTCTCGCAAAGGAGTAGATGTATAAATATCGCTACTCGTATACAACAAAGCTTGTTCGGTTGTAGCGATTTCTGGTGCTGGTGCTTTATTTGTAACGGATTCTTGTATTGGCTCGTTGAAAGAAGCGATTGGCTCTGTTGTTGGGGAATCTACATTTTCCACGGATTGCGTGGCATCGTTGGTCAGAACGTTCGTAATAGGTGCATATGTGGGCCCGACAATAAATTGCTGACCTTCATTCTGTTGTTGCAATGGAATAGAGATTATAGCTGGTACAACAATCTCTTCATTAGAAGGCTTTTCATCATTCTCATTGTTTGAATTGGCTGCAATATTGCTTTCAGCTTGACCTGAAGGCACTGAAATCACTATAGGCTCATTAACTTCTTGATCATTATTTTCCTTTGGAGGTAACAGTTCCGTTGTAGGAACAGCAGGGATTAAAGCTGGAATATTTTCCTCGCTAATTGGCTTTGGTGGCAAAAGTGATATTGCAGGAATAGTTGGAGTGAAATAGGCAACGTTTGGAGCTTCGTCATTGGTTGGTTTTGGAGGCAAAAGTTCTATTGACGGTGTAACTAAGATCAATGGTGTGGGTGTGGTTGGGGCACTTACGACATTTTTATCCTCGACTTTTTCTTCCAATAGTGGTAGTCCGCTTTCTACTATCGGTATCTCTTTTTCATTGTAAGTGATTTTGTTAACAACACTACCGATTGGGGCAGTCACCACTAAATAACCATCACTCGTCAGGGTAGCCGTGATACTTGACTGTATAACTTTGAGAGGCATAGTGTACGTTTGAATGAACTGACTATCTATGGAACTTTGTTGGTTTTGAACGTCGGCGTGCGCTCCTTGTATAATGATGAAACTTCCCTTAGTTTTAACCTTTAAAAATTCCTTCTTGTTGTATTCTTTCACGTTGATGATCACTTGGAATTTCTTACTGTCGTTTTCGATTTTGGGGCCAGCCTCGGGGATGGTGGGCAGGAAGTGCGGGAAGCTCTCCAGGACATTTCCGAAG
Source organism: Cyaniris semiargus (assembly GCA_905187585.1). NCBI lineage: Eukaryota > Metazoa > Arthropoda > Insecta > Lepidoptera > Lycaenidae > Cyaniris > Cyaniris semiargus. The sequence goes on along the minus strand of LR994555.1, from coordinate 17,317,523 downwards.
AACGGGAACTTGATCCAGGGCTGGACATCCTCCAGTTCGGTTCTCGACAGCGACGTGACGGGCCTCTTGTGCACCGGGGGGAGGAGCGCGGGGTGGGCGGCGGCGGCCACCACCAGAGCGAGGAACGTAACGGAGCGCGGTGATAACATGTCGCCGTGAGCCGCGGTCTGGCTACCTCTGTTATCTCACAAAAACTGACTCCGCCAGAAACGTGGAGGCTTTATAAAAGACAGCGGGAAGCGGGCGATAGGACCGGTATCGGCGCATCCGTCCAGATACAAGGCCAATGTGACAGAAAGCAAAATAACATCCTCGTTATACTTTGGCACTCGATTTTGGTGTAATTTATAATGTGACCTCAATATAAGGGTCGACGCACACAATCGTGAAGCGAAAAGTTTTGGAGGCACGTTGCAATGATATATGATATATAATAGGTATGATAAGGTACAGTTTTGTTTACGTTTTGAGACGTTTCTTAAAATGTCTCTTAAATATTGAAACTACTTAGACCAAAATGTTAATTACCTAGCACTAATTATTTTTACGTCTAAAATATGATAAGCACCGCCGTTCTTAAATTGTACTTCATAGATTTTGAAAATATAGTCATCATTTTGATGATTCTAGATACCCGACGTATCTCTATACAAATCGAGGTGAGTGGTACCTAAGGTAATATAGTGAGAAAATGAGTTTTTCTTCTGCCCGCACTCCTGCGCGTTGCACTTCAGGGTTGCCGGCAGGTTTGACAGCTAGAGCAGGCAAACATTTTCACAGCGCGGTAAAAAGAGGGGTGGATTCCGCTTCTACTCCGCGCCGGCGGACGATTGCCGCTACGCCTTACATTTATTTAAAACATAATTTCTGTGTTACAATAATAGCGTGGGATAGTGCGTGGAGGCCCTAAAGGAAGATCTTCCGACCGAGCGGCCGAAGCCCACGTGATACATTTCAGCTGTCGTATATATTACCGGAAAACTTCGATAGCGCGATGCAGGAATCTTAGGCGAATTGTGGGTACAGCCACATCACTCCCCCCCGACGACCGGAGGTCGAATCTTGAAGTCTTCTTGTCGCTTGAGTCGCCAGTGCCAGGGAGTTCCAGTGAGTCGGAACTGTTGCAGTGAAGTCCCAGTGAGTAGCAACTGTGATGCTGCTGCACGGGATCCAGTGAGTCGGATAGCTGCCATGCGGGGCCGATGCTCCGTGCTGACCAGGAAAGATGTGCTCTGCTTGCTGACCGGTCGGTGTAGTGAGAAAGCCCGATGATGCTGATGCGGGGTCCGCCCAGGCCACGGTACATTGCGGCTAGTGGACGAGGTACCCGATGAGGCGATGCTGGCTGGCGCGTTGCGGAGGGGCGGGGAGTGATGATGATGAAGGAGGCGTGTTCTGTCGAGGGTCACCAATGTGGGATAATGCGTGGTGGCCACAAAGGAAGATCTTCCGACCGAGCGAGGTGTTATGCTCGGTCAGGCCGAAGCCCACGTGATACATTTCAGCTGTCATATATATACAGACGCACTTAGGAAACTTCGATAGCGCGATGCAGGAATGTTAGGCGAATTGTGGGTACCGCCACAATAGGTTGGAAACTATTGTAATTGCGGATTTTTCTCATAGATGGCTTCAATTGAATTTTTGGGTTCTCAGACGTGGTACAAATGTAAAACACATTTTTTTGTTATTTGATAGTCTGGTAATTCCGCTGTCAATCAGTAAAAAAAGTTTTTTGATCGGTTGCGTACTGTTGCGTAGCTTTCTTTGAAAAATGGAAAATCAAAAGGAAAATTTTCGTCCTATTTCAATAGTGATAATGACATCAAATCGTACATGATTTAGTTTTTTGCTAATAAAAACTAGAGGTTTTATGAACGTGGGATTATGAAAGATGGCCAAAGGTCATCGATGTAAAGGTCAATACATTACAGAATAAAGTTATTACTTATTTAGTTCCAGGAAAAAAATGCCTTTGATTTTCTAAAAAATATTGAGCGGCAGTCTGCGATCACTCTTAACAAATTCATCGGTACAAGAAAATCTGGTTTCGTTTCCAACGGTGCCGGCGAACACGATTCGACGAATGTCCATAATTAAAGTGATTTTAATGTTGTGGTAACAGTTATTTTGCACGGTTAATACTCCCTTATCTCACTACTTTAAATGAGACGATATTGTATACCCGAGGAAATTGATTCCTAGGCATTTGACAGACCTACGTCGTTTGGTCGGATTATGACATTTTTTTTTAATATTCTTTATTGCATTTACACATACATAATATTATAGAAATTCAAACTTAGTACTGTTAATAACTAAATAAACACAAAAGGCGGCTTTATTGCTATGCAGCAATTTCTTCCAAGCAACCGAAAAGCAGGAGATTATTTTATATAAAAAGCAAATAGGCAATGTGAAATTTCTTCCAAGCAACCGAAAAGCAGGAGATTATTTTATATAAAAAGCAAATAGGCAATGTGCAAAAACAAATTACAACTAATGACTTACATCTAGAAAAATTACAAAACATTTATAATAACAATTAATTAAACAAAACAATTTTATGTTAGCTGATCGGTCGGATGAGTTTTAACATTTACTTAACGCGACCAAATTACTTAGGTTCGCCATGGACCGCCTAGGAATTAACTTCTCTGATAGTACATTTATTATTAGTTTCTCGGCAACGTCTACAGGTAATTTAGTGAAATTTTGTATGTATGGGAGGTTAATCGATCTAGGTTATTATATCCCGCACATTTTTGAGTAATTTATTTTGTGTCAATTCGAATTTCCGAGCAAAGCTCCTTTTCCAAGGTTAATATTAATACAGTCAGTTATATTTCCTAATAATTGGAACGAAGTTTGTATTATTATTGAGTGTATACAGGTTTTTTGTACATAAGAAATAATAAACTGAAACTTCGTTCCATCCGGGTGTCCCTTGACACCTCTCAAGTTTTTTTGGGCAAATATGAGCATGCATTGCACACTACTCCTTTATCTTTTATTAAAAAAATTAATAGGCTTTCATTACAATTATTCCAATCATCATCATCCCCAAACATTTATTTTTGATGGAGTGGATAGTATAATTTGGCAGAATTTTTGGCGAAGTCGGAAGTGGCTATAGCCGTTACTTTAGCTAGATTCTAGACGCGGACTCAATAACTAAAATATTCGTATTTTAGCACACTTTGGCTAAGTAGTGTTACATTAACGGTTCGGGCTACTAAAACAAAAATAACCAAAGTGTGTTAATGTTTTGAATTAATTAATGATTCCTTATGGAATTCAACTGAGGCCGTTGCACCCGAAAACTTTTTGATCTTATTGGCTATCGGGTTTATGCAGCCTTTCTCGGAGGTCCTTAATTTATTTGAACTGGTTTTAACTTAAGTGCAACTCTTATTTCGAGTCGTAAACGAAATATTATATTTGTCAAAACATTCACAAGAATATTACCCTCGCAGCCGCACAGTCGCACACACAGTCACACACACACACACAGATTTAATGATGATTAAACTTAAATTTAATTAAGTATATAAAAACAAAAGAATTTCACAGATAATGTATCTAATATTAAAATCTTCATTTAATTACTGTTTAGTAACAATAATTAAAGACGTGAGTGGAAAAACCACATAACTAACATATTTTTATAACATAATATGGACAATTACTCATTTTTACCTTATAATTCAAACAAACATTGTAACTTTCCTACTTCCATCATCTGGCTAATATATCTGGCTACATATTTTTTGATTTCATATTAATTTTTCCTGGCCGTTTATGCAAAAAAACGTCATTTTTTACTGTTACTTACCTGCTTCTTCCACTCATGTCTTCAATTAATATTCATCTCGAGTGCGGCAGATAGTAGTCCATGCCAGGTAGGTACAGTAAAATAAATGTGAACTGCGTTGTTCGATTTAAGAGCGGGCTGTGCAATTTTGCTGTGTTTTCTAATAAGTACTACGATCCCGGAAGACGATTGACTCAAATGAAATTGAGATTTATTTAATCATTGTATATTTATCTGATATTTAGCTAACGGAAAACACGATTCACTTATTTTGACTCGATAGTTTTATTTTTCGAAATTATGAATCTTTTTGGGCATTTCAACAAATATCTGTTACACTTATTGAGTTACTATCATGAAATAACTTGCACTACTACAATCACACACTTTATAAAATAATAGCTAAAGGAAATATTAGTATTGTATTTAGTTTTTAAGTAATCATCAAAAAACAGTTTTGGGACTTACGACCTTTACTTTCGTGCTATAATGCGGGAACCGTTGTTACGCGATATTGTTCACTATTAGCACAGAATATATATTAGTAGTACCCTATTAGCTGCAGCCTAAAGTACATTGCCCGGGAACACGATTCATGGAATTATTGTATCACGATTGGAAGATAGCGTTGTGTGTACTGTGTAGGCGGGGCTAGCGTTTTCACCGCGCGCTCTTAAGGCCATCCCCCGAGCAAACGACCTTGACCATACATTTGACGCGTTGCCGAGATCGCACAAAAATCCTATTTTTTTACTTATCTTAGTTCAAAATTGATTTAAAAAAATTTAAAAAATGTAGTTAATGAAATTATCTATCTTTTGTCGTGTGTTTCAAATAAACGTAATTTGTAAATAATAGGGAGATGCTGAAAGTATGCTTCAATTTTAACAAATTGGTATTACTTTGGAAGCTAATATCATGAGTATAATAAACAAAAATAGAAAATTTAAAACGGGGAAAGGAATGTTGATATACTGAAGATTATTGCTGTATTTTTATTATAACTTTGTAGCTTTCAAATTATGACTTTATAAGGTTCTAAATACGGTAAATTACGGAATCTCCGTAGGGGAAGGGCCTTAAATCTATTATATAAAATTCTCGTGTCACGACTCACGGGGTGCGTGGTTGAACTCCTCTGAAACGGCTCGACCGATTTTCGTGAATCTTAGCGAGCATATCGGCTAGGGTTGAGAATCGGACAACATCTATTTTTTTTATATTGATAAATGCATTTGTTGAATAAAATTTAGAACGTAACATAAACAATATTTTTTTTTTTTATGAAATAAAGGGGGCAAACGAGCAAACGGGTCACCTGATGGAAAACAACTTCCGTCGCCCATGGACACTCGCAGCATCAGAAGAGCTGCAAGTGCGTTGCCGGCCTTTTAAGAGGTAATAGGGTAATAAGGGAGGGTAGGGATGGGAAGAGAAGGGAATATGGGAGGGTAGGGAAGTGAATAGGGTAGGGGATTGGGCCTCCGGTAAACTCACTCACTCGGCGAAACACAGCGCAAGCGCTGTTTCACGCCGGTTTTCTGTGAGAACGTGGTATTTCTCCGGTCGAGCCTGCCCATTCGTGCCGAAGCATGGCTCTCCCACGTATAAATAAATAATAAACAGTGACTACGTTAGGCCTCTGCATATACTCTGATGTACACTCCCCTAACGTAATAATAACTACTTTGCTTCGCAGGAAACTTGATACGTCTTGAAATTTTCATATTTCAAAGTATAGCATCATCGCTCTGCATTATAATATTTATGGTTCCGGGTCGTAGCATTTTAAATTCCAAATTTACTTGAAATACCAGAGCAACATGCCTAAAACGTGACTTTCTTATAAGTATTATATTTTCTATGAATCATCATCCCAAATAATATTGTTATCTTCTGTGCAGTGTGCCTTGGAATAATTTTGGGCGATACGCGTACGGGCAATTATTAATGTCCAATATTTGTATCCAAATTAATATTAATTTACACGTGTTTAGTGTTACCAATATAAATTTAATTGTTTTTCGTAAGACAAGGAGATTAGGCCCAGTAGGCCTACTACGAAACTGTTTTGAGACTCAAAAAATCGGATGATTCGGAAAATCGTCATTTCACGTTTGTTAGAGTAGGACACGGCATTCCCGTCCGATTGTTTGAGTCTCAAAACAGTTTCATGGTACAAGGCCTAAAGCGTGCTCAATAAAAACAAATCCCACCAAAAACATTTCTTGTAAAATGTAGCCGAGACGACCACATAAGGTTTACCCTTTGAAAAAAATATGAGATCTCATGTAGAGCCAAGCTTCTGAATCTACACGGCCTAACTCTACTGACCCTAACTTAAACAAATTCTACATACCAGTAAATATGTATGGCTTCGCCGTTTCGCTACTGTCGTGGTGGTGATGCGAATATTTAATTTCTGATCTGAAGTTAGTAGCGAAACAGCCGAGCCATACATATACAGCCTAACTCTACTGACCCTAACTTAAACAAATTCTACATATTACTGGTATGTAGAATTTGTTTAAGTTAGGGTCAGTAGAGTTAGGCCGTGTAGATTCAGAAGCTTGGCTCTACATGAGATCTCATATCTTTTTCAAAGGGTAAACCTTATGTGGTCGTCTCGGCTACATTTTACAAGAAATGTTTTTAGTAGAATTTCAGTTCTTTTCGTAAGTTGGTTCTTGTAAGCACATAATGATAGGTATTTTTGGAAACTCTTATGTCCTAAGTCATAAAATTGGTGAAAGTCTCATATAAACATCCACCGCCCGTGTCAGTGTATGAGTTTGTCAGTGAGTCAGTGACTAAATCGGTGTATTTTAGATATCAATAAAATCTAAAGTATAAGAGCTATTCAATTGAGACTTTGTACATATATAATTAATCTACTATTGAAGTCATATCCTGAGAGTATAAACTAACTTGTACATCGAACACCAACTCTATGAGGGTTCAAAAAAACAACAAAACACTTCGAGAAAAGGTAGGTTGCGCTTCGCTTGGCTCGTCTCGGCGGGTGCACTACCGTGCTCCCAGATATAACAAATATTAACGGTAAAAAGTAACCCTCGCCCTACCGTAAAAAAAAAATAGTTCATTGAAATGGCGTATCGATTTATTTGTATCATACGAAAGAAAGTGTTGTCTACGACCAATTTATTGAAGATTACAAACTTTCGTAACAAAAGTGTGCGTCCTATCAAAAATGTTTTCGGGGATAAATTATTATTCTGGCAGTGTGTTGTGATAGCAAACTTTCCCAACGCGTATATCGCTAAGCGATCTTCAACAAGAAAGGAATATTTTTTGAGAATCAAAACTGAACATTATCTTGCTCTGAAAGTTTTTCGTGTTAGGTTTTTCTCTTCAATAGTAATAGCCAAACGAGATTTAATGTGTCACCACAAAGTAAAAATGTTCTTCGTAAATATAGTATTGATAAGATATATTACAGCAATGGTTTTCACGCTCGAGAGGCACCAGCATAATATAAACACTATAGACCGGTGGTCCGCGGACCACTGGCGGTCCCTGAAGGCATTCCAAGTGGTCCGCGAAGACATCCTAATAATACGTGAGAATTCAGATGTTAGTAAAGAGTATGCAGTCACAAAAATCACGTTAGGGCTGCCTTCACATTACGTCGACTTCCATACTAAAGCGATACTTTAGTATGGAAGTCGCGCGGCTGCCGCGCGGCTGCCGCAGTACCCGCGACATAATGTGAAGGCAGCCTAAATTAAAATCTGTAACTTTTAGATTTTTGCCAAATGAAAAATGAGTGCTAATTTTATAGTTGTACTTGTTTTCTTTATCAAACCACCCTCAATTTAGGTAAACCAACCGGGTTGTCCCCGGCAAGACAAACATTTGGTAAGATGGTCCCTCTGACTAAAAGGTTAAGAACCACTGCTATAAACAGACAACAAAAAGTTTTGTTCCACGTTTGGCAATGTTTCTGTCAATATTCTGATATATATGACATGTGCATATCGAATTTTATTCGGATTATTTACTGTATGTATGATACAGTCAATATGTAACGGAAAATTGAGTGCCCTCCGAATAAATTATTATGTGTTTTCCAAGTATGCTTTATTGCTTAATTGGATTATGATTTATGCCGCATAATGCTGCAATAAGGAAGGTCGAAGTAAAGAGCGGCACTGGTACTAGTACAATAAATATGTTATTTGCCCTCCGAATAAAGACCTACCGTTATTTGACGTGATGAATCGTTAGGGGGGCATGTCAAGAGGTCACAGAAAAATTAAAAAGGTCGCGCTAATTGCTGTTTTTGAGAAATCCAAAAAATGAATAAAAAAATTTGAAATGCTTTTTTCTCAGAAACTATTGGTTTTAGGAAAAAGTTTTTAAATAAAAAATGTAGAGGGCATTGCGAACTACATTTTTTGTCATTGGAGTGACGTCATCCGACTTAAAATACAAAAAGTAGAGGGCGCTAATGGATCAAAAAAATGTTACAACGGCATTTTCGATAGGAAAAAAATATTTTTTCATAATAATATGAATTAGAAAGTTTTTCGTCACAAAATTAGCTACAACTTTTATTCAAACAATTTATTTTTTTAAAGGTATGTAAGTGAGCGCCATAAACACTAGAAAGACCGGACTTTGCGTATACCTAGAAGGACTGACCACACAAATTAAGTTTATCCATTTTAATTTATTGTTGTATTTATTTCTACTAACATTTAATAGCATTTAGAGTAAATAAAATCAAAAAAATTAAAAGTTGAAACACGAAACGAAGAAATAAGAAAGAAATTTTCCAAAGCATCAATAATAAAGTAAATAATGGACAAGAAAACTTTTAATTATTAGCAAAGCAAAATCAATTTATTAAGAAATACCAGTTTCTATGTAAAAATTGCTTTTAAAAATGTCATTTCACTTATTAATACAAACTTCAAACTGACAAAAAATTATTACCTATACATTTTTGATTGTACTAAAAATTTATAATCGTATTTTTCATCCACTCTCTATATCCATAAAAATAAATCTCTATATCCATATCTATAAAAAAATATTTCGCCGCTGCCGTATCGTCAGTCGCGTTTGATGTAAATCACATGTCATTCACGTCATATGATTCACATGCGAATCACATGTATTTTACATGGGTGTCACATGGGAGTCATATGGGAATCACAAAAAAATTATAATTGTGAAAAATCATTTTTTCCTATCGAAAATACCGTTGTAACACTTTTTTGATCCATTAGCGCCCTCTACTTTTTGTATTTTAAGTCGGATGACGTCACTCCAAGGACAAAAAATGTAGTTCGCAATGCCCTCTACATTTTTTATTCAAAAAACTTTTTCCTAAAACCAATAGTTTCCGAGAAAAAAGCATTTAAAAATTTTTTTTTATTCATTTATTGGATTTCTCAAAAACGGCAATTAGCGCGACCTTTTTAATTTTTCTGTGACCTCTTGACATGCCCCCCTAACGATTCATCACGTCAAATAACGGTAGGTCTTTATTCGGAGGGCAAATTACATATTTATTGTCCTAGTACCAGTACCGCTCTTTGCTTCGACCTTCCTTATTGCAGCATTATGCGGCATAAATCATAATACAATTAAGCAATAAAGCATACTTGGAAAACACATAATAATTTAATAATAGTAGTTTAAAAAGATAAAACCGACTTCAAAATTGTACGTAATTAAGAATTAAAATACTGAACCGATTTTGATGAAACTTACAGTATTCCCTAAGTTAAACAATACCTAGAACAACAAAAAATAATCATCTAAATCGGACTTGTAGTTCTGGAGATATGCGAACACAAACACAAAAACATACATACATACATACACTTTTGAAAGGCACATTTGTTCAGACGCTGATAATTGATATAGACTAACATATCCGAAAACTGGGCAGTTTTGGAAATATTACATACATACGGGTCGAATTGATAACCTCCTTTTTTGAAGTCGGTTAAAAAATATGTAACATCCTGTAATTAAGCTTCGTGCACATTGTGACAGAGCGCATCGGGATGGGCCGCATACAAGTTTTATGGCCAAGTGTGCGATAGGTCATAAATATTGTAAAGAAAATGCGGCCCGCCCTGTGCGTCCCATCACAGTGTGCACGAAGCTTTACCCTTCAGTAACAGCCTACAAACTGTATCAAAGATTGTCCTAACAATGCCTAACATAGATGCCAAACCGCTGAGTTGGTTGATAGAAAATTTCACAGGAACATCGGTTCAAAGTTATGAACTTCGTATGACATTTTCTACTTGGTGACTTAGAAAATTTAGGAAATTGTAAAAATATAAGGCTTAATATAATCAATTGATCTACTGATCCAAATTTGAACACTGTACAGTCAACGCAAATAGTAGCGAGTAGCGACTCATACGGCATACCGGAATAGACAATTATAACTGTTTGAACAAATGTTTTATCAGTGACATTTTAAATCCGGTTTAAAAAATTTAGACCAAAACCTGTAGCACACGCCTCACTTAAAATAATACATAAATCCAATGGATATACAATATACATTTATATTAAAGATTGGCAGACGGGAATGATGATTTGAATTACAACACGGTCAAATTATCTAGACGCACGGTTTGATGACGTCATTATGGAGCTCGCATGTTATTTATATATTTCGATGCGTCAAGTTAATGTGACCGTGTTGTATATTGCTATGAATATTATGAGCAGGTTTGCCTTGATCCGTGGTTTGATATTAATGCTTAGGCCTTAGTTGGTAACTAGTAACACAGTACTCTAGTAACTACTAACTGAGCTGTTTATGGTCACTATGCCTACATATTATTATTATATTCACATATTATATTTATTGCATGGAAACCAAACTTTTCTCTGAGGTGATACTAATCCTATGTCTTGGGGCCCATGTGCAATGTGCATACTAATCTCAATTAAGGCAAGGATGTCCCTAAAATTAGCAGGTCGATGTCTGTCAGTACGAATATCGACGTAAAGGACATTAAAATAACATTCATATCAGCGCGCCTTGTACAGTGGCGGTTACGACGCTCGCCGCGTTCTTGATAGGGCGAAATAGGAGAAAATTATACATTTTTTTTTAATGACCGAATCATTTATTAAAAAACTATTCGGTTATTTTGTTAGAACTATAAAAAAGCTATCCTTTTTGTAAAAAAAATCATATCATTGTCATAGAAAATTACGAGATGTTCGAATTTGAACTGTATTTTTATAGTGATATTCAAGATTATTTTATAGAATTACCATACCATTTTTCAATATTCTGTTCGGTTATTTTGTTACTTTGATCCTTTTTGAGTATACATCAATTTTGGTGTAAGAGAATTCCGCATAATTTCTTCAGACTGGAAGCTTAAAAATCAGTATTTTCGAACTAGCCTCGCCTTAATGTATCTTCATACAAAATGCCATCAAAAGTTAAGAGACAGGCAGAAAGATAAAATCACTTTAGGATATTTTATTATATTAATCATATTTTAGTATTCAAATTCAAAAGGCGTCAGTAAAAATGAGTTTATTTTAACAAATTAACAAACTATACGTGGGAGAGCCATGCTTCGGCACGAATGGGCCGGCTCGACCGGAGAAATACCACGTTCTCACAGAAAACCGGCGTGAAACAGCGCTTGCGCTGTGTTTCGCCGAGTGAGTGAGTTTACCGGAGGCCCAATCCCCTACCCTATTCCCTTCCCTACCCTCCCCTATTCCCTTCCCTTCCCATCCCTACCCTCCCCTATTACCCTATTCCCTCTTAAAAGGCCGGCAACGCACTTGCAGCTCTTCTGATGCTGCGAGTGTCCATGGGCGACGGAAGTTGCTTTCCATCAGGTGACCCGTTTGCTCGTTTGCCCCCTTATTACATAAAAAAAAAGAAAAAAAAAACCTCTTGCGTCTAGAATTTTGTGGCATAAATATTTTATTATGCACTGTAATAGGTATATTAAGATTCTATGAATATTAAATATTTTTGGGAGATAAAGGGGTGTTTCAAAATCGCATGAATAAGTCCCGTAAATGCTAGAGAGCCTTAAATGAGACCTTATCTTCAAAATTATAATATTATTCTTCCTTATCTCCGTGATTCATACAATTTGTCTTCTCGTTGGCTACTGTTCCTTTTCCTAGCGAATAAATTTAAATTTTTATTAAATTTTATAAGTCTAGTACTATTTACATCGAATTTCAAGATTCTTTCTGGTATTGAAATAAGTAAAATCCATATTTATATATTCTAAATGCAAAAGTATGTCCATCTATCTCTTCACGTTTACGTTACGTAAAGGCATGGAGACATTAAAGGCCCTTGTAAAATGTAGAGTTTTCGAATGATAAACGAACTTCAGAGTTCAGCGCAAAATAATTATTTATGGCAATATCAAATATTTTGTCCATAAAGACTGTTAATTACCTTTTAAATCTTCACGCTTAAACAGCTGAAACGATTGTCATTTGGTGTGGTGTGTTTTTAGTCTTGGGAAAGGGCATAGGAAAGTCTTTACCACAGCAGATTTTTTTGATTCCAAATGATTTTCCTTGTCCTAAAATCTCAATTTATGCAAAAAAAAAATCAAATTGTTAGCCACTTCATCCACTTACGTCCTCATTTACGAAAAAATCGCAAAAAAAAGGTAATTCCAATATCATCCTCTGTCTTCGGTACATTTCACCCCTCACACAAACATTATTTCGATCACAATCATACGGATATAAAATCTTTCACATTAATAATATCAGCACGACAATAATGTCATCTGAGCGTTATGCTAATGTTGGGCAAAAACGTTGGATCGTTAATCATTCTGTGGCCGTTAGTCTATGACGAATGGTGGACCCTAGGTGAAGTTACCCGAGATAATCTATCCTTCGCCTATCCCACGTACCACCATATTATCCACGTCTACATTAATGTAGAAAATTTTGCATTGAATATTAGGCAAATTACTATTTAATACTATTTCAACAGTATCTACTACTTGCATAGTGAACTCTATGTACACCCATACACACCTATACACACATTATAAGCACTTCGTTTTGTAACGCCCTGTAAAGGTACAGCGACTTCGGGCCCTTTAGCCAAGACCTTTTCTTTATCGCTTCTTTATAGAATCGCCGATCAAAATGTATGGAATTGACATAAGCTTTCGTTAAGTATGACGTTGACGTTCGACTCGTCCTATGTCAATTCCATACATTTCGATCGGCGATTCTATAAAGAAGCGATAAAGAAAACGTCTTGGCTACCGGCTCTGGAGTTCACAAGTCGCGTACAAACGTTCCATACTAAAGGTGTACATCAACCATAACTTTATAAGTGACATATTGCTTTTAAGACAGAAAGATGATTAAATTTCTCACTATTCACTAGACTAGATGACTTTCGAACTTCTTATCTCTTAAGTCATACATTTTCTACCGTACAAACCTTTCTTGGACGTCCACAAATATTTCAAGACTAAAATTAGCCAAATAAGTTCAGCCGTTGTTAAGCTTAGCGAGACTAACAAAATTTAAAACTAATTTTTATTTATGAAGAAGATAATATAGGGCCTCAGGGCCTCCTGTAGAATTTTCTTGTGCGGCACACAAAGTCGTGGACAATATTTAGTTGCAAATACGTGACAGCACGAATAGACGCGCGTTATCGTCTGTGCTCTAATCTTTAAAATCAGAACGTGCTTGTAACTGTTCTTATCACTTATGCTATTAAGAGCAATTTCTGGTCGCTTTAAAAAAAAAACATCTTTATGAGTCAAGGACCGACCACAGCCAGAGCTTATAACACAAAAGAATAACAACAAATTAACATGACGCACTATAACATAACATTGAACTACTTAAAAACTAATGGGTGATCGGTTATGGCAGTGCAATGCACACACTGCATGTTTAAAGGGAAAGCCACTCAGGCATCGACCGCGGCAAGCCGTGGCGCCTGATCTAACACCAGTGTGCTTAGAGCGACGAGCGTTTGTATGCCTAATGTTTAGCCCAGCCGTTCTCAAACTTGATCTTGTGACGGGACCCTTTTAAGAAGTGACATTTTTGACGGACCCCCCAAAAGAGGATGTTTTGCCTATGAATGTATATTTGGCTCCATGCTGGTGTCTGAACTCTGATGACATTTCCTAAAGCAATAAATATATGTATTGCTCGCGGAGCCCCTCCCTACAAGGCACACACAGCCCCAGGGCTCCACAGAGCACACTTTAAGAATGGCTGGTTCAGCCAAAAACACACATAGAGGGAGAAATTAGCACTTTAATCCATACTAATATTATAAATGCGAAAGTGTGTCCGTCTGTCTGTCTGTCTGTTACGTCTTCACGCCCAAACCGCTGAACCGATTTTGCTCAAATTTGGCATGGAGATACTTTGTGTCCCGCGAAAGGACATAGGATACTTTTTATTCCGAAAAAATTTGTACGGTTCCCGCGAGATAAACGAGTTTTGGCGCAACGGAGTTGCGAGCATCATCTAGTATTCTATAACCTTCTCTTTCTTGCTCGTACAACTCGCTACTGTACCTTCGTCTTACGAATTTTCGATCAGATGTGCTGACACGATTTTAACATTTTTAACCATTTCGAAGAATGCACAACGCCGCGCCGCGTATAAGTGAAGTTCTAAGTGAGAATTTTATGCTTACATACAGTAAGAAGATAACAAAAATGTTTCAAACATCAGGTTTTTATACGCAAATGGTCTGAGAATTTTAAAAGCACTGGCTTAACATAGGATTCCTTTTGGCCTTTTTCATAATTTTGGGTTTTCTTATGACTGCTGTCAGATTTGTCGGATTTCAGGATTTGGTACTCCCGACTCCCATTTACACTAGCGCACGATCCTGTGATAGCTTATTACTAATTAGCTTATTACTAATTGTGATCAAGAATTTGTCGTTTGATCAACGTTATATCGATTTGTGAGGATATTGTGATGATGAAAGCACTCTTGGTGTTGACGTTTTGGACCATATAATCAATAAACATGATATTAAGTTGTTCCCAGAAGTCGGGCCTGTGTTTTAAGACGAGTATAAAAACAGTAATAGGTCGTGACTGCACCGCCTGCGCAGGAGCAACACAGGAAAAATACCGCACGACATATCACATGGTGGAAATACCCGAGAGGCGTCAGGCGAGTTATTAACATCCATACTAATATTATAAATGCGAAAGAGTGTATGTCTGTCTCTCCGTCTGTCCGTATTTTTTTATAAAATAAGGGGGCAAACGAGCAAACGGGTCACCTGATGGAAAGCAACTACCGTCGCCCATGGACACTCGCAACATCAGAAGAGCGGTGCGTTGCCGGCCTTTACTGTCTGTGTGTTACCTCTTCACGCATAAATCGCTGAACCGATTTTGATGAAATTTGGTATGAAGATACTTCGAGTCTCGAGAAAGGACATAGGATACTTTTTATCCCCGAAAAATGTATGGTTCCTTCGTGAAAAACTAATTTTGGCGTTACGGAGTTGCGGGCGTTATCTAGTGTTGTATATTTATCGAGTTAAAGAAAAAACTAACTTGGCGATGATTCCGCGTCGTCCTTTTTCACCTGGCATATGAAAAATGGGCGTGAGTGTGAAGAGAGAAGGACGATGTTTGATTTTTTTGCTTTATTCGAGGTTTCAGTGGCTTAGGTCGTTGGCTCTTGTCGCAGAAGTCGTGGGTTAGATTCCATTCCATTTCCATTTGGGACAATGTAGGCTGAACACCTGGTTGTCTGACAGAAATCTGTACTGTGCCATATTCTTAGCAAATAAATAAATTTGATTTGATTTGATTTGAAAGACGATCCATCTCTCGTCTCGCCGGTCATGTCGATCATAATAATATTTCACATTGGGTTATAACTTAAAGTAAAAGAAAACTCACTGTTAGTGTGTACTGCGCAAAAATTGGGCACTATAAAATTACCCATGTGTAGAGCTGGTTACAGTAATCAGCTACTGCTACCAAAACCGGTGTGTGAGGTATATTTTTTATGGAATGAAATAGAAATTTAAAGAAAAGCAATTGAATGATTGGAGCAAACAATTCACTCTTTTGAATTAAACCCCGCCGCGAACAAGATTGATGTGGAGTATCAAGCAAGCAATCACCATCGCCACCTGTTGCCAATGGGATTATAAGCATATCTAGAACACTATAAATACTTACTGACAATTTCTTTAGGTTTTTTCAAGTCCCTATTTCACCATTATTCAGTTCACATTATAATGTAACAAAGGGATGCATTTCGAAATAAACTATAAAAAATAAATAATAATCAAAAAACTCTTTGAAAAAAAGCTTTTATTTAAATACTCCAAAAATAAAAAATAAAATTTCTCCTTAAAAATTTTAACTATTAAGTTATAACCTCAATATAAATTACACAATTTGCATGATAATAAAAGCTTGTCGCGATACTTAACAATCTGTCGGTATTTAATAAATTTATTAAATTGGTACTAGCATGTACTAGTTTATTTACAAATCGCGCGACAAGCTTTTATTTAGGGCATCGAAACCCGGACCCAATTTTCAAAACCCGGGTTTCGAGTTTTTTGTTTGACGAAAACCGGGTACCCGGGTTTTTCGGGTTTGTTCGGGTTTTTTAACAATTCAAAAATTAACAATGCGAAAATACTTTACACATGATTTTCTGCGATTGCCATCACCTATCCAGTAAAATACTATTTAAATACCATTGTCTGGGGTCGCAGCAGTGCCCAACCAATTCTCGAGTAAGCTGGCACGGACGTATCATACTTTTATCGAAGCGACTATTTTACCTCTTCTATATTTTGGATCTTATCAAAGCTAGGGATTAAGATTTTCGGGCCAAGATTGAGTATTACAACAAGCTTAACCTCCAAATTACATATATGTTTTTAATGTATTTGTATTTTATGAAATATATAAAAATGTATCCAGAATTTTTGAAGACATTAAATGGAATAATAACCTTAAATATGATATTGAATGTACTGTCACTTCTTGGTGGAAATTCATGTTCAATTAAATAATTATACACTTTCCTTGCACTTATTCCACTTTATTTTAATAGATTTATTACAAAATTATTGTATTCACTACCGGTTTCGAAAAAAAAATCATCAGGTGTACACCTGATAACACACAAATCTATTAAAATAAAGTGGAATAAGTGCAAGGAAAGTGTATAATTATTTAATTAATACCCTTAAATATAAAACGTATGCCAACAAATCTTTATTTAATCTTTTACATTTTTATTGCTGATTGTCAAAATATTAGTAATCATTTAGTCCTAATTGATGTTGGCATACTTTATACCTGTAATTAAATTTTTGTGCCTAGTTTTTACCTGAAATTGCCTTTTGTCTGCCTTGCGACGGTATGAAGCCGAATGTTCTTTGCAATTTAAGGTAACTTTTCGCTGTCATCTAACCTACTGGAAAATCTTACATTACTGAAAAATCTTACATTACACTACACCTCAAAGCTTTTTGTAGTTATTCGTTCTAGTCACAATAGACAGAATTCATGTCAGATAACCATGTAATTGATCTGAACAGACCACGTGGCAAATGCGGAAGGTTGCTTTTAATGAGTTTGGAAGATTAACCATGGTGGCATGGTGTTACACACAAGAAATTGTCTCTGGCGCTGGTGCTGATAAAAACTCGGCTTATATTTCATCTGGGTTCACTAAAATCACGTGTTTTAATAATTCCGCAGTGAGTATGACATCCACGGATGGCTAAAGAAAGCCATCATTCGTCCTATTATGTGTTACCAACATCAGTCTCTCAAGCAATGAAAAGCAATCTGCCGCATTTGCCAGACTGCAATACTGGAATACAAAATGGTTTCACATCATACTTGATGGAAACTCCTCTGCATGGTTTTGTCAGTTTCTAGGGGCTCTCTTGGAACCTTTTTACTGATTGTAATGTCTTAATATTGTCGTTATTTTTTATATTGTGAATATAACAAATAATGACAAGAATCATTACGACAAATAAAAATCTCTTTTACGATTTTTAGTAAGTTAGACGACTGAAAATAATGACTTTAAATTGCAAAAAAGACTGGGCGTCATACCGCAGCAGGGCACAAAAAATATTTTTTAGTAAAAATACTGTATGCCAAACTACGATCAGTATAAATTATTACTATTTATTTGACAATCAGCATTAAAAATATCTCATTCAAATGAAAATTTCAGTTTATAAAACGAAATAAAGATTTGTTGACTTATCATTGATTTTTTATGACTGTAGAATTCCGAATTTTATCGTTTCTAAAATATATGGTTGTTTTAGAAACGATAAAATCCGGAAAAGTGTTTTAATAATATGTTTTATTAAATACCAAAAAATAAGCTATCATTGTTCCATACACACTGCCTTCAAAAATTTCTGACAGGTTTTTAGATATTCCAAAAATACAAATATCCCTAAGACTTTGTTGATGGGTGTATTTTATCAGCAACGGTCCATACAAGTTTCAACGTTTTGTCACTAACTAGTGACTTGCCCACTTGCATCAAAAGTCTACGGTACTTTCAGCAGACTTAGAACCCTTTGAAGCTGTCCACACCTTATTTTGTAAGCCTTTGATCACATAATAAAGAAAACTGTGGTCAATCACTGAATGTTGATTGAAAACTATAAAATAAGTTTAACAAGACTTGCTTCTATGAAATTTGAAAACTTTTTGCGATGGATAGATTGTTTGAAGAGACTTGGCTTTTTTTACATTTAATAGTTTTGGTAGGATTTTCAAAATATTTTTTTTTAATGAAATAAGGGGACAAACGAGCAAACGGGTCACCTGATGGAAAGCATCTTCCGTCGCCCATGGACACTCGCAGCATCAGAAGAGCTGCAGGTGCGTTGCCGGCCTTTTAAGAGGGAATAGGGTAATAGGGGAGGGTAGGGATGGGAAGGGATGGGAATAGGGTAGGGGATTGGGCCTCCGGTAAACTCACTCACTCGGCGAAACACAGCGCAAGCGCTGTTTCACGCCGGTTTTCTGTGAGAACGTGGTATTTCTCCGGTCGAGCCGGCCCATTCGTGCCGAAGCATGGCTCTCTCACGTATATTATATATGTCACAAAAATATTTATTATTATTAATAAATATTTTTGTGACAATTAGTCTTTAATGCTCTTGAAACGAAACTTTTAGGTACTTTAAAATATTATATTTTGTTTAATTATGACCAATAGAAATAATTAAACCTATACTTATATTAAAAAATAAAGAATTTGTATGTTAGTTTGTTATAAATACCTTAAATCAGGTCTTGCCTTTAATAATTATCAAAAAAACGAAAAACCCGAAAAGCTCGAAAAACCCGGGTTCCATTTTTGAAACCCGGGTTTTTTCGTGATCTCCAAAACCCGGGTTTTCCCGGGTTTTCGGGTTTCGGGAAAACCCGGTCTCGATGCCCTACTTTTATTATCGTGCAAATTGTATAATTTATATTGAGGTTATAATTTAATAGTTAAAATTTTTAAGGAGAAATTTTTTTATTTTATTTTTGTTGTATTTAAATAAAAGCTTTTTTTCAAAAAGTTTTTTGATTATTATTTATTTTTTGTTTTTTCAGTTATTCTCTGGCTAGATTTCTTAGTCTGTTTGATTGTAGTTTGTTTTGTTTCAAGAATTTGTATAAATCTGATTAACTTAAGTTCTTAAGAAATCGTACTTGATTTTGATCAGTGAAATACTGTATTCCGTTTATTTCTGCGTGACTAAAAGTTAAATTTAACTTTACAAAAGTGACCGGATTCATACGGGCACTTTCTAAAACCCGGCTGGATATGACTTGATATAATATGAAACGACACGACACGACACGGCACGACACGTCACGTCGCGTCACGTGAGACGTCACGACACGACACGACACGACACGACACGACACGACTCGTCATGACACGACACGATACTTCACGACACTTCACGACACGACACGACACGTCACGTCTCGTCACGTCATGACACGACACGACACGACACGACACGACAAGACACGACATGACACGTCACGTCACGACACGACACGACACGACACGACACGACTTGACTTGACTTTATTAATTTTCAATTTACTCTCAATGAGACCTTTTATTTGATACCCATATTGCAGAAGTGCTTTAAAAATAACTATTCCCCTATCTTGGATGAGCCGCCATATTGTATGTAGAATGACATTACATTCGTTTCCGAGTTACTCTCAATGAGCCCTTTCATTTGATACCCATACTGCAGAAGTGCATTAAAAATAACTATTCCCGTATCTTGGATGAGCGGCCATATTGGATGTAGAATGACATTACATTCGTTTTCGAGTTACTCTCGATGTGCCCTTTCATTTGATACCCATATTGCAGAAGTGCATTAAAAATAACTATTTCCCTATATTGGATGAGCTGCCATATTGGATGTAGAATGCTGAATGACATTACATTCATTTTCGAGTTACTCTCAAAAAGCCCTTTCATTTAATATCCATATTGTAGGACTGCATAGAAAATAACTGTTTCGCCATCTTGGATGGTCGGCCATATTGGATTTAGAGTGATGTCACATACCATATCGTGCATTGTCATCCAAGCTAAACGTGTATGCAAAATTTCAGCTCAATCGGTTAGCTCAATCTACTTCAAAATTGAGTTCCAAAATTCCACCGTAACACACATACTTACATACATACAGAGCTAGTTAAATAAAAGCTTTTAAAAAATCGGCCAAGTGCGAGTTGGACACGCGCACGAAAGGTTCCGTACCACAATAGAGCAAAAACAGGCTGAAAATTGTGTTTTTGTATGGGAGCCCCCCTTAGTTATTTAATTTTTTTAAATTTTATTATAAATTGTGAAATTACAAATAAAATTGAGTATTTCGTGAATATTTCAAGTGCCTATGTATTGCCGTTATTGATATCGAGCAAAAAAAATGCAAAAAATTTCACGTTTGTTGTATGGGAGCCCCCCTTAAATATTTAATTTATTTTGTTTTTAGTATTTGTTGTTATAGCGGCAACAGATATACACAATCTTTGAAAATTTTAGAAGTCTAGCTATAGCGGTTCTTGAGTTACAGCCTGGAGACATACAGACAGACAGGCAGACAGACAGACAGACGGACAGACGTCGAAGTCTTAGTAATAGGGTCCCGTTTTTACTTTTTGGGTACGGAACCCTAAAAATTAATGCATCGCACACCGCTTTCTGAACGTGTTACGTTGCAATGTTAAACGTTGCGATGATACTTATGACGGGAAAAGCGCCGCAGGAGTGGTCTTTAGTTTACCACTCTTACGGCGCTTTTCCTATCATGCGTGTCATCGTCCGCGAGCGGATTTAGTCCGCATAAAAGTTGCTCGCATCCTGTCATGTCATAGATGTTTTCCCTGTCATGCGGGCAACACGCGCGGCCAGGAGCATGTCACCCGCATGCGGAACAGATCCGCGCGCGGGTGACAAGTGACAACACGCGTGACAGGAAAAGCGCTCACAACATATTAGTAGGTAAATAATAATACTTCACGCAAAAAATACTTCAGGTTTACGTAATATTTTTATTTACGTCCAAACAAAATATAAATCACTACAAAGTCGAAAGGGTTGCCAATTATTGAGGAAAATTGATGCCAACTTACAACAAGTTCAGAAGTTTAGATAAACAACGAAAATTTGTAAACAATGTAGAGCATAGTAACAACCTGGTTAAGAAAAATTTAGTATCTATATCTATAGTCTGTTTAAAGTAGCTAAAAGCCGAGCTTTGTGAGGGCTTGCATCGCCACACCTTGACAGACTGCGGGGCTAAAATGGTCACATTTAGCAATTCCTCTCAATCAATTTAGCAAATGAATTGTCAAAACTGTCAAACTGACAAATGTCAAATCAGTACAAAAATACAGAAATGAATTGCAAGCAGAGTTGCATTTTGCTATTTTAGAAAAATGAATCATATCATGATTCTTCAAAGCGACCATTTTAGCCCCGCTGATGATAACACATCTACATATTATTTAAAATAAAAATTACTATGTTAAAGCACAAATCAATAGGCGTGATAGTTTTTCCGTAAAGTGTACCACAAAATGTAAAGTTTGTGGGATATACTGATTAATTTTGGCCAAATTGTAAACAAACCTCAGCATGTGCGAATTGTAAGGCTCTATTTCGGCCGCTACCCCACGAGACCACCAGCAATAGGAATGACGAATTTTTTTTTCTTGATGGTAAGTAAAGGACCATTTAAAACTAGAAATATCGGTGAAAACATGACTCTGATAGCTAAAAAACAAACTCTCCAAGATATCACAATTCAAAAAACATAAAATAGACCTTCCCAAAACGTTCCATACAAAATGTCAGCTAACTGTGACGTCACGCTTAGCTAGTTTATACGCATCGCGGGAAGATTTTATTCGATAGCTATGTCAAATATTGCGTTTATGAAAGTGGTCTCATAAGAAAAATTGTTATTTAATTGCATAACTTATCGAATGGTATACAAAAATTAAGGAATTTTATATAAAAAAAATCGACTTGACTATCCAACTTTGAAGGCTCATAAGGTCAATGTATGGAAGTCCGGCATACTTTTCTAAAATTAAAGTTTAACATAATTTATTGACTTGAGATTCGCTTTTTAAAGTAACTTGTGTCATTGGAAATTATAGGCTATATATTAATTAGACCTATAATGATCTAAAAATAATCATAGTTGCAGTATTTTTTTATTAACGTGGTATTTTTTTAAAACTCGGCGTATAGACGGACTTCCCTTACAGTTTGAGGTAAGTCCGTCTAGTAGCAATATAGCCCTAACTTGTGAAGTAATATGGATGGCAACAGTTTCTAGCAGAGCCGCAAAACGGCCATTCAAATATGTTTTTAAGTTGTCGGTAATAAGGTTCGCATTCCAGAGAAAATTAAATTTAAATCATTTTAAGGCAAATCCGTCATATCGTAAGTCTAAGTGGTTGCAAACATTTTCATTAAAATTGTAGTGAATTTTTTGAAGAATTAAACACTAAATATAAACAAAAATATTTATTACAATTTCAAAATTATAATAATTAGTGCCGGCAAAATCAACATTTTTGCTTCATTATCATTTATGCGATAAGACATTTTTCAACATACTCCTCTACTTATAATTTTTTTCAGCCCCTCTTGGACTTTTGATAGAATGTTCTAGATGCCATTCCAAATTGAATGAGCCGAAAATCATAATTTTCGGTGGTGGCTACAATTAGTATGAAGTGAGTTGTTAACCAAGGCCACTTTAAATTTTATTGGTTCAAACTTATTAAATCATTTTTTTGCAAAAAAGAATCAACATCTAGTAGATCTGGCATCTCTTCATGACGTGTATAAATCTGAAATGAATAATTATGGCATTACAAAAAAAAAGTTATTTTTACAAGTTTTGTTGTTTACGATAAAGGGGGCAGACGAGGAAACGGATCCCCTGATAGTAAGTGAACTACAGTCGCCGTTGGACACCTGTATCACCAGGGGAGTCAGTGTCACAAGTGCGCTGCCGACTTTTTAAAAAGGAGTACTTACGCAATTTTCGTGCAGTAAAATTTGGGCAATGCTATGATCTAGTAGTCCTATTTTTAATGCAAATTAACAATAAATAAATGAAGGTTTGAAAAGGTTGCCAATATCTGATTTGAGGCAAGACCGGCATATGAAGGCCTTTCCTTACGCAATAATATTTCCCTAGACGGACTTCCCGATTATTGCAATTTTAGTTAAGACATATGTTGCAGGTGATAATAACAAAATTAAAGCGATATTAACGAATTGAACACCACGAATTGAAACAAAAGGATCACTAAATTACTTACGTAATCCAAGAAACTCCAAAAACTCCTTCGTATTTCCACTTTTTTTTTTTTTTTTTGGCAGAGACTTACACTCCAACTGCGACACACACAAAACACAACACGGGAAAAAATGGCAGAACGTTTTTTTCGTAACAGGTAGTTAGTAGCGACATGTTTGTTTCTTAGGTCAAACTAACTCTGCAATATTGTTTTATCCACTGATCCATATGAAACTAGTCGTTCAAATATGGAAGTTATTGCCGCTAGACGGACTTACCTCCTAGACGGACTTCCACACATTGACCTTAACAAAAAAAAATACATAAATTATGAAGCTATGGGAATACTTATTTTTTATCGCTATGTCTTTATTTTATTTAAAAAATCAGCTAATCTTTGACCTTGTCGTCATCCCTATTGTATGTTACGACTGATATAAGTAGCGCTATTTACATTCTATGATTGCTTGTGATCTCGTGGTGTAGCGACTAGCGGCCAAACTGCTCGTTCGCTCGGATGTTTTTTTACGTGGGAGAGTCATGCTTCGGCACGAATGGGCCGGCTCGACCGGAGAAATACCACGTTCTCACAGAAAAGCGGCGTGAAACAGCGCTTGCGCTGTGTTTCGCCGAGTGAGTGAGTTTACCGGAGGCCCAATCCCCTACCCTAATCCCTTCCCTACCCTCCCCTATTCCCTTCCCTTCCCATCCCTACCCTCCCCTATTACCCTATTCCTTCTTAAAAGGGCGGCAACGCACCTGTAGCTCTTCTGATGCTGCGAGTGTCCATGGGCGACGGAAGTTGCTTTCCATCAGGTGACCCGTTTGCTCGTTTGCCCCCTTATTTCATAAAAAAAAAGTATATAAATCGAGCCTAAATTAAGGGCCCTTCCACACGACGTATTTTTTGCGCACTGACGACGCGCGTTTTTAATGCGCTCGTCTTCTGCGCGTTTTCATCGTTTTTTTTTCAGATATAAAGTTTAAACAACATGTCGGTTTCCTTGCGTTTGCTAAGCGTTCAACTTGCATTTGTATCGATACAAACGAGCGTAAAAAATCGTCGTGTGGAAGGGCCCTTAATTTAGGCTCGATTAATATACTTTTTTTTTTTATGAAATAAGGGGGCAAACGAGCAAACGGGTCACCGGAAAAATGCATCTTGATCAAATTAATAGCACATTAATTTGATCGAGATGCATTTTTCCCTAAGATTATTTACATAGGAAGCTCATGTTCCGTCATTGTCAGAGTCAGCCCCGTGAGAATAGTTTTTCGTTTTACGTGAACGTAGTTGCTGGCAGCAGAATACTATTTTATATCGCTTGTAATATGTCGTGACACTCCTCTGGGGATTGGCCATAAAAGTTATCACTGACATGTCAACATGGAACGTAACATAAGACAGTCGTGCTTCACAGGGAATCTTGGTGGAACCGTTAATTTTTCATTTTCAGGGATCCGTAGCCAATCTTCCGTATGTCACAGCCTATTTTCTCCGAAACTATAAGACCTCTACTCCCGGTATATAGCTAAGTTTGTACATAAATGTCTCTATGAAAATCCCTATGTCTACACTTTTACATTTTATTTACAGACTTAGATGTTGCACGCAACTTTTTTCGCATGGAAATGCACTCATCACGAGGAACCGTACAGTTTTCTGTGACAAAAACTATACTTATGTCCTTCACCTTTGCAATCTCTAAAATGGGATAGTAGCCATTAAAATGTGATAGTAAAAACTAACCTAAAAGTACAATCCTGAAACACTAAAAAAGGTATAAAAACTTAACTTTAGTTATTTCAATCACTTTCCATATTAGGTCTCGAGTGTGACCTAGTTCGTATAAACCTAGTTATCATCATCTAGAATTCCGTCGGCTCCAGAGCTAATTAAATCACAATTGAGGACATCAAACTTGCCAAATTACTTAACAGTTGGCAATTCCAATTAGCGTGTGATAGGGCCTGGGCCCTGGCCCAGGGGCTCGGGGACTTGGGGGCCTCAGGGTTGAGGCTTTTGACGTTGCGGCCCCAAACTTGTGCTTCTCGATTCATTACGACTATGTCCCGTAAACGTTGACATTTGACACTGATATGTTTAGGAAATGAAATTTCTATGATGAGTTCCGAAATTTAAGCCAGTGTAATGGGAATACGGCGATTAAAGAATATCAGTTCTTCAATTCTAGACGTCACGAGCCCTAACTCGGTCATATTTTCAGAACTCTGGCTGTATTAGAATTTTTTTCATTGGGTACACTGAGAAGGAAGTATATTATTTAAAACCTAGTATATTTTCACACACTTACTGCACATACACAAATGACTATAGCGACA
Source organism: Cyaniris semiargus (assembly GCA_905187585.1). Classification (NCBI taxonomy): domain Eukaryota; kingdom Metazoa; phylum Arthropoda; class Insecta; order Lepidoptera; family Lycaenidae; genus Cyaniris; species Cyaniris semiargus. The sequence continues at coordinate 17,291,493 of LR994555.1, read as the reverse complement.
TTTGTGCTACTTTCCAACGCTTAGAATTAGCCGAGAAAGGTGCCTATTTAAGGGCATCAAGTCTTGAGTAGAATTTCATTTAAATATGCACATTGTGCATATTTAAATCCCAGTATCTCGCTGGGCCGACGTTTTGAAGAAGGTGGCGGGCAGCGCATGGATAAGGTCTGCCCAACATTGGGATGGATAGGGTCTGCCCAAGATTGGGATGGATAGGGTCTGCCCAAGATTGGGATGGATAGGGTCTGCCCAAGATTGGGATGGATAGGGTCTGCCCAAGATTCGGATGGATAGGGTCTGCCCAAGATTGGGATGGATAGGGTCTGCCCAAGATTGGGATGGATAGGGTCTGCCCAAGATTGGGATAGATAGGGTCTGCCCAAGATTGGGATGGATAGGGTCTGCCCAAGATTGGGATGAATAGGGTCTGCCCAAGATTGGGATGGATAAGTTCTGCCCAAGATATAACAAGATATAATAAAAGAGTATAATTCGTGTGTATAGGCTGATCCTAGTGTGTGTGATGTAGTGTGTGTAATGTTTTATTTGTTAAAAAAATGTATGATAAAAGCATAATTTCAAAGTAATATTATCTCGATGCACTCCTTCACCATATAAACTATAACTGTGCAAAATTTCATTCACCTACGTTTCCGCATTTTTCGTCAAAAGGGATCCAAAGTTTCTCGCTCGCGTATTAATATATAGATAATCTAATGATTAGATCCATACAATAATATTATAAATGCGAAAGTGTGTCTGTCTGTCTGTCTGTCCGTCCGTCTGTCTGTCTGTCTGTCTGTCTGTCTGTTACCTCTTCACGCCCAAACCGCTGAACCGATTTTGCTGAAATTTGGCAAGGAGATACTTTGAGTCCCGGGAAAGAACATAGGATACTTTTTGTCCCGGAAAATGAACGGTTCACGCGCGATAAACGAGTTTTGGCGCAACGGAGTTGCGGGCGTCATCTAGTTATCTATATATTAATTCAATTAGATTCTAATTGGATCAACGAATGTTTCCTTTCTCTACGCAGGGCAGCGGGTACCGTTATGTCAGGAAACCAGATATATGAAAGGAGGACAGCTTGGAATTGCTTTTAAACTGTAAATGTCTCGTAAAACGCAACAAATTGCATGTATACAGCATGACTGGTGAGACATGTTCAATACTCAAGGATGTGATATTTGGCTATTTTATTAGTTGAAAAAAAATATATAAAAAAATAATATCAATTGATCACTGAGTAAATGTAGCTTAAAGTTAAATAATTATATAACCAACGCATGGACACAGCGCGCGGCGAGGGGCGCATGCGCCGCGCCGCGCCGGCCGGATAGTAATTTACTAAGTGTCCACGATTCATTTATTTAAAGGGAAATTTGGTCAAAAATTAAGGTACCTAATTTCATTACAAAATTATAATGAGAATCGAGTACCGAGTACTCTCCTTAAGTATTGATCATGTCTCACCAGTCATGCTGTATAAACAATGCCAATACCATTTCTACTGTCTGTCTCCAGCAGTATTTCCGGGCCATAACGACCTGTAAACCTTCAAGAAAAGAGCGTATAGGTGATACGCTCTTTTCTTGAAGAGTTACAGCCTACACAGGTCGCAATTATATACTTAAAACTTAAGGCTGCCTTCACATTATGTCGCGGGTACCACCGCGCGCCGCAGCCGCGCGACTTCCATACTAAAGCGAGTCGCGCGACTGCGGCGCGACTCTGTTTAGTATGGAAGTCGCGCGGCTGCCGCGCGGCTGCGGCGGTACCCGCGACATAATGTGAAGGCAGTCTAAAAGGCAACGGACATGTAGTTGCTTTCCATCAGATGACCCGTTTGCTCGTTTGCTCCTTAATCCTATATAAAAATATCAGCTTGCTTTACCAATCTTTAAGTTATGTGCGCCCTACATAACATTTCTTCTGTATAAAATCTGCATTGCAAAAATGACGCGTCATAATTTACTAATAACTCGGTGTGACTTTTTAATGTACCTAAACTTTCCGCATAACTTTTAGGGCCAATAAAAACAAACGTGATTTTTTAGTGTGCAATGAACATTATGTGATAATCGCCTACATTAGCGTTACAAAGTCTGTCTTTAGTGCTCAGACGAAGTCATGTGCTTCGCATGAATATGGAAGAGGTCACGTTTTTCTTTAACTATAACATCTAGATACAAGTAATACAATAACAAAGAGTAATGGTTTGTTAAGCTATTACATTAAAGTATACTATCGTATACTAACGAGCTTTGAGTGCGGCGACCAATCAAGAAATTCCTTAAGAGCGGGCTGTCAAATTTAGCAGTGTTTTCTAATAAGTATTACGATCCCGGAAGACGATTGACTCAAATGAAATTGAGATTTATTTAATCATTGTATATTTATCTGATATTTGGTTAACCAAAAACACGATTCACTTATTTTGCCTTGATAGTTTTATTTTTTGAAATTATGAATCTTTCTGGGCTTTTCAACAAATACCTGTTACACTTATTGAGTTACTATCATTAAATAACTTGCACTACTACAATCACACACTTTATAAAATAATAGCTAAAGGAAATATTAGTATTGTATTTAATTTTTAAGTAATCATCAAAGACATTTTTAGGACTCACGGCCTTTACTTTCGTGCTATAATATGCGTAACCGTTGTTACGCGATATTGACGTTCACTATTAGCTGCAGCGTAAAGCATATTGCCCGGGAGCATGATTCATGGAATCATTGTATCACGATTGGAGGATAGCGGTGTGTGTAGGCGGGGCTAGCGTTTTGACAGTAGGCTCTTAACGAAAAAAACCTAACACCTTCCACTCCGACCGGTGCCGGTCCCGGTCGTAGCGGCATTGCCAGACTTCGGCACGGTGTTTGTGTGACGAGTGACACTAGACGTATGCGAATTATAATTGCATATAAGTTGATAAAAAATGCTATGCAATAGCTTTACCGCGGCCAGAGTGCCACACGTATTTTTTCATTTTATATTTGCATCAAATAGGCTCCGAAAAAAGCTGGACTCATTTTGAAAAATTTAGCCCAGACTTATTAGTTAGTAGTAGGCTAATATTTACCGATATAATAATATACTGTTTCTGCATGTTCCTGGATTTAATTTTGGAGTTAAAATATCGGCCAATACGCCTCAGATTTCTTAAAAAACAAAATATGTGAAATTTAACGAACTCTAGTTAAATTTTATACTTTTATAAGTAATATATTTTACAGTCAATAATATAAAGATTTAATGCTTATATAAATCAAACAAATTATAATATAATTTTTCAACAGAAATAAAAATAGGACATTTTGAATTTTCGGGTTTATCTGCAACATTGTGGTTATAGCCGAATAAATAATAAGCTTTGAGCGTCGACCAAAAATCTACCTTTGTTCTATACTGCCTATTTAGTAGGAGTCCTTAACTTAAAATACGGTCCCATCCTGAAGAAAGCATGAAACTTGGCATGAATGTAGCTGTCATGTATATGCTTCAATGTAGATATGGAAGCACGTCCAGAACTAATGTTTTCCCCCCCCTCCCTCCCCCCCCCCCTTTTTTATCTCCCTCATTCCGGTTTTTCGAATTTTCTACGAAAACGATAAGACTGAGGAGTTTACTCTTCAGAGAACAAATTATCGTCGATAAATTACCTACAAAACGATACTGTATTATATAGTGGTAAGATTAATATATTTCTGTTTACAGACACCAACGTATTATGAAATTGTAAAAACAGGCTAACTTTTTTTTTCTTGCTCCATTTATAGGAAAACGACAAGAGTGGTGATAAAATAGGCTAAAAAAGTTAGATACCTTATACATTGAGCTACAAAATGACACCTATTTCATAATCGTAGAGGCATTACCTCCAGAGTTACAGTTTACCCCGTCTGACTCAAGTACTCGTTTTTTTCTATCCTTTTTACAATTTCTTAGATTTAGAGCTAAGGGTTTCAAGAAATTTATTAAAAATACAGTAAAATACAGTGAACATTATGTATTTGTCATATATGTGCATAATAACAACTACATAATTTTCACTGTATTTAACCATATTTTTAATGATTTTCTTGAAACCCTTAGCTCTAAATCTAAGAAATTGTAAAAAGGTAAAAAAACGAGTACTTGAGTCAGACGCGGTAAGCTGTAACTCTGGAGGTAATGCCTCTACGACTATGAAATAGGTGTCATTTTGTAGCTCAATGTATAAGGTATCTAACTTTTCTAGCCTATTTTATCACCACTCTTGTCGTTTTCCTATAAATGGAGCAAGAAAAAAAAAGTTAGCCTGTTTTTACAATTTCATAATACGTTGGTGTCTGTAAACAGAAATATATTAATCTTACCACTATATAATACAGTATCGTTTTGTAGGTAATTTATCGACGATAATTTGTTCTCTGAAGAGTAAACTCCTCAGTCTTATCGTTTTCGTAGAAAATTCGAAAAACCGGAATGAGGGAGATAAAAAGGGGGGGAGGGGGGGAAAACATTATTTCTGGACGTGCTTCCATATCTACATTGAAGCACATACATGACAGCTACATTCATGCCAAGTTTCATGCTTTCTTCAGGATGGTACCATAAAATTGATTTTTGTTAGGACAAGGAGCCGTACTAATTATAATATGTGAATAGCGTTACTGTCACTAATAGTTCTAAGAAGGTGAATCATATAATAATAACCATTGTACCAGCCACTAGACGTGTACCAACATTACTCATCGCGCTCACCGCGATATACAATACTTATTCAATGAGTATTTAATCATTAATTCTGTTGCCATATTATAAAGTATTTTTAACTTCAAACTACGTACAAAGACATCCACACTAATATTATAAATGCGAAAGTGTGTCTGTCTGTCTGTTTATTACCTAAGTCTATTAAAGAAATCTGTAAGTTTATTAAAGAACCGATTTTGCTGGGTATGGACAATTGGACATAGGACACTATTAGCCACTATTCAATTCAATTCAAGACGTGAGTCGAAGAATAAGGTAAGTAACATGAAAAAACTTCCCGTTTTTTTGCTTAAATGAAGGCTTTAGGGCCGGAAAAAATATTTGAAATAGAAAAACTATGGATATTATTAATGTGTAGCCAGATATATTAGCTAGGTTATGAAGTAGATAAGTTACAAGTTTTATTAAAATAATTAGGGAAAAAATGAGTTATTTTCCGTATGTTACGAAATGTTACTTGTTCGATTCTTCCACTCACGTCTTGAATTACTTCAAGGTATATTCAAGGGCCAGTCACTTTCAAGAGTCTTACAGCTAAATTGATGTCTAAATAATGCCCAAACTATAATGTTATTCCGTTGTATCTTCATTCTAAATTTTATCAAAATCGGGCGTGAAGACTGACGAGGTAACAAACAGAATCACTGTGAACTGTCGCATTTATAATATTAGTATGGATGGATAGTATGAATTTTCTCTACTATTTTAATAATTAAAGATAGTAGAGATATTTATATAGATTCTAGATAGCTAATAATAGGCACGTATGAAAACTATTTCTCTCACTCACGTAGTTTTACAATCTTTGTTATCACATTTTATTATTATCTCAGAAACGTGATTTTGAATAAGTTGGCTCGGCGATTCATCTTCGTTTCGGCGTTAAATTAATGAAATATTCACATATTTTCGTGTTATAATAATAACTGGAAATAAAATAATAATGGCAACAAAATAATAGACCTCAATAAAAATGGACCTCCTACTAAATTACAATGTTTCCTTTTAGTTACTACGCAACCCTAAAAAGAGCTAATACTTTTAAAACGTACAGCTCTACATGGATTTTTTGACGCGTGGAAAAACCCAGGCCCTTTAATGAGCTATGACAATGTTCCTAAGGGCCTCTTTACACTTACCGAGTAGGGTCGAGAATATGCTCTCGGCCAATCAAATTGTCTATTTGCACTGTCTCGCCATTCTACTCGGTAGGTGTCACAAGGCCATGAAGGATAGGTTACACAGTACGAGCAGCTAAAATGACAGTAGGCAGCTACTGCGCCAGTGTACTCATGGGTTTCACCATGCAAGCTGCCGACGTCGCAGTATATAGGTAATGTCCCAGTGACACAACCTCGTCAAGTTGTATATGTGGTGAGCACTGACCTCCATTATACAAGTACGCTGGACCTATGATACCCACTTTTTTTTGTGCCTATTTGAAGCGGAATCAGCGACCCCCGGTAAGAGGGAAGAGAACTAAATTTGACGTAACTTGCAAATGGCCGCTTAATCGTTGTTGGTTGTCATCACTAGTATTAGTTCCAAATACTCCCACTACTGCTATCAGCGCCAATATGGCGACTTACAAACGTCATTTTTACGTCTTTAGTTCCTATCCCTCATATTGGGGGAGCTGATTCCGCTTCAAATAGGCACAAAAATAGCTGTCATTTCAAAGGGTATCATTAGTCCAGCGTACTTGTATAATGGAGGTCAGTGGTGGTGAGAGAAGACGAGTGGCGAGTGAACTCGCACGCGAGCAACTGACCCCCTCGCAAATTTGTAAGTAACTCGTATGATACGGTCATACGGTTCAAATAGCTGCACCTCAGTAACTGACTAGGCCAGCTCGCATCGGACAGTGTAACCAAGCCCGGGCATAATTCACAAGATTCATTCGTATAACCCTACTTGACGTAAGGAAAAAAGTAAGTACGGAAAATTCGTCGCTCTTCTAGTTTTTTCCATGGCCTCTTCAGTCACAAACATAATATGAATCATTAACGTGATTCATACGTATACAGACTAAATACACACACACACACACACACACACACACTTATACATACACACTACATATAAACTTAACACATACCTATTACACACACAACAATTTTTATGGTCAAACAAAATGCATACAATGATAATCTCTGACTCAGACGACCTAGAAATTTCTTATCATACAATAACACTTTGTGAATCTGTCCGTCTGTTTACGTTAGCTATTAGAGGGAAAGCTCTTATAACTCTATATTATATACAGTAAAATGAAGAAAAATAGAGCACTTTTCTTCTCTTCTTTGCCGTTTGCCACTAATGATAAGCACATAGGTTCTTATTTTAAAAGTTGAGCTTGGCAAAAAGAGTGTGTTTTAAATGAGTGCGCTTTTCTTTTATTATAGCCAACCCTGCGCTACTCTTGAACGCAGTTTTGACACAATAATAAGACAATATATTATTGAATATGTACTAGTGTTGACAAGTACTGTAATGTATAGTCTGACAAGGCTTTAAATGAACGTGGGCGGGGGCACTGCCGGTAAAGGAGGTTTTTGCATGATGGCGGTGTTAGGTCCTTTTTTCGCCATGTTCATTTAAACCAGCGGTCGGCAACCTTTTGGCAGGCAAGGGCCACAAGGTGGCAAAACAAACTAAAGGCGGGCCACAGACCTTATTTATTACTAGTATTAACCCTAGAAGCCCAATATACCTACGCATAATCATGGCTTTTCTAGACCACAATTTTAAAAAAAGTTTAACCTCTCTGATGGATGGCATTAGTAAAAAGTGTGCTGGCAGTAAGAGAGAGTATTATAAGAGGATTTAGAAAAATAAACAAAGTTTTTATTACAAAATGGCACAAACAGCTACGTTTTTAAGCTACTGGCAATATTAGAAAACATTGTTTTTGATGCTTATAACTTATTCACAAAACATTCACGGGCCGCAAGTTAAACGTTCGCGGGCCGCATGCGGCCCGCGGGCCGCGTGTTGCCGACCGCTGATTTAAACCATCAATCCCCAAGCGGCCGCGCGGCACCCGGCTGCTGTATAACAATTGAAAATCTATTGTGTCTGCGATTCCCACGATCGAGGTATTAGGCTGCCTTCACATTATGTCGCGAGTACTGCGACAGCCGCGCGGCTGCCGCAGTACTCGCGACGTAATGTGAAGGCAGCCTTAAAGCCATGTCGGTCTATAATATACTGTAATAAATAAAAACTTTAGTTTCAGAGCTGTCACCGCGCCAGATTATTTTCAGCCATGTTATAAATAATACATAGGTGCAAATTAAACAAAATTATAGTGGATTTGACAATAATCAGCCACGCGCAATTCACGGGTCATCAAATTCTAGCTCACGTACATTATTAAAATTAAATAAAACTTAATCTCGACTATAATTAAATGTTCTCTCAGATCAGCCGATCAGGCAATCAGTCTAAATCAATAATCTCTGATTAGGTACGATCAAACAACTTTAATCGTACAACATAATGAGTATTTAGTTTCAATTACAGTATACAGGGTACTTAGACTATTGCACTCGATGATTTCAAGAGTGAAGTTAGAAATCAAGAATGTTATGATATATAGTTAACGCCCCGTAACTCCGATGGGTCTAAATTCGTTTATATCGCGAGAACCGGTCATTTTTCCGGGTAAAAAAGTATCTTATCTCCTTTTTCGGGACTCTATACCATATTATATATATTATATCTCTATAGTACCAAATTTCAGCAAATTCGAACCAGCGGTTTGTGCGTCAAGAGGTAACAGACAGACACATTTCGCTTTTATAATATTACTATAACAGATGGGATTTGAAAAAAAGGCGTCGCAAGTGTTATTTATCGACATTAGACGCGTTATGTTTCACCATTTTTAGGGTTCCGTAGTCAACAAGGCACCCTTATAGTTTTGGTCTGTCCGTCCGTCTGTCTGTCTGTCCATCTGTCCGTCTGTCCGTCTGTCTGTCTGTCTGTCCGCGGTTTTGCTCAGAGACTATAGGACCTACAAATCTGTAATTTGGCATAAATGCACATATTAATGATGCCGACAAAATGGTACATGAAATCTTAATTTTTTTTTTTCTGGTACCTTCCCTACACATCAAGCGGGGATGATTTTTTTTTCGCGTCCACCCCATTGTGTGGGGTGTCGTTGGATAGGTTTTTTTTTAAAATATTATGAGCATTCATAGATAATTTTCCGATTTAGGGATCCGTTTGTGAAATATTAAGTTTTAAAGTGGAAAAATCGTTAGAGTCCAGTGTCCCCCCCTTCCACTAGATAAACGGTTACTTCTGGAAATGTGAAAAAATTCACGGGAGTAGAAAATATGCTGAATTTAAAAGGAAAACTATCACGGCTAAGAAGACTTCATAAGGTATTGAGTAATAGTCAACTAAAAAAATATATTCGGCGAAGTATAAAGGAACTTTTCGTTCAAATTCCTTTGAAAGTAACTGAGATGATGTTGTTAGTAGTGTAAAACACGTTATAAATGTACATTCATTGACCATACAAAAACTTTAAAAAACTAGCGGTACTACGGAACCCTATATTGCCCGTGGCCCGTCACGCACTTGGCCGGTTTTTGTTTTATAACTTAGCTGTCGAATGCAAGTTGTCTAAGTACCTTGATTACTAACGTGAACAATTTATAATAATTTAAATCGCATTTATCTGCAATACTTGTAGATATTTATTTGCACATTGCAAGCGAAAATCAATGTTATTCTTTTACAGAAAGAATCGAGAATTGCTCTACGTCTCTACATAAACAAAATATTGTGATGTTACTAGAATAAAATATGTGAAATAGTAATGTTAATAAGCATTTTATATAACACTTCAAATATGGAAACAGAAACAAGTAATTATATGAATCATCTTGCTTTTATCTGCCTAAACCTTATGCTTACAACTTCTTTTCAGAGGTAGCAGACAAACACACGTATTTGGAATATAGCTACTCAAAAACTCAAACTTAATTTGCAACCAAGTACATAATATTAAAATCAAAATACATTAACAAATACAACTTATGCCTTGTTCACGCGTTTGCAAAAATACAATTGATTATTAATCCTACTAATATTATAAAGGCGAAAGTTTGGATGTATGTATGTATGTATGGATGTTTGTTACTCATTCACGCAAAAACTACTGAACAGATTTTAATGAAACTTTACAATAATATAGCTTATACATCAGAATAACACATAGGCTACAATTTTAACCGACTTTCAAAATGGAGGAGGTGTTATGTTCGTTTTTTTATGTTCAACGATTACTCCGCCGTTTGTAAATCGATTTTCAAAATTTTTCTTTTAGTGTATAGGTTATCATCCCAATTTGGTACCATATTCATAAAAGTGGTGACCTGATGAAGGGATCCATAAGAAATCGAGGGAACTCCTTAAAATTTATATGGAAACATGTGGTGACTTCGGTTTCGTGAGCAGTATTCTAAGCACATGCTACCAACAAGCAAGATTTTGAACCAAAGTATACCATGCTTCGGAAGGTGCTGAGAGAACTCCTGACTCTTTATAGATACAAGTTTGGGAGTTTCGACGTTGTTTTAAGAACGGAAAGCATATGCTACTTACTATGCAAATTACATTCATCATCATCATCATCACTACCATAAACCATTATAGAACTATGTATCGTCCCGTTTTGACCCTTTTATTGGTACTTTTCATAGTCTTTTATTATATATCACTTAAACCGCGGGGCACAGCTAGTTACATATAATATAATATTCTTATTCAAAAGAAACTAATAAGAAACAAGGTCGCTTTGCACTGTCTGTTCCTATAACATTATTATGTAGATCTTTAAAACTACGCAACGGATTTTGATTTGATTTTCAAATTGCTAAAGTGTATCAAGAAGAAGACTTATATTCTGTAATATTTAATAGGCGCCACCCAAACGCATACAAATAAAATTCTTCGATCCAGCCGTTTAGGAGGAATCGAGTAACAAAGACACATAGACTAGAATTATAATATATATTTAATATGTACTAGTACAAATTATATTATATATATATTATATTATAATTATATTATAATATATAATATAATTTGCACAATAAAAAACCTTCAGCAAGACGAGACACACTTTCGCATTTATAATAGATATAGATAATAAGTATGGATATTTATAAATATAAAGCAAAACAAAGTTGCCGGGCCGACTAGTTAAGTATAGAAATATGGATGTAAATTGTAAACAATTAACTGTGTGAACGGTTTGTGTGTGACACACTACACAGTACACAGTTAACTGCTATTGAAAATTGATCATTATGTCATTGATATAAAGGTCCTGGCAGAGGCAAAAAATAAACGAACTCGTACTAAGCGTAAACATGGATTTTCCAGAAATATTCGCAAAAATGAATTCACACCTGAGCTCATATTTGGAAATGTTTGTTTAAATGTTTTGAGAATATTAAATAGCGCTTTGACCATCATAATTGGTTCGTACTATACTGACGTGGTAGAAATTTTATTCTATTAAAGGTTTTGATGGGAAATAGAAGCTTATGGCATCGTTAAGAAATCGTAGCTTCATGCTTCGTCGGAAAAAGAAGCTTAAGACTTCGTCGGAAAAAATTAGATTGAAGCTAAGAGCAAATTAAGGTTTCGTTGAAAAATAGCAACCTAAGACTGGCCATAAGGGCTTATTCCACCTTACTAAAACATGTCTAAATTGATTCAGTTACTGAATTTAGTCAAATGAAATAGCATTTAGAAAGTTAGGATCCTAATTAGCGTACTAAATCGGAAAAAGTGTGGCCTCTGATTGGTGGAATCAGAAGCTTCTAATAAGTCTTCTTTTTAGGATCCTAATAAAAAAAAAACTAGGCCTTTGCATCCGTTGTGGATGATTTATACAGTATTTTTAGAGCGAAGTAACCACTCCTCAAATACTGTAGTGCCTGGGACAAGATTTTTAAATGACCGTATGGTTTCCTAAGCACATACGGCATTCTCGCAACATAGTCGGCCTAGTCCAGAGGAAAGAACTAGTCAATACGTCTGGGACCAACTATGTGCGGGCTTCTCACGATGTTTTCCTTCACCGTACGAGCGTCCGTATTATGTACTTGAGATCAGAATGTGTCTCATTTGTACACGCCTCCACCCGGGATCGAACCTGCACCCTCTAGGAGTGCGAACCAAAGGTCTACCCATTAGGCCACGGACGCTCGTCAGGCTCGTCAGGATCGTCAGGATCCTAATAAGGACGTCGAAATTTAGTAAGGTGGAATAAGCCCTATAGACGGACCGCAAGTTGCAGTTCGGACCGACTGCTCTAGAGCGGCCGCGTTGAAAGTACCGTCCGCTCAAGAACTGCTCGAGTGGTCCTTGTATATGGCGGATATGAATTTAGTATGAAAACTGCAGGAGACCGCATTTTGCAGTCGATACCGACTGCAAGATGCGGTCTGCCTATGGCCAGCCTATGGCTTCGACGAGAAAGAGTAGTTTAATTTAAGGCTTCGTCAGGTAAGTAACCTTAAGACTTCGAGAAATAATCGCTTCGTTGTCTTCGGGAACTATTATAAACTTCGTCGGAAAAGAAAAGCATGGCTTTGTGGAATCAAGAAGTAAGGCTTCGTTGGAAATGGGAAGTATTTTTAAGGCTTTTTAGGGTTCCGTAGTCAACAAGGAACCCGTATAGCTTCGGTCTGTCCGTCCGTCTGTCCGTCTGTCCGTCTGTCTGTCTGTCTGTCTGTCTGTCTGTCCGTCTGTCCGTCTGTCCGTCTGTCCGTCTGTCCGTCTGTCCGTCTGTCCGTCTGTCCGTCTGTCCGTCTGTCCGTCTGTCCGTCTGTCCGTCTGTCCGTCTGTCCGTCTGTCCGTCTGTCCGTCTGTCCGTCTGTCCGTCTGTCCGTCTGTCCGTCTGTCCGTCTGTCCGTCTGTCCGTCTGTCCGTCTGTCCGTCTGTCTGTCCGTGGTTTTGCTCAGAGACTATAGGACCTACAAAGCTGTAATTTGGCATGAATGCACATATTAATGATACCGACAAAATGGTACAATAAATCTTTAAAAAATATTTTAATGGTACCTCCCCTACACATCAAGCGGGGATGTTTTTTTTTTTGGCGCCCACCCCATTGCATCGTGTGGGGTGTCGTTGGATAGGTTTTTTAAAATTATTATGAGTATTCATAGATCATTTTCCGATTTAGGGATCCATTTGTGAAATAGGAAGTTTTAAAGTGAAAAAAATCGTTAGAATCCAGTGAAAAAATTCCCGAGTCCCTTCTACCAGCTAAACGGTTGCTTCTGGAAATGTGAAAAAATTCACGGGAATAGGAAATATGCTGAATAATTTAAAAGGAAAACTATCACGGCTAAGAAGACTTCAAAAGTTATTGAGTAGTAGTCGATCAACTAAAAAAAATGTATTCGCCGAAGTATAAAGGAACTTTTCGTTCGAATTCCTTTGAACGGAACTGAGATGATGTTGTTAGTAGTGTAAAACACGTTATAATGTATGTAGGGTGAACATGACTAGTGTGAACTTTTAAACTTTCGCGTTGCATTATAATTGAAACTTATTATTCGGGACTTAACGGGACTTATTCTAGTAGTAATGCTACTACATACTTTTTTCTCGACGTTTCACGTGGTCACGAGGGGACTGCAGGAGCGCGGCGTCTTCGTTTGCACCGGGCGGTCTGATCTACGACTACCCTCGAATTGTCCAACATTTGTGTTCGACGAGCTACGAGATGGAGCAGAACAGATGCCTCGCATTTTTGGATTTGGAGATCAAGGTCAAGGAGGATGGTACATTATCCCACTTTGTGTACAGAAAACCTACACACACTGACAGATATCTACACGCATCTTCTCACCATCATCCTCGCCATCTTCAATCTGTTATATCGTCGTTAACGAACAGAGCTCATAACCTTTGTGACCCTGAACATTTACCTAAGGAGCTAACACATTTTCAGGAGGTACTTAGACGGAACGGATATAGGATGTCGAGGGGATTGAGAAGGCAGAAGGACAAAACGAGGTATCCGGAGGTAAGCCGTCAAGCAGCATTTTTACCATACGTAAAAGGCGTAACGGACAAAATTGGAACAGAGCTGAGGAAATACTCTATTAAAACTGTGTATACTCCGTTACGTAAAATATCACAAGTATTACGGTCACCAAAGGATTCCTTACCTTCCCAAACACCTGGGGTTTATAAAATTTATTGTAGCTGTGGTAGTTCTTGCATTGGCCAAACGAAACGGACTATTGGCGAAAGAGTAAAAGAACACATAGCCGCAGTGAAAAATCGCCAGACAAATAAATCCGCGGTAGCAGAACATCTGCTTGATATGGGGACTAATCATTGGATGGAGCTACACGACCCCAAAATCCTCTCTACAGATCGTCATTACCACTCAAGAGTAATACGTGAAGCCATTGAAATTAAAAAGTACAAAAATATCAATCGGGAGGACGGATTTAAATTATCTCCAACCTGGAATCCAGTGATTAATAAGTGCAAACCGCGTGTGTCACCTTTGTCAATAACTGTAAACCCGGATACAGTGAGTGTTGTGTGTCGCACTGAGCCTACTGACTCTAAATATATTGGAACACAAATGTTGGACAATTCGAGGGTAGTCGTAGATCAGACCGCCCGGTGCAAACGAAGACGCCGCGCTCCTGCAGTCCCCTCGTGACCACGGCCGTTGCAACACGGCCGAAACGTCGAGAAAAAAGTATGTAGTAGCATTACTACTAGAATAAGTCCCGTTAAGTCCCGAATAATAAGTTTAAAACATGACTAGTGATTGGACAGTACTAGTCATTGGAAAGAGCACAAAAACACTATAGGTTGTTAGGTTTACCACCGTTAACTTTACCGTTTCCTTAAAACCATCAAATGAGCCCGTCAAAATGAACAACTTTTTCTATGAGAACAATGCTGGAAACTCAAAAAAAATGCCGTCTTCATACCCATACAAATTGCCCGGATCGGCGGCATCGACCCTATATTGCGCGTGGCCCGATACGCACTTGGCCGGTTTATTTATATACTAGCTGTGCCCCGCGGTGTTACCCGCAGTTTAAGTGATATATAATAAAAAACTATGAAAAGTAAGTACCAATAATAGGGTCAAAACGGGACGATACATGGCTCTATAATGGTTTATGGTAATGATGATGATCATGATGAATATAATTTGCATAGTAGCATATGCTTTCCGTTCTTAAAACAACGTCGAAACTCCCAAAGTTGTATCTATAAAGATTCAGGAGTTCTCTCAGCACCTTCCGAACCATGGTATACCTTGGTGCAAAATCTTGCTTGTTGGTAGCATATAGCTTAGAATACTGCTCACGGTATACGTGGGAGAGCCATGTTTCGGCACGAATGGGCCGGCTCGACCGGAGAAATACCACGTTCTCACAGAAAACCGGCGTGAAACAGCGCTTGCGCTGTGTTTCGCCGAGTGTGTGAGTTTACCGGAGGCCCAATCCCCTACCCTATTCCCATCCCTAACCTCCCCTATTCCCTTCCCTACCCTCCCCTATTACACTTTTCCGTCTTAAAAGGCCGGCAACGCACTTGCAGCTCTTCTGATGCTGCGAGTGTCCATGGGCGACGGAAGTTGCTTTCCATCAGGTGACCCGTTTGCTCGTTTGCCCCCTTATTTCATAATAAAAAAAAAAAACAAAACCGAAGTCACCACATGTTTCCATATAAATTTTGAGGAGTTCCCTCGATTTCTTATGGATCCCTTCATCAGGTCACCACTTTTATGAATATGTTTCCAAATTGGGATGATAACCTATACACCAAAAGAAAAATTTTGAAAATCGGTTCACAAACGGCGGAGTAATCGTTGTACATAAAAAAACGAACATAACACCTCCTCCATTTTGAAAGTCGGTTAAAATTGTAGCCTATCTGTTATTCTGATGTATAAGCTATATTATTGTAAAGTTTCATTAAAATCCGTTCAGTAGTTTTTGCGTGAAAGAGTAACAAACATCCATACATCCATACATACATACATACATACATACATACATACATACATCCAAACTTTCGCCTTTATAATATTAGTAGGATTATGTTTGCAGCTTTCACACAAAATTTTCGGTACATATTTTATTAAATTACCAAGAAGTATCTCTCTTTCAGCAATCGATTTATATTATTCTGGAAAACATTATGCAATATTATGATGTCTTGAGAATTAAATATAAAAATAAAATACATAATATTATATTCTAGAATATTTACATAATGCAATTAAGATTACATAAATAAACAAAGAGTTATAACATCATGTATGAACAAAGTTTTTGTTAACATTTGTT
The DNA here is from genome assembly GCA_905187585.1 of Cyaniris semiargus. Lineage (NCBI taxonomy): Eukaryota > Metazoa > Arthropoda > Insecta > Lepidoptera > Lycaenidae > Cyaniris > Cyaniris semiargus. The sequence continues at coordinate 17,275,359 of LR994555.1, read as the reverse complement.
ACATGTAACGCATCTGTGGTCCAGTGGCTGAGAGCGTAGCTCTTGATTAGGAAATTGTGATTGGTCGATGTCGATTCCCTCATTTTACCAAATGTTTTTCCAAGATTGTAAGGGTAAAGGGACAATATAGGTAGATGACCTGATTGTCTAAAAAGAAAGACTATATACCCTAAGCCTAGCTTAGCCTTCTTCAAAAAGAGGACGATCCAACACAAAAAGAATTGTTCAATTCGATTCACTATTTCCAACAAATAAAATCCTCAGCTTATTAGTAAATTAGATGTTCCGCGAGGCTTCGCCCGCGTAATTAGGATTTAGTAATTTCACAGACAAATTAGCCCACAAAAAATAGCCTGTGATCCATCACGTGGTCTACTTTTTATCTGTGCCAACTGCAAAGTAACATAAAAATTGCTGCTGTAGTTCGTGAGATATGCCCTTTCAATAAAATTTCCCTATTTTTTCCACATTTTCCTTTGTTTCTTCGCTCCTATTAGTCTAGACGTGATAATATAATATAGAATATAGCCTTCCTCGATAAATGAAATATCTAATAAGTACTGAATGTATTTTTCAAATCGAACCACTAGTTCCATAAGCGCATTTAAACAAACTAACAAATAAAATCTTAGTACTTAGTATAAAATTATTTATAATATATTATTAACTATCGGATTCCCCCTTCACCATTTTCACCCGCCGGAAATACTTGATTTCCTTAGAAACTGGCTTCAATTATGAGTCGACGGAGCTCCTACTTCTGGGTGGTTTACAAGAAAATAATCTATTCCTAACCCCTTTATATAATCAAAGCCTAACCCAATGAAGTCGTATTGGGCCAACACGGAGTAATACATTGCTATTTATTACCTAATAATTATATACCTACTGTTCTTATACATTTCCTATTCCGTTTTGCATAATTGCAATAATATTGATTTTTTGGAAATTGTTTAAAAATATTTAGACGCATATTAAATTAAATATATTTATATATAAGAAACATTAATTATTACATTACATAAATTGTAATCCTTAACGGAACGTCAAAGAAATGTCAAGAGTCAACATCCCAGGCAAATAAAAGGAAAAAAAAGAAGAAGCCAAATATTTATTAGCAAAACCACAAACCCATACAATTACTATTGTAGTGAATTTTGATAATTTTTATCAAGAAACCTTGGATTATATAGTTTTGGAATGATAAAATAACCCCCACTCACCACAACCTGGCGATGCCTTGAAAACATTTCGTAAACACCAGAAAACAGATGAATTTATCTCAAGATTACGAAAATTTCAAATGCGAATTTCTTCTAAACGGAGGTTTGTTGGCGGTGGAAGTGGTACGGGGGGGTTTTTCAGTTTTCTCACCCTTCTCAACCCATTTCACCACCACAAAATTACCGTAGGTTTGTAAACCTTCGCCTAACTGTTCAGACGGTTTTCGCAGTGGCACGGGCGTTGACACTGTTCTTCTGGAAAGAAACACTTTGAATCAGTAATTGGCCTTTTGAAAGTAGTTATAGGTCTACCAGAATCTGATGGCAAAAAGTGAGAAAATAAATTGACTCTAGCAATACCGGGGTAATTGGAATAAAACATTTTGATCCTTTTTTTTTCTTATAGCGGCTGATTCTGTGTGTTAAACATGCAAATATAAAAATTTATCCAATGATCAAGGATATTTTTTGAAAATCTGCTGTCAAAAATTGCCATGAGATTCTGGTAGACCTATAGCTGTGCAATGTGCATGACCTGGCTTTTCACACATTATTTTAGTGAAAAGTTTGGCTATAAATGATGACACACATGAATGGTGAATAAAATGGTGGACTCAAATGATAGATGTCAAACTTACTGAAGATTTTCAAAACTACCCTACTAAGATTATTTTTTTTTTTGAGATTTTGCATTGTTCTGGTACTAGCTTGCTATTATACAATTAAAATTGTAAACCAACTCTTTTTTTACGCTAACCATTGAGATAGACTATAGGAGAGAGCCTTATATCGGTGTATAAGCGTCAAAAGCGTGTAATGTTATGTCCTACTTACCAGGACATAACAAAGGAGTCGGTCTGCATATTTCATGTAATAAAAGTATTAAGTCCGGGTCGGCGCGGCGCGTCGTTCCGTGCGCACGCGCCACTAGTATTTAAGCCGGTTATCGAGTGTTATGATGAGTACGAAGATTGTAAAATGTGCTGGATGCAATGTTGTTATCTCCGAAATTTTGGCATTCATTCAAAACAAAATACAAATAATGGATGAAGAGAGTATACATCGTATATGTGGCTCGTCCTTTTCTGGAAGAAGTGGCTAAGGCGAAGAAGTTACTGTTTGCTTCGATCCCGACATCAGTGCGCAGAGTAACCCGAAAAGGTGAAGGAAAAACACAAAGAGACTTAGAAGATATTATAAGTCTTTTCAAGGAAACAAATCCTGATGTAACCCCTATATTTGTGGCAAGGGACCTAAATAAACTACCTCCCGTCACTTTTAACTATGTGGACGCTTCAAAACTGTTAAAAGATATTCTTCTACTGAAACAGGAACTACAGTTTCTAAAAGAAAACACTGTATCTAAACAAGATTTCTCCGAGCTAAAAAACCAGTTAGATACAATGTGAAGTGAGGCGCATGAGAATATACATTTTAACAATATAAATTTTAAAAGAGGAGCGTATTTATTAAACGATACTGAAGTAGATAGTGGTCCTATGGGTATAAATTTCACCGAAAATGAAGAAATCCTTAGAAATAGGAATGTACAAAATAATATTTCTGATAAGGAGGTAGATATGAATGTACAACTAAACCGGTCCCCGTTAACGGCTGCCGCCGCCGCTTCGATCAGCTGTGAAGTTGCACGGCCGGCCCATCGCTCGAGTGACGTAGCCGATCAGCTGAGTGCTACAGCGATACGCGAGTTGCAGCGTACGCCTAACCTATGTGATAACGCGGTCGCTTCTCAAAATACCGGCCAGGAGTGGACTACGGTGACTCGTCGGCGGACTCGAAAATACCGATGTTTATAACGAATGTGCATAAAGATACACAACCGGAAGCTATTAGTGAATACGTATGTAGACAAACGAATGTAAGAGTGTCACTGATTAAAATATTGCAACGCAGGGAGAGAGGTTACAACGCATACAAGCTGTTCGTTCCTAGACATAAATTACATATTTTCCTTGATGCAAAATTGTGGCCTGAAGGAATTATGTTCAGACTTTGGCGCTCAAGGTAGAACTACGGAGACCGAGGCTATTACCAGGTTCAGTCATAAAGGAAAATAATAACGTTCAGCCAAGCTGTTTTGTAACATTTAACTGTAAATCTGTTAAGAGATCAGTGGAGGGAGTGCGGCAGCTATGTAAGGTTGCGGATATTATAGCTTTGCAGGAGACCTGGCTTCTGCCGCATGACTTAACTTTTCTTGCAAATATCGACACCGAGTTTGGGAGCACTGGAAAGTCGGCAGCGGACACCACGGCTGGAGTAATGATTGGACGACCCCACGGCGGAGTAGCGTTGCTTTGGAGAAAAAGTGTATTTCCCTGCGTATATGTGATTCCGTGCTCTAGTTCTCGTATCTGCGCAATTAAAGTATCTCACGACGGTCAGAAAATAATAGTATGCAGTGTATACATGCCTACCGACTGCACAGAAAATTTGTCGAAATTTACAGACTGTTTGAGTTACTTAAATGCGATAATAGAGGAAAGTGATTGTGAGTCAGTGTTCTTGCTAGGTGACTACAATGCGCATCCCGGACAACCGTTTTATGGTGAGCTGCTAAACTTTTGTGTGGACCAAAAATGGATTCTAGCTGACGTGAGTAATTTGAATTCTGAGTCTTTTACTTATGTGAGTGACGCGCACGGGACATCGAGATGGTTAGATCATTGTGTAACCACTGAGTCAGCGTTTAAGGCAATAAACAGTGTCAAAATTTTGTACGACGTATACTGGTCTGACCATTTCCCCATGCTGATTAAATGTAATTTAAATTCTGTTGCTCGTAAGTTTGTGACTGAACATTTTACTAATAATAAAATTATCTGGGGGGCAAGAACTGATGAACAAATAGAATGTTATACTGAACTATGTGATAGACAGTTAAAATTAATTGATTTTCCTCCAGAATTTATCCAGTGCTTATATAGTTATTGCAATAAAGTGTGTCATAAAAATATTGTTCATAGTCTATATAACAGTATAGTTTCTGTATTACGTTCGGCGGCAATTAAAAGCTATTGTAATAAGAGTTGTAAACACGGAAAGAAGACTCTAACGGGGTGGAATAAGCATGTCGGTGCGGCGCACAGGGAGGCTAGGTCTAAATTTCAAATGTGGGTTAACAGTGGCCGCCCAAGACAAGGTTTTGTGTATGATGAGATGACAAGTAGCCGACGAATTGTTAAAAGTAGATTAAAGTGGTGTCAAGACCATCAATCTCAAATAAAAATGGCCATCCTGGCTACTCACCACTCAAAACAAAACTTTAAAAAATTCTGGAGGTCAACAAAGCAGTTGAATTTGAGACCTGGCTACCCTGAAGCTGTTGATGGGATCAATGGTGCTGACAAGATTGCAAATCTCTTTAGAGATCAGTTTAAAGTGTCATCACCATTGGGCCCATCATCAGACTTTGTGTACAATGCTGAGATTAGTCGTGACCTTAAATTTCTTATAAGTAGTAAAATTGTAGCGAAGACAATTAAAAACATGGCTACAGGGAAATCGCCGGGTCATGATGGTCTCAGTATTGAGCACCTAAGATTCGCGGGCAAACATATGTCAAGAGTTCTGGCATTACTATTTAATATCTGCATTGTCCATAGCTACTTACCAGCTGATTTAATAAGGACAACGGTTGTACCAGTTCCTAAAAATCGCAATGGTGACGTTTCTGACAGATCGAATTATAGGCCAATATCTTTAGCAACAACAATAGCTAAAATATTTGACAGTGTGCTTAGCTCCATAATAGAACAATATTGTAGTCTCCATGATGGTCAGCACGGGTTCAGGCGTGGACTGTCAACGGAGACCGCAATAATGAGTCTAAAGCACACTGTCAAATATTACACGAGCAGGCGTACACCTGTGTACGCCTGTTTCCTCGACCTAAGCAAGGCTTTCGATCTCGTCTCCTACGACATCTTGTGGCGAAAACTGGAAACTTTAAGTTTGCCTGACCACCGACTGACTGACACTGACTGGTTTCACCGACCTGCTTAAATTTTGGTATTGTAACCAGGTGAACTATGTGAGATGGGCTGACAAATATTCCGAACCGTATAGGATGGAGTGCGGGGTGAGGCAGGGGGGGCAGACCTCGACCCGGCTCTTCAACCTGTACGTGGATTCACTGATACGGGAGCTCAGCAGTACTCATGTCGGTTGCCATATCGGAAACGTGTGCGTCAACAATATTAGCTACGCGGACGACATGGTACTGCTGGCGCTCTCTGTCGGTGCATTAAGAACTTTACTCGGTGTTTGTGAAAAATACGCTGTCTCACACGGTTTGCTTTACAATGCCAAAAAATCACAGTACATGGTCTTTAAGGCCGGCAACAAATGTCCCAATATTGTTCCCCCTATACACCTTAATAATGAACCTCTAGAGAGAGTGTACACTTTTAAATATCTTGGACATTTCGTGACTGACGGCCTTCGAGACGATGTAGACCTCGAAAGAGAGCGTAGGGCATTGTCTGTGACGGCAAATATGTTGGTGCATAGATTTGGTCGTTGCACGGACGCCGTAAAAATTACTCTTTTTAAGGCTTACTGCACCTCTTTATACACCAGCAGTTTATGGACCAACTACACCAATAAAACATACAATGCCCTACGCATTCAATATAATAATGCTTTTAGAGCACTGTTGCGACTGCCGCGTTTTTGTAGTGCCTCAGCGATGTTTGCTTTTGCGGATGTAGATAGTTTTGAAGCTATAGGTACTCCGCAAAAGGACTGCATCGCTATTGGCCAGGGTCCGCGGCAGCAGCCACAGTGTCCTGAGAGAGATAGTCGACAGCGGGGATTGTCTTCTGATCGACTTTATGATAAATAGGACTAAATCTCTTTTTAGAGTAGAATACTAACATAGCGATAAGTTTCTTTACTAACAATTATATGGATCTTAGTCATCTGAAATAAATATATTTTATTTTATTTATTTATTTTATTTATTAATAAAGGTTTTTAGTGAACATTTTATGCTAGATATTGTTGAGCTTTGTGGTTCCGCTAAATAATAAACAATAAGAACCGCCAATGAATGCCTCAAACACGTGGATTTGACATTAAATACGTAAGTTTTGAACAACGTTTTTTGGGCTTTTCAATCGGTATTTTTTGTAAGCTAAAAAGATTATTTATAAGTTTAATAATCCCTTATTCCTGCTATATAAGGCATTAGTGTTAAAAATGTCACATCAATTAATAATTTGGCTACAAAAATTGCATAGCTTTTTAGGTGTGTTTACGGATTCTCATTACTTGAACTATAGTTTATCGATATCATGAACTAAATGACTTTCTTTTCTGGGTTATAATGTGCTTCGAAATGATCGACAAATAGAAATATTCAATAAAATACACGCATACTACTTGTATGAAAATAAGCACAAAATGGTCACGCGATGACGGGCTAAGATTACTCATATACTACAATACTTTATCTATGAGGCTAACATAAAAAAATATATGACATAATATTATTGTAAAGTGCGACAAGGCTTTAAATCAGCTATCCCCAATAGGCGGCCCGCGGGCCGCATGCGGCCCGCCGGGACTTTATTTGTGGCCCGCGTGATGTTAAACCATTTTGAAATTCACGCCCACCGGCAAAATAATGTAAACTCGTCGTGAAAGTCGTGATTTTTTTTAAAAGCCTTTATTTAACTTGCTCTGTATGTATGTAAATATGTATGTTGGGGTGGAATTTTGGAACTCAATTTTGAAGTAGATATATTTAGCCGATTGAGCTAAAATTTTGCATACACGTTTAGTTTGGATGACAATGCACGATATAGTATGTGACATGACTCTAAATCCAATATGGCCGACCATCCAAGATGGCGAAATAATTATTTTCTATGAAGTCCTACAATATGGATATTAAATGAAAGGGCTTTTTGAGAGTAACTCGAAAATGAATGTAATTTCATTCTACATCCAATATGGCGGCTCATCCAAGATACGGGAATAGTTACTTTTATTGCACTTCTGCAATATGGGTATCAAATGAAAGGGCTTATTGAGAGTAACTCGGAAACGAATGTAATGTCATTCTATATCCAACATGGGAGCTTAGCCAAGATAGGGGAATAGTTATTTTAAAGCACTTCTGCAATATGGGCATCAAATAAAAGGGCTCATTGAGAGTAAATTGAAAAGTAATAGTCAAGTCGTGTCGTGTCGTGTCGTGACGTGTCATGTCGTGTCGTGTCGTGTCGTGTCGTAACGTGACGTGTCGTGTCGTGTCGTAACGTGACGTTACGTGACGTGACGTGAAGTGACGTGACGTGTCGTGACGTGACGTGACGTTACGTGTCGTGTCGTGTCGTGACTTTACGTGACGTCACGTGACGTGACGTGACGTGACGTGAAATGACGTGACGTGAAATGACGTGACGTGACTTCAAGTCAAATCCAGTCGGGTTTCAGAAAATGCCCGGTTGAATCCGGTCACTTTTGTTAAATTTTTCTTCTTTTTAGACTATTTAAATAAAAGCTTTTTTTCAAAAAGTTTTTTGTTTATAATTTATTAGGTGTTATTTTTTTCCACTTTTAAATAGTAAATTTTAACGCTAAAAAAATTTTGTTACGGCCCGCGACACCAAGATCAAAACATGTTTGTGGCCCGTATGGAAAAAAGGTTGGGGACCACTGCTTTAAATGAACGTGGGCGAGGGCGCTGCTGGTAATGGAGAACGGTAAAAAATTTCGTTTTTGTATGATGGCACTTGGCAGCGTTAGCGTTAGTTCCTTTTTTCGCCACGTTCATTTAAAGCTTTGCCGTGCTCTAAATATAATTTTGTAACAAAATTTATATTTAAAAGATATCACCATTTTTTATGAAAATGATCAGCTAAACTTGAATAACAATCTCGGAACTTTGGTTTTCTCAGTTACTTAATTTTGCCACAACGGGGACGATAATATAAACACATAATATTAATATGAATAGTTACCTACTGAATCCTAAATGGACACTAAGGGGTTTGCGCTAGGCATAATATTATGACGTCACAGATTGCCTGCATTTCAGCCAACATTACAACTCGCATCGCATTACTCTGTGCGCGTCCTATTGTTATAAAAGTGTTCAAAATTGAACTCTACACCCCGGTAATAGAGTCGTTGATCGCTGGATATTGAAGACAATAGAGTAACGATTTCGAAAATGACAGCCAATAGACATTAATGGGGGTAGTTAGATTTGAATACGTAGACAATAACACGCTAAGTCCTACGTTATTAATGGAATGGAAACTATTTGCGTTACGGCATATTTTAGGTATTAAACTGAATTTACAACCCGTGATATTTATATTCTATGTTCGATCAAAGATTCATAGACCGATAGGTTGGACTTGACATATTCTGACGCAATCAGGTAGGTCAGTCATTTAATGCCTATGATTTATGAATCAATTTCTCCGTCATTTGGAACATAACCGAAGCCGAATCAAAAATACCCAATGGACAAAGCCTACTTAAGGTCCCGCACTAGGTCAAACTAGCGCCACACATCATTTAATTCTATTTGTAGAAATAGGAGATGAGATGAAAATGTCTTTATGACAGCTGATAGCATTCTTCTTTGAGAGCTAAAAGTGAAAACATTTTTACTTGTGATGATGCTACCCAAGTTAGCTTCAGCCTTCAGCCAAAATTTTTGTAAATATTAACGCCATCTAAAGTAAATTTGTGGCAATAACAAAATACAAGACGCCGCAACTTTTCGTTGTGTCCTCAAATGACACCACTCAGAACATCTCCGTTATGAGAATTTAAGATGTCCCCTCACAAAACTAAAAGGTTGCATCTCTTGAAACCGTACTTTCGCAAAAGATAAATTACGCTTTTCGACTTTATTGCCTAGGCAATAAAGCTTTAGAGTGGTTCGTCAACGCATGTGCTTGAATGTACGGGCATAATAAATAGAGCGCCCTCATTCCTCACAATCCAATAGCCATTACGAAACTGTTCTAACGCTCATGCTATATTTATGACGTCATTTCGCATATGACATGCGCTAGTAATGACAGAAAACCTCCACAGCAAACCCCAGGGTAGGTTACCTCCATGCTTTAAGAAGTTAGGTACGGTTACACGGTCAGTGTGGCATCAGTACAGTCCGTCTTAGACTGACACCAGAATGATGACCGGAAAGTACATAATAAAAAAATGATCAGTCCGTCAATCACACGGTTACATGATCATGCTCCCGTCAGTCTGGATCAGACTGATGGACTCAACTGATGCCAGACTGACCGTGTAACCTCTCTTACAGCTGAACCACTTTTACTTAAATGTACAAACTTTCAAATGTTAAAATGAAAAATCTTCTTAGAAAACTATGAATAAACTGGCGCAAACAAAAATAATATACATTGCCTTAGATACATCATACAGTCGAAACACAAAACAATTCTGCTATGTAAACAAAATCTATATTAATATTATAAAGCGGAAGAGTTTGTTAGTTTGTTTGTTTGTTTGAACGCGCTAATCTCAGGAACGAATTGAAAAATTCTTTCAGTGTTAGATAGTCCATTTATCGACGAAGGCTATAGGCTATATTTTATCACGCTGAGACTAATAGAAGCGAAGAAAAAGAAGAAAATGTGGAAAAAACAGGGGAAATTATTTGAAAGAGCTTATCTCACGAACTACTAGAGCAATTTTTCTGTTATTTGGGTCAGATAAGAAGATGACCACGTGAAGGATCATAGGCTATTTTTTGTTGACTGATTTGTCAGTGAAATATCTAATTTACGCGGGCGAAGTCGCGCGGAACGTCTAGTATTATATAAACCTTACTAAACAAAAATGCATAATGTGCATACGTGACTAATTAGATTTCCGTCTATTATTTTTACTCGGATTATAGGCAACGAACATATCCGATTACTCCCGAACGCCGGCGCTCGGCTCGCCTCGGGGAACTCCTGCAGCAGGAGCTTGCCTATAAAGCGAATTCGATATTCATGTCTGTGTGCGTTTGTAAACTGTGCACGGACACAAAAATCATAACTCACACATAATGGCGGGGTCTACGAGACGTCGAGTGCATACCTTCGCGCGGCGCGCCGTTACCGATTAATGTTTATATTGTAGTTTGCAAATTACTTGGCGCTATTTTATAAATTTAGGCGTTTTAAGTGTATTCATTTTTTTACTATTAATAATAAATAACGTCATCTAAAACGTACGAAAGTTAAATTAAAATATCTGTGAATGGCAAGTAATGCACTGCATTTCTGCCTTCAAGGAGTGCACGCCCCTGACTTTTGATGAAATTGGGTTGGCAAATATTAATATGTACCATCGAAGAATTTGATTCATAGGCAGTTAACGGACCTATGTAATTTGGTCAGATTATGTCAATTCAATGTAAGTCCATGATCTGTCGGCTTGGTCTGACATAACTTGGCCAAACTACGTAGGTCCGCCATCCGTCTATGAATCAACTTATCTGATAGTACTTTGAAGTTTAAGGTAGGTCTGAAAATTTTCCTTTAGGAAAGGACATTGAATAGTTTTCATTCCGTAAAATGTATGGTTCATGCACGATAAACTTTCAGCGCAACGAAATAGCGGGCAAAATCTAGTATGGTATAAAATCTTCTTACACTCAACTGGATCATCTCAGAAGTCTGGCCTCTTGTGAGTAATACGATAAAGAATTATCGCTGAAAATGTGAACCCGGGGCACAATGTAACCCCGACCCCGGCTAGATAGCGGCGACTTCAAAATGCATTCAAGATTTCATGTCCGACCATCAAGCTGTATCTGGTCGCGTGAATTCACATCGAGCCACCTTCACCCTTATTCCTCGCAAAATAAGCTACATTTTCGCGTAGCAGAGCGGCGTTTTGCGGGATAATAAGATTATTTTTACGTGGGATGTTGGCGCCGAAGCAATATTATCTTTATGGCCGCTAGATGGCGTCCTTTGTTGCAGGAACGTAATCTGTGATCGCAAAATGTTTTACGCTTCGAGTGCAGCGGCTGGAGACACTAATAATGAACTTTATTATCCGATGCCATTAAACGCGGTTTACTGCCGCGAGTCGGAAACTCTCGGAAACAGATCCGCAACGTATGTAAAGATATTTTGCTGATCGCTTAAAACATTATAGTCCAGGACCCGTACAAGCAAACCGTTTTGAGACTCAAACAATCAAACGAGAATGCCGCGTCCTGCTCTAACAAACGTGAAACGACGTTGTTAGAGCGGACGCGGCATTGTCGTTCGATTGTTTGAATCTCAAAACGGTTTCGAGGTAGGCCTCTTGGTTCCCTAAAACATTTTTTTCATTTGATTACTATCAAGCTAATTTTTTGTGAGCCCAACAATTTTCTCTTCGAAAATTCTCGAAAATAGTAGCTAACAGAGATAGAAAGGATAAAATATTTCGATTTGATGATCCTAAAATATGGATGTTTCTATTTGTAGGACAATATTACTGTTAAATTATATAAATATTAACCAATCAATACACAAAAAATCAGCTGGTTAGTAATCTTTTTTTAGGGTTCCGTAGTCAACATAGGTTGTTGACTAGTGACTACGGAACCCTAAAATATGCCATACATCATAACATTAAAGGATCGGACGACGATGTTGGGACACATTGTACATTCTACTAAAACTTGAGTGAAAAATATTAACCTAAAAATAGTGAAAAATGTACAGGCTACAGACTAACTACGCTCAGTTAACCCTGACGAGACTCTAATCTTCAGTTTTTTTAGCTTTTTAAATAAATAAGAAAATGCGTGTTATATTGCTTTATTCAAGTCCTTAAAGTTATATGAAATCTTGATTATGTGTTCTTGTGCCCGATTGTCTCTCTCCAATCCGATAGTCTACTGAAAATTATTATGCTGTGGTTATGGTCCGTTCAGACTTCAGAGTTATAATAATGCTAAGTTTTTGATAGTGGTTCTTATATCTGTAAAATAAGGGTCAATTTATACTAGCGCAGAGTTGAAGCGCATCGAAGCGAATCACCAAAATTGAACATAACAAATTCAACCCCATGCGGTCATCGTCACCGGTGACCGCATGGGGCTTGATGAATTAATATATAACTCTGAAGTCTGAACGGACCATAACCACAGCATAATAATTTTCAGTAGACTATCGGATTGGAGAGAGACAATCGGGCACAAGAACACAAAATCAAGATTTCAGATAACTTTAAGGACCTGAATAAAGCAATATTACACGCATTTTCTTATTTATTTAATAAGCTAGAAATACTGAAGATTTCCTGAGTTCAGTAAAAAGAAGTTTTCAAGATTTTTTTTCTTTGTTGTAGGGTTTACTGGCAAATTGGTCTTTCCCAGATTTTCGAGCCACGTTCACTCGGACAAAGCAGCGTATTGTGAATAATAAAAAACTTATCTTTGTAGCACGAATTTTATTTCAAGAACAGAGCTAAGTTATGCTACTGTGTATATATGTTTTATAACGTAGAGCCAGAATTCCCTCACAAAAGTTGAGCTTAGCAACGACGTAAATGAATACAGACGATGCGCCTACAGCTTCCAGCAAATTCTTATTTATTTGCCACATTTTATACACGAAATACTTTATGTGGTATTATATCTTACTTTATCACAGCTTTTGGCAAGTCCAGGTTGTGGCTTTTAAAATATTTCTCTCCCTTTGCTAGCTCAAGTTTGGCTAAAGACAAAGCAGGCTGATCAACTGATTGTCTGAAGAAAGATGATCCATGCGACGGATGGGCTGCATGTAAAAAGTCCTGCGCCTGATCTCTCGCCAGTCAATCAGTCTCAGCCATTGCTCTTGTACTGCACTTGGGCACTATAGATTCAATCCTGCGTAGCCACTATAAATTCGTTCCTTATCTAGTTTTTAACGAAACCAGCCACCGTCACCGAAATCGGTATGAGAGGTATACCTCTCATACCGATTTCGCTGACGATTTGTGTAAAAGGGAGACATTATTACCGTTACTCAAATAAAATAAAGAAGAAATAAAAACGAATAAATCCTCACATCGTCCAGAATGAAATAATATTGTAATTTTTCGCCTTGATCCGATTACAGAAATCCAGTCCGCACGGTCTAGTAAGCTCCTTAAGGAAAAATACCCATAAAATTACTTTTCGGTGTGTATTGTATGGCATTACAATAGATTTTCATTTGCCAGATTAAGCGTCTGCCGACACATCTGATTAGGGATGTGGACGACAATACACAAGAAAAAAGGCTCTGGAATATTCTCTAAAATAAATAAGAATAGTACAGAATTCGTTTGATTTAAAGATCACAATAATTAGATGTGTATTATTGTAAAGACCAATAAGTTACCACTCATCATAGTCCTTAGTTCCTTACTTAGAAAGTTAAACAGATCGGTCGGTATCGGTACGGAACCCTTCGTGAGCGAGTCCGACTCGCACTTGGCCGATTTTTATTTTAAAACCTGCAATGCAGGATAAATGATATTGTAATATTATAGTTGCTGCTGATAAATTTCATAATATACAATAGTAATAGTTTAGTATTTAAACAAAATCACATTGTGTCCAAAATATAATCCCTTTTTCCGCATGGAACAATGCCAATTGCCATCGTTTTACTATATCGTCATGTCAGTCTAGTCAAAGTCTAAGGAAAAGTCAAAGCAGTCAAGAAGTCAAGTCGGTCATTTCAGTAGGTAAAGTGGTAGACGCTTTACTGAAACTTTCGACGGAGTTTTGGAGAGAACCCAAAAAAGCACGTTTCTGGAAGTTGCAGCATTTGCCTACACTTGTGCACGATAACGAATATCTAATGGTTAATATTCTACCAATATTACAATATAATATTTTAAAAACCTAGTTTTAACAATTTTAGGAAAATAATACAAAAACACAACAGCACTCTTTCACATTCCCGGCAAAACCCCATTTTGCTCGGTTAAAGTTAAAGTTAAATTTGACATAAGGCTCACAGTGTTGCCATTACAAATTATTTTTCCCTGTCAATTTGTATGGATAATTTATTTTATACTCTCAACCCCATAAACTTAAGCAACAGACATCTGTCAAATTCTGTGATCATTGTTAAAGCTAAAATTAAAGTTAACCTTAACAATGACCTTAGCTTTGACCATAACTGTAACTTTGTTGTTGCACTAGATGTCTGTTGCTAAATTTAATGGGGTTGAGAGTATAAAAAATGAATTATCCATACAAATTGACAGAAAAAACTTATTTATTATGGCAACACTGTGTACTACACTGTAACAATGTAACTTTAGCTTAAACCGAGCGAATTTGCGCGGTTAAGGTTATCGTCAAATATAGCGTCCATTATTGATTTAACCAGAGATTTGCCAGTTCATTTAAGGTTTGACATTTCGTTGTAGTTAAAATAGTTAAAGTAATTTAGTGCAACCCACCCTTAGTTATTTTATGGAATAGTAAGGAATCACCTTATTTTTATAACAAAAACATTTTATAACAAAATTATAGGTATACCAGAATGATGGCAAAAAGTGAGAAAATAAATTGACTCTAACAATACCGGGGTAATTGGAATAAAACATTTTGATCCTTTTTTTTTTCTTATAGTGGCTGATTATGTGTGTTAAACATGCAAATATAAAAATTTATCCAATGATCAAGGATATTTTTTGAAAATATGCTGTCAAAAATTGCCATCAGATTCTGGTAGACCTATTGCCTATAGCTAACAAAATAGAGGAAGAATCATTGAACGGCATAGGCGACAAAAAAAAATACTTGATTTTTTAAACTCTAATGTGACTGACAAAAAAAAACAATAATAACCGTTGTCAGCTACCTTGTCAGTATGGCAACAAAACATTTTGTAACTTTTTTTGATTTATTGTAACTTAGTGATGGATAAAAATGTTTGGACTTTGAATTTAAACGGTACGCGAAAATCGTTCAGTCGTACTTAGATGAATTGGTCGATATAGAGACGGTTGCAGCCTGTCTCGCTTGGCTCGACAAACTTTCCACTTATGCAGATACAGCTCAGCGCAATAAGTATATATTCAAACTTATGAATCAGTTAGCTAGAGGATCCCTTCAGGAGCCCTTCACGAGATCTCCAGCGTCTGAGCATCTTGAAATTATACCAGATGGACCTGATGATAAATCCGATCTTAGATGTCCTGGAGCAGATAGTCCACTACCGGCTGAAGACAAAACGACTATAGGTCCAGATAAAAGTTATGGAACATTCACTTTCTCAAAAGAAAACTCGAATTCAGAGAGACCGGATACACTGATAAATATTAAAACTAGTAACTGGACAATAGAAAAGAGATTCAAAAATCTTGTCATTAAGTTAAGACACATAAAAAGGGAAAATGCAATATTGCATCAATTGCTTAGTGCACAAGAAAACTTTAGGGAGACGATGACCAATCTAAGTCCACATATTTTTGAACCTAGAGCCTTGCAACCTAATCGAGATCATAATATAAATGATACAAAAATAAAAATGGAACCTACTGTTGTGAAAGATTTGTATTTACCTAAATTTACTAATGAAACTGAACTGGAAATCATTAATATATACGAAAGTAAAATATTTAAGTTGACGAAACAACACTCAAATTCGCTAGATGTTCTCAAACAATACTATGAAAAATTGCTAGGTCGACTTCAAATCGCTCATGATAACGTTACTGAAAAAGAAGGTATAATTAAAAATAAAGATGAAGAAATCGCACGACTTAACAAGAGCATAGAAGAATTGAAAACTCGAACGCTTTGCAAAAAGTTCAGTTTGCAAAATATTGAACAACGTCTGAACAAAATCGAAACATCCACAAGTAAACATTTAAAAAAATATCACAAGAAAATTTTGAAGCAGCGACAAAAATATATTTACGATTGCTCGCTTTTGCTCAATTTACTTCAACAGAAATCAAACGCTGATGGCACAAAAGATGATCCTGTAGATCCATGCTCAAACCATTTGAAGAAACTAGAGGACAAGTACAAAAACACCGTAGCAAAAGTACAAGCGACCGCCTTGCAGAGAATTATTCAAGATCAGCTGGCCATGCAGACCCTCGTCAAAAAGATAAGCAGAATGTCTTTTGTTTGTAACAAAACTTCGCAAATGAATAACGTTCATAACAAAACGAAAAGTAAGATCGAAGACCCCAACACACGTGAACCCAACGGCGTAGAAGTCAATGACCAGATGGAACTAAAGAATAATGAACTTAAAAGTTAAAAAACTCTACAAACTTTGGAAACACTAAAATATATTTCTTGTATATATATTTTATAGAACATTTTCTTAGTCTATTAATAATATACTATCAACTATAACATCTAATATACTATCAACTATAACATCAGTATTTATTTCAGGGTTTTTAAGTTTTTATATCCGTTTTCACCTAGATATGCCTAGCACCTAGCTGCTAGCCTTATGAGTTAAATGCCCAGTTTCAAAATTTTTAAAGACGAGTTATCTATTCATTGGCGCTTCTAATTTTTCAAACACTTTAAGAGCCTACTGACAAAACGCTAGCCCCACCTACACACACCGCTATCCTCCAATCGTGAATGATTCCATGAATCGTACTCCCGGGAAATATGCTTTACGCTGCAGCTAATAGTGAACAATATCGCGTAACAACGGTTCCCGCATTATAGCACGAAAGTAAAGGTCGTAAGTCCTAAAAATGTTTTTGATGATTACTTAAAAATTAAATACAATACTAATATTTCCTTCAGCTATTATTTTATAAAGTGTGTGATTGTAGTAGTGCAAGTTATTTAATGATAGTAACTCAATAAGTGTAACAGGTATTTGTTGAAAAGTCCAGAAAGATTAATAATTTCAAAAAAGAAAACTATCGAGTCAAAATAAGTGAATCGTGTTTTTGGTTAGCCAAATATCTGATAAATATACAATGATTCAATAAATCTTAATTTCATTTGAGTCAATCGTCTTCCGGGATCGTAATACTTATTAGAAAACACAGCAAAATTTGACAGCCCGCTCTTAACCAATCAACACCGCTATTGAAAGGATAACCTTAAGGTGCCCCTCACCGGGATCATTCGCTTGTAATGTAACGTTACAGAGTCGAGCATTACATCAGTGAAGGAGGAGGAGGAGGAGTAATATCTTTATACAACTTGTAACATCAAGCTATGGAACTAGCTATGGAATGCTCAAAGTCGAATGATACATTACACGCGAATGTTCGTCAGTCAGGGAGGTAGCATTGTAATGTAATGCTCAAAGTAGAATATTTAATGTTACATTACACGTGAATGCTCGTCGGTCAGGGAGGTATTTTTGTAATGTAATGCTCAAAAACGAATCTATAATGTTACATTACAAGTGAATGCTCGCGGTGAGGGAGCACCTTTAAAACTAAACCAAGAACTTTCAGTACGATACCAAACCTGAAGGTCAAGTTTAACCTTTATCGATCAAATGTATTTATCGGGAATTAGTTGCGCATAATAGGACGATAAATCCCAGGTTCGCTGAAACGTTGGACCCTCAAAAGTCACATAATCTGTGCTAATTATACATTTACATAGAAGTGAGCTTTAGTTTGTATCACGGTTCGTATCTTATTCTTGAATTTTAATGTTTCTTCTTGAATATTCAAGATCCAGCTCAACCTCAGCTGAATAAAATTAAATGTATTTTTGTATTTACTATTATATTTTTTAGTAATTTACTGGCAGTTTTTGGTTTCATTCTAATTTTAAAAAACAAAAGCGTGTTTTTCTGTATTACCTCTAAGAACTACTAAATACATTTTGATGGAATTTGATATAAAGTTGGAAGCCGGCTACATGAAGTTGCAGCAGACGACGTGTCGTCGCGACACTACTGGTTTCTATGTATTTCTATGAATTAGTGTCGCTAGCTTCGTGTCGCTAGCTGCGGAAGGTATTTCATTATTCATAGAAATACATACAAACCACTAACCAGTAGTGTCGCTGCGACACGTCTGTGGTTGCTTCATGTCGCCCGCTGCCAACCGCCACCTATAGAGTCCCGGTAACTAACACTTATTTTTTTTTTCTCGAAATAGTACGGTTCAGTCGCGATAAATGAACCAACTATGAAGGAAAACCAACTATAAAAAAAATAATATTGTTGAAAATTCGATGTCAGTCATCCGTGTGAAACGTACTGTCGTCTGTATGTGACTAGCAGTCGCATTCGTAGTACTCAGTCGCCACCAAAAACAATGTCTTTCATCTGCTACACTGACCTTCATTTATACAAGTACGCTGGTTGTGGTTACGTCAAATTTAGTTCTCTTACCCCGCATTGGGGGCGCTAATTCCGCTTCAAATAGGCACAAAAAGCAGGTGGGTATCATAAGTCCAGCGTACTCGTATAATGGAGGTCATTGATCTGCTATTATCCCTCTGCTTTTGTGAAAGAAACTATTAAAAAAAATACTACAATAATACTTAAAATAATTTAAATAAATTTTCAATTTTGTTAGCTCCGACTCTCGCTTAAAATCGAGAACGACGGAACCGATTTGGCTAATTTTAATCTTAAGTAGTTCGTAGAAGTCCAGGGAAGGTTTATATTAGGCTGGAAGTGATACGAAGTTCGCCGGTCATCTAGTATTACCTCTAGTTCAGGGGTTCCCAAAGTGTGCGCCGTGGAAAGGCAAGAGGGGCGCCGCGCCGCGCCGTGAGTCGATCCTCCATCATTATCCGAAACCACAAATATAAAATAAAATTATAATATTAATCATGTAAAGCAGGTAGATTATTAAATATTTGTTTATTATTATTTACCTTTCTAACCTAACTATAATAATTAATTAAAGATGTTTATTTATGTATCTTTTTCTAATAGCTAGGTAGAGTTGGGCGCCGTGACAAATATTGTGACGTGTAACTGCGCCGCATGCTGAAAAAGATTGGGAACCCTTGCTCTAGTTGATATAAATAAAATAAACTTTAGAAAGATCTTATGACAATTACTGCAATAACATAATAATTGTCGAAGCAATATCGTGGAAACAAGAACTCCTCGCGCCTGAAACAATAAAATAGCAATAACGCAATCGCTATCAATAGAAGTTTTAATTAACAGCTCACGATCTGCGAGTATATTGAACGAACACTTACAATTGATGTGATACTTATGTCGTTGGCATAAATGTTACGAAAGAGGCAAAATAACTCTGAATGAACTGTAAAAATAGGATACAGTTACTTGTGTTTCAAAATCCTTTGTCAATTGTCTCATTATTGTGACAAAACTGTACACTTTTGTCATTAAGTTTGCTAATGATTTTTCTTGCTTCCTTCCATAATTAAACTGAAAAACACGACTAAACTAATTCACGCAACATTAAAAACCTACTAACTTAGTACTGCTGCGTATTACGTAGACCCGCAATCTGCCTATAAATTAATTGATATTCTTTACTTTGCAGAAAATAACGAGCGCCTGACGAAAATTAATAGCAACGCTGCATTTACAGGAAATTGCTATCTACAAATCTGAACAAGTGTATCGTACTTAATTTATGCCGATATCCCTATAAATAGCGCATTCACAACGCCCCGTCCCGAAGGTTGCGAACAAAAGACGGATAACGCGATATGAACTATGCTGTCTCGTCTGCGGGCCTCATCGTTTATTATAGGCTTTCACACGAAAGTGCGAATCGCTGCGGATTTATTTTAATTTTTATTTCACTCGAAAAATATGCAGTCGTACGGTTCTTTTTTATAATATTACATCTTAAAATTTAATGTAAAGTTATTTGCACTATTTATGCATTCCCATATTCGTTGCGTTGCGTCTATTTATGTGTTCCCATTCGTTTGTGCAGAAATTAATTGTTCATCGTGCTGTAAACTATTATTGACAATTCCGGGACTCAAAGTATCCATATCAATTTAGTTAAGTGGTTTACGCATAAAAGGTTGAAAGACAGACTTTCGCATTTGAATATTAAATAGGTATGGATAATAAAGATTTCGTCCAGAGAAACGTCTGGACCAGTATTTCCCAAAGTGGTCTAGAAGGGGGTCTACGTTGGCCCTGACAAAATTTGGGGTCCATTTAAATTAATTTGGTTAGCAGTGAAGAACTTTTGTGTAGGCTTGATTTCTCTTATTAGAATGCATAGGCCAGGATAGCGAACCCTGCCTTATCAACATTCCACTTGCACCTGCCACTTTTGCTCGTGCTCAAAATTTCAAAATTTTATGTCGCGTGACATTGGTTCACTATCCCTGGCATAGGCAGTTAATTCGTTCAAAATAACACTTTTCATGGATTAGTAGTAGTTGTAGGGTAGACCGCAGTATGCACCAACACCAAAAGTGGGTCACGAAACAAAGAAGTTTGGGAAACTCTCGTCTGGACGCAATCGACACTAGTATCGACATTTCTGTCGAGTTTCAGTGCATACTTGCCTTTATGCGATTCTTTTTACCCGAACTACTACACCAAGCAGAATTATTCTCAAAGTATTATTGATTAATCTACTCAAAAATAAAAATAAAATTTATCGTCTTGCGGAATCGCAGTTTCGTGTGCAAGCCCACTACGCTTGTTATAAATTCCACACTAATAACAGCTTTATATAGCTTTTATTTTACGACGAGCTCTAGCGATGATCGTAAACAGGGGTAAAGGGTTAACGTAAACTAATGGTACGACATCAAATTGTAATCTCAACAGTAATGTGAAAACAAAACCGCTACTTTAATATCCATACTTAATATTATATATGCGAAAGTGTGTCTGTCTGCATGTCTGTCTGTCTGTTACCTCTTCACGCCCAAACCGCTGAACCGATTTTGCTGAAATTTGGCATAGAGATACTTTGAGTCCCAAGAAACGACATAGGATAATTTTAACCCGGAAAAATGTACAGTTCCCGCGCGATAAATGAATTTTGGCGCAATGGAGTTGCTGGCGTCATCTAGTGTTAAATATTTCGAGGGTTACATCAATTAATTGTTTTATGTTATTACATAACACTCAGAGTTTAATAAAAGCCGCGTACCTCTTTAAGATCGATCAGCCAAAATGGAGAAGGTGAAATGCTCGAGTTTTGTATTAGTGGAGCGAGGAGCGAGCACGCTGGTAAACTATGATTTCACTGTCATAATATTCGTAGCTATTTTACCATTGAAGGAATTATTGATTCATAGGCAGTTGACAGACCTAGGCCATTTAGTCGAATTATATCAATTCAATGTTAAGGCGACGCCTTGATAATTTGGCTGTAACGATATCGATTTTTCTCAGCAATGACTAAAGCTAAGAAATTAAAGTTCGTTGTCAGTATTCATCATGTATTTGTCTTTGAATTACCCATAGCAACAATTGGTCAACTTTTATAACACAGAATAATCAATCAAAAAGACCTCTGTAAAAAAAGGGATCCTAATTTTGCCAACAGAGGAGAGTGATTTAAGCTTCCAAAATTTGTACATAGATTGGTGCAAGCATACATTTTAATTTGCACATAGCTTATAATAAATATATTCGGTTTTTAAATTACGCGACAAAAACCATTTTGTCGCTTACGCCCTTTCCATTTCTTGCTGTTCCATTTCTTGTTTTCTATGGGACGCCGGCCCGGCCTCTCATAGAAAACAAGCAATCTAAAACATATCCAACACGGTTTTTTACTTTAACGCGGCGTCACATTAATCATGATCTGTCGGCTGGCATGGCCTATAAACTGCGTTTATAAGTATAAAATGTCTGTAAGTTGTAATACATAAACATAATTATATAACGAGATCAACTATCCGTAAAGATAAAAATATTATTTCTTATTTTTGTATGAACTGGAAATACGTCATAGTTGATGAGCTTGGAATTTAGATAAATAACCACAAAATAATTTACTAATAGTTCTCGTCGGTCGTTTTTCTATAGACATGACAGACGTACTACAGGAAAACGACGATATCAAAAGCCTTCACTACCTTTTTTCCTGTTCCTTACTTCTACTGTTATCGCAATTAACTCATCTGAGATTTTGCTAGAGACAAGTTGCAGGCGCTAATAGAGAAATATGTACTCGTCTTTTATAACTTACTATTGTTTTGATAAAAAAAGTGAATTTTTTATTCAATTTGTTAATGTTTTATTAGACAAATGTAAGTTAACCATCATAAATCTTTACAAGCCGTTGCAGATTCTTATTTTACTTGGATTTTCCAATTACCTTAAAAAAATAATCTTCATGATATTTTGTTTATTATCATGAGGATTTTTTTATAATAAATCTTAAAGTAAAGTTAAAAGTTTTGACCAATATTAATAGTATTTAATAATATTTAATATTTTAAAAAGGTAAAACCGGCTTCAAAATTGTACGTAATTGAGAATCAAAATATCCCATCCTAAAAAAACTACTGAGCCGATTTTGATGGAACTTGCAGTACTCCCTAAGTTGAATAATACCTAGTACAACTGAAAATAATTACTTAAAATATCAGACTTGTAGTTCCGGAGATATGCGAAAACAAACATAAAACATACATACGTACATTATACGTACATACATTATAGTACATATTCTTTTGAAATTTGGCACATTTGTTCAAACGCTGATATCTAAGACTAACATATAAGAAAACTGGACAGTTCTGAAAAATTTAAGTGGAAATCTTCTTTTTTTGAAGTCGGTTAAAAACAATACATTATTACCAATCTGTAGTTTCATTACACTGAGACTGCATCGAAACGTAAACAAAGACGAAAATCGACGAAACAAGCTAGTTAAAGATATATGTCCCAGCTAATGTTGTCACCAGCTTTTTGGGCTGCAGCTGGTATGGGAACGTAATTAGCTCAACATGCTGGCCGCTGGGGCTGGCTGCTCTCCAAATCAGAGCTAAGCTCCATAACTCACTTTACACTGACTAAGGCCTTCGCTAGTTCGCTGGCCGATATGGTATACAGAGTGTAATAAAACTATCGCCTACACAGCTGTCGCCAGCAGTATTTTCGGACCAATACGACCTGCAAACCTTTAAGAAGAGAGCGTATTCCCTCTTAAAAGGCCGGACACGCACCTGCAGCTCTTCTGACGTTGCGATTGTCCATGGGCGACGGTAGTTTATTTCCATCGAGTGACCGGTTTGCTCGTTTGCCCCCTTATTTTATATAAAAAAATATAATTAATATTTTAGGGTGTGTATGGGTATTGGGTATAGAGTTCGCTATGTAAGTAGCAGCGCTAAAAGTGTAATATCTTTAAAATTCATGACGCTCGGGCGGCTTGCCCAAACAAATCACAGAAAAAAAAATTTCATTCAGCGCTGCTACTTTCATAGCGAACTCTATCTAAGGGACCCATACACACCCTAAAGTATTATCACTTAGTTTTTTTAAATAAAATAAGGGGGCAAACGAGCAAATGGGCAGTGACGTAACTATAGGGTGGCAGGGCTGGCAAAATGCCACGGGCCCCCGACCCAAAAGGGCCCCGGCCCAAGAGGCCGTGAGGTCAGAAATTTTTTATACGTTGTTTTATTATTAACGTGGCGATTTTTAACTGATCAATTTGCCACGGGCCCCGAATGTTATAGTTACGCCACTGCAAATGGGTCACCTATTGCAAAAGCAACTACAATCGCCCATGGACATAGTGAACTCTGTGTAAGGGACACAAATGTAACACACCCTGAAGTATGTTATCACCTAGTTTTGTTACACCTTGTAGACCTAGGTCCAAGAGCTGTGAACTTCACAGTAATTTATTACAATTTACAGCTACATTGTCTCGGGTTGGATATAGAAAATATTAACAGACCAAGAGCCGTGAACTTTCGAGTTTACATAGAATATTTACTGACAAAATATTTTAAACCTAGAAGACTTTAGTCTACTTTTTGCATTGGACAATGATGGGTAACCATAGTAATAATCGATTTTATTGCAGTTTTTCTTCCAAATAAAGTAGAAGACAAATTATGCTGCAACGACTGAAAGACAAAGGCAAAACTATCAATTATAATACATAATATTATGTGTTTACTATAGGTCTACCAGAATCTGGTGGCAAAAAGTGAGAAAATAAGTTGACTCTAGCGATACCGGGGTAATTGGAATAAAACATTTTGATCCTTTTTCTTTCTTATAGCGGCTGATTCTGTGTGTTAAACATGCAAATATAAAAATGTATCCAATGATCAAGGATATTTTATGAAAATCTGCTGTCAAAAATTGCCATCAGATTCTGGTAGACCTATAGTTACTACGTTTTATACTTAACCTACTAATATCGGATAAAGCATCCGTGGTCTTGGAGCTTAAAGAATAAAGCTTGGCTTTTATTTCGAAGGATTGGATTTCCGCCATAGAACAAATTATTGTATCCAAATTTGGTTCAGACAAAACAGGCTAATCTCCTGATTTCCGGATGTGACACATCACACATCTCTCATTAAACTTGATGGTTATTCCTTCCATTGTGTTACGAGAATTAAGGAGTGCTCTTTTGCACCAAATACCAATGCTCAATAATAGTGGTCAAATGTTTGCTACAGGTTTGTAACTGCACTATAACGGCGCTATAAAATACTCTATTACCTGGCTTACTTCTAATCTAATATGCCTACCACCGGTTCGGGAACTAATCCGGCGAGAAGAACCGGCCAATATCACCGTAATGTAACCAATGTCACCGAATCCGTTGTGCATATCTGAATTTGTCTGATGTTGATGATATTATGTTATCAACCACCGTCACTGGCGTAGGTACTATCAGAGAAGTTGATTCATAGGCAGTTGGCGGACCTACGTAATTTGGTCGCGTTACGACGTCATATCCAGCAATCATATCACGAATAATCACAATTGACTTAACACGACCAACTAACGTAGGTCTGTCAACTGCCTATGAATCAATTTATTTGATGATGAGATATTATGTACTATCAGAGAAGTTGATTCCTAGGCAGATGGTGGACCTACGTATTTTGGTAGCGTTATGTCAAATTCAGCCGACCGATGACAACTAACATTGAATTAACATGGTCCGACCAAATGATGTAGGTCAGTCAACTGCCTAGGAATCAACTTCTCTGATAGTATAGGTCTACCAGAATCTGATGGCAAAAAGTGAGAAAATAAATTGACTCTAGCAATACCGGGGTAATTGGAATAAAACATTTTGATCCTTTTTTTTCTTATAGCGGCTGATTCTGTGTGTTAAACATGCAAATATAAAAATGTATCCAATGATCAAGGGTATTTTTTGAAAATCTGCCATCAGATCCTCGTAGACCTATACATATCTGGATTTATTTTGTTAGACAGCTCTGATGCTGATGGTGTATTTTTAAGTGGAAGATGATCTGCAATTGGCCCTGGGGGACAGGGGACGGCAGTTAGGACCCTCGCCGACGGACGCCCGCGTTAGCGGACCCCTTAGCTATCACGCGAATCACGAAACTTGGATAAGACAAATGTAGTGTTTCTACAGGTAGGGATGAAGGGATGATATAACCGAACCCAACGAGTGCTGTCTGTACACTGATTTATCACTACATATTATAAAACAAAGGTAAAAGAGGCCGCCCATGTGCTAGATGGGCAGATGAGATAGTTGCGACAGCTGGACCGACATGGTTGGCAACCGCGATGGACAGGGACGAGTGGCATTCTTTGGAGGAGGCTTTTACCCGAAGGGGGTCCGTACAAGCCTAAATTTGAATCCTATAAATTGTAATCTTAAAAAATTTATTAACTTGTATGGAATCAAATAAAGCTTTATTATTATATTATAAAACAAAGTCGCTTTTTTTCCCTCATGTCCCTTAGTTCCCTTTAATCTTTAAAACTACGCAACGGATTTTGATGCGGTTTTCTATAATAGATAGAGTGATTCAAGAGGAAGGTTTATAAGTATAATAACAATCATTAAATAGTGGAGAAATACTGTTATTTTTGGGGTTTCTAATGAGATGTCGTCAATAATTACATTTTTACGCTTACATTGCAATCACATAAATATTTAAAATTAATTTTCCATCCTTTTGAAATAATATTAATTATGTTTGTATGTAAGTACATATTGTATGTGTGTATTGTATGTATGTATTTTAGACTAGGTAGATATGTTTGTATCTGTGTATTTATTATGATAATATGAATATTTGTTTGATATACAATATATAATGATTTATTTAATTTTTTCCCTGTTTATGGCACATTCACCT
The DNA here is from genome assembly GCA_905187585.1 of Cyaniris semiargus. NCBI lineage: Eukaryota > Metazoa > Arthropoda > Insecta > Lepidoptera > Lycaenidae > Cyaniris > Cyaniris semiargus. The sequence continues at coordinate 17,248,896 of LR994555.1, read as the reverse complement.
TATGTCTTATAAATATGTTTCCTCTACCCGTGGTTGCCTGGAAGAAATTACTAATTAGTAATTAGACCGCCATTGTGTTATACTTGTGTTTTATAAACGTTTTTGATTTTTAAATTGTAAATATGTGTACAATAAAGAATATTTATCTTATTTTATTTTAGCCCGAGATATTTTCATACTCACCAAAAGTAGTTTCGTTCCAGTAGAGCCGAGAGTTCTGTTGAAGCGTTGTATATACTTTTGGGTGTTAACGGTAGGCTATAATATGCAGAATATAACACAAAATTTGCGTTCGCAATACAGCGGACCCCCCCGGGCGTGTAGGATTATTGAGTACTGCCTATTTTTACACGTTACAATACATTGCAAATCAAAATGATAAGGTTTTATCTGAACTCCAAATCATTTTCCTAAAGCTGGACTCATAGAACCCAGCTTTAAGTACAAACACATTGAGTACAAGACTTTTATTTCTTGACGTTTAGTTTTCAATTTTGCATTATGTACTTACCTTAATAATGATTGGCCAAAACAATTTTTATGAAAGTGCTATCACTTATTAGAGAAGTTGATACGTAGTTTGGTCGCGTTACGTCAAACCCAGCCAACCTAGGCAGATGGGGGACCTACTACGTAGTTTGGTCGCGTTACGTCAAACCCAGCCAACCTAGGCAGATGGGGGACCTACTACGTAGTTTGGTCGCGTTACGTCAAACCCAGCCAACCTAGGCAGATGGGGGACCTACTACGTAGTTTGGTCGCGTTACGTCAAACCCAGCCAACCTAGGCAGATGGGGGTCCTACTACGTAGTTTGGTTGCGTTACGTCAAACCCAGCCAACAGATCACAATTATTATGAATTAACATTGAATTGACATGATCCGCAGCCGTATCACGTATCTTGCGAGAGCAATTCGATAGCAATTATTGCGCGATAATGCCTCCAAAATCGCAATTTCGTATCACGTATCAGCGAAAACAATACGATTGCAATAGATCGCTTACATGATACCATTGTTTTTTATACCCAGCAAGCATTGCTAGTGGATTGTTGATCGCTATTTTTACGTGATAGCCCTGCCGACCAAATGACGTTGGTCTATCAACTGCCTAGGAATCAATTTCCTCGATGGTACCTCAAGCTAGTACTAGGCATGTCGGATTACAATGGGCGCCGGATTGCCCCGGGTCGGATTAGCGAGTAAAATGAAGTTTTCTATCGTCTACACTTCACAATTATACCGTTCATTCGTTCAGATCTAACCCAGCGAAAAGAACCAACGGGTTCTTTTAGAAATGGCAGAAGTTTCAGAACATACAAAACGTTGTATGTTCTGAAGCTTCTGCCATTTCTACTTTCAAGAGCAGTTCAATACTTCGATCAAATCGCAGAAAATCAAAGCCACCTAATATTAAAAGCATTCTCCATATTCACAGCTCCTGGTCATAACGTAGTTAGGCCGGGACTCGAAGCCGCAACCTTCACGCAACATTAGTGAACTGATTGACCTTTGACCTTGACGGTGTACCGCCTTATTACTATACCCATAAGGTCGATATACCAGCAATAAGCCTGGATAGCAAACTATTATCTCCCCCAATCTTGGGATACTTTTTAACACGCTTTTATTAGCTTAGGCTGTATGTAGGTATGTAACGGAATCTTTGAGCAATATTATTTTTTTACCTATCTCCAGTAGTCTAATTAACTCGAAACTTTGCATAGGTATTAGAGCCAATGACAATGCAATAATTTGTTAAAATGTTGAAAAAAAATTAAAAAGCGTATTTTTTAGTTCTTTTAAACTATTATTTATATTGTTAGGATGTGAAATGTGAGGTTCTATAATAAGCTCTCTTGGTAACTGTTGATTTTGAGCTCCCTGGTTCAGCGGTTTAATTTATATAGTTATTCATTTTTAGGGTTCCGTACACAAAGGGTAAAAACGGTACCCTATTACTGAGACTTCGGTGTCTGTCCGTCTGTCTCCAGGCTGTAACTCAAGAACCGCTATAGCTAGACTTCTGAAATTTTCACAGATTGTGTATTTCTGTTGCCGCTATAACAACAAATACTAAAAACAAAATAAAATAAATGTTTAAGGGGGGCTCCCATACAACAAACGTGTTTTTTTTTGCCTTTTTTGCTCGTAATCAATGGTAGCAGCTAGGCACTTGAAATACTCAGAATATTCTTAATTATATTTGTACTTTAATAATTAAAAATAAAAATAAAATAAATATTTAAGGTTTGTGTTGTTTGTATGGGAGCCCATACAAAAAACACATTTTTTGCCAACTTTCGTTCAATAACGGTACGGAACCCTTCGTGCGCGAGTCCGACTCGCACTTGGCCGATTATTTTTTACTTTCTATGTTTCAACTAGGTGAGTTGCAGATATTAAATATTAATACATACTTACCTTAAATAGTATCTTTGTGTGTCTGTCTGTTTGTCTCGCTTTCACGCCAAAACTACTGAACTGATTGTAATGAAATTTTCTACACAGATAGTCTAAAGCCTGAGAAAGGACAAATACTACTTTTTAACTGTAATATTGTTTTTTTTTTAAATAATAAAATATGTGCACAGCGGTTTTTGGGTATTTGATTAATGGGGGAAAAGGTCAAAGGTTTTACGAAACTTTGAAATTTGACACCAATTTTGTTTATTATATTATAGATTTTGAGAAAACTTTGCAGTAAAGTAGGCTACATTTTATCCCGGCATTCCCACGGAAACTACCGCGCGCTGTAAACTGGCCATTTAGCCAAAACATTTTCGTTATAGAATCGCCGATCAAAATGTATGGAATTGACACAAGCGTTAGTTAATATGACGTTGACGTTCGACTCGTTTTATGTCAATTCCATACATTTTGATCGGCGATTCTATAAAGAAGCGATATAGAAAAGATCTTAGCTCACCCCTTTGAAGTCCGCGCGGACGGAGTCGCGGGCAACAGCTAGTAGCTAGGGTGCTTCGAACCGAAAAGGACATTGAATAGTTTTTATTTACATGGAAAATGTACAGTTCCCTTGCAATAAACCAGTTCCACCTAAACGAAGTTGCAAGCAACATCTAGTAGAACTTTTTATATCATTGTCTTATTCTTTGTTACAATTTTTGTGATAGAGTTGGAATCCTCTGAATTTGGTATTTGAATTTGAATTTGGAATGCCACATTTCTAGTTGGCCACGATAGATGACCATAAATGCCACCATAATTAAAGACGTGAGTGGATGAACCAGATAATGAATATTTTATATTTTAAGGACAATTACTCATATTTTTCCCTTATAATTTTATTTTAACAAATCTTGTAACTTACCTATTTCATCAACTAGCTGGCTACACATAAAATCCACAGTTTTTTGATTTCAAATCATTTTTCCGGCCCAAAAGCCTCTGCAGTTTATGCAAAAAAAGGCATTTTTAACCTGCTTCTTCAACTTACGTCTTCAATAGGGATGACGACAAGGTCAAAGATAAGACAGAGATAAAAAATAAGCATTCGCAGCTGTAAATCTTTATATGGTTACAATCGCTTATATTTGTCAAACATCGTCCATTGTGGAGCATTAGAGGGTAAAAGTGTGATGATATTTAGTAATAGACGAAACCTTTCCTCCTTTTGTTTTTAAACTTGTTTTTTCCTCCGCCGGTACCGAGAAGGAACTTTCACAATATCGGCTTTCTCCGAGCTCAGAATACTTGGTAAATAATAATTAATACCTAAAGACTATACTCAGGTGCCGTTCTAGCCGTTCTAGGTTCTAGCTAAAGATACGTACTTTTGACAGAGAAATTGTGATGCATGAAAAAGTTACGCCTTTTACGTCTATGTCAAAATGCTCCCAAACAATGGAGTTTTGAATTTAATTCACAAATACTATTACTGTAAACAATTGACGCAAAATTCTAGCATAATATAAAAGCGACATACAAGGTGCAACAAAAACTAAGCGATAATACTTTAGAGTTTGTATGTGTTCCTTGTAAAGAGTTCACTATGATAGTAGTGACGCTGAAAGAGCAAATTTTTTTGTGATGGGCAAGCGCCCGAGCGTCATGAATTTTCCCATATAAAATTAAAAAGGAAGTTTCTCTTTCAGCTCTGATACTTTCACAGTGAACTCGATATAAGGTACCTATACACACCCTAAAGTGTTATCACTTAGTTTTGTTACACCCTGTATATGCTAGAAGCCAGCACTGGTCAGCAGTGTATCAAAATACTTCCAATAGTGAGTGGTATGTAATGGCCAATGGGCAATGGTACATTATTCAAATCCAGTGATCCAATTCATCGCTGGATTGCTACTGGATTAACTCATCAATCCCCAAGCGGCAGCCGGCTGCCGCATAACAATTGAAAATCTATTGTGTCTGCGATGATGGAGGTGTTAATGTAAACGGGCTCTGGAATCTCTGGAATGCATTGGAATGCTGCAGTTTATTCCAGTGGAATAATGTTATATGGCCATTAATAATATTATCATAGACAAATGAAAAGATTATTATTTATTATGTAACAGTCCAGTCCAGTGTAAAGTAAATTGACATCAAAGCAAAACATTTTCTCCGTCACCGAAATCCTATCGAACCTATCCTTTTTCCTCAAAACAACACAATTCCTCTATGTTTTCTGTGAAAAGAAAGGTTCATCATATTCATGCCATCTCAGTATACAGGCTGTAACAAAACAAAAGTGACAATATTTATGGTGTGTATCCCTTGTTTAAAGTTCACTGTGAAAGTAGCAGCGCTGAAAGATTTTTTTTGTGATTTGCATGTGCAAGCGCCCCAACAGCGTCAGGGATTTTCCCATACAAAAGCTTTTAAAAAAGTTACTCTTTTAGAACTGCTACTTTTACAATGAACACAATACATTTGTTACACCTTGTATATTTAGCATTTTGCACGTACACACATTTGAAAGGCCAAGTTCAGCATTGCTTTTATGGCTGACCTCGTCGACGTCTTCGAAAGCTACAGTGCATTTACTTTCTTAGTGTAAGTTCATATATTTATTTATTTATTTTATTTAAAACTTTTTGCACGTTGTTGTACAAAGGCGGGCTTAATGCCTCGTGGCATTTTCCTTCAGCCAAACCTTAGGGTGTTGCAGAGATAGTGAGGTAGATGCAAACACTAGAGGACAAAGAGATTAAAATACCTTAAAATTAATATGATAATACAATTATTATTATAGATATAAGAATATACGGACATAAAACATATTAATATACAGGTTGTTACAAAATTAAGATAACTAGAGATCGCCCAATGGCCTATGGTCGAAATTCGACCTCAAATAAAAAAAAAATCAACGCTTTTCTATTGGTATTGTATTATCAAAATATTGACTTACTTATTTTATAGACAATTCCTGCGACAGGCTCGGATTAATAAAGTCAAATGATGACAGACTGGCCGTGTAATAATTGACTAATGCAGTATTTTAGATTCAATGAAAAAAAACTAAATCTATTTTCAATTTGAAAACAGACTTCAACCATAAATAAAAGAGTACAATTCGTGTGTAGGCTTGTCAATCAAAATCTCCTAGTGTGTGTGTTGTAGTGTGTGTAATGTTTTATTTGTGAAAAAAATGTATGATAAAAGCATAATTTCAAAACAATATATTAGCTCGAAGCACTCCTTCATCATATAAACTATAAAGTTGTGCAAAATTTCATTCACCTACGTTTCCGCATTTTTCGTCAAAAGGGATACAAAGTTTTTCACTCGCGTATAGGTATAACACTTAGGGTGTGTATATGTTCCTAGTAGAGAGTTCACTGCGAAAGTAGCAGCGCTGAAATACCATTTTTTTCACTTTTGTATGGGAAAACTCGTGACAAGTGACCCATACAAAAATTTTAAAAAAATGTCTTTCAGCACTGCTACTTTCACAGTGAACTCTCTACAAGGAATACATACACACCAGTATTATCACTTTATTGACTTACTACAGCATACAAACACTAGATGACGGCTGACGCCCGCAACTCCGTTTTATTCGTCTAGCACGCGGGAACCGTACAATATTCCGTAACAAATCTATTATTATATGTCCTTTCCCGGGACACCAAGTATCTCCATACCAACTTTCATTAAAATCGGTTTAGCGAGGCCCTTTCTCTACGGAGATTCCGTAATTTACCGTATTTAGAGCCTTATAAACTCATAATTTGAAAGCTACAAAGTTATAATAAAAATACAGCAATAATCTTCAGTATATCAACATTCCTTTACCCGTTTTCAATTTTCTATTTTTGTTTATTATACTCATGATATTAGCTTCCAAAGTAATACCAATTTATTAAAATTGAAGCATACTTTCAGCATCTCCCTAGTATTTACAAATCACGTTTATTTGAAACACACAATAGATAGGCAATTTCATTAACTACATATTCCCCGTTTTAATTTTTTTAGATCAATTTTGAACTAAGATAAGTAAAAAAATAGGATTTTTGTGCGATCTCGGCAACGCGTCAAATGTATGGTCAAGGTCGTTTGCTTGGGGGATGGCCTTAAGCGTGAAGAAGTAGACAGACAGACTCACTTTCGCATTTATAACATAAGTATTGAGTTGAAAGGCACGTTATAAACATTTATGGGCATTTTGCCCATCTCTTTGAATAAGTTTATATTATAGTTCATTTTGTAGAGCTTTTTTGCAAACTGTACCAGCTACAAAAACAAGTTTAAAATTCGAATACGGTTTAAATATAGAAAAGGATAATATTTGTTGTTTCGTTTGAAATTTGATAAAATATTTTTCGGAAAATTACGAGAGCTGAAATTAATATCTTTTGAAATGGAATATTATAGTTTATGGCTTTCCTGAAGGTTAAAACGCTATACGTGTTTAGTTTTTTAATTTAACTGAAATGAAAAATATTTCAGTTCAAAACTAAGCACTAAACAAGTAAAACTTTCCTTGTACAAAGCGCGCCATCTTTTTATTGTCAATATGAAATAAAGTGTCCGCAGCGGTCATTGACTTTTTTAGTCTATGAGCTATATGAAATATGCTCACACTGTATTCAGTTAACTTAAAAAAATTGAACTCTTCACAGTCCACAGACAATTATAGATTCATCGGAAAAAAACTCTTGGTAACTCTTAAAATCATAATCTCAACTTGTCAGTTCTTGGTCAGTTCACAATTTCACATCGAGCACTTATTCAAAATAAGATATCGCCCTTAGACTAGAAACATCTGTCAGTTCATTGTCAATCGCGGTTTGTATAGAAAACGATGAAATATTATGAAAAGTTTTTTGACAGGGGGTCAATGACCGCTACGGACAGGATTCGGTAATACGAGAATAGGTGTTATGCGGATAACGGTAAACTATATTATGTCAAAATGTCATGATGGCAAATATTAAACATGAATTATACAACCCCCCAAACTGGGGCGCCTAATACATTGAAACACAGTGCCAAAATAAGCCTCGTCTATAATTAATACGTTCATCTTTACTCATCCTACTAATATTATAAAGGCGAAAGTTTGGATGTATGTATGTATGAATGGATGTATAGATGTTTGTCACTCTGTCACGCAAAAACTACTGAACGGATTTTAATGAAACTTTACAATAATATAGCTTAAACATCAGAATGACACATAGCCATAGGCTACAATTTTAACCGACTTTCAAAATGGATGAGGTGTTTCAACGATTACTCCGCCGTTTGTGAAACGAGTTTGAAAATTTTTCTTTTGGTGTATAGGTTATCATCCCAATTTGGTACCATGTTCATGAAAGTGCTAACCTGATGAAGGTATCCATAAGAAATCGAGGGAACTCCTCAAACTTTATATGGGAACATGTGGTGACTTCGGTTTCGTGAGCAGTATTCTAAGCATATGCTACCAACAAGCAAGATTTTGCACCAAGGTATACCATGGTTCGGAAATCGGAAGGTGCTAAGAGAACTCCTGACTCTTTATAGATACAAGTTTGGGAGTTTCGACGTTTTTTTAAGAACGGAAAGCGTATGCTACTATGCAAATTATATTCATCATCATCATCATCATCACTACCATAAACCATTATAGAACCATGTGTCGTCCCGTTTTGACTCATTATTGATACTTTTCATAGTCTTTTATTATATATCACTTAAATCGCGGGTAACACCGCGGGGCACAGCTAGTAAGTTATAACTCTACAATTTCTGACGTAGGTCCTGAGGGGTCTTTCTGACCCCACGTGGTTCGTTCTAGACGACCTGTCGCATTTGTTTACGTTCGTAGGCCAGTGATCTAAATTCGCGAATGTTCTAATGCCCATCCAAACCATTTACAACCTTCATAACGACACATAGAGTACATTTTTTCTGACGCGCTCGCAAGTGTGTTATTGTTTCGACATAATATTAGCTTAACATTCCAGAAAGAACTAAGCCTGCGATCCTGTCGAATGAATTTCAACTTTAAAATCTGGTATACAAAAGTGGATTTACATTGGAGAAAATTTATGACTAATTACATCAGGCTAAACACGAAACAAGCCTCAATAAGGAAATCATGTACGGTCGGAAAAATGTCTTACACTAAAATTTTAACCCTAAGGTTAAAATTCCGTGTGAAAGTAGTAGTACTTAAAGATTAACTTTTATTGTTTTTAACACGCTTTTATTATCTTGGGCTGTATGTATGTAACGGAATCTTTGAGCACGATTTCACCTATCTCCAGCAGGCGTAACATGGTCACTATAGAAACGGTTTCTTTCTAGGGAAGAATGGACATAATGACAGATTTTATCGACAAAATGGCGGATTTCCATTGTCTAACTGTCACTTTGACACTCTTCCGTAGAAAGAAACCGTTTCTATGCTGACCATGCTACGCCTGCTGAAGTCTAATTAATTCGAAACTTTGCGTACGTATTAAGAGCCAATGACAATGCAATATTTTTTTTTATTAAAAAAAATATAACAATAAAAAAGCTGGTTTTTTAGTTTTTTTTTTTAACTATTATATTATTTTATTATAATTTATCACTCGGTTTTAACTTTTGTTACATCCTTTAGACACTGTCCCCTGAGCTGACCAGCACCATATTACAGACTAGACGACGCCCGCAACTCCGTTGTGCCGAAATTCACTTATCACGCGGGAACCGTACATTTTTTCGGGATGAAAAGTATTCTATGTCAATTCCGGGGATAAAAAGTATCTCCATGCCCAGCAACAGCAGTGTGGGCGTGAAGATACTTTTTATCCCGGAAAAATGTACGGCTCCCGCGCGATATGAATTTTAGAGCAACGGAGCTGCAGGCGTCGTCTAGTTCTTTATATATGAGAGAGCTTGCGTTTGGCGGAGAGTTTAGGCCATTATTTTTTTGACAAACGCCCGGAATCTGAGTTTTTCGTCAGTAGTGTATCAATTCTCTTGCAAGTGCTTCTAATAGGCTAGCGTGGAAACACACGTAAAAATACATAAAGTCCTGGCAAAAAAAAATATCTCAGAAATCGGGCATAAAACAAAATATTTTCTCCCAAAAAATTAAATACAGTAAGGTATAGGGCAGTAAAAAATATGTCCAAAACATGTTAATTTGATTTCAATTTTCACTAAAGCTTATTTAATATTATGATCATAACACCCGCTATGAAGAGTACATAGCGCGTTTCGCACTTGGCCAATTGCTTAACGTATTGTAAATGCTTACAATTTGTAAATTGTAGTTTTCACAATAAAACCTATTATTCAAATAGGACAGCGATAGGTCAAAAACCTAAACCATTAGCTCACACTTGCATAACGACATACGGACAGAAATGACAACTGTTATATAATATACATTATACAGCCTGCCGCTAGCCTGTTCTGCTAACGGTACCGCTAACTGTACAGGATGGGGTCGCCAACCGGCGGTGCACTCCAGAGTCTCCAGAGGAAGTTTAGTATGTTAGCTTAGGCCTTGTACTGACTACTGGGTAAGCAGAAATGAAATGGTAGTTAAACCTTGTACGATTAACGTAACAGTCACGCTGTGTTGCGTGTTGAAACCAAACAGGTATGAAATTTTGACTTTACGAACAAAATGTTCCTCAGTTGACTTATGATTCCATCCCTTTTTAGTTCTGAACGCTGAAGGCTTCTTAAACTCGAAGCAGGAAAACAAACAAAACCAATATTGACATTGCATCGGATTGACCAAAATTCACACAGGCACTATCACATAAATAACCCAGTTTCGGTGTGAGTCAAATGCACGTACCGGGGTTTCACTTTCCCGTGCGAGTTGGCCACACCTGGCGCGCGCGGACCCCGCACCTTCGAGAACGCTCGCTGAGGCTATATAAGCCCCCCGGCCCGGCCGCCCCGGCTCAGAAGTCACGACTCACACGATGCACAAACACGCGCTCCTAGCACTCGCCCTGCTCGCCTGCGCCGCTGGCGACAAGCACAGACGGACGGGGGACCAGCCCGTCGACCCATTCGCGGTCCTCGACAAGCACATCTCGCACTCCATCGCCTACCAGTACCTCTGGCCGTGGAGCACCCTCATCCGCGCCGCCGCCGCCCTCGATCTCGAGGACAGCCTCGAGGATCCGCAGATCATCTCCGACTCGGAGAAGTACCAGATCAACCTGAAAGTGCGGCGGTTCAAGCCCGAGGAGTTGAGGGTGAAGGTCAAGAACAAGTATGTGATCGTCGAGGGCAAGCAGACGTCGACGGACGAGATCCAGAAGCTGATGGCGAACCACTTCGTGCAGCGGTTCGTGCTGCCGGCCGGCACGCGCCAAGAGGAGATCACCGCCGTGCTCAACGAGAAGGGGATCCTGTCCATCTACGCGCCGAAACATGAGCTCCCACCGCCGCCGCCGGAGAGAGATGTGCCGATCCAGGTGATCCTCCCGGAGGAAAAAACGGAGAAACCGACCGAGGTCACGAAAATTGAGGAGACGAAAGTCGAGGAGATGAAAGTGGAGGAGACGACGAAAGCGAGGGAGACCGAGGCGACCTCCTCGCCCGTCGAGGAGGCGACGACGCACGCGGGCAAGATCAGGAAGAAGGAGCTGAAGACGGCGACCAAGACGACGAAGGACAACGAGGTGACGAAGGGCGGCGACGGCAACACCCTCGACTACGCCCTAATCGAATCCGACGAGTGAACACGAGTGACAAGACTGATAGCTTTAATGTGATGTGAGCTGTGTTGTTAGTTAATTTTATAATAAATGTTATTTATTATGCGCCGAGTTTCATTTGCGAAGGTTTGTGTACATTAGGAGCTAATTAGTTTTCATTCCCGAGCGTTTTTATTAACGCTCGTACTTCGTTATTTTTTGCGAAAATGTTTTCGCGAATTTCTCACATTTAGCTAAATTAAACAACACTTGACAAAATATAGTCCCCTGTGACAGACTCAAGTGCTGAAAAGATATTTATAATAAAACTAGCTGACCCGGCAAACGTTGTTTTGCCATATAAATTCTATCTAATAATCTAGTATCAATATAATAAATATAAAAAGTAGATAAAAACCTATTCTCAGGCCTAACTTATGTATGTACATCACAAAATTTGATTCAAATAGGTTGAGCCGCTTTGGAGGAGTTCGCGCACAAACACTGAGACACGAGAATTTTATATATATTAGAGATTTTAAAAGTTGCAGGTAATGTAAAGCTCTTACATTCCTACTACCTATAGTCCAATTTTTAAATTCGAATAGACTACTTATGTTATCTAGAATAGTTATTAATATTTTTTGGTACATCTTTTAAAAATGTTTTAAAACAACACAAGAGGAAACTCGAGTATTATTAATTATTCTCTATTTGGTAGAGCCGAGTCCATGCGTGGGGGCTTCATATTTTATTTTCACTATTTCGTTCTGTAACTTTATGCAATGGTTGTTTTTAGCCCCCAAAGATCCACACTAATATTATACTATATGCAAAAGTGTGTCTATTTGACTGAATATCTCTTACCTTTTCACGCCCGAGCCGCTGAACCGATTTTGTTGAAATTCGGTATGGAGACTCTTTGAGTCCCGAGGAAAGACATAGGATACTTTTTATCCCTGAAAAATTTACTTACTACTGAATTATGACGTAGCGGATTTGCGGGCGTCATTTCGTAAAATTACAAGTTTGAGGACTCTATGTATGTCTGTTTATCTGCTATTCAGATGAGATCGATATGGATATACAGCGTACTGCTTCTCTAGTCTTCCTACGAGACATAGGGTCATAATCGGGATGAGGATGGATATAATCCATACTTCCATACTAATATTATAAATGCGAAAGTGTCTGTCTGTCTATCCGTCTGTCTGTCTGTCTGTCTGTTACCTCTTCACGCCCAAACCGCTGAACCGATTTTGTTGAAATTTGGCATGGCGATACTTTGAGTCCCGGGAAAGGACATAGGATACTTTTTATCCCGGAAAATGCACGGTTCCCGCGCGATAAACAAATTTTGGCGCAACGGAGTTGCAGGCGTCATCTAGTATTTTATAAATTATACACCATAAACACAATTATTTTGTTAGCTAATCTGTCCTTCAAATGTGATATGAATTAAATAATAAATAATAAAAAATAATAATAATATCTATGGACGCTTCACACCACGTCAGTCTGGCCCCGTGCTTAAGTACCTGAAGGACTTGTGTTACGGGTACCAGACAACGGAAATATATTTAATACTTTTATACTATACATATTATATTTAAGATTTTTATTACATGATACCCGTATTTAATACACAACCATGACCCAGGAACATTGAAAACTTTTTGTTCCGTCGGCGGGATTCGAACCCGCGACCCCCGGCTTGAGCTACCAACGTGCTCACCAACAAAGCCACAGAGGTCGTCAAAATTAATTATGATTTACTTTCTGTTCATGTTAGATTTCTAGCTAATGAATATTATATTAAATATTAATTTTATTCATTAGCATTAAATACACTTGCAAACTGCAACAACGCACTTGCATCTGATAAATAATCGCTTGCCATCAGTTATCTGTTTGCTCGTCATCAAGAACATTAGTCTTTAAAGACAGACGAAAGAACAAAATTATAATTTAAAATGTATGAATTTTATAAGCCTAAAAGTTATTGCCCTAAAGCTAGATGAAATTTAAAAGCATCAATTTTTCGCTCGTCAATGCAAAAGTTAATTAAAATAACTAAAACATTTTGCCGCCGCAAAAATGCAGTCGGCCATCAGTCAACGCTACAAAAAGGATTCCATTTGCCCCAAAGTTTAATCCAATTTTAATTAAAAGTAGGGTTTTTGTAAGATAAAAGTTCAACCAATAGGAAACTTAGGAGTAATTTGGTTTCGGGCTTAACAAGGAAAGAGGTTTGTCAGGGCCCGAGTGTATTTATATGAGACATGTCGAGGCAAAAAGCGTGTCACCGACTCCATCCACTTTTTTTTGGACCATTCTGGCATTTGGTTATAAAAATTATTATTTTTAACAAAAAAATAAAACCCGACTTCCAACTCACAAAAAGTATTAAATATTTTTTATTATTTAAATAGTGTCTTTTGCAGTCAAATTTTTCGTGTAAATACTTACTTTTTTAACCCCCGACCAAAAAGAGGGGTGTTATAAGTTTGACGTGTCTGTCTGTCTGTCTGTCTGTCTGTCTGTCTGTCTGTCTGTCTGTCTGTCTGTCTGTCTGTCTGTCAGTCTGTCTGTCTGTCTGTCTGTGGCATCGTAGCATCCAAACGGGTGGACCGATTTTGATCTAGTTTTTTTGTTTGAAAGCTGACATGATCGAGAGTGTTCTTAGCTATAGTTCATCATCATCAGCCTGCTCATTGCTGAAATATCACGGTTTATCTGGTTCGTGATAGGCCGATTAGCAACTTGCACTCGTTTGATGGGTTTTATATTTTACATTCTGGTTCGTGACACTTATGAATTAATTATGAATTAATGGAAAGTTGACCCTGGTGCTGCAGCATCGCCTGGTAATCAATAGGATACTCAACTCCTCACCAACTTAGAGCAGAGGTTTCGTGTTTGGGCTCATTTTAATTGCGACAACCAATAAGACGTAGATAAGCAGTAAATATTTGCATGCTGCTGCTGCAGCATCACCTGGATTGTATAGGAGCCGAGCTCCGTATGAACCCAGGGTGGAGGTCCATAATTGTTGTCAAGGTGTGTCGGGGGACCGCTAATGTAGATGTTTGATTTCACATAACATTATAGTTTAAAGGTCAGTCACAGCGAACTGAATCGAGACAATCAGCGATACCAAATGCAAAAGTCGCTGTTGTCGTAGTTAACTTGGCGGTCCCCTGACACACCGTGACAACAATTATAGACTAAAATATTACTTTACACTTAGGAATTATTTTAACTTAAAGTCAGTAAATATTATTTCATTACTTTTTAAAGTTGTTTAGGGGTTTTTTTTTTTAAATTACTTAATTTAATTTAATGGTAGCATTTGCTTAGATTACTTCATGAAAAGTTAAAATCACCATAATATTATTATGTTTCCATATAAATTTCGTAGAGTTCCGTCGATTCCACTTTGATCGCATCATCATGTCACCAATTTTATAAACATGGTACCAAATTCGAGTACCTTTTTTCGAGTATTCATTTACCCTTTACAACAAAAAAAGAATTTTGAAAATCGGACCATAAACGGCTGAGTAATCGTTCAACATACAAAAAAATTAAAATATAATGTTTTACAGCTGAATAAAAAACCTCCTCTTTTTTGGAAGTCGGTTAATAAACTTAGATGTCGTAACATTTTGTTGTATGAAGATTTTTGTTTCTTTGTATAAGTCGTAGTCTTTCCCGAGTATTGGAATCTTCATCGTTATCAATGGCAGATGCTGGTTCTTCTTTAGAATGGAACCCTAGCCTGCTTACGGCGCTCCCCCTACGGAGATGCCGCAATTTACCGTTTTTAGAGCCTTATAACTCAAAATTTGAAAGCTACAAAATTATAATAAAAATACAGCAATAATCTTCAGTATATGAACATTCCTTTCCCCGTTATTAATTTCCTGTTTTTGTTTATTATACTCATGATATCAGCATCCAAAGTAATACCAATTTATTAAAATTTAAGCATACTTTCAGTATCTCCCTCAGACATAGATCAAGATAGATACCGCATGTCCCTCCATTTGTATGAAAACGAGCGTGCCACATTTTTCCTACCTACTGTGACGTACCGTACCGATGATAAGAAACGTGTCCATTATCTAGGCCAAAGTTTCTATTCGAATTTCTACAGCTCAACACGGCACAATTAGGCATTTTTAAATTCCGATTGACGTCCGATTCCGAACGGTGGAGCGCAGACTAAAGAACAGACTTTCGAAAGACGAGCATTGCTCGTCGTTTGGGAACGCGATATGGCATGCGAAGAACAAACACATGCGGTATCTATCTTGATATAATATGTCTGTAGTATCTCCATGTATTTACAAAATAATATTACTCTTATTTAAATCACACGCCAATAGATTGACAATTTGATTAACTACATATTCCCCGTTTGAATTTTATTTTAGGTCAATTTTGAACTTTTTTTTTCCCAAGGTCTTCTATTGTGCTCGCTCCTGCGCCACCGATGGCCAGCCTGGCAGGTATGCTTCCAGCTCATCGCGCCATCTTTTTCTAGGCCAGCCACGGCGGCGGCGTCTGGTGCCCACTCTGTTGAGATCTTTGCCCAGCGATCGGGATACATGCGGCTTACGTGTCCCACCCAATCCCACTTCAACTTTGCCGCCTTTACTCCTATACGTCCCTGATTCCCGTTTTTGAGCGCAGTATGTTGTTTCTCATTTTATCGAAAAGTTTAACTCCTAGCATACTGCGCTCCATCGCCGCCGCCCCCCCCCCCCCCTCCCTGAACTAAGACAAGTAAAAAAATGGATTTTGGTGCGATCTCGGCAACGCGGCAAATGTATGGTCAAGGTCGCATCCCCCGAGCAAGGTCGTTTGCTCGGGGGATGGCCTTAATAGGATTAGTAGGTAGTAGAGACTTTGACGATAGAGTTTTTGGTACCCACTTATTTTTCAGCACCTAATAGTAGAAAGTATACCTATTTATTTTGTTCATGTTATGGCTGCTGTTGTTTTCATCTTTTTATTCGCAAGTATTATATTTAAATTGGAAAGTTTTGAGGACAGTGAAAGTACCGGCGACCTGCGCAGGTGGTTCAAGTCTTAAGAGATTTATGTGTTCACTTTTGACACAAATGCACTGCTAGACTCAATACACTAGCTAAAAGCCGAGATTTGTGAGGGCTCGTGTCGTTTTTCTGCGTGATAATAATCTTTAAGGCAGTTTTCTTATCTTATATATAAAATTCTCGTGTCACAATGTTAGTTACCGTACTCCTCCGAAACGGCTTTACTGATTTTCACCAAATTTTATATGCATATTCAGTAGGTCTGAGAATCGGCTACTGGCTACTTTTTATATTGATAAGTGCATTTGTTGAATAAAGAATAGTACATTATTACTAAAGATGTCACGAATATTCGGCAACTATTCGGTATTCGGCCTATTCGGCTTCTTTTTTTGCTATTCGGTATTCGGCCGAATATTACGTACTATTCGGCCGAATACCGAATACCAAATCATATAAAAAAACACGTTATATTACTCAAAATTATGCATTTATTTCCAAATTACAACACTTTAGTAATTAAAATTGATCAGTGGTAAGTTGTGATGAATAAAAACAAGCTTTTTCAGCATTTTTTGGTAGCAAACAATTACGCTTTTCATCGTAAATGTTACCAGCCTCAGAAAATAACCTCTCACTATACACGCTACTTCCAGGAGATAAACTTTGGCAAATTTCGAAAGGTTTGGGTATTGTTTTTCGTTTGCTAACCACCACTTGTAAGCATCGGCCTTCCAATTTAGGCGGACTGTTTTCAAATAAAAATCCAACTCGTTTGACGCAAATCACTCGTTTGAAAAAACAGGTTGCGACTTATCTTAAGGTGACGCCGTGTTAAAGTAAGAAACCGTGTTGGATATCTGAGGCCGGGCCGGCGTCTCATAGAAAACAAGAAATGGAACAGCAAGAAATGGAAAGGGCATAAGCGACAAAATGGTTTTTGTCGCGTAATTTAAAAACCATAAATATATTTCATATAAGCTATGTGCAAATTAAAGTGTATGCTTGAACCAATCTATGTACAAATTTTGGAAGCTTAAATCACTCTCCTCTGTTGGCAAAATTAGAATCCCTTTTTTAAATAGGTGTTTTTGATTGATTATTCTGTGTTATAAAAGTTGACCAATCGTGTTATGCTATGGGTAATTCAAAGACAAAGATATGATGAATACTGACAATGAACTTTAATTTCTTAGCTTTAGTCATTGCTGAGATAAATCGATATCGCTACAGCCAAATTATCAAGGCGTCGCCTTAATCCAGCTACCGCGCCCCCGAAAAGTA
Organism: Cyaniris semiargus; assembly: GCA_905187585.1. Classification (NCBI taxonomy): domain Eukaryota; kingdom Metazoa; phylum Arthropoda; class Insecta; order Lepidoptera; family Lycaenidae; genus Cyaniris; species Cyaniris semiargus. Next base: position 17,231,439 of record LR994555.1, on the reverse strand, counting down.
TGTATTTCGTGCCGAATATTCGGTGCTTCGGCCGTCAGCGTTGCCGAATATTCGGCCAATTCACTATTCGTGGCATCCCTAATTATTACAACTCGAGACTGACGGCGACCATTGTTTGTGCGACGGGATAGCGATAACGTTGCCATGGTGCCATACTTATTTGGTCACTCCAATAAAATAATATGGGCGAAATACTTTATATGGCAAAACAACATTTGCCGGGACAGCTAGTATTTTAATAGTAACCACACCTTGACTGATCGATGATAACTCATCTACATATAATTAAAAATTACTATTCAATAGGCGTGATAATTTTTTCATAAAGTGTACCACAAAAGTGCTCAAGTTGTGGGATATACTAGATGGTGCCAACTCCGTTGCACAGTAATTCGTTTATCGCGCGGGAACCGTACATTTTTCCGGAATAAAAATATCCTTTGTCCTTTCCCGGGACTCAAACTATCTCCATACTAAATTTCATCAAAATCGGTCCAGCGGTTTAAGCGTGAAGAGGTAACACACAGACACAATTTCGCATTTATAATTTTGGCAAAAGCTCCATAGTGCTTTTCTACCAGGCGGAGCAAATGTATGCCTGGCCTGTTGTTTCTTTTCACTTGTGGCTCAATTTTTGTTTATATTTACATCAAATTGAATCGGAATCTGATTCAGCTGTCAGCATTACTGACGTACTGTCCCTATAACTCACGGACAGGCCTCTACTACATCGCCCTTAATGTTAGCTGTCCCGAGGCGTCTGCAGGACAGATTTGCATGCCGTAAATACATGGGGAATGACAGTTGGATCAATTTACTACCGCGGACTCGCCTCATGAGTCATGTTGTGATCATTGGAAGATTGAAATAGTTAATAGAATCATGCGCGACTTTGCGGAAATCCATAGCTTAAAATTTAGTATGTTATTATTTCTAGCAATATTGCGCGAACTATTTCGCGGAATATTGGTAAAAATAATAACATACTAAATTTTAAGCATTGGAAGATTAATGATACTTATCTTCTTACTTATAAAAGATATGTAATACAATAAAAGATAAAAGGTATTATGGTTGTCTGGAAGAAACCGCTTAAAGCGCCACCAGTTTGCACATTTTTATCATAATCATAATCATATTTATTTGCTCAATAACATGGTTACATGGGTTGTTACAGTTATTGTTACAGTGCGGCATGTTTTGCTATGACAATAGCGTGCAAAATTGAAAAGAAACATTGTTTTGATTTTATCACTGTTTCGACTTTTAGAGTCTCTACACATAAGGTCCTAAATTATAATATATTTTTAGTCCTACTACTAGATTCTATCTACACATTCAGCTTAAAATAAAATTATTACAGATCATTTTTCTTAGTTTACAATGAATACACACAAACTTCATAATATAACACATATTTCATAATTATATATTTAAAAGATGTCAATATAATCTTGATATAAATATTATTAAGTCAATTTATTATAAAACTCTTTAACACTATAGAAATTCTGGTTAGCTATCCATTCATATAATTTAATTTTAATTATAATTTTGTAAGTACTTATATTTCTTTTTTTGTTGTTATTTCTTTTGTTTTTGTCTTTTTTATGTGTTTCTTATGGTTTTTATGTGCTAATAAAGAATTTATTATTATTATTAACACTGTATTAAATATTTAAATGCCTGTTTCCCTTGGTGGCGACATCTCGCGAGATTGGCTGGACGGATTTTGGTGAAATTTTTCGCCCATATAGTGTAGAATACCTACGGGGAAAGGCATGAGCTAATTTTTCTTGCTGAAAATCCTTGGTTCATTCAGAATTTATTAAGTAAGTACTAAGGTGCATATTCTACAACTAGCTACTGTCATTGACGTTAGATGTATATCTGGAAAAGAAACCAATTCCAACATTAACTTAGATCTAGCTTAGTAGTCATAATTAAGTATTAACATTAATTATTCCCGTGGTGCTCTCCCTTTAGTTCTTTGACTTTCGGTCATTGCAACTTTGTGCTGTCTCCCGCTTTTTATGGGAAGGGAAAACTGTATACTTCCTACTCCTCCTATCTTCTTCTGATAAAATTCGTTGCGGGTCCCAAGACAGCTTTAGCATGTCCCTCGGGCTCCCTGAGATCATATCAAAGGGTTTTCGTGGTTGGATACCGCTGTCGATCCTGGCGACACAGGAGATACAGTGGTGGGAATGTGTGGTGGGCCAAAGCCCGATTTAGCTACTGTCATTATGTCGTATGCGTAGGAAGGATAAGCGTATAATACTTAAAATTTACCACACACGAATGAAGGAGTAACAAACATCCATAGTAACTTTACTTTAGGCTTTATTTCAAGTTTTAATAACAAAATAAAGTTTCAAACAGAAGCCTGTAATGATAGGGTCGTGGCGGCTTACTGAAATAAATAAAACGCTGTATTCTGTTTGCTGCTGGCAAATTACTGTCTTATATCCTCGCTACACGTCTTGATAAATTGAAGAAAAAGTTTTTTCGGCAGAAGAAGAGACAAAAAGAACAAAGAAAGCTGTCGTTTTGTTCCTAAAATATTGTGTATATATATTTTTTCCACTGCATATTACTTGAGTATAAGTAGAGCAAAAATAAAACGGGATAACAGTTCTAAAAAAAATGAGGTTATCAATAATTCGACCTGCATGTATGTAATATTTCCCAGTTTTCGTATATTATGCTAGTCTTAAATATCAGCGTCTGAACAAATGTCAAAAGTGTATGTATAATGTATATAATATGTTTTTATGTTAGTGTTCATATCTCCGGAACCACAAATCCTATTTAAGTTATTCTTTTTTTGTTGTACTAGGTATTGTACAACTTTGGGAATGCTCTAAATTCACCAAAATCTGTTTAGTAGTTTTTGAGATACGGAATTTTAATTCTCAATTACGTACAATTTTGAAGTTGGTTTTATCTTTTTAAAATACAATTATTGATTGAACGATTGATTGGATCACGTTAGTCTAGCCGAAATGCCCGCTCGCACAGTCCAACAAATCGGAACGCGTAGACAGGGCATTAGTAATGCCGCATTACGAAGGGTAGATCAAGTATAAATATAAAAATAAAACGTAAGAAGCGTAATTAGGGAGAAGTTTTTTTAATTCAATTATACAGAGGGACAATTTATATCCCACGGCTTATAAATTACTCTACAGCAGACAAATGGGGTGGGCACGACGTGACGCCACTGTAAATACAGGCCTATGTATTTATAGAGGCGTATCCTTGTATATAAATAATTAAACAATTCCTATTCGAGAGACGATGGATCGAACATTGTTTTTACGCCTGTAAATTTTGTTATAGCAATATCATGTATAAAGTTGCTAATCTTCTGTGTGAGGCTGAAAATATTATGTATAATCAGTGCGAGCGAAACGAGCCCTAGTTTATTCCACAACCTGTACATTTTATGGTACACCTTACGGAAAAACTATAACGCCTATTGATTTGTGCTTTAACATAGTAATTTTTATTTATATGTAGATGTGTTATCATGATTGTGATCAATCCACATATTACTACTGTGTCGCAATCTTGGTTATATAAAATATAATGGGCCAACGTGACGTTAAATATTACAAAAATTAAGCCAACATTGAAAAACAAAGTAAACAAAATATAATTCATTTAATAACAATTAATAAAGTGCGCACGGAAAGTGTCAAAATAAATAATGTTTTGTAACATAAATTCTTTCTCAGGTACCTCGAACATTATGGTGAAATTCTCCAGTATTTTACACCGCGGTCGCTGGAATCAAATTGCAAAAGTTGTAACTGCGTCGTTGCTAATGTTTTAAAACAGGCGTTTTACTTTTACGCTTTTAGGTGCGTACACACAGTAACACAAAGTATTTTTCGCTGTAAGCGGGTAGCAGCTACTTAAATACTAGATTTTGTTAAGCCATACTTAACAAAATTAAATATTTAAGTTACTATAGTTGTTAGGTATCTCGTTTTTCGTTTTCATTCGTAGACTGTATCCTAACTTCTGACTCTGACTCCCGAGTTTTGACATTAAAGCTAGATAGTATTGAATATACCTAATATTGTCTATACCAGGGGTCACCAAATGGCGGACCGCGGTCCGCAACTGGACCGCCGACCCATTGTGTGCGGACCAAGCATTTTCCAAGTTGGACTTCGTTAAAAATAAATTTCGGTCTCGACTTACTGATAAACATCTCCAGAATTTAATATCAACAGCTCGCACCAATTTCACTCCAAATATCAGAGAGATATTTAGCTACAAAAATTGACACTTTTCTCATTGATATGTAAATAAAATATACTTTAATTTCCGTAATTACCTTTGTTTCATAAATATTTTTTTTATAAAATGTGTGGACCGCGAAAGACTTAATATTATTTTCATTTCTTAAAATGGACCGCGAGCGAAACTAATTGGTAACCCCGTAATTCTCAAAAACTGCTGCAGACCAGTCCATATGCGTCACCAAATACCAACAGTCTCCCCCAAAGTTGGAAATGGAACTATAGGGGAATAAACTGTGGAAAATAGCACCATCAATTTGACACTTCAGCGGCTCTCAGGACCCCGATTCTATTTCGATCTAGTCAGTTCTTGTTCGATCTAGTCAGTTTACTACCAAAAAAAAAATAGTAGCAATTAGGGTCTCTTAATTCGTGACATTTTTTATTATAAAATAAGGCGGCAAACGAGCAAACGGGTCACCTGATGGAAAGCAACTACCGTCGCCCATGCACACTCGCAACATCAGAAGAGCTGCAGGTGCGTTGCCGGCTTTTTAAGAGGTTCTTCTTCTTCTTGAAGGTTTGCAGGTCGTATAGGTCCGGAAATACTGCTGGTTACAGTTCGTTCCAGAGTTTTACAGTGCGCGGCAGAAAGTTACGCGAAAAGCGCACGGTGGAAGACTGCCACTCATCAAGGTGATGAGGATGGTATATTTTTCGCGTGGGACGATGGCGAAAAGTTGCAGTTGGTACGATTCCGAATAATTCCTCAGAGCACTCACGGGGAGTGCGATACAACCGATAGAGGATGCAGAGTGAAGCTACATCTCGGCGTAATTCCAAGGGGTCCAAGCTGTTTGAAACACTATAATTGTTGACTACAATTCGAGCGGCCCTTCGTTGGATACGATCCAGAGGGAGCAGTTGGTATTTTGGCGCCCCTGCCCAGAGATGAGAACAATATTCCATATGAGGTCGAACCTGCGCCTTGTAGAGTTGTAGGCGTTGGTCCGGACTGAAGTATTGTCTCGCTCTGTTAAGAACACCAAGCTTCTTCGAGGCTAACTTGGCCTTACCCTCTAGATCAGCGGTCGGCAACACGCGGCCCGCGGGCCGCATGCGGCCATAAATATATATATAATATACAGTAGGTATATTGAGCTTCTAGGGTTAATACGAGTATGAGGTTTGCGGCCCGCCTTTGGTTTATTTTGGCACCTTGTAGCCCTTCCCTGCAAAAAGGTTGCCGACCGCTGCTCTAGATGATACCGGAACTGGACTTCGCTCGATATGTTAACGCCAAGTATTTCAATGCTAGGGAGATGGTTAAAGATGTGGCCTCAAAACGAGGATATATGACCATTGGTGACTTTTTAGTGGTGAACGCGCAGACTTGTGTCTTAGCGGGGTTGAATTGGACTAAGTTACGTCTACCCCATTCAGAGACTTTCTCTAATGTATTCTCTATTTTAGACACAAGTTCGTTTCGACTCTCAATTACATTTAGCCGAGAAATATTGGGGGAGCCGGTATATACAGCATCACCTGTACTATCATCCGCATAGCAATGAATGCCGTTGGTGATGATGATAATATGCTATTTTTTTTTATTTTTTTTTTATGAAATAAGGGGGCAAACGAGCAAACGGGTCACCTGATGGAAAGCAACTTCCGTCGCCCATGGATACTCGCAGCATCAGAAGAGCTGCAGGTGCGTTGCCAGCCTTTTAAGAGGGAATAGGGTAATAGGGGAGGGTTTCACGCCGGTTTTCTGTGAGAACGTGGTATTTCTCCGGTCGAGCCGGCCCATTCGTGCCGAAGCATGGCTCTCCCACGTATAGATATACTATTTGACACGAAAATTGGCAAATGACCCTATTGCTATAATATATCTCCGCCTGGTGGCAGGTGGTAGGAAAGTATTTCTAAAAACGAATCTACCAGGCGGTGCTTCGTGTGTTATCGGAAAATTAAACATCGAAAACTGTCATTTTCATACACTTGAGAGTTCAGGTGTATGAAAAGACAACACTACTTTTTTAACACGCTTTTATTAGCGTGGGCTGCATGTATTTAACGTGATCTTTGAGCATGATTTTTACCTATTTCCAGTAGTTTAGTTAATTCGAAACGTTGCATACGTATTAAGAGCCAATGACAATGCAATAATTTGTTAACATTGTTGAAAAAAATATATTAAAAAAGCGTGTTTTTTTAGTTTTCTAAACTATGCCTATGTATTATTATAAGGCCTTTTTCGGGAAAGCCGCAAGCATAATTTTACGCGTTTGACGTTTGTTGAAGATTTTATAGGTAAGTATACCGTTTTCAATTTTGAACAAGGAACGAAGCCGCATAAACATTGCATAATTGGTCGAATCAGGGTACAGGAAAAGCTTTTCGCAATACGTTCACAATATTTATTGCGATAATGAAGTCATTTAAATGCATTATCAATAACCAGAGGATTCCCGTAACGTGGAAAATAATATTCCGTGGAAACTGCAGATTTTCCCGTAAATAAAAGTAGCCGTCCTTCCCTGGGTCTAATCTAGATTATTATTTTTATGAAATAAGGGGGCAAACGAGCAAACGGGTCACCTGATGGAAAGCAACTTCCGTCGCCCATGGACACTCGCAACATCAGAAGAGCTGCAGGTGCGTAGCCGGCCTTTTAAGAGGGAATAGGGTAATAGAGGAGGAGGGGAGGGTAGGGAAAGGAATAGGGTAGGGGACTGAGCCTCCGGTAAACTCACTCACTCGGCGAAACACAGCGCAAGCGCTGTTTTACGCCGGTTTTCTGTGAGCCCGTGGTATTTCTCCGGTCGAGCCGGCCCATTCGTGCCGAAGCATGACTCTCCCACGGTAAAAAGATCTGTGTCAAATCCCACGAAAACTGTACATTTTTACGCAATAGAAAAACGTAGCCAATGCCTTTCACTCTTTTCTTTCCCTGTATCCAGAATGCAATGCTTAGTCAACATACATTCATCAGTTTCGATAAAGAAGTTAGAACGAAGATGTCAAAAATATATGCGATTTTTCTAATTGTCATGGCGTCTCCGATGCGTTACGTATAATCCTATACATTAATATCATCGTGCAGCAGCCCCCTGAAGTTAAAGACAGAAAACAAGAAGTTAGAAGTCAGAGTCAGACTCGCGCTTGACCGGTTTTTACGAGTCGAGGTACTCTGAAAATGATGGACGAAATCACTGCTACAAGTTCCAACTATTCCGTCTGACATTAAACTTGTACAAAATGTTATGACGCTATTATAGTGTAGTGATGTCCCTTGCTATTGTCGATATCAAATTATTGTTTAAATTCTACGTGCGTTCTAAAAACAGGTTAGTGTCAGGTGATTTTAACTATAAATCACGTTACAATAACCTGTCTGTATTCACTTTGCTCAGATTCAATAAACGTAGTCATCTGATTAAATTGGATGCCTAGGTCAGTACGCCACTTACGAATTTAATAGATACTAATGTAATAATTATTATTAGAAGTACCAAGAGTCCTTAAAGTTGTTTTACTTTTTTACTAACATTCTTCTTCTTCATTATAAAATTGTATACTAGAATCAATAATAACTAAAAACATTTTTAACATGAAGTGGCCTAGGCATCTAATCAACTGGCCATTAGACCGGCTGATATCTGACAGAGCTGATCGACATGTCGCCCTCCTACTGTCCCATTACTCATCTCGTAAAAGGAAACCGCTCATTACTTGTAGATTTAACGATGATTGTCTGGGCGGCGGGCGAGGGGGGAAGCCAGCGGGAGAGGGGGTTAGCGAGGGGGTGCGGGGGGACCAATCTCCCGATATTGCCCGCGATATTGTGAAAAATCGCGCGACGCTAATTGACATCACTATAACGTGAGCGTTATGGAATGACTTTTCTATCGGAATTGTTCGCTTTTACAACATTTAAGTCAAAAACGACGATAAAAATAAAGATAACTAATACTATGTTGAAAACAATATTATATTATTGGTTACAAACTATGCCATTCGGTGGTTCTGGGACCTAATTTTTTTTTTTCTATAAATATTATTTTATTTGTTAAGTTAAACCGAAGTTACAAACTTTTTTTAAATTATAACAAAATACAACCATAGCAGAATATAGAACCTTCTTTTTTTTTATCGGTTAATGATACAAAATATAATATGACAACGTCCAGGAAAAATAAGTATCATTAATTTTGTTCCCCGGTTGTTGAACACAGAGAGACGATAAATAAGTTTGTCTAATGTCGTGTGTCCAGGCTATAAAAGAAAGAAAGAAAAGCTCTTAACATCTCTTTCCGGTAGACAACCTTTCAGCATCAAAATTATTATTTATTAGATGTTGGACGCAACTACGTTTTGATGGGTTTCGTTTGTAATAACTTTTATTTTGATTTTAAAACCATCCTTGTGGGTATCTAGTCCATTGCCCAGCAGTGGGACAGCATAAAGGCTCATAAAAATCTATTATATTAAAAAAATTATAGATATTCCTATTAAGAATATCTATGCTTTCCCGGGACAAAAATGAATCAGAGAATATCTAAATGGTTCAATGGTTCAGTTGATTAAAGTTGATGATGTACTCATAAGTCATAATAGACAGTTTACGTTTACATCAAAAGTTCTATAGTCCACAGCTTGTTTCAAAGTACACATATTCAACTATGAAAACATAGTTGAAACTTGAAAGTGTTTATTGTTACACTGTATTTGGAAGTATTTATGAAAATCGATGCGCTAACGACAGAATACACAAACGTAATACGCGTAAGGACTGAAAACGTCTCCAGTAATTTCTAACTTTCACGTTACGAAATATTTGTCGACTAATTATCGAGTGCTGAGGAGGTGTGAGGCGCATCCCTAGCTGTCATTGTCATGTCACACGCTGGAGTGCGCGGATTAAAATATAACTTTCAAAAATACAGTCATATCCGCTTTAATCTTTAAACCACTGCCAAAAAGGATATTTGATGATATTTTTTAAATATATTCTGACTCGTAAAAGGAGGTTTTATATATGATTGGACTATTTGAGATTAAAGATGAAGCTCGTTTTATTAGTCGTGATGTTTGTGTGCGCGTGCGCCTGCGCAGAGGAGGCTGTGGAGGCGAGGGGCAAAGGGAAATATGCGCTGTTGAGTGAGTTATATTCTGTTTTTTTGTTAATTTTATAAATATTTATAAATAAGTAGCTAACCCGGCAAATGTTTTGCCATATAAATTATTTCTAGTATCAATATAAAAAGTAGATAAAAACCTATTCTTAGGCCTAATGAATGTACATGCATATTTCCTTAAAATCGGTTGAGCCGTTTTGGAGGAGTTCGCGGACAAACACTGTGACACGAGAATTTTACATTATAGAAGTAATTTTCAGTCGTGTCGACGTAAGTTTTAACTTCGACTACTTTCCGCTATAAAATATTATGTGATATCACTTTTCAGCTTTCACGATTAAGGGCTGAAGGTCAATTTCCTTAGAATACAAACTTCGAAGTTAAACGTATGAGAAATAGATTTTTAAATATCATTTTTTGGCTTCGGCCTAAAATCAACATTTGTCAATTGAACAAGAATTATACAAATCAAGCAGACTATTCATTAATCGTTGATAACCTTTTTTTTTTGGTAACGATATTGTGACACCAAACACATGAAACTCCTCTGTGACTTGAATTTCAGAACCGTGAACTCACTGCCTCGACAAAACCTTTTATTGCTAATAATATATTAAGGCAACATTGAAAGGCAACTTTTAGCGTTTGCTTTAGGATTTCCAAAATAATATAGGAGCTTACTTGTCCAACAACTGGTTCACTGTACAACCAGTTTGTTAAACTTTAGTTTGGTACAATACTACATTGTGAGAAAAGCTAGAATTACCAACTTCGCCTAGCACTTCCGAAGTGGACTGGAAATTGTGTGAATTATTTTATCGTGGGACCACACGGAAGACATGGGCCGACTCTTACACCAAAACAGAGTCTTTTCGTTGTTGATAAAATTGTAAAAGATATTTTCACCGCTAAAAATAAGCATTAAGGTGCTCCATCACCGGGAGCATTCACTTGTAATGTAACGTTACAGAGCCGAGCATTGCAATGCGCACCTTGTAATGATACAAAACCGAGCATTACAATGCGCACCTTGTAATGATACAGTGTGTAATATCTTGATACAACTTGTAACATCAACTAGCTATGGAATGCTCAAAGTCGAATGTTACATTACACGCGAATGCTCGTCAGTCAGGGAGGTAGTATTGTAATGTAATGCTCAAAGTCGAATCTTCAATGTTACATTACACGTGTAATGTAATGTTCAAAAACTAATCTATAATGTTACATTACAAATGAAAGCTCGCGGTGAGGGAGCACATTTAGGATTATCATTTTGACCGGCTCCCAAAAAAGGGGTGGATATAATGATCGTTTTGTAGTTTTTAGCCCAACGTTATAAATATGCAACGTCAGGATGTCAGGAGTCAGGACGAAATTATCAAAGAAAATTCATAGGCAGATTGGCGGACCGATTGTTTTTTTTTAAATTAATGTTTGTCGTGATATACAGCTTGGCAAAGAAGAGTGTGGATTAAATGAGGGCGCTTTTCTTTAAATACAGGCAACCCTACGCTTCGCTTTTGACACAATATATACTAGAGTTGACAAGTAATGTAGTGTTGTCATAAATAAAAACTCTTAGTTCCAGCTGTCACCGCGTCAGACTCTTCTTTGCCAAGCTGTACCTGGAATTGACATAACCCAAACAAATTATGTAGGTCAACCTGTCTACGAAAATAGTAGTAGTAGAAACATATAATGCCCAAAACTAAAGTTATTAAGATCCACCGCAGATCGTAAGTCTCGCTTTGTTCAAAATTAATTTCGAAGCAGAAAATACCTCGTAGACTCGCGGAAAACTTTAAGTCGCGCTCAAAGAGTTAATTTGAAACTGTTAAGATGCAGCTTGCTACAGCCAAGTTACGTTTTTAGCGAAAGTTTGTTAACATGTAAAGCTAACTATTACAAGGAATGTCTACGAGAATCAAGTGTTATTTTTTTCTGGCCGGGTCTTGCATTTTTGGGTATGAAATGTTCGAGACTTGAATGATGTCCTTTAAAAATTGATGGTCTATACCAGGGGTCACCAAATGGCGGACCGCGGTCCGCATCCGGACCGCGTACCCATTCTGTGTGGACCGAGCATTTTTGAAGACGAACTTCGTTAAAAATAAATTTCGGTCTCGACTTACTGATGAACATCTTTAGGATTCAATGTCAATAGCTTGCACCAATTTCACTCCAACCTTCAGACAGATAATTAGCAACAAAAATTTACACTTTTTTCATTGATATGTATGACGGAGTCAGGGATGGCGGATCCGTATTCTCGTCGTGATCGACAGCAGGAAAATCAGGATTCATTTTGTAAAATCAAATAACAAACTCCAACACTTGTTTTAACACTGATTTATTATTTAGTGCACAAATCACTTAATTTAAACTATGCGAATTGCGAACCGACAGTTTCGGAGCAAAGTAGTGTTCACTTCTCGACGGTCACGATAATTCTGCTCAACAAAATGAGAAGTCTCACCACTCCCACTCCGACTCTGTCCACATGCCGCCACCACCACAAGATGTGACGTCACGGTGCTCGCTTAAACTAACTTCCTTCCGGTGAATATTAAAATTAATTTAATTAACATCCGGAACTCAAATCAAATAAGAATTAACATCCGCTAAAATTAATTAAAAATTCCTTCCGGTTCTTAAAATAAATCTAAGGACTAAATAAAACAAATTATCTACGACACGGCCAGCCTGACGAGTCACACGTCCTCGTGGTTATCTGAAAAGAAACAAAGAACTATCTGGAGTTAATGTAGGACATGAAACCTCGGCCAGCCTGACCGAGTTTAACAATTATTATGCCATGAATTCATCAAAGAAAGGTGCCTTTGTACCATAAATTTACAACTTTAACTTAGTTTTATTACTACATTAACTTATTCCAATTTGTGTTTAACATCAATAAGATCACATATTAAGGTCCGACATCTTTATACAATAATACCAACTATCAAAAATATCGAGTCCACGACTTTTTAACGATAGTTTCTATAGCAACCAAGGTCTTTCACTATACCGTTTGCTGCCCATCGCCCCCTGAATGACTCACAAGTGAATCACAGTTACGACTACAGACAAACAGGTAAGCATGACCATGTAGCCAGAATATGTGTCTAACTCTGTAACGAAACACTCGCCTCGACATCTCCGGTATCCGCCACATCATTGTCACTTACATCGGAATCAATAGGAGCACTACATAAAGGCATCTTTCTGAGACGATCATGGGCATACTTATAAGTTCTATTTCCAGTTAAGGATTTTAAGAGATAACGATCATTATCTAACACTTCAACAACTTTAAAAGGCCCTTTATACTTTGGATCTAGCTTAGTCTGATTTCTCTCTTCGTTTTGAAGTAAAACTAAATCTCCTACCTTAAATTTAATAAGCTTTGCTTTATTTTTATCGAACCTAGCTTTATCATGACTAGCTGATTTTAAAATGTTTGCTACCGCATGCTCTCTCACTTCGGCAATGTTAACTTCAGTTTCAGTTTCGTCATACGTTAACAGATTTAGAGGTCTAGCTACGCGACCTATTAGAAGCTCCAGGGCACTCGCTCCTACGACACGGTGGACAGTGCAATTTAAAGCCAACTGTACTTCCTCTAAAGCCTCTTGCCACGATCTATTCGAAGTTTCAACGCACGATAACAAGCCTTTCAGAGTACTCATCACCCGTTCTACCTGTCCATTAGCACGACTCGAGCCTGTAGCTATTAAATGTAAAGACATTTTATGGGTTTCGCAAAAATCTTTAAAATCTTTACTGGCAAAACATCGTCCCTGGTCTGCAATGATACGAGTGGGGGCTCCGAATAGAGATATACTAGACTTGAGAGATTTTATTACACTAGCAGTATCAATTCTTATTGTGTGGTAAAGTAGGACGAATTTAGTGAAAGCATCAATTAACACAACGACGTATTCTTTAAGGTCGTTTTTACCACTAAGTTTTCCGGTAATATCGACATGAACCGTGTGCCATGGTACATTAATTTTTGGAATAGGATGGAGTTCAGCTTGAATTCGACCCGAGTGCGATTTTGATATTTTGCATGTCATACAGTTGTCAACAAACTTACGTACATACTTAGCCATATGTTCAAACCAATAGTGCTCATATACCTTCTCCAAGGTCTTTTCCCAACCGAGGTGCATGATAGATTCATGAACGTTATTTATTACGGACCAACGAAATGCGCGCAGGACAATTGGAAGACAACGCGTGCGATTATTTCTTTGTACCTTGCGATATAAAATACCTGAACGAATCTCGTAAGTTTTTGAAATATCTGAAGGTATACTATGATTTTTAAGGTTAGTGACAATCGACTGTATTTCTTGATCATTTAATTGTTCAGCTAATAACCAATTATCTGACAAAGAAGCAAGATCGACACGTTTTTGCGTCACCTTTTCAAAAATTATGGTAGAGTCAGGTACCTGTTCTATAGGGTTTCGGGAAAGAAAATCGACATGGGCCATACGGCGACCCTCGCGGTATAAAATTTGGAAGTCGAAGGCTTGAAGGAAAGCCCACCAGCGGTGAACCCGGGGTGTAATATCGATTTTATTTTTGGAAGCCCTTAACGAATTGCAATCAGTGACAACAATAAAATTAATCCCTTGCAAATAATGACGAAAGTGCTTTACAGCATTCACTACAGCCAGAGTCTCCAACTCGTAAGAGTGGTATTTAGATTCGGCCTTTGAAGTGCGTTTACTGAAATATTCCACCACATGAAGCTTGTCGTCAAGTTTTTGGAAAAGAATAGCACCGTAACCGTCAGCACTCGCATCAGTATGCAATTCAACGGGGAGATTTTGATTAAAAATTATCAATACAGGCTTTGTTGTTAAAATTGAAATAATTTTCTGTCTTATACATTCGTGCTCCGGTTTCCAATCAAATCTTTTATTAGAAGTTAATAAAAACAATGGAGCCATAATTTTGGAAAAATCTTTAACAAATTTACGGAAATATGAAGCAAGTCCTATAAACTGTCTAAGTTGGTGGACATTATCAGGAGGAGGAAGTTTAGTTAAAGCTTCAATTTTTCTAGGGTTCGGTCTTAGTTCACCAGCTGTTATCTCATAGCCTAAAAATTCTACGCGGCGCTTCATAAAGGAACATTTAGAAATGTTCAGTGAGAACCCAGATTTTGTGAGAGCTAATAACACCTCACGAAGTCTATCGATGCCTTGGTCTTCAGACACAGAAGGTATTAAAATGTCATCAATATAAAGTACTACATACGAATGGAGTAATTCACCTAGGGCATTACTAACAGCTCTTTGAAAAACGCTTGGAGCGTTTCGAAGACCAAACGGCATGGCGAGGTATTCGAACTGCCCGTCTGGTGTTATAAAGGCTGTACGTTCAATACTAGCAGGCTCGATTTTGATTTGGTTGAAGCCACTAGCACAATCTAGACAGGTGTAGAAGGATGCCCCCGATAGCCTAGCAATTTGATCACCTATGAGAGGAAGCGGAAACATATCGGGCACCGTGTTTGAATTTAATTCACGATAGTCTACAACCATACGATCGGTACCGTCTCGTTTCTTCACAAGAAGAATAGGGCTCGCGAATGGGGAGTGACTTGGACGAATAATATTGGCTTCAAGAAGTTCCTTTACTTTAGAACGTACTACTTCTTTTTCACTCTGGCTAAGTCTATAGGGTCGACGATAAACGGTTCTATTTGGATCTTTAAGTGTGATCTTAAGTTCACCGGATGTAACTCTGGTTTTTGGCAAACCATTAATAAAAGCGTAAGAGAATTCAGATAGCAAAGAAATCAACTTGCTTTTATTTTCAATATCACTATCGATGTTATCAAAATTTGCATAAGTATTGCTTACTTGTTTACAAAAATTAACCGACTTTGGCTTCGTAATAGTAAGGGAGGAACTAGTTAAACATAATTGAAAACCTAATTTTAATATTTCGCGGCCAATCATGATGTCATACTTTAAAGAAAAGTCCGGTAAAACATGAAATAAAATTTGCAAAGAGTGACCATTAATAATTACGTTGCATAAAATCTGTTCTCTACATTCTGTAAACGAATTACCTATCCCTTTTATACACACCGGCACGTAGGAATGCGTGCCCATTAATTTTTTAGCAACACATTGCTTAACGAGAGAGCATTCGGCACCAGAATCAAAATAAAAATCATACGACTGACCTGACTGTTCTAATTGTCCAACTACACTTGACACTTCACAACTATCCACTCGCTGCTGGACCGTCGGATGAGCTACGCCTGCTCTGCCACTCGACATGGGAAGCTCACTCGTCTTGCTGGTAACGCCACGGCGACATTTCGATGCAATGTGTCCGTTTTCACCGCAACGGTAGCAGATTACTTGCTTGTCTTTGTTGATTGCCGTCTGTGTCTGTACTGCCGACCCGATATTCGAGGCATTCTTGCGGACTCCAGAACGACAGTTGACTGCTTTATGACCCAGCTTACCGCAATTATGGCATTTGAATTGGGTACTGGGTTCTATCTTCAAACGTTTTGCATCTGATGTGTTTTCAGGGCCAAGTCGCCGTTTCAAATTCGAACACGCCTTCACCTCCTGCAATAACTTGTTGCGAGTTTTGATTTCCGTAGTAAACGCCAAACGGTAAACACGGGGATCATACTGGGCAATGTGGGCCAAAACATATGACGTCACTATTTCTTCAATGTCCAGATTTTTCCATCTCGTTGTCAATGACGTCATAAGTCGACTAGCGTATGCAGCAAGACATTCGTTTTCTTTTGGCCGGCCGCTGTTTAAATTGATAAGCGTTGCCGCTAACGTCTCTGATAATTCGTACCGAGCCTGAAATAGTTCACGAAAATGTTGCCAAGTCATACCTGCATGTGAAATTTGTGATAGCCATGTTGAAGCGCTGCCCTTCAGGGCTTTACTCAGCGCTATAACCAGGGATGAACCTTGTGGAGGTTGGTCACCAAAACAGATTTCAGCCGTGTTACACCAAGCCTGTACGTCCACATCTGGTTGATCCGGGTCGATTTCAGGAAGGATAATCACAGGAGTCGTCGGCGATTTGATGGCTTCAATAAGTAGCATCATGTTTTTCTGCTGCATTTCGAAGAGGGCGCGCCACTGGGTATCAGATCCAACTTCTGATGACGGAGTCAGGAATGGCGGATCCGTATTCTCGTCGTGATCGACAGCAGGAAAATCAGGATTCATTTTGTAAAATCAAATAACAAACTCCAACACTTGTTTTAACACTGATTTATTATTTAGTGCACAAATCACTTAATTTAAACTATGCGAATTGCGAACCGACAGTTTCGGAGCAAAGTAGTGTTCACTTCTCGACGGTCACGATAATTCTGCTCAACAAAATGAGAAGTCTCACCACTCCCACTCCGACTCTGTCCACATGCCGCCACCACCACAAGATGTGACGTCACGGTGCTCGCTTAAACTAACTTCCTTCCGGTGAATATTAAAATTAATTTAATTAACATCCGGAACTCAAATCAAATAAGAATTAACATCCGCTAAAATTAATTAAAAATTCCTTCCGGTTCTTAAAATAAATCTAAGGACTAAATAAAACAAATTATCTACGACATGTAAATAAATACCGTACCTTTGCAAAATATGCGGACCGCAATGGTCATTTTATTTCTTAAAATGGACCCCGAGCGAAACTAATTGGTGACCCCTGGTCTATAGGGAATATTACACAAAGGTCAGAGCAGAGGACTCTACTAACACATACAGTATATATATATATATATATATATATATATATATATATATATATATATATATATATATATATATATATATATATATATATATATATATAATCCTACGGCCTACCAAAATTTTTTGTTTACTGTCTATGCTGGTGCTGCCTCTAGCGTGAAAACATTGCAGTGATAATATATTCTACTAGATAACGCCCGCAACTCCGTTGCGCCAAAATTCGTTTATCGCGTAAGTAAGTTTTTCCGGAATAAAAGTAGCCTTAGATGTCCTTTGTCGGGACTCAAAGTAAACTATGTCCATGCCAAGTTTCAGCAAAATTGGTTCAACGGTTTGGGCGTGGGAAGGTAACAGACAGACAGACAGACACACTTTCGCATTTATAATATTATAAGTACCGAAGTATAGAGTGTATTATAGAGTATGGATGGATATGGATTGGACAAGAAGGGAACGAGCTAATAATTAGCTATTACTCAGCATACTCTCAGTCACGTCAATTTTCAAGTGATAAATTAGGTAGATCAAAAATCGATTACCCTTTTGGCAGCTACGATGCCACAAACACATAGAACAAACTTATGACTCCTCTCTATATTTGGATTATGGATTAGTAAAACAAGGGGAAATTGGATATGGGGCTCTTTGGTACCAAACATATAAATCGGTAGATATTCCCTAACAGAGAAACCTGTAAATGGACTGCATGCAATATACGTGGGAGAGCCATGCTTCGGCACGAATGGGCCGGCTCGACCGGAGAAACACCACGCTCTCACAGAAAACCGGCGTGAAACAGCGCTTGCGCTGTGTTTCGCCGAGTGAGTGAGTTTACCGGAGGCCCAATCCCCTACCCAATTCCCTTCCCTTCCCTCCCCTATTTCCTTCTCTTCCCATCCCTACCCTCCCCTATTACCCTATTCCCTCTTAAAAGGCCGGCAACGCGCCTGCAGCTCTTCTGATGCTGCGAGTGTCCATGGGCGACGGAAGTTGCTATCCATCAGATGACCCATTGCTCGTTTGCCCCCTTATTTCATTAAAAAAAAAATAAAAAAAAAACGTTGGTACTTATAATTATTATTATTAGCCGCTGCTTCAATATGCACTACAGTTGACTGATACTGAAACTATGTATTATTCTGAATCAACACTATGTTACGTACTAAAAACTCATCTCGCTATTATTATTAATTAAAACAGTAAAGTTATATCTTAAGAACTCAAAAAATTAGATTCGGTTTTGGTGCAAACGGCAAAAGATATAATTTAAAGTCTCAAAATTTTTGTTGTTTATCCTTATAGCGACCCGCCCGCTTCACACGGGTATAAAATATATAGCCTATATCACTCACTGAAAAAATGATTAAAATTTATCCAGTAGTTTCGATTTATTCATTACTGCCCGTGGCCCGCATTGGCCGGTACCGCCGCAAAAGATACGTCCCGCATTTTTTTTAAATCTGTAATATCTTCGAAAATATTCATTTAAATCATATGCTGTCAAGAGTCATATATATCTATTTTAAATCAACAATGTATTTAAGGTAGTTAATTGGGTAAGGATTAATGCTGTATTGGTTAAAATCGCTTCGCAAATTAGCCATTATTTGTCGTAAAAAGTAAATGACAAAAAAATTTTATTGTGGGATATCCATAAAAGATAGACATATTATTATACCATCGTGGAGTTTTCTGTAGACCTTTTCATTGTGTACAATACTTAGTACATTATTTTGATAGATCTCGTAGGGTTCAGCCTGCGTTCGCAATGTAAGCGGAAACAAATTTAATTATTTGCGACATCACATTACAAATCTCAAAAATAACAGTATTTCTCCACTACTTAATGAATGTTATTATACATATGTATTTAAACCTTCCTCTTTAATCAATCTATCTATTAAAAAAAACGCATCAAAATCCGTTGCGTAGTTTTAAAGATTAAATACGTATACAAATAGACACAGGGACAGAGAAAGCGACTTTGTTTTATACTATGTAGTGTTATGACGTATCCTTATAAGGGCATATCTAACGATTTAAATCTTTGTTGCAGCCCACCTGGCCATTCTTCTTGCGTCGAAGATTGGCTTATACAAAGTCGTATTGGGCATAGCACTAGTGATAGCAGCAGTTAAAGCTATGGTGTTGATGGCGTGGGCGCTCGCGATATTCAAATACGTGCCAGACGTCTGGCAGTACAAGCAGGACTGGCACAAGCAGAGTCTGCCAGACTGGCACAAGCAAAGCCTGCCAGACTGGCATAAGAGCCTGCCAGACCAAGCCGCGCCTAGCAGCCTGCTCTTGGACATGTTTACGAGTTACTATTCTCAAAATAAATAGGTAGGTAGTAAAGAATATTTACTCTCCTTTTTACCGGAAGATTTTATTAGTCGGCATATCCATTGTTCCTTCTTCCACCCAACCTAACTGCCGCACACAGTGACGAACATTTCTTACTTAACTAAAAATTGTGACATAAGCCCCATACATTATCTGTCAAACTCTTCATTAAATTGAAGGTTAATCATCATGTCTCTGAGTGCGGTCGTAACCTAAACAATTGTGAAATTACACTGTTAATTAAGTATTTTCCAATTTCCAGCTCTATAATTATAAAATGTAGTTTTAGATAATACAACTTGCGTATTCGATAATACAACTCGCGTATTCGAGTTACAATTTTTAACTTTTTATTGCATCTAGGAGTTTACACTAAAACTGCCCGGTAGCACAAAATGGCTATATATAAACGCTGTGAGCACGCTTTTTACATAGCCATTGACCATGAAAGCGTCATATATTATGGGTGTATAATGTAAGCTTTTAATATGACTTAAAGCCATATAAGTCATATCTTACATAGCGTTTGTGCTACCTGGGTGAATTCGCTTACCTCAAATCACTTTATTTGTAGACAGTCAAAATATCGTAGTAAACAGCTATCAATATAACTCCAATAAAAATCTCATGCAGATGTTTATGGATTTGGTAGACTCGCGGGGGGTTGATCGTGCCCGAAACTATGCCTAAGGGGGGAGTGGAACACCATGGGGGTTTAGTGGGTAGATCCTACGGGGAGTCCCACATACCCCGGCCGATGTCCCCAATCCGCCAGGGATTTGCACATCCGAGCATGCCGAAGCAATGGGCTGAGACCCCTGGCCTTGAACACTCCAAGGCACTAATTCCTGGCTTTAACCAGAAACTATCAGAATTAGTGCTCACCTTGGGTAGGAACTAATTAAGAATCCTTACCAGAAGCCTAACTGGACACTGCAAGCTCTACAAACACCTAAACAGAATGGGCATTTGTAGCACAACGACTTGCAGATTCTGTGAGGAGGACGAAACACCTATTCACCTTCTCCTCGACTGTCCTGCTCTACTACAGAGCAGGAACAGGCACCTTGGTCGCCACGAATTCTCATCCGCAGAGGAAATTCGTGGCACCGACCCCAACCATATCGTTCAATTTATGAGCAGTATTGGGTTGGGGATGATACTCTATTGCGAAGGAGTCACAATAGATCCTCATGGGTCGCAGTGACGTCAGGGCTACAGCTTCTTTATAAAAATAAAAAAATTGCCGATGTAAAAAAAAATATTTTTTCGGATAGAGGAGATTTGGATCCCGCATAATAATAGTATCAACTTGAGTGGCAAGTAGTGTCAACAGACCGCTAGCCGAGTAAAAAAACAGGGACGAAATGATCACAATTCTAAGAATAATTGATATCTTTTTAGGGTTCTGTCCAAAGGATAAAAACAGGACCCTATTATTTCGCCATCGATGTCTGTCCGTGTGTCCGTCTGTCTGTCCATCTGTCTGTCTCCAGGCTGTAGGCTGTATCTCAAGAACCGCTATAGCTAGACTTCTGAAACACAGATCGTGTATTTCTGTTGCAGTTATAACAACAAATACTAAAAATAAAATTAATATTTAAGGGGGTCTCCCAAACAACAAACGTTATTTTTTTGCTCCTAATCAATAATAGCAACAGCTGGGCACTTGAAATTTTCGCAACATCCTTAATTATATTTGTATTTTAATAATTAATAATAAAATATATTTAAGGAGGCTCCCATAAAAAAACACATTTTTACTTTCGCTCTATAACGGTACGAGTCGGACTCGCCCTTGGCTGTTTTTACCAGCGCAAGAGGAGAGATGTGAAAATAATTTAAGGCAATTCATTGAGGGTACGTTAGCATCAGGTTGAATTCCACAGACATAGATCAAGATAGATACCGCATGTCCCTCCATTTGTATGAAAACGAGTGTGCCTCTTTTTTCCTACCTACTGTGACGTACCGATGATAAGAAACGTGTCCATTATCTAGTTCTAGGCCAACATTTCTATTCGAATTTCTACAGCTCAACACGGCACAATTAGGCATTCAGGCATTTTTAAAATTCCGATTGACGATAACGGTGGAGCGCAGACTAAAGAACAGACTTTCGAAAGATGAGCATTGCTCGTCGTTTTTGGGAACGCGATATGGCACGCGAAGTACATGCTACATACACATGCGGTATATCTTGATCTATGTCTGTGTTAAAATCGAATTATTGAAATACTAAACTTAGCTACAACATCGTTACGCTGAAGTTAGTACTATCAAAGAAGTTGATTCATAGGCCTATGGCGGACCTGCGTAATTTGGTCGCATTGTCAAAACTCAAACCCAGCCTATAGATCAGAGCTAACATTGAATTGACATAATTATTATAATCCATCCGAATGACTTAGAAGAAATTGATTCATAGGCAGTTGACGACTGCCTATGAATCAATTTCTTCGATGGTTTGATGTACCATCGGGGATTAAAATCTTATATATAAAATTCTCGTGTCACAATGTTAGTTACCGTACTCATCCGAAACTGCTTTACTGATTTTTACCAAATTTTATATGAGAGAATTTTAATTTTAAGCTTACGATTTTATGAAGTTGGTTTTATTTAATAATATGTTTCAAAGCAGACACGATCGAGGATGTTCTTAGCCATAATTCGTCATCATAATACCTCGCTCATTAAACTTATCTTTATGACTTATGTTCAAAAGCATGTGGCTTGGTCCCTCAACTAGTCGTCAGCTCCTTACCAACACAATGTTTTTGTCTCCAGTCCACTTCTTCTACGTGGCCGCGACGAAGATCTTCATCCTGAAGGTTGTGTATGGAGTCATCTTCTACATCATCGCGACCAAGGCCTGGCACCTGCTGCTCTGGCTGGTCCACTACCTCAAGGAGAAGAAGCATAATGAGCATTACGTGGAGGTTGACCACGATTTCCATGGTCACCACGATTTCCATGGTGACCAGGATTTTCATAGTCAACCATACAGCGCCTACGACTACGCGTATTTTAAGCCGGTGTATGGCAGACTAGACAAGGACAAGGTTTATGACGCGGATGGATCCTACTCCGTTGCGGGATACTGAAAACTATTCTCTGAAAAATACGCGGTCCCTGTGGGATGGCATTTTCCTGATGAAGTTCATTATCAGGGTTTTGATGCAGTCTTGATATAAAAATTAATAACTGTATTTCCTTCGATCGCGGATTCTTGGAAATCTATTGTAAATCTATTTTTCTCGCGGCCCAAGTGCGCCTTATCGGAGTTGAAGGGTTAAAAATATAAAACCGCCTTCAAAATTGTACGTTATTGATAATTAAAACTCCCTATCTCCAAAACTACTGAACCGATTCCCTAAGTTGAACAATACTTAGTACAACAAAAAAAGAATTACTGAAATCGGAATGGTAGTTCCAGAGATATGCGAAAAAACATACATACATACACTTGAAATTTGGCACATTTGTTCAAACGCTGATGTAGACTAACATAATATACGAAAATTGGGCAGTTCTGGAAATATTACATACATACGCGTCGAATTGATAACCTCCTTTTTTGAAGTCGGTTAAAAACTATTCAGTGTTGTTCTCGTTAAATATGTCAAACTATGTCGAAAATTTAGATGTTT
This sequence comes from Cyaniris semiargus, assembly GCA_905187585.1. NCBI lineage: Eukaryota > Metazoa > Arthropoda > Insecta > Lepidoptera > Lycaenidae > Cyaniris > Cyaniris semiargus. The sequence goes on along the minus strand of LR994555.1, from coordinate 17,208,280 downwards.
GTTTATTAATAATTAAGTTTTCCTGTTTCATACGATGAGGACTGGATCGAAGCTGTATTAATATTAGATCAAAGTAGCAGAATTGCCACGTAGAATATTGAAGGATTACTATAAGGATTACTATGCCAGTGTTTCCCAACCTTTTTCAGCCACGAAACCTTAGGAAGTCATAAAATAAACAACAAAAAATCGGATTATCTATGGTACAGCTAGATGACACTGTGGACCCCCATACATATACCCAGGGGTCTGTCAATTGTGGTTGAGAAACAACAGTTTGAGAAACACTGCTATATTATACTGTAGGATATTACATGGATTTTATAGACCACTAAAAGTAGTTACTAAGTTAAGTGTTTTTAATCATAAATCACTTCTATGTGTAGATAACACTAGATTCTAAGTAGGGCAGGCCTTTTAGTGTATTTCATGTTGTCATCAATAATAATGATTGAGTGTTGCCATACATTCAACTGAAGATAGAATAATTTGAACTAGTCATTACTCATGTATTTATTCAGTCATACATCATTGATATCTAGAATAGGATTTCTAGAGAATCTAGTTAAGGCCATCCGAGATCGCACAAAAATCCTATTTTTTTTTTACTTATCTTAGTTCAAAATTGATGTAAAAAAAAATTTAAAACGGGGAATACGTAGTTAATGAAATCGTCTATCTATTGTCGTGTGTTTCAAATAAACGTAATTTTTAAATACTAGGGAGATGCTGAAACTATGCTTCAATTTTTATAAATTGGTATTACTTTGGAAGCTAATATCATGAGTATAATAAACAAAAATAGAAAATTTAAAACGGGGAAAGGAATGTTGATATACTGAAGATTATTGCTGTATTTTTATTATAACTTTGTAGCTTTCAAATTATGAGTTTATAAGGCTCTAAATACGGTAAATTACGGAATCTCCGTAGGGGGAGGCCCTTAAGGCCATCCCCCGAGCAAACGACCTTGACCCATACATTTGACGCGTTGCCGAGATCGCACAAAAATCCAATTTTTTTTTTTACTTATCTTAGTTCAAAATTGATCTAAAAAAAACGGGGAATATGTAGTTAATGAAATTGTCTATCTATTGTCGTGTGTTTCAAATAAACGTAATTTGTAAATACTAGGGAGATGCTGAAAGTATGCTTCAATTTTGATAAATTGGTATGACTTTGGAAGCTAATATCATGAGTATAATAAACAAAAATAGAAAATTTAAAACGGGGAAAGGAATGTTGATATACTGAAGATTATTGCTGTATTTTTATTATAACTTTGTAGCTTTCAAATTATGAGTTTATAAGGCTCTAAATACGGTAAATTACGGAATCTCCGTAGGGGGAGGCCCTTAAGGCCATCCCCCGAGCAAACGACCTTGACCCATTCATTTGACGCGTTGCCGAGATCGCACAAAAATCCAATTTTTTTTTTTACTTATCTTAGTTCAAAATTGATCTAAAAAAAAAACGGGGAATATGTAGTTAATGAAATTGTCTATCTATTGTCGTGTGTTTCAAATAAACGTAATTTGTAAATACTAGGGAGATGCTGAAAGTATGCTTCAATTTTGATAAATTGGTATGACTTTGAAAGCTAATATCATGAGTATAATAAACAAAAATAGAAAATTTAAAACGGGGAAAGGAATGTTGATATACTGAAATACGCTAAATTACAGAATAATTTACCGTATTTCAGCTCTAATACGGTAAATTACAGAATCTCCGTAGGGGAAGGCCCTTAATGTTAAATTGGTTAAGATGATGTGCCTTTCTTAAGAGTATTTTCTTCATCATTTAATAGTCACTTTCAGTAGTGCTGTACTCTTTTTCTGGGGTCGAACTTGCGTTAGAACACGTGACATTTTTTTTATGACATAAGGGGGCAAACGAGCAAACGGGTCACCTGATGGAAAGCAACTTCCGTCGCCCATGGACACTCGCAGCATCAGAAGAGCTGCAGGTGCGTTGCCGACCTTTTAAGAGGAAATAGGGTAATAAGGTAGTCCCGGGAGGGTAGGGAAGGGAATAGGGGAGGGTAGGGAAGGAAATAGGGGAGGGTAGGGAAGGGAAAAGGGTAGGGAATTGGGCCTTGATGACTTGATCGAAAATTAGTGAGACGGAGAGAGAGTACACCGCCGCGGCGTAGGAGTGGAAGCAATACCCCCTTTACCTATCTACCGCGCGCGCGGAGAAATTTTATGCCGACTGCAGTTTCGTTTTCCCTTCCGCGGGCACTCCCGGAGTTTAACAATTTTTTACGAAATGCACTAGAGCAGCGTTTCCCAGCCTGTGGCACGCGGACTCCTGGGGGTCCGCAATGTCATCTCTAGACCAAAAATAGTCAAATTTTTTGCTGTTTATTTTATTAAGGGGGTCTGTAAAAACTGTGCTAGATTCTATAGGGGTCCGTGACTGAAAAAGATTGGGAAACTCCTGCACTAGAGGATTTTAAGCGTGGCGTACAGATAGTGGATAAACAAAATATTAAAAAATTACTCTACCTAAATTCAGAAAATTGAAATCCCTGAATGATTAAATTTTTTCTTGTACAGATTTCAACAATTTCCTCGGAACGTCAGCGTAATTTCTCCCAGGAACAATGTGAATTAATAAGACAAAAATTAGCGAAAGTCGGCTGCTCCCCCGTGGCCCCAAAATATTCACCTCAAACTTAAGGCCAGGTAGTCCCTAATTTACATGACTTTGAATCAATAATAAACAAACAAATAGTGACTTTTAAAAGCCAAAAAAATACACATTGTTATTTACTTAATGTATTTTGACAATTTGTGGTTCGAAATATAATATTGAAAACTTCACTCGATCAAAAATAACTCCGAAGAGGAGGCTAAATTCGAATATTTTGTGATATTTTTCTTATTTTTCATGAAGCTTATGATAGTTTTACTTTCAAAAGTAATATCTATGAAAAGCTCATAACTTAAAGAAGAATAATATGTGATTACATTTTGAATTTTGGTCTTTATCTAAGTGAAAAGTATAATTTTCTCCTATTTCGCCCTATCAAGGACGCGGCGAGCGTCGTAACCGCCACTGTACAAGGTGATGATGAAGGTGTGATATGAATGTTATTTTAATGTGCATTACGTCGATATTCGTACTGACGTCTGACAGACATCGACCTGCTAATTTTAGGGACTACCTGGCCTTAATACAAACGTAACCAAAGGGATAGGACCAAATTAGTGGCCTTTTTAACCGACTTCAAAATAGGAGGTTATCAATTCGACCCTATGTAATATTTCCATGTATATTTTTAGACCAAGCAGACTATGTATATTACGTTACGTACATATTCACACATTTACACATAAAACTTCGTTCTGGTGAAAATTTAAATATACAGAAACTTACAAAATTTACTTTATAGGGGGGGGATTATCTGAAATAAAAATAATGTATGTGTGGCCACCACGCATATATCCCACATTGGTGACCCTCGACAGAGCACGCCTCCATCATCATCACTCCCCGCCCCTCCGCACCGCGCCAGCCAGCATCGCCTCATCGGGTACCTCGTCCACTAGCCGTAATGTACCGCGGCCTGGGCGGACTCCGCATCGGCATCATCAGGCTTTCTCACTACACCGACCGGTCAGCAAGCAGAGCACATCTCTCCTCGTCAGCACGTAGCATCGGCCCCGCACGGCAGCTATCCGACTCACTGGATCCCGTGCAGCAGCTTACAGTTCCGACTCACTGGAACTCCCTGGCACTGGCGACTCAAGCGACTTCAAGATTCGACCTCCGGTCTTCGGGGGCGGGAGTGATGTGGCGGTACCCACAATTCTTCTAACATTCCTGCATCACGCTATCGAAGTTTTCTAAGTGCGTCGGTATATATACGACAGCTGAAATGTATCACGTGGGCTCCGGCCTGACCGAGCATAACACCTCGCTCGGTCGGAAGATCTTCCGTTGTGGCCACCACATATATCCCACATATGTTTTAGCCAGATGATGAAGTAGGTAGGTAAGTTTTACAAGATTTGTTTAAATTATAACGGAAAAAATGAGTAATTGTCCTTTTGTTACAATATAAAGTGTTAGTTATCTGGTTCTTCCACTCTTGTCTTTAATTCTTAAAGTAATAAAAGAAGAAGAGTAAACTCTTCACGAGAATTCCCATATTATATCTATCTATCAGTCTGTCTGTCCGTCTGTCTGTCTATCTGTCTGTCTGTCCATCTGTCTGTCTGTCCGTCTGTCTGTCTATCTGTCTGTCTGTCCGTCTGTCAAACGGTTGCTTCTGGAAATGTGAAAAAATTCACGAGAGTACGAAAAAAATATGCTGAATTTAAAAGAAAAATTATCACGGCTAAGAAGACTTCATAAGCTATTGAGTAATAGTCGATCAACTAAAAAAAAAATCGGCGAAGTATAAAGGAAATTTTCGTACAAATTCCTTTGAAAGTAACTGAGATGATGTTGTTAGTATTGTAAAACACGTTATAAATGTACATTCATTGACCATACAAAAATTATCAAAAACTAGCGGTACTACGGAACCCTGTATTGCGCGTGGCCCGACACGCACTTGGCCGGGTTTTTTATTTTTATTTTTTTTACATAGTTTATAATGTCTATAACAGGGGTTCCCAAACTGTGCGCCGCGGCGCCCTGGTGCGCCGTGGAAAGGCAAGAGGGGCGCCGTGAGTCGATCTTTCATCATTATCCAATAACCACAAATATCTATACTAATCTATACTATTATTATAAAGCGGAAGAGTTTGTTAGTTTGTTTGTTTGTTTGAACGCGCTAATCTCAGGAACTACTGGTCCGATTTGAAAAATTATTTCAGTGTCAGACAGTCCATTTATCGAGGAAGGCTAAAGGCTATATTTTATCACGCTAAGACTAATAGGAGCGAAGAAATAAAGGAAAATATGGAAAAAACGGGCGGAAATTATTTGAAAGGGTTTATTTGAACGCGCTAACCTCAGGAACTACTGGTCCGATTTGAAAAATTCTTTCAGTGTAAGATAGCCCATTTATCTGGGAAGGCTATAAGCTATATTTTATCACGCTAAGACTAATAAGAGCGAAGAAATAGAAGAAAATGTGGAAAAAACGGGGGAAATTATTTGAAAGGGCTTATCTCACGAACTACTAGAGTTATTGTCTGTTATTTGGGTCAGATAAGAAGTAGACCACGTGAAGGATCATAGGCTATTTTTTGTAGACTGATTTGTCTGTGAAATATCTAATTTACGCGGGCGAAGCCGCGCGAAACGTCTAGTTATAAAATAAAATTATATAATTATATAAAGCAGATAGATGATTAATATTTGTTTATTATTATTTACCTGCTTAACCTAACATTATTTAATTAACATAACCTAACCTAGCATTATTAGATGTGTTTATTAATTATGTATCTTTTTGTAATAGCTAGGTAGAGTAGGGCGCCGTGACAAAATATTGTGACGTGTAACTGCGCCGCAGGCCGAAAAAGATTGGGAACCCCTGGTCTATCATATTAAGATAATCAGGTACACTATTCAGAATACAACATTTACAATAACAATATGTACATAAACTTAGGTAAAAACTAAAAAGTTAAGTTTAAAATTTATTAAAAAGTACCAAATTGTACCTAACATAGAGTAATATGTAGAGCACCTTATCATAATAATTATACTATTATTGTACAAAACTCTTAGTTAGAATTTAGGTAGTATTTTATACTGCATGTAAATATGAATAGATTAAATGAATAGTAAAACTACAAAATCTGTATAATACTTAAAACACCTGTACAAATCCTTATTCCTAAATCTTGTACGTCTTCACCACCTCAAAATTATTTCCAGATTTTTCGAAAAAAATTGAAATTCGAATTATTCGTAGTCAATGATATTATATTATAAAAAAGGTCATTGTTCGTAGTACATTTTTTTTCGATATTTAAACTTCAATTAGCGATAGAGTTGTCATGACGGCGAGTTTCACCCGGCCCGGGCCCAGCTGTGATAGGGCCTGTCCACAAGTCCACGTTACGACGTCGTCAACGTGGCACGGTACGTTGTCGTGACGTGAAAATTTACGTCAACGTAACGTAAAAAGGCACGTCAGGATGTAGCAACATTGTACGTCAACATGGCTCGCAAAACTGCTACATTCCTCACTACTTATCTAGATAATATGGACCGCACAATACGTATTCTGCTTCTGCTATTGTTAAGAAGACAGAGAGAGTGATTTAAGAAAAAAAAAGACGTACAATGTTGCTACACCGTGATGTGCATTTTCACGTTACGTTAACGTAAATTTTCACGTCACGTCAACGTACCGTGCCACGTTACCGCACCGTTCCACGTTGACGACGTCGTGACGTGGAGATGTGGACAGGCCGTTAGGCCGCAAAAACGCGTCGTTTGTCACCGGGTGCGATCACCCGGATATCCGGTTACCCTGATGACATGCAAAGTGGTCCCCAATTACAATACATTATTCACTGGGACACCTTAAATGGGATAAATGATAATGTTGCCAAATTAAATACTAAAGGGATTCGACTGCTTGTTCCGAAATTAGTAAGTAAGGACTAAGGGTACATTGCACGGGACAAGGCATTTTTTAATAAGCCATTGAAAATTTGAACAGGCAGTCCAACACTGCAAGGAAGTCTGTCAATTCAATGTGCATAAGTTTTGGCTTTACTAGGCATTGCATATCGAGGATCGAAAATTTACTCTCGACTCGAAAAAACACTCGTTATGCAAACTATAGTCAGGACAATAATTAATTTTAAGGTGGCACCAGTGGTCATTGACCTTTCTAGTCTAGGACTTAGGAGCTATGTGAAAAATACTCGCACTGCATTCTGTTAACTCAAGAATAAAATTGAATTCTTGTAAAGAAACAGACTATTTATTTTCATCGGAAAACGTCTTGGTTACCTCTTCGTATGATAATCTCCAACTATTTATGAGTTTGAACTTTGAAATGATATAATTCATACTGTGTGAACACACATATTCGTGTATGGAAATTACGATATCACCCTTAGGGCGTTTGTGCACTACACGGAATTTTACCAACCGGCGCGGCGCGGCGTCCCGATTTCTTACGTTTTGATATGGCAAACGTGAAAGTTATGAACGCCGGACCGTAAAATTCCGTGTAGTGCACAAACGCCCTTAGACTAGAAACATCTGTCACTTCATTGTCAATCGCGGTTTGTTTAGAAAATGATAAGTTTTTTGACAGGGAGTCAATGACCGCTACAGACAGAATTCCGCGATTTGAGAATAGTGTTTTTTCGAATTTTCAGATATAAGAAGTGTCAAGAGGAAGGATATGGGCTAAGTTGTTTTCCTTTTGTATCCTTTTAACCCATCAATCCCCAAGCGGCAGCCGGCTGCCGAGTGGCGCACAACAATTGAAAATCTATTGTGTCTGCGATACCCACGATGGAGGTGATAATATGAAGTTACTACATAAACTACTTTATAATGTTGGAAAAAGTTCAACCGTAGAAAGACTGGGAACCTGTAACAAACTTTTAAGTACTAAGCTATACCGCTACTTACCCCGACGTTTATTAAATAAAGTGTGTTTTAACTTTTAATTTATTTTATATCCTCTTTTCAAACTTATATAAAGTTGAAATAGTCGAGATTTTCCACATTAAGGCAGGCATACACGGGGAGGTCGCTCTTTCAGGTCGGCCGATCGCAGGCCAACCCGACAGCATCTCTGATAGTAATATTAAAGACGTTGATTCATATTATGGTAGACTTACGTTATTTGGTCAGCTAATAGAAAGTCAATATTAATTCTGATCTGTCTAAAGTCTAAACTGTAAATTTTACCCGACCAAAATACGTTGGTACACGCCTTAAGATCAGTAAAATAAAAACAGTTCTTTCTAAACATTTTTATTAACAAGCCAATCAAAATTCGCTACGTCAGACATTCCCGGGTAGCCCTGCTGGTTATGCTCCTGGTAGCTGTAGCCCACTGTATCGTAGCTGGGTGCCCCATAAACAGGGGCGGGTTTATCGGTCAGGAAATACTTCAGCAGAACCCCTCCCACCATGAGTAGCTTTTGGAAGAACTTCATCGTCAGGAAAATGGAGATGGTCTTGAAGATTGCGATCTTCGCTATCGCGAGCAGCAGAAGGATACCTGCAGATAAAATAATCTAATGGTGACGCTGCGTTAAAGTAGAAAACCGTATTTGATATGTTGTAGATTGCATATGGAAGTGATAGGCCGGGCCGGCCTCTCATAGAAAACAAGCAATGGAACAGCAAGAAATGGAAAGGACGTAAGCGACAAAATAGTTTTTGTCGCGTAATTTAAAAACCATATATATATTTCATATAAGCTATGTGCAAATTAAAGTGTATGCTCAAATTTTGGAAGCTTAAATCACTCTCCTCTGTTGGCAAAATTAGAATCCCTTTTTTTACAGAGGTCTTTTTGATTGATTATTTTGTGTTATAAAAGTTGACGAATCGTGTTATGCTTTGGGTAATTCAAAGACAAAGACATGATGAATACTGACAATGAACTTTAATTTCTTAGCTTTAGTCATTGCTGAGAAAAGTCGATATCGCTACAGCCAAATTATCAAGGCATCGCCTAAAACGATACAATAAAATACAGTCTGTAGACCTTCGCTAATCCGGCTCCTGGCTAGTCCGGCGCCCCTTGTAATCCGACCGCGACATGCCTATCACTGGTTAGTTTAGGTAAGTTCATAAACATAATTTTAGCCAATTTATTTAGGTACGTATTTTTTTGTTACAAATTACAATGCATGATGCAACTGTTACGGTTACAGCTCGCTGATAAGTCTAAACCTAGCTTTAGGAAAATGATTTGCAGTTCAGATAAAACCTTATCATTATGATTTTAAGGTAATTGTAATGTGTAAAAATCTAGACAGTACTCTATAATCCGACAAATTCGCTAATCCGACACGGCCATGCAAAACGTTTGTCGGATTAACGGGGGTCTCCTTAAGTGGTTACTGATTACGTATGATAGTCGATAACGTTAAAACTTTAACTAAAGTAGTGATTAACTAGGTCGGTCTCTCAAGATACTATAGGTACCTAAATTAAAAATAAGAAGCGAATATCCTAATAAAGTAAATGCGAAAGTTTGTGAGTTTGTATGTTTGTTACTTCTTCACGCTTGAACGGCTGAAGCGATTTAGCTGACATCCTGGATTAAAACAGGCTACATTTTTAACCGACTTCCAAAATGGAGGTGTTATGTTCGTTTTTTTTTTTTAATTTTTTATGTTTAACGATTACTCCGCCGTTTGTGAACAGATTTTCAACATTTGTCCTACAAATAGAACCATCCATATTTTAGGACCATCAAATCGAAATATTTAATCCTTTCTATATATGTTAGCTACCTCTAATAATCAAGTCAAAAAAATGTTCTAGGGAACCTGAACGCTGTGAAAGAAGCAGCGCTGAAAGAGTAACTTTTTTTTTCACCTTTGTACGGAAAAATTCATGACGCGGGGCCGCTTGCCCATACAAATCACAAAAAAATGCTCTTTCAGCGCTGCTACTTTCACAGTGAACTCTTTAGAAGGTACGTATACACACCCTAAAGTAGTATCATTCAGTTTTGTTAGGTACACCTTGTTTATAAGGAGATCGTTACAAACAAGTCCCTTCCTAGAAGCGGTTTAGTTTATAGTCAAAAAGCTCAAATTCACAAGCATTGGAACACCTAGCTATTTGGCCAAATTCAATTTGGTCCATCGACCTGACGCAAGCCGAGACAGATCCAAATGACGATTGAAACCGAAGTCCCTTAGGGCCCTTCCACACGACGTATTTTTTGCGCACACACGACGCGCGTTTTAGATGCGCTCGTCTTCTGCGCGTTTTCATCGCGTTTTTTAGGATATAAAGTTTAAAACGTGTCAGCTTCTTTGCGTTTGCTGAGCGTTCAACTTGCGTTTGTATCGATACAAACGAGCGTAAAAAAACGTCGTGTGGAAGGGCCCTTAGGGCTGCGGCTTTGAGGCGGCAGATATCACGATTCACGTCCAAAGTTATGTTACCTCGGACTCGGAGTAATTGTGAAAATGAGACTTATATAATTGGTATAAAGATCGGGATTAAATATCTCTACACTGTAACACGATTTACTACTTGCCTATCAATTTAGTCGAGCTCTTCTTCTTCTTCGCCCGCGTTTCCGCTTCCAACACATCGGAATCAGCACACGCGTAGCACGAAATCAGTAAGAAAATTACTAGGATCCTTTTCAACATCATAATTTTCAAATGTTTAAACTTCGAGCGTCGAGCGCGGGAATTTCAATTTATTCTTTTTGTTTTTTTTTTCAGCTGAAAACTTAGCACACAAATCACCTACGCGGCTCGAGACTCCTTAAATAAATAGCAGCCGTTTTAAGCACACTCGTTATTTGTAGGACTTTACGTATGAAAGTTCCTTTGTTTTTTAAGTGTTCAAACCGTCAACTTTTCCCGCTGTGTGACTAATTTCGTCGTTTGGGGGCGATTAAGTCTCTTTGTGCCCCAACACGGAGTTTTACGTATTCAAATGTAATACGCTTTTAAAAATTTCTCCGTCAGTACGAGGTATTAACATAACAATATTGAAAAATTTCTTTGTCATTTCTCCTCAATTTTCACCACTTTGTAATTTGCGTTATACCATATAGAAAATATACACATATATGTATGTCTAGTCTCTGGTTATATGTATATAACGTCTACATCTAAATGACTTATGTCGGTTGGCAGCGGACGACATGTAGTCCATTTAAATGTTACATTAGCTTTGCATTTATTAGAAGACGCAATTTTATTTTTGGAATATGTTGAGGGGTTCAATAGAAGCCTAACCTCAAGTTTGTGGGGTCGCCGCCCTTGTCCCCCGACCGCCATCTTGAAAAAAGGGGTGTCAACACTATTTTCGCGATATCTCGGAAACTATACATCTTACAAAAAATTTGTGAAATCATAATTTGTTGCAAATTACTTTTCCTACAAAATGTTTATATAATTTTTCAACCTAAATTAAAAATTTCTGAGATATCGCGAAAATAGTGTTGTCACCCTTTTTTTGATGACGGCGGCCGGGGGACAAATGTGGCGACCCCACAAACTTGAGGTTAAGCTTCTATTGACCCCCCCAACATATCCCAAAAATAAAATTGCGTCCTCTAATAAATGCAATATTCGATCCTTAAATTGTAACATTTCAATGGACTAATGAAGCAACTGCAGACGACGTGTCGTCGCGACGTCGTCTGCGGTTGCTTCATGTCAGATATATAACCAGTAGTGTCGCGACTCGCGACACTACTGGTTTCTATGTAAGTATTTCTATGAAATAGGTACCCTGCGCAGCTAGCGACACGAAGCTAGCGACACTTATTCATAGAAATACATAGAAACCAGTAGTGTCGCGACACACGTCGTCTGCTGCAACTTCATGTAGCCGACTTCCAACTTGTACCTTTAGTCTAAAATCGTTGCGTGTAATAGATATGTTAATATGGTATAGATAAAAGGATAAAATTTATGAATTAAGATGAACTATTATAAAATTACATTGTTCAGATATAATATTTAGTTTCGATAAGTCAATTGAAGACTTGGCAACACCAATATTAAGCCGTAATTTTTATGTTGAATTAATAATGAAAACACCTATAATAATTAAATTGTAAGTAAAGACTTAAATGTAAGGTAGTTTATATAATATAAGTATTCTCTTAATAATTTTATGAATATTATTATGTTAAGGTTTTGTTTAATTGTAAATATAGAATATTATCATAATATATTTTTAATCTGCTAACCCAACTTTTGAAAATGTGCGTAGAATAAATATTATTTATAGTGTAGGTAGTTCGAAATAAAACTAATGTATAAAACAGCTAGCGAACCTAGTACGGGCCTTATAGCTGGCCGAAAATATTCTGGTGATGTAAGTACCTATTTGTTTGTCATAAAGATTTTAGTAATTATTAACTTGGTAATTATTGTAATTATAAAGATTATAAAGATTTTGTACAAGCCTATGCTTTATTTTTGTAAGATGATCTATAATATTATATTTGCTTGATATTATGTTGTGTTCTGTGTTATTCCCAAGTTGTATTTTATTTTGATATACTTGATGAAAATACCTTTGTTAAATATATTTTGTTGACGAATTACGTAATAAATAATAATTAGTTTTACAATTTGATAATGATTATATCTGCCAACCCTTGCTCGTTAAGATTGTATAAATAACCTTTGTTTAAATACCTTTATAATTGTTTCCGTTTTTTTTTTATTTAACTGCCCAATCTTGCCACTGCTTGTTTATGACTTTGGTAATAGTTTTCATATTATTACCAAGCATGTTAGATCTATATATACTCTAATCTAACACGTGCATTAAAATTCGGTCAATTTAATACGAAAAAAAAAACATTTTATTTGGAGTGCGTGTAGTGCAGCCATTCCAAAATCCAAATGGATGGCTCGAGTTACGGGTATCAGCTTTATAGTATACTGTTTGTCTTAACTTAATCGTAAAATTTCGACATAAAACTTCTGCTTCAAGTATTTAGTTTATGAAGAAAAAAAACACAAACCTTGTTACATCTGTTACAATCAGAACTTTTCAGAATAATCAGAGAGCAAATCACACAATCTGCTTTGTAATATTAAGATTTAAGATAGAATTCCGTGATTCCCAAAGTGATCCAGTTGGACCCCCAGGAGTCCACGCGAAACGCGACGAGGGTCTACGTTGGGCCTGACAAAAACTGTCCATGAAAATTAATTTTGATTTGCAGTGAAGAACTAAAATGTTGTCTTGATTTCTCTTATCAAAAAGCATAGGCACATAATATTTTGTTAAAAATCAAAGCGACTGTTACTTAAAATAATAGCAAGGTTCATAAATTAATATTGTACTGAAGGGAGGGGGGAGGGGTGCTCTAGGGCAGTCCAGGGGGTCTACCTTAATTTTGAAAGTGAACCTCTGAGATAGATAATACAGTTTAATGCGGAGTTCTTTGCATGAAATCCCGCAACCAAGCTCAAAAGAGAGCATTTATCGAATTACTTAATCTACATTCTAGACTCGAGAGTCCCAGAATGGGATTCTAGAATGAAATGTAAGTCATTACTCCGTCGTCCATATTTATGAAGAATAAAAAGGGTAAGAATAAATGAAAAAATCAATAGAATGTTCGATTTCCAGATGTTTGTAACTAAAGTTTTAATTCCAACTAATAATGTCTAAGGAATAGCTTATATTTTATAAGATACATTTCATCCGACGAAAAATCTAAAAAGTTTCTCAAGTAGTTAATTATTATTTAACGCCCGTAACTCCGTTGCGCCCGCAATTCGTTTATCGCGCGGGAACCGACAGACAGACAGACAGGCGTCGGACAAACGGACGGACGGACGGACGGACGGACGGACAGACAGACGGACAGACGGACAGACAGACAGACATTTCGCATTTAATTTTTTATACAGACAGACAGCGCCGCCTTAGGGTCAATTCAGACCGCAACGCGACGCGTAGATGCATTTCTAATTTTGTATGGTTTTGACAGATTTGCAAGACGTCTCGCCGCTCGCGCAATTCAAGTCTGTCAAATCCATACAAAATTAGAAATGCATCTACTCGTCGCGTTGCGGTCTGAATTGATTCTTATACGCGCCGCTCCCGCCTCGCTGCCCGCTGGTTTCGAGACTTCAGTATAAGTTGGTACTGCTAATATATATTCTGTGGTATTAGGGCAAATTGGCCCGCGCTGGAGAATGCGTGCTCTTTACATTGGCACCAATTTCCCGTGCAGCTGCCGAAAACGATTTTAACTGTTTATTCAACTTTGAATAGAACTACGTGGAAATTCCATGGAAATTCTTTGTTTGTGTCGTTCGTGGTGTCTACGAATTTTCTCTCCCAAAAAATATATATATAGGTCTACCAGAATCTGATGGCAATTTTTGACAGCAGATTTTCAAAAAATATCCTTGATCGATCGATGGATAAATTTTTATATTTGCATGTTTAACACACAGAATCAGCCGCTATAAGGAAAAAAAGGATCAAAATGTTTTATTCCAATTGCCCCGGTATTGCTAGTCAATTTATTTTCTCACTTTTTGCCATCAGATTCTGGTAGACCTATACCTACTAATACTATAAATACGAAAGTGTGCCTGTCTGTTACCTCTTCACGCTGAAGCCGCTGAACCGATTTTAATGAAATTGGGTAGGGAGATACTTTGAGTCCTGGGAAAGGGCGTAGGATACCTTTAATCCCGGAAATATTCCCGCGCAATAACCAAATTAATGTTAGCATGATGGTATGATCATAATTATTATTAGGTCTAGTTAGTTGTTTAGGCTCTAGACTAGAGCCTAGTTAGATTTTCACTACAGCTTGTGAAGTTAATCCATAATATTGTACATAGTTACAAATTGTAGAGCAGTGTTTTTCAAGCTGTGAGTCGCGATCCCCTGGGGGGTTGCGGAGCTTCTGAAGGGGCGTCAGAGGTCGAGGGAAATAATATTTCAGTTAAAAAAACAATAAAGATTAAAAACATTGATATATTAAGTTAGGGAATTTAGCAAAAAGATAAATTCATAAACATACGCGAGTCGCGTGGTGAAACATAGAGGTATATCAATGTTTTTCAACTTATGGTCCCCCTGGGGTGTCGTGTAGCTTCTATAGCGGGGTCGCCAGAGGTCGAGAGAACTATTTCGGACAGATAGCGAAGTCTTAGTAATAGTGTCCCGTTTTTACCCTTTGGGTAGTGGGTACGGAACTCTAAAAATCGGAACAAAATCCGTTGCATAGTTAGAAAAGGGACGCGACGCTACCATATTTAATTATTATACAACGTAGTGGTCATTACTTACATGTCAGTAGATTTTAACAGCCTCCCTTACCTTTAACTCCTTTTCAAAGATCCTATCATGTACCAGGAAGGCATGATAGCCGAGATATAATGAGTTCGCTAATAACTTCGTACCTGTGGCCGCAACTTAAATGGCGAAATGCTGATATAACTTAAACCCACGCCACACGCTCGAACTTGGAAGGCTAAGATTCGTCGCCACGATCAAGCCAAGTTGGACAAAGCTCATTTAGATGGTACTTGACAGTATGCGCGTGTTCAGACCAAACTGACTATACGCCGCTGAGTGTAAGCAGGCTCACTGTCAGCCCCAGTGTGAACGTAAGTGAACGTGAAAATATACGGTATCGAATGTCCGCGCCTACGCCTAGCGTAATGGCGTATAGTCAGTTAGGTGTGAACGAAAAAGTGAATTTGTATGGAAATACAATAAACTGCGTAACGCTCGCTCACATTCAGCGGCGTATAGTCAGTTTGGTGTGAACACGGCCTATTTTTGGCAACAAATTAAGATTGTGTAGGTACTTAGAACTCAAGGGAAATTTGTCGCGTACTTTGCAATTTGATTGTTGTTTTAGAACTGTACAGTTTTTCTGCCTCTTCACGAGTGTTGAGTAGAGTAGGTGTCGCACAAAAGATTGTGTACTGTGTAGTTGGGAATAACTTGCTTTTTCTTTCTCTTCTACTTGATTCTGTAGTGTTACTCTAATATCTACAGCGCTCGTCATAGCGATTAATGTGTGCGGGCGTCTTAAATGTTCCGTCCAATAGTATGATGCTAGACGTTGGCTATTTGACCGTGTGTAGATGGCTTAAACTTACACGGAAGTGCTGAGTCTTTAACCTTATTCAAAGTTTCCAGGATATAGCTGTACTGTGTGTTCGAAATTTCAAATATAATTGTTTCACTCAGTTATAATTCTAAATTTAAAGAAGAAACTCAAGTAATGCCCAGTTTTTGAGGAATTTCGACAATAAGTTTATCTATTTCAGGTATTTTCAAAGCGTGTTCCGCAGAGCCCTGGGACTTCGCAAAAGCCTTGTAGGCCGCGAGTAATACATAATTGATTTTATAGAAATGTCATCAGACATTATTTTTAGGGGTTAAATTCTTAAAAAATAAGGAAGTCGGTTGAAAATAACACTATTAAATAAATCGCCGATCTATTTAATAGTGTTATTTTCAACCGACTTCCAAAAAGGAAGAGGTTCTATGTTCGACTGTGGATATTTTTTTTAAGTATGTTAAACGATTTCGATTACTCTGAACCGATTTTCAAAATGTTTGCTTTGTTTTATAGGGTATGATCGTTTGGTACCATGTTCATATTATGGTACCTGATGATGATCCATAAGTAATCGAAGGAATAGTTGAGTTCAAGACGAATTCTGAAAAAGGCACTGTTACAGAGTAAGAATCATTTAAGAATATTATTGTTTTTTGTCTTGTGGTGAGGATGGCTGCGCCTTGGTAGTCTTCGGAATGAAAACGCGGTAATCTGCTTATCGTTTATTGTCTTGAATTACATTAGTTAAGTTGAATTGAAGAGATGAAAAAGTAATATGGCGACCCCGCGCGCCGGCGCCGGCGTTCGGAATGCGAGGGGGAAACGTTCGCGTGTTTGACGACAGAGGGCGCTCGTCGTTTGGATAGTTGTAGTAGCAATCTTCAGCGCGTGATCGGATTCTTGCTTCAACAGCCTCCCCGGGTTGGAACACTCTGTTCCAAAAAGTGTATAGCAGGTAAAGGGCATAGACGATTGTAAGCCCTTCTTATTGTCCCTGTTGTTGTCTTCACCTCGGCGACACGTGCAATTCCGTCTGCTCCGGGATGTAGGTGGGTAATTCGTCCTAACAGCCAGCGGTTGGGCGGGAGACGGTCATCCTTCACCAGCACCATGTCACCGACATGGAGTTGACGCTTGTCCTTGTGTTGCCACTTCACGCGTTTCTGCAATTCTGAAATATATTCCTTGTAGTAACGATTCCAGAAATGTGCTGTGAGTACTTGAGCTCTTTGATAGCGAGGCAGAGTGCAAATCTGTGCTTCTCTCTCGATATCAACCTGTGAAGAAGGCAACATTGTTATTGTTCGTCCAATTAAAAATTGAGATGGTGTTAAAGGAATAAGATCATTAGGATCTGAAGATAGTGGGGTCAGTGGCCGAGAATTAAGAATTCCTTCTATTTGGACTAGGACAGTATACATTTCATCGTAAGTTAGATGAGTTAAAGATAATACTCTTTTTAAATGGTATTTAATTGATTTTACGGAGCCTTCGGCTAAACCGTTGAAATGGGGACTGTATGCAGGGGAAAATCTAAAATTTATTGCCTGTTCTGCCGCGTACGAACTTATATTATTGCATTTAGATTTTAAGAAAGTTGAGAGTTCATTATAAGCTCCTACAAAATTTGTGCCGTTATCTGAATATATGTTAGCGGGCTTGCCTCTGCGAGAAACAAATCTATTCAATGCAGCAAGGAAAGCCTCTGTACTTAAATCAGTGACAAGTTCAATGTGTACTGCTCTAACAACCAAGCAAACAAATACACAAATATATGATTTGATAAGTTTACATCCTCTACCTTTTCTGTCAGCGAGTAAAATAGGACCAGCATAGTCAACTGCTGTATTGATAAAGGGGTATTCACTATGGAGACGTTCCTTTGGAAGATCTGCCATTATAGGTTGAATGGTTTTACCTGTATACCTAAAACAAGTATGACAAGCATGTGTTACCTTGCGGGCCAGATCGCGTCCCCTTATTGGCCAATATTTGTGTCTTAAAGTTGCTAGTAATAATTGAGGTCCTGCATGCATTAAGAGAATATGATAGTATTTAAATAAAAGCAGAGTGATATGATGTGCCGCATGGAGGAGAATGGGATGTTTTGTGTTATAGTCATAATTTGAATTAGATAATCGACCACCTACTCTAATCAAGTTATCGTCCGATAAAAAAGGGTTTAAATTTAGTAATTTACTCTTAGGTGGTAGTTGTTTTTTATTGCTTAAGCTTGTATATTCCTTAGGAAACATATCCCTTTGAACAATTTTACATAATGCATGAGAAGCAGAGTTTAGTTCTGTAGTTCTCAAGTAAGAAGTGAATTTTTTTTTTTTAGCAGGAGATCTACAATTATGAATGAAGCGTAAAATATATGATGTAATACGAAGTAATTTACTGTAACTGGAGTATTTAAAAACATAATTCTCTTCCAAAAGTGTCGTGTTGCATTTTAATCTAGTTTCAGGTAAGTCAGTAGGTGTAATTCCTGGATTCTGGGGCCACATAGACTGGGGCAAAGTTAAAAAGTTTGGTCCGTGCCACCATAGAGAAGAGTGTTTCAATTGGGCTGCATTACAGCCTCTTGACCCAATATCGCTAGGATTTAAATGTGTTGGTACATAGTTCCACGAGTTAGATTCAGAGTTTTCAGTAATTTCAAATACTCTATTAGCAACAAAGGTGTGTAAATTGGATTTTGGTGTTTTAATCCACCCAAGGACAATTGTGGAATCACACCAATATATGCAATTATGAACATTGAGTCTTAACGCAGATTTTACCTTATTTGCTAAACGTGTTGCCAAAACAGCGCCAAGAAGTTCTAAGCGAGGCACGGTGTGACCGGTTCCCTTTAATGGAGCCACCTTGGATTTAGCCATAACAAGATGTATCGATATGTCGCCTTCCATGTTTATAGAACGAATATAAACACATGCACTATAAGCATGTAAAGAGGCATCACTAAAAGTGTGAAGTTCAATTGTTATGGGTGAGTCGCATATGACTCTGCGAGGAATAGTCAGGCTACTTAACTGCGAAAAGAGTTTTATAAAATTTAACCACTGAGTTTCTATTTCTGGCGGTAATGATTCGTCCCAAGATATTTTCGATGCCCACAGTTTTTGTAAAATAATTTTAGCTTGCAGTATACAAGGATTTACAATACCTAGTGGGTCGAATACTTGGCCTATAGTAGACAGTATTGAACGCTTGTTCACTAATGTGTGTGGTGGACGGGAGCCCTCGGAAAAATGAAGTGTGTCTGAACTACAACACCAGCGGAGACCTAATGTCTTAGCGTGATCATCATTGACAAGTTTAAGTAAGTTATCGTTATTACCATTTTCATCTATGCCTTCCAAAATTTTTGGATTATTTGAGCGCCATTTCCTTAAATAAAATTGGCCCTTTTTAAGCTCAGCTATTACACCTAAGCAGATACGTGACAATTCATGTTCTGAGTCATGGCCACTTATATAATCATCTACATAGGTATCGTGGATTATAGTTTCACGGATTAACGGGTCTTTGCATTCTTTACCAAGTTGCACAAGGCATCGAGTGGCTAAGTATGGTGCCGATGCTGTGCCATATGTAACAGTATTTAGTTTGTATTTTTTAAGTTGATGAGAAGGTTCAGAACGCCACAGTATTTGTTGTAGGCATCTCTGGTCCTCCGCCAAAAGAACACAACGATACATTTTTACACAATCGGATGTTACTACATATTTATGTTGTCTAAAACGTATGAGTATACTAATTAAATCATCTTGAACCGTGGGGCCTACACACTGAATGTTATTGAATGATAATCCTGAAGTTGTGTGAGCTGACGCGTCAAAGACAACTCTTAATTTTGTAGTGAGACTAGATTCTCGTAAAATGCCATGATGTGGCAAGAAATAGCTGTATTTGTCATCACTATTTTTGTTTACAGACATATGACCAAGATCAATATATTCTTGCATGAACTCGCAATATTTTTGTTTAAATAAAGGATCTCTTTTGAACTTACGTTCTAATGAAAGAAATCTATTTAGTGCTTGCTGATATGAGTCACCTAATGTGTCAGGTGATTGTTTTAATGGAATCTTTACTACAAAACGACCATCTTCCTGACGAACTGTTGTTTGTATGAAATGCTGTTCTATTTCGTTGTCCTCCCTTTTAATTGATTTATAAGGTGAAGGGATAGATTCTAATTCGAAAAATTTATTTAAGCTGTGATCTAAATCAAAATTATTTGAAAAATGGCAATGGACTGTATTATTAAGATAAGACTGCTTACTATAATTTTTGGGCGTGTTTAGTACACCTGAAACTAAACAACCTAGTTTAGTTTCACTGATTGTTGGCTTATTTTTCCCTAAGGAAATACGGTTATGACCTAATATTTCCCAAAAAATATCAGCACTCAAAAGAATGTCAACATCAGCAGGGATATTAAACTCTGGGTCAGCTAATGTTATATTTTTATTTATATTTAAAGACAAAATACTAAATTTAGTAGTAGGTATAAATTGTGTAATATGAGGGACCACAAAACAGTTAATGTTTCTTGTATAATTTTCAGTTCGGGAAGAAAATGTTAATGAACAACGTTTTGTAATATGTAATAAGTTACGGCTTAACCCTTCAACGGAGATTGAGGTAGAACTAACAGGTAAGTTTAATTTTTTAATTAATTTTTCTGTAATGAAACTTGATGTACTTCCGTTATCAAGTAAGGCTCGTGCTATATGTTTATTTCCATCACAATCAAAAACATAAATTAATGCTGTAGATAATAAAACACTACTGTGGTGAGTAGAAGATAAGACAATATTACTGAAAGATGTTTTGGCATTGTCATCAGTGATTTCCTGTGTTTTAGCGACATTAGCAGCATGAGCTGTGATTGTCATACATTTACCATTAGTAATTGTGGAAGAAGAGTTGGAAACCTGCTGCGGTTCATCAACATGAAGCATAGTATTGTGCCACTTAGCACACACCTTACACGGTCCTAGTCTACATTTACTAACATCATGTCCCTGGCGTAAACAGTTAATGCAAAGTTTTAATTGTTTGACCTTATGTAATTTGTTTTGACTTGATAATGACTTGAATTTAGAACAAGAATAAATAGGATGATTTTCCTTACAAAAATGACATTTATATTTGTATGTCGAGGGACTAGTAGTTAAGAGTGTTCGCGGACGGTTGTAGATAGGTCTAATATGCTGTGTTTGATTTAATGTTTCCAGTAATTCAGCACGATTTTTTATGAATGAAATAAAAGTTTTTAAATCTGGTAAGTTTTTTGATAAATTCATGTGTTCCTTCCAATTTCTACTAGTTACTACATCTAATTTACTAGAAGCAATGTGAATGAGCAAAATGTCCCAGTTCTCTGTATTTATGTTAAGGGTTTGCAGAGATCTAAGGTTTTTGTTTAATTTGTCAATCATGTTTCGTAAAGCAACAGACGACTCTTTATGAATATGCTCAAAATCTAAAATTGCTTGTATATGATTACTAATGAGTAACTTGTTATTGTGATAACGTTCACACAGAAGTTGCCATGCAATATCATAATTATTGGCAGAAAAATCTAAAGAGCTGATAACATTGGCAGCACCTTCCTTTAAAGCGGAACGCAGATAATGAAATTTACTTATTTTAGGTATGCTGTCATTGGAATGTATCAGCGAATGGTAAGTATCGTGAAACTCTAACCAGTTATCGTACCGTCCAGAAAAGGTAGGTAATTGAATAATAGGTAATTTTACGCTTGGCCCACCTGTTAGAACAGAACCTTGTAATGAACCTTTCTCTGATGCGGCTCCATCGTTGTGGCCCGCAGAGGCATGCTCGTTCAGCAGGCTGCGCGCACGAGCCACTGTGGTAAAGTAGCAGCTCTCGAAAGTTTCACGATCCTTGTAGGCTTCTTGGCAATCAGCATCTGTAATGTCCGGCAAACTTTCTATTTCAATCTGTATTGAATCATATTCATTGTAACTTTCTTCAATTTTAGTTAACCTACTGTTAAGTTCGTTAAGTTGTATGCTACTAGGCTTTTCACAAGTTTCAAATACATCTAAATAGTTTTTGAATTGAGTTACTTTTGTTTTATATGAGCTACGCTTTTTCTTAAGTTCTTTATAGTTTAAAGACATTGTTGTAATAAAGTTAAACTTTGTGAATTGTAAAAAAGGGAATACTTAAGTATGTATTTGTTCGTAAGCGTGCAGAACGGCAAGTTCACGGCCGTCGGCCAAGATCGCAGGTGCGCAAGCTCTGAAATTGAAATACAACAGTTTCAGAATTGAGGTAATATAAAGACAATGCAATGTTTTTTCAGACTATGAATTATGTTAATATAAAGATTGAATAAACGGATTTCTTTAGTTTAAAGAGTAAAGAACTAAAGACTGAATGAGAAAAATGCACTTATAAAGCGGAAAGTGCAATAGTTGTTGCGATTATTCGCAGTAAAGACAACTACAAAATGGCGTCGCCAAAGTTAATGAAATTAAGTTTAGAGGAAACTTAAAGGGATAGCAGAGACTCAGAGAGTGAATTGGAACGAACTCACAATGAATTTCCTTTTCGTAAAGCTCTCCAGGTTGTTTCCCTTTAGGTATTTCTGGCGAAATAATGTCCGACTAGATGTAGCTCGCACGTGGCCGGTTTCGCTTTGTCCTCTCGAAGTTCGATTCTCGAAGTCCTCGATGATTGACTGCTTCGCAGAATCCGCAGATTACCAGCTCCGTGATCCGTTGACTGATAAAGCCAGGCGCAGGAGACACCCCAGAAAAGGTGTTATCTTGAGAGTTGAGATTTATTGCCCAACTTCAACAATCCATTGTTCGATCTTGATCTTGAATCTTGATTTTTGGCATCCGGT
This sequence comes from Cyaniris semiargus, assembly GCA_905187585.1. NCBI lineage: Eukaryota > Metazoa > Arthropoda > Insecta > Lepidoptera > Lycaenidae > Cyaniris > Cyaniris semiargus. The sequence continues at coordinate 17,185,670 of LR994555.1, read as the reverse complement.
TCGATGGACCAGCTTCTGGTGAGGATGGCTGCGCCTTGGTAGTCTTCGGAATGAAAACGCGGTAATCTGCTTATCGTTTATTGTCTTGAATTACATTAGTTAAGTTGAATTGAAGAGATGAAAAAGTAATATGGCGACCCCGCGCGCCGGCGCCGGCGTTCGGAATGCGAGGGGGAAACGTTCGCGTGTTTGACGACAGAGGGCGCTCGTCGTTTGGATAGTTGTAGTAGCAATCTTCAGCGCGTGATCGGATTCTTGCTTCAACATCTTGGAAGTCGGTTTCAAGTTTTTGTTTAAAAATAAATTGGTTAATCCCTCAGCATATCAAAAGCGGTAGTGAATAAAGTCCTGACTCCTGTCAAAAAAAATCTTAGGAACCCGGAATAAACATACTTACCATGATTGTTAAATATTGCGTGATGAACAAATGCAATATCTATTCAATTAAATAATTATACACTTTCCCTGCACTTATTCCACTTTATTTTAATAGATTTTTCGAAACCGGTCGTGTATATAATAATTATGTAATAAATCTATTAAAATAAAGTGGAATAAGTGCAAGGAAAGTGTATAATTATTTAATTGAACATGAATTTCCACCAAGAAGTGACAGTACATTCAATATCATATCTAAATGCAATATTGGTAGCATTATCGGGTTTTGTTTACATTTGGAACAAAATGAATGAATGTGTATACAAATATGATGAACGCAATTCGTAAATCTATTTCCCATGCACAATAATCAAATAATATCGCCCCGGGCCGCGGGCTACGGCGGATATAGTTTCGCCCAAACAGGATTATCCATTTGTTGATTCAGGTAGATTATTAATTATTATACAATTACAACTCTATACAACGAACCGTGAGTAGGAGCAGGGCTTCTCTAAGTGTGGTACGCCTACCCCTAAGGGCTGCCATAGCATAAGCCAGCCATTCTCAAAGTGTGCTCCGTGGAGCCCTGGGGCAAAGACCTCGTAGGGGCTCCGCGAGCGATACATAAATTGTTTTTAGAAATCGCATCAGACACCAGCTGCAGCATTAAGGCGAGGACAAACCCCATTTTGTTATTTATTGACTCCCGGTTTACCTAGTTCGAATATAATAATGAAATGTAAAAAATATGATATATAAAGCACAATATTTCAAAGGGCTTAAACCCGTGGTCAGTAAACGCATGCGGCCCGTGGCCGTTTGCTGTGCGGCCCGCGACAAAGTAAATTATTTGAATGTTCAACTATACTACACAATGGTTAAAATTACGCCATATTTAATAAAAAACGTAACTGGCCAATTCTGGCCGGTTATCGTTAATGTTTAGTTAACAAATGCCAAAATAATAACCTAATCTAGTTGTTTTATGGCGTGAACTGGGCTTGATTACACCTATCGAGTAGAGTGGCGAGACAGTGTTCTCGACCAAAAAAATTTGCCGAGAGTACTGTCTCGCCACTTTACTCGGTAGGTGTAAAAAGGCATTAGTGTGGAACCGCTCTTGGAGCTTCTTGGAACCTTTACATACACTGTGGCCCGGTGCTGGCACTCACATTGTCATGTGTGGCCCTTGGCCAGTAAAGTGTGACGACCGCTGGTTTAAACCATAAACATTTTAATAAAACATAATACTTTGGCTGTAATTAATTTACAAACTCACCTCCGACAAAAATCTTTATCATCGAAATATAAGTATTAACAAGGATACCATACATTTTATTTTAATAAATTGTTAATGAATCTATAATATTAAAAAACTTTTAACCGATCATTTGTTTTCTAAGTATTTATTTCGAAAGATATTTAAAAAAAACACACGAAAAATAAAATAGAGAAGATCCGCCAGTCGTAACTACAATTTTATGCTAATAAACTAAAATGAATCTTATTGCGATGCGTACACGCTTGGCATTCGCGTTCGCAAGGTTATCGTTTTGGAATTGAGGTAAGTGCTCGCCATAAGACAATTCATTCAAAGATGAAACATTATTTTTTGGGGGTCCGTCAAAAATGTCACTTGTTACAACTTACAAGGGTTCCGCCACCAAAAAGTTTGAGAACCGCTGCCCTAGAGGTATTGCTGTGCGAAAGTAGATTCATCGGTAGCGTAGCATAGGCATAATAGCATATAGGCATAATATACATACAATTTTTTATATTCGAAAGTGAACTTTATTACTACACAAGAAATTACACGATGATTTACAGTTCCAATTTTGAATAGCTCATAATATTATAATAAAAAAAATCCACAGCCGAACATATTTAACCTCCTCCTTTTTGGAAATCGGTTGAAAATGCATTGCATTGCCTCTTTACAATGTGACATTATTGATAAAAATATTATTTTCATCAACAATTAACTTTATTCTCCCCTAATAAAGTTATTTACATGGTCATGGGATTCATCAATGTCACTTAGAAACTTTGACGGGGGCACAGAATACATATTTGACGGGGGCTCGTGGAGACGAGTTTGAGAAATCCTGATTTACGGAGTTGAATAATTAGATTAATACGAGTAAAATTAGTTTCATTTCTTAAATTTATAATATATAAATAATAAATTAACACTACATAAATGCAGAATGCAAACAAGATACAGAGAAAACAAACAATAAATAAGTAATACAAATAACACTTAAAACTATAACAAAGATATCAAGCTATAACAAAGATTTTTAAAAAAATGTTTTTTTTTTTCCAAAAAACTTTAACGAGTTTAAGCTAGACTCGCAAGACGCAATTCGCAAAGGAGAGTCGACTAGTGCAATAAAAATTATACTGATTTTTATGTCAGAATAGGACAGACTCACAGAATAACTCAGACAACAACGCACAGCTTGCAACACGCCGATAATAATATTAATCGCTTTTCATAGTGTTTCGAATACGCAATCACTCATAGATATTATAATACATAGGTATAATCAAAATTTTTATAAATTAAGGTCCATTTTTTCGTTTATACATAATAATCTATGGGTCCATTGGGGTAATAGGCATGATGACTACTTTTTTTTCTTTTTGGTAATTGAAAGACCCTTAAAAATAGAAACATCGCTGAAAGAATGACTCTGATAGCTTAAAAATTCACCAAGATATGACAATTCAAACATCTCATAAAATAGACCTGCCCGAAACGCTCCATATAAAGTGCTACGAAAGAATGACGTCACTCTTTCGTAGTTTGTACGCATCGGGAGAGAACTTTGTTCGATAGGTATATTAAATATTGCATTTATGAAAGTGGTTTCATAACAAAAGTTGCTTTTAATTGCATAAGTTATCGAATGGTATACAAATATTAAAAAAATTAATTGAAAAAAAATTCGACTTGATTATGCAACTTTGAAGGCGCATAACAAAAAAAATACAAATGCTATCGAGCTGAAATTTTGGGAACACTTATTTTATTACCGTGATTTCTTTATTTTATTAACAATATTCGCTAATCTTTGACCTTGTCATCATCCCTATTCCGATATAAATTTTGACGAGTTACAATGGCGGTGACCTTTGAATGAAATATTTCATTGTCAATAACTTTGTCTGTAAAATACATGCATCTGATTGAAAGATATACAAATATGTTAATTAATTCTCCATGTCAAATTTTACGTCTGTATTTTTTTTGAGTTTGGGGCAATCACGAAATAAATTGGGGTAATTCCGAAGTTGTTCAAATTTCAACCTTTTCGTATATAGATTGAAGGTATATTTTTCATTTTCATTCGTATTTACCCCTCATTAGTTATTTTGCCATTTTTGCTACTAGTTGGTTTCTGTAGAACATGTTTTTTTTTTAACTTTTGCTTCGTAATTACCCCAACTTAAAGTAAGCGGTTCTCAACATTTTGTTTCTTCTACTAGTAGAAGCGACCGGGATTTAAACTATTGCAACTTAAACTGTGAACCCACTTTTACCCCGAAGGGGTAAAACCGAAATAAAATTAAACATGCTAAAATCGGATGATATTCGATACAGATAGTTGTAAATAACGTTAATCTATCGAAAACACTACGAAATTCTAGCATAACTTAACAAAATCCCGAGAAAACGTCCTTGAGGTAATGACAAAGTACTCAAAATGGCGCGAAAATGACAAGTTTTGTGATGTTGCACACAGCATACGTTTTATCGACACTAGTGACTTGGGGTGACTGATGCAACGAGGTATATGCAACGAGATATATTTATTGTGTTTCAAATTATAATCTTGCGTACATGCGAGATTCAAAATTAGAAGAAATTTTGAAAATACGTTGTATTTTTAGAATAAAACGAATTTTAACCATATTTTATTCAAGGGGCCATTCTTTATAATAATTATGTACCAGAATCCTGGCTTGCGTGATGTCGTAAGCCAATCAAATTACTCATATCGCGCCGAGTAATACACTGTTCGAGTTACGGAACACACCCAAATAATTATATTTCAGTGCTTAATAATTGCCCGCCTTTTATTGCTATGTCTCCCGCCTTGACGCCTGTAGGGGCCATACTCATGGGGGCCGTACTCGTGATGTCCATACTCGTGATGGGGGATGTACAGTTCGTGATGGGGGACATGGTTGTGCTTCTGCTGCTTGAGGTAGCTGATGAACCAGGCCAGGAAGTAGCCAGCCTTATGGACCACCACCCAGAAGATGAAAGCATACACCAGCTTGAAGATGAAAACCTTCTTCAGTATAAGATCCGCGAAGTAGACTGAAACAGAAGTAGTTAAATATAATAATCAGTGGTGGATTTACACTAGGGGCAGTCGGGGTTGTGCCCAGGGCGGCAAGTTTTCTAGGGCGGCAAAATTTGGAAAGTGGAGAAAACATTTTAGTGTCATCAAAATATCTTAATAGTTTTTTTTATTATTTTAATGATGTACCTATATAATATTTATAAATTCAAAGATTCTGACCTTAATTAGAAATATATAGTAGAATAAAACATCCTGCATCGATTGATACCAAAAGATCAATACCTTACCGACAAGTTATGTTGAATAATTCATTTTAAAATTTCCATTTATCATACGTAATTTTTGCCGAAAGTGTTACAATTTTTGAGAATTCGTCAGAATTGGGAACTTTGTATCAAAGATAAACGGCTAAAAAACTGCTTATTAATTTTTTTGTACGATTTGCGATTTTTTAAGCCAAAAAAAAAGTGGGTTCACCGGTAATTCTGCGGAAATATTTCAAATTGAAATTTATGAAAACTATCTATCTAAATGGCGATACATCTGTTAAGGTGCGACAAGCCTTTAATGCACGTGGGCGGGGGCGCTGCTGGTAAAGAATAACAGCTGTCAAAATGTCGTTTTTGTATGATGGCAGCGTTAGTTCCTTTTTTCGCCACATTCATTTAAAGTTGTGTTTAGTCTTGCCGAGCTCTAGGCCGCCATTTGCGGCAGTCAAATTACATCAAAATTCTTTTTCAATAATAATTAAATTAAAGAATAATTATTTAAAAATGTATTATAAAAAATCATTATAATTAATAATAAGTGTCTGGGTGTCAATTTTTTTTTTTTTGTTTTTTCATAATTTAATTGGATGTAACTCGAAATTTGACCTTATATACATCCTTAATTAATCATAATATATAATATTATTTAATAGATCATTCAAGTAATTCGACTCATTCAATATTTGCCAAATCAAAAAATTGTACCTATATCATAATTTTGACAGCTAAAGTGAAAAATCTTTGAAATAATAATTGAGTTAATTCAATTCTCTCTACTCTTTATAGTAAGGGAGGGGAAGAGGGGATTTCGCGACAAGCTCGAGCGTGTCAGATTAAGATGTATAGGCTTCCGACTTGTGTCTGGATAATCATGGTATAGAAATCAGATTTCTCACGTGTTGGGTTAAAAAAAAGTTATTTTCGAATATCGAAATGTCATTGGATCTGTCAGATTAAGATAGGGGATGTTTAGTATACAGTGCCACCAACTTATCTGTTCAGTAGATAAAATTGGAACTACAGCTGCCATTTTGTGAAATGTCATTCGCTGTCTGTTTTTGAAGTGCGAGTGAATACAGATACAGCCCAGTTACAGTGGATTCCCTATAGTTTTGGTAAACATTCTTAAATAGCAACACTAAACGCGACACTACTGTCCCCGTCTACTGAACAGATAAGTTGGTGGCACTGTACTCCAAAGAAGCTTCCATATAAAGCACTGACGATTCAAAGGTTAGGTAAGCATGTAGGGACATTTTAAAATATAAAAAAATAAAGCTTAATATTTTCCTAACTAAGCTTCGCAAATATTTTATGTTGCAGTAAACTAAATGATTTAGTCCTTATTGTCTAAAATCTCGTTATATAAGCAATTTTCTGAATATATTTTCTTTTTCATAACTTTAAAATGGCTGCAGTTTGATTCTCGAGTGACTACACGAATAGCACTCTGGGCTCTCCTACTATTAAAATGATAATATATCAAAACTCAAAAACTTTTAATTATATTTCGATGATGGGGCGGCATTTTTCAGTGCCAAGGGCGCCAAATGTTTAAATGATAATAATTAGTTTTTTATTAATTAGTTTTCTATGAGTTAGTTTTTACCTTAGACTAAATAAAAAGTCTTTACTTACTAAATCCGAAACTTGGGAGAAGTTACAAATGTCCATAATGGGTGAATTTCCCAACCGCATTTTTTACGCGGCTTCTGTGAAAATGGGGGTGTGAAATGGCTTTTTAGGGTTAAATAAAATTGTATCGTATAGTTTGTGTCATTATCCATATGAGGCAACAGACAAGTTTTTAATTCGATAACTAGAACATAAAAAAATAAATCTAAAAGTGGAAATTAGGCCCCTCGGTGACTGTCACTAAACCTTTTTTAGTCCTAATTTCGTCAGCTGAGGAAAAAATATTAGGGGTACAAACAAACGGATTCTTTTATTGGATTCTTAAAGAATGGAGGTATAATGAATACAAATTTCATAAGCTCAAACGTTATACTTTCAAAATAGTGGGAGAAATAAAACTGTCCCAACATTTTGTCTTGATTCGGTGAATAAAAAAGAAACATGAATAGTCAAGACCAGAAGTACTTTTGAACGTACTGCCGCTTCTCGAACTCAAGCGCCAGTCACGCTTGTGCCTTCGGAGCGAGAGGTGGTTTGCTACGTCGCTGCGTGTTCCCGCTAAAAATGTAAGTATATCGTCTTGGTGACACCCGACACTTTTCTTTTCATTTCAGTGAATCAATTTATCATGTTAATTGAACCAGCCAGAAGTATTAATTAATTTTCTTACAAACACTTTTAATAATATGTATCAGTATGTAGTATAGATATCGGTATAATTATTATAGGTGTCAAAATATTCAACGATTTGTCGCAAATTTGCATTTCGGTGATTCGGTTTCGGTGAATTCGGTGACCTATTTGGTTGTTGTAAATATTTCAAATGAATTGTTGTTATTATGGATTACGAGCCAAAAAGGTAAAAAAATAACGTTTGTTGTATGGGAGCCCCCATTGAATATTAATTTTATTTTGTTTTGAGTATTTTTTGCTATAGCGGCAACAGAAATACATAAACTGTGACAATTTCAGAGGTCTAGCTATAGCGGTTATTGAGTTACAGCCTGGAGACAAACAGACAGACAGACGGACAGACATCGAAGTCTCAGTAATAGGGTCCTGTTTTTACTCTTTGGGTACGGAACCCTAAACAAAGCAAAAAATTAAAAACTTCGTCTTCGCTTTTACTCTTACCTATAATATTGACTTTTATTGATTAGTGAATTAGCAAAATCAGAACGAGTCTATTGTGTTATTTTTATATAATATGGTTAATTATCATAGCTTAGTGTTAGAATTTAATGAATGCTATGGAAAAGTAGTTTTTTGTTAAAATTATGTTACATAATTACTTAATAAATAAGTTTACCTTTAACTGTTTGACTTAAGTATATTGATGTTTAAATGATAATAATTAGTTTTTTTATTAATTAGTTTTGATGTTGATTGATGTTATAACAAAATTTTATGTTTTTTGAAATCAAAATTGTTCCTAAATCTTACCTTATATATTTTGAAATAAAAGATTTTTGTTCTACCTCATTCTTGTTTAAATGACCATGCCCATTACCCAGGTTATTATTGTGGGATGTGGATGTAACTTAACACGTAATTTGGGCAAAATTACGTGTGTCAAAAGCTTTAGATAAATCTAGAAATATTACTGCAGTCTTCATTTTATTTTCAAAATTGCCAATAACAGAGTTTGTTAGTTCCAAAACTGCGTCCTCCGTAGAAATCCCCCTACTGAATCCAAATTGATTTTTAGATATAAATTTATTACGGTTCAGGAAATTAATGAGTCTGTTATTGACAATTTTTTCTAGTATCTTAGATAATGAACTCAGCACAGATATTGGCCTGTAATTATTGACACTGTTTCTATCACCACTCTTGAAAATTGGATGTACAAGGGCCTTTTTAAATACTCCTGGGAAGGTGCCGGAGATAAGGAGTAAATTGAAAAGATGTGTTAAAACTGGAGTCAAAACATGTTTGGCAGATTTTAGAACAGTGGTAGGAATACCGTCCCAACCAGTAGCGCAATTATTTCTTAGCTTCGAAATTATATAGTCAATTTCTTTATTATCTACGCTGACTAGACCCATTGAGTCAGAGGGACAGTTATAATTTTGAGATAAATCGGCTCTGTGGACATTTGATCCAGACTGAATACAAGCAACTACATTATTTCGATTTAAAATCGCTGTGGCAAGGTTATTCCCAATATTAGCAAAGAAAGTATTAACTTGGTTTACAGATTTTTTCGGGTTATTGTAGTCCATTAAACAATTAGCATTAGATTTATTTATGTATATTGCACTATTTTTCTTAATAAAGTTCCATGCAGCCTTGGGATTATTTTTTATTTTTGCAAATTCTCTACGCTGGTAATCAAGTTTAGTCTTTTTCAAAAGTTTATTACAATATTTTCGGTAGCGAGCATAGATCAACTTATGGATCGGATCATCAGGATAACTTTTATATTTACGGTATAGTTTATCTCTATGACGAATGCACTTTAAGAGACCAGGAGTCATCCATGGTTTTAAAATACGTTTCCTTGTACAGACTGGGGCTAGTCGGGAGTTTTTACTCACTATGGATGACATAACATTAACAAACTTAGAGGCAGCCTCTTCTGGATCTGAGCTATACAAAATTGAACTGAAATCAGTATCTTCCAAGGACGAGGTTACAGCATTAAAATCGGTTCGTCTAGAGATCAGGAGATCGGTATCACTTGCAGTAAGAGCGTGATTCAGGCAACATATAACCGGATTATGATCAGTAAGTCGGTAGTCAAGAATTTGCACAGATGAGTAAAAAGGAGATCGGATCATAACATGGTCTAAACAGTTTCCCTCTCTAGTAGGAAGAGTGTGTGCAGGAAGAATAGCGTGAGATGCTAATAAAGTAAGGTACTCATCAGTATTATTGTCATAGTGACCTGGTAGAATATCAATATTGATGTCTCCAATCATAAGTAAAGTTTTACTAGCATTTTGCGATGTCAAAATGTCGTCTAAGCTGGATATAAAGGAAGCCAAATTTCTGGTTGAGGGTGATCTATACAAGGCAAATATGGTTATAGAATTATGAGGAGTATAAAGTGGGGAAGAATTACCGAATGTCTGCAATTATACTCGAGTGGGGTCTTAAATGAAAGCGCATTTCGTGAATATTACATAACCACGACCAAACCTACATTATACTAGTATGTACCTTTAAAAAGTATACTTAAAATAAAAAAATAAATTTAAAATTTAAAATACCCCCGACACAAAAAACTAAAACTCCAAACCAAACAATTTAATTACTAACTTAACCTAGCGGTCTCCAACGCGAAGTATTTTTTTGAAATATTAATTACTTTTAGGTACTTTAGGATTGATTTTATTTTATTATTTTTTACTTTTTAAAGGGAATTTAAGTTTTTTGTGTCGGGGTTTTTTTTAATTTTAGACTATATTATCTAGATATACAGGGTGTAACAAAAATGAGTGATAATACTTTAGGGTGTGTAAGGAACACATACACACCCTAAAGTATTATCACTTAGTTTTGTTATACCTTATATTATTATGTATATAGATTATTATCTTTCTTGTCAGACAATCAGTTGACCAGCCTGGGGAGGACCAACGAGGTATGTGGGACTCCTCGGAGCCTGCGATGTCGTAAGTCCTTTAAAACTTATGAGTTATGACAAAATTTTAAATTGTTCCAATTCGAGAATCGAACTTTCGAGAGCCTGGCTTGAAATCACTAGACCAGGGGTCATCAATTATTTTCCCTCGGGGTCCATTTAAAAAAATGAAAATATGACCCTCGCGGTCCACATATTTTATAAAAAAATATTTATCAAAGGTAATTACGAAAATTACAAAGGTATTTATTTACATATCAGTGAGAAAAGTGACAATTTTTGTAGCTAATTATCCCTCTGATGTTTGCAGTGAAATTGGTACAAGCTATTGAAATTAAATTCTGGAAATGTTCATCGAAATTTATTTTTAACGAAGTTCATCTTCCAAAATGCTTGGTCCGCACACTATGGGTCGGCGGTCCGGATGCGGACCGCGGTCCGCCATTTGGTGATCCCTGCACTAGACCATGGAGGCGATTTTTCCACAAAAATGTTTTAATAAATAATCTAGCACAAGGGGTTCCCAAACTTTGCGCCGCGGTGCCCTGGGGCGCCGTGGAAAGGCAAGAGGGGCGCCGTGAGACGATCCTCCTTCCCTATCCGAAACCACAATTATTATAAGATAAAATTACTTATAATATTATTTATTTAAAGCAGGTAGATGATTAAATAATTGTTTTTTTAATATTTACCTCATTTACCTCCTTAACCTAACTATAATCATTAAAGATGTTTACTTAATAATATGTATATTTTTCTAATAGCTAGGTAGAGTAGGGCGTGACAAAATATTGTGACGTGTAACTGTGCCGCAGCCCGCAGGCTGAAAAAGTTTGGGAACCCCTGATCTAGCTTAAACAAAATGTGTCCTCTAATAAAATAAACACTTCCTCAAAGCAAAATACTATGAAATTTTCAACCCTTTGTTGATATAATAAAGTAATTACTTACTGAGGAGAGCAATTTTCTTCTTCTTCCCCCGAGCCTCAACACCGTGCGCCTCTATCGCGACGAAGCAGAGCGCGCAAACAAACAACATTTTCAAATCCATCTTATTAATTTCCTCGGAGTTTCTTCACGGATATCTTTATGTTAAATGTTTTCCGTTCGGTTGTCCGTCACGGAGTAACTCCGTCGTCAACATTTCGGCGAGTCGGGCGGGTGATAATAATTGATGAAAGTCCCATCGCTCTCGGCTCAGCAGATGATAATTGAGTTACGGCTGTTACAGTGAACTCCGCCGTCGCTTTCCTTCTGAAATTCGAGAAATTTGCAAGGAACCGTTAACTTGCGTAACTATTAGCATACACTCTTATCTATAAAAAACCTACTTGTAAAATAAGAATATGTCCTGACTGACTGATTCATCATCGCTGAGCAAAAACTGTTAAAGTTACAGCCACGAAATTTGGTGAGTAGAACCACCCACTAATGAAGGAATTTTGGAAATTTTACCCTGAAGGGGGTAAAATAGGGGTTGAAAGTTTGAATGAAAGTCCGTAATTTCTTGAGTTACAAAGATGAAACTTTATTTTTGGGCTACTGATTAAAAATGAATGGATACTTGTTTAAGCGTTTCTGGAAATTCTACCCCTCGGGGGATGAAATAGGGGTTGAAAGTTTGAATGAAAGTCCGTCATTTCTTGAGTTACAAACATGAAACTTTATTTTTGGGCTACTGATTAAAAATGAATGGATACAATATGTTTAGGCGTTTCTGGAAATTCTACCCCCAAGGGGGTGAAATAGGGGTTGAAAGTTTAAATGAAAGTCCGTCATTTCTAATGTTAGAAACATGAAAGTTTATTTTTGAGCTGCTGATTAAAAATGAATCAACTTTGAATTAAAAATGCCTGTCTGTCTGTCGCAAATCTCTAATTATTTCAGTTCAATCAGTCGAAAGTCTGAGAAAATTTATAAAAACTTTCATCCCCTATTTTATCCTCTTAGATATCTATCTTAATCTATGTCTGTGGTTAATACCTACTATATTTTATAAATTATAACAAAACAGATATGACATAGGTATTGGTTTTTATAACAGGTTTCACGCTAAATACATTTTTAGCACCTTTGTCTAACTACCTATTGCGCCCACTAAACACAGGAAAATATAGCTAAAGTGACTGTCGTGCTAAATGGTGTTACTATTACAAAATGGGTAATATTTAATCGAGTGACTGTAAATTACAGTTTTAAGTGTCAAAATTAATTAATTTGGCTTATAGAATTACTATTTGAGCGACTGACTGTTAGTGACGAGAAATTAACAGAACAGCAACTTACAAATTATTTATTTGAGTTACTTAAAATACAAAATGAGCAGCTTCATAATATTTGAGCGACCTAATATCTGTTTGAGTGTCAACGTTACGTCCTGCATTTTTTTTTAATATTTGGCAAATATATTTTTTATACTGAGCGGCATTTTATCTTAGATGAAGTGTTTCGAATACTAAAACCACTTTGAAAAATACACTAATGAGCAGAGTGTATAATGAGCTCACATTAAAAAAAAAATGAATATGAAATAACTATTTGATGAAACACTATTAATCGGGGATCCCTAGAACATTTTTTTTTATTACTATCAAACAAATTTTTTGTGAGTAGCTTCATTTGGATTAGAGGAACAACAATTTTATCTGTGAAAAATCTCGAAAGTGGTAGCTAACAGAGATAGAAAGGATTTCATACTTTGATTTGATGATCCCAAAATATGTATTGTTCTATTTGTAGGAACTTAAATTATATTATAACGGTAAAAGTTTAGATCATCAATCAACAATTTAAGGGGGAGGGGGAGGGGAGGAGGGCGGAGGGGGGTAAACCTTTATATAAATATATGTATTTATATATGAAAAACATTAATAAATCATTACATTACACAAATTATAATCCTTAACGGAACGTCAAAGAAATGGGTAAAAATTTTAATGGCGACCTATACCAAAAAAAAAAAACTGGCTTCAATTATTATGAGTCGACGGAGCCCCGCTACGCGGGGCTCCTACTTCTGGGTGGTTCACAAAAAAATAACCACGATGGCTAAGGCGGGAGCGTAGCGCAGCGAAGCTAACCTAACCCAAAAAACACAGAGTTCCTTAGACTTAGACTTTAGGCCGCGTTTCCACTGACGCGGAGCGGAGCGGAGAGGAGCTTAGATGTGCCGAATTGACTTGATTGCTCCTGAGGGTGGGAGTGCTACGGGGGGGTTTTCCTCGTCCAACCTATCCCTCCTCAACCCATCTCACCACCAAAATCGTTGGGCATGATTCTAAACTTTAGCCTTACAGAACTCTAACCAGCTGATTTTTTGTAACATTGTCCTACAAATAGAACAATCCATATTTTAGGACCGTCAAATCAAAGTATGAAATCCTTTCTATCTCTGATAGTTATTCACTTTCGAGATTTTCATTAAAAACACGTATCAAAATATAAAATATAAACCCTCAAATAGAATATCAGTAACCAATAATCTACACTAATATTATAAAGAGGAAAACTTTGTTTGTTTGTTTGTTTAATTTTAATGAATAGGCTCAAAAACTACTGGACCGATTTTAAAAATTCTTTCACCATTCGAAAGCTACATTATCCACGAGTAACATAGGATAAATTTTATTTTGGAAAAAAATAGGGTTCCGTAAGATATTTGGGGTTTTCTGACACAAGGTGTAAAAATCAACCAGAAAAGTTACTTATTTTGCGTACGCTGCCTAAACTATAAAAGATAGAACCATAAAATGTTCTAATTAATTGTAGATCTTATAAATATCTACAAAAAAGTCCGCGACACACTATACTTATCTATGTCGAGTGAGGCACAGCAACCATTTTTTTATTTAAAAATCTTGAATTTTTTTTGGACTTCATTTAAACGCGTTTATTTTACTCATGTTATTAATCCTTATCAAAATAAATTATTTCATCACTAACCACAGTTTTTGTAGATAATATTTGGTCTTTAAGTGATTAAAATTGGACGTTTGATTTTGAAGTTATGGCGAAATTAAAATATTACTATTTCTGCTGCACGGCCCGTTGCGAAGTGGGTCACCAAGGCGGGGGGTGCGCGTGCGGGAGGGAGTTTAGATCTATTAGTAAATGATGATTTAAATAATACTTAATTATTCACTAAATCTAAATCCTACTAATATTATAAAGGCGAAAGTTTGGATGTATGTATGGATGTTTGTTACTCTTTCACGCAAAAACTACTGAACGGATTTTAATGAAACTTTACAATAATATAGCTTATACCAGGCGTGTCTCACTTCCATACAAACGGCCCGAAATCGCCGAGATATTTACCCATGGGCGTACCCAGGGGGGGGCACCCTGGATCATATTGACGTCCCTACTAAGTATCTTATCTAGTACTTTTATCTATAAAAATTAAAAATTAAGAAAACGAATTTTTGCCATTTGTTTGCAATACAATATTTTTACAACTAAAAATTATTAATTTTTTATTCTTTATAAACACCTAGCTTATAAAAAATCTGATTTGAAAAATCTAATCGAGGGAACTCCTCAAAATTAATATGGGAACATGTGGTGACTTCGGTTTCGTGAGCAGTATTCTAAGCATATGCTACCAACAAGTAAGATTTTGCACCGAGGTATACCATATTTCGGAAGGTGCTGAGAGAACTTCTGATTCTTTATAGATACAAGTTTGAGAATTTCGGCGTTGTTTTAAGAACGGAAGGCATATGCTACTATGCAAATTACATTCATCATCATTATCATCATCATCATCACTACCATATTATACCATGCATCGTCCCATGATTATGAGCCTATTATGACTCTTTTATTGGTACTTTTCATAGTCTTTTAGATCGAGACTCGAGTTTGTCAAGCGATTTAAAAATATCTATAAGTACTAATATTATAAACCTGAAGAGTTTGTCTGTTTTTTTTTTGCGGGAAAATGTTCGGTTTTCGTTAAATTCCTAATTTACGCGGGCGAAGCCGCGCGGGACATCTAGTCATTAATAAAGCAGCTCACAAAAGTTTGCTCAAAGTGAACTTTTAGTAGTTCGTAATGTATAACCTCACTTAGAAAAATCGAATCTATCTTTAATATTGAAGTTGCCCGCTATGTATTTCCAGTCGCTCACTTAGTAATACAGTCGCTCGGATAGAATTTTAATATCTGAAATAGATTAATCACAATCCACTTTTTGTAAGCTCGTTCTGGATTTTATTATAAATCAATATTAGTCGTTAGTTTAGTTTATTTTTCGCTTACTCAAATTCATACCGCTCATGTTATTAAAACAGTATGTTCATCATCAGTCGCTAAGTAATTTTTTATTCGCTCGTTTTATTATTTCCCTTACAAAATTACTATTGAATTGAATATAAACACTGACATATAAGTACTACGTAGTACATAATATCTTTATGAATATAAATGTTACTTACTTACAAAACGTAGAAGACAACCTAAAATAACAAAAAATAAATAAAAATAGTAAAACGAACAACACTTAATTACCAAACAATCAACTAATTACGAATCTACCTAAAAAATCTCACACTGAGTATAATAATTTCGCCACCCACTGTAGAGTACCTGATAAAATTGTCGTTTTCGCCCAAGTGCCTTGTTCAGAATAATTTAAATTGGGCGCATTATAGCAAGCTTCGTTATCACTGTTAATTCAGTTGTATTGGATGGCTCATGGTATACAATAGAAAATCTGAATTGCAGAATAGATGCAGAATAATTAAATCCGTTTTAATTTCCTTGAGACCAAACGAGTAACGACCGATGTGCTTCGAAACCGATTAATGCTTAGTTTTGCTACCGACATGAACACGTTCGAAATAGAACCCTAATTCCTCCATACACGGTTCAGTTTGTAACAACATGTCATGCTGCTCATGTAAATTCTTTTGTACGGTTTGAGCGCACTTGAAACTAATACAATTTCGTTTGCAATAAAGCATTTGGCTCGGGTTAATGATGTTTTGAGTACTGTAGGCTGTAGTAGATAAATAGGTGTTGTAGCAGTATTCGTTGATAAATGAGTTAGAATTTTCAAGTAATCAGCTTTTTATTAAGTATCCATTTTCATCCGTCTAGTAAATTTTAAGACTTTAAAGTTTAAACTATAAATCCCATTATACTTTGATTGTTGCTCAATTTGGCCAGTTACGAGTTTTTAAAATATATCTTATTTTGAAATTTAGAATATTTTTTAATTTTAATTTAAAAAAAAATACCGAATATCTTACAAGCGCTATCTAGAGACATATACCAAAACCATTTCAGTAACTCAAGTACCTTTTAGTATATGTATGTAGGAACAGATGGCGCTAATCAACATCATTTATAAAATTATTTTCCGTCATTTTCCGTGAACATGACTGAAATATAAAAAGGGATGAGAAAATAAGCTTTTTAAAATAAGTTAAAAAAAAGAAATTAAGAAATACCTGCAAGTTTCATATCCTACAAGCAACAGTTAACATTTTAAGAAATAGTTCTAGGTAGGTCTTTACTCTTTTCTCGTTTAAGTAATTTCATTTCTAGCTCAAAAATTAAAAAATTCTCAGTTTTCTACATATTTACCAGAGAGATCAAGAAAGAAACTATTCTCATAAACTCACTGGATATCGGACGATAAATTTATTAATATATAAGTACAAGATCTAAAATGAAACTATGGTAAAAAAGAAAAACATATTAATATTAGAATGACTAGAATTTATTCACCTCAAAAATAAATGCACAATGTAAACACAATGGAATGATCACGATTCACGAATCAACACTTAGGAGCTTTCGCCTTCCGTCTTCCTCACGGGCCCGGTCTGCACGATGGGAACTATTCTTTCATTAGAAACCTTTGGTGGAGCCTTCAGAGGAGCGACCACAGTCAAAACCCCATCAGAAGACAGCTTCGACGCCAGCAGATCCTCCTGTACTCCGTCCGGCAGAGGATACTTCCGGACGAAACTCCGCGAGATGAACCCATGCTCGTCTCTTCTCTCCTCATGTTTGGCCTCCACGATCAGGAAGCCATCGGCCGCCTTCACTTCAATCTCGTCCGGTGCAAAGTGCTGCACGTCCAGGTTCACTTGAAACTTGTCTTTATCTTCTTTAATAGTGGAGCCCGTGTCTCGATTCGCAGCTTGCATGTTCCGCCATTGTCTCAAGTAGTTGCTTTTTCCCTGCGGTAGGGCCAGAATCGTGAGATAGTCGCTCGGAGTTAGACCCAAGCCGAAATGCTGATCGGCTAACCGCTGCTGTCGAGGCTGTTCGCACTCGATGTAGAACGGGAAGTAGGACATTTTTATAAGTCACACTTCTAAATCGCGATATAAACAGAAATGTTAGCGAGTAGCGACCGGCGAATGGCGATTCACATTTCCTACTCAACGCAACGAAGTTGTCGTTTTCCGTTTTCGCTTGGTTCAATTCAATGCCAGACAGCTGAAGTTGGCGTTGTTATTTAAAAGTAAAAGCGCCATCTAGTACTGTGCAGAAACATCTCGGGAAATCTACAACACTACGTCAGGTATTCTAAACAATTGGTAGCAATGTAGAGAATATCAATTGACAGAAGCTTAGAATAGATTTTTGCCAAAAACTAACATGTTGGAACAATATTACTTTTATAAAATTCTGAGAATTTAATTCTTCGAGTATATCTATGTATTGAGTGTCGACAAATTACTAAATAATCAATACTATAATAATGTACACCTTACCAATAATTGTTTAGCTTATATGTAGATTGGTTATTGCTATTCGCCAAGAGATGGCGCTAAATTCGTAATGTCCTGCCATCTTTTGACAAATAGTAACTACTGGGGAGCTAGGCTTTAATTTCTTTAAATTTTTAAAAATAAATTAATTTACTCAGATTATAATAGAAAAAATACAGTTTGGAAACGTAAAATGTAAATCAGTGCCGTAATAGAATATTGTGACGAAATTCTAATATCGTTGTTTGATCGTAATTAAGTGAAATGTGTTTTAAATAAGATTCTGAATATGATCCAAAATATTTATGTATGTAAATTTTATACTGATGAACTTCGTAAAAAATAAATTTCGGTCTCGTCTTACTGATGAACATCTCCAGGATTGAATATCAATAGCTTGCAAGTTGCAGCAGAGAGATAATTAGCTATAAAAATTGACACTTTTCTAATTGATATGTAAATAAATACCTTTGTAATTCCCGTAATTACCTTTGTTTAATATTTTTAAAAAAATGTGTGGACCGCGAAGGTCATTTCATTTGCTAAAATGGACCCCGAGCGAAATTACTTATTATTGGTGACCCCTGCTCTACACTCTACCATACTCTACAGCTGCACTGCTAGCCAAAGTTGTTTATTATGCTCCTCGCGCGCCGCGCGCCGGTCATAATTATATTATTATCAATGTTGTTTACTTTTGGATGTCGCGATACGTCGTATTGCTATTTGCTGCCAAGTGTAAATATTTATGACTCAGTGTAGAGTTTAAAAACAAAACAATCTATAGGACAGTGCGTACTGAACTATATTTAGAAACAAATACTTTATTGAAGTATTTGTTTCTATTTTACACTATTTTTGTAGTGTTAAATAGAACACTACAAAAAATATAATATTATTGTCATGTTTATTGTCCATCATGTCCAGATACAGTCATAATATTTCTGTATTTAGGCAAAACAAAAACATTAGATGACCTTCGACACCGCTTTCGTATAGGACCGCTCCCGAGTTTCACTCTGATCGGATGCCGAATGCCGATGTCCGAGTGCGCTCGGATCACGTGTTTACACAGTACGAGTAGCGTCCGAGTAGTAATCCGAGCGCACTCGGTCCGAGAGTACTCGTATAGTGAAAACCCGCCTTTAATTAATAATATCTTCTTTTTCAGATACTCTCTCAGAACAAGCTATGGTATGTTTCTTTTGCAAATATAACGTTTTCTAATCTTTTCAATTTTCTTATGATAGATAAGTAAATTAATTATTACCTAAGTTTTTTTCATTTTTTGATGGTATAGTATACAGTTTACTACTTTACATTTTACTGTTGTGTGTAAATAATCGTTATTAACAATTTTATTGAGTAAAAAAATACAGAAATGTTAATAAATCTCCGCTATGTTTTATTAAGACAAGAGATTCTTACATATTATAATATTTATTAACTTAAAATGAAATACACAAGGAGGTACACAGATCAGTCTTAACTAAATACAACAGTCCACATGTTTATTGCGACTCAATTTACTTCTTGATGGGTCCAGTTTGCACTATTGGAACGATACGTTCGCCGGTCGATGGCATGGGCAGGACTTTGGGAGCTGTGATGACGAGGACTCCATCGGATGAAAGCTGGGACTGCACCGTATCTGGGAGACAACCCTGGGGCAGGGCATACCTTCTCACAAACTGCCGAGATACATATCCATGCTCGTCCCTTCTCTCTTCGTGCTTGCACTCCACCGTCACGAAACCCTCGCCGACTTTCACCGAGATCTCTTCCGGAGAAAAGTGCTGTACGTCAATGTTCACTTGGAATTTCTCGGAGTCTGACGAGATTTTGGAAGCCTCCTTTAGCGCTATGTTATTCATCATAGACGATAGCTGCTCCATCTGCTTGAACATGTTTTCGAACGGCTGCAGGCTGGCCCACGGTTGGAATAGTTCTTTGGTGACTAGCTGGCGGAATGGCTTGAAAACATCAGATCCGAACATTTCTCGTTCCACGGGGAGAAGCGCTCCATTGTTAAAATACGGTAGCAAAGCCATTTTAAACACCACTAATGTAATTAGCACGGCGCACTGCGTAGTTAGTTATACTTGATGTCTGCTCAAGATATTTAGCTCGAGCCAAGGCCGGCGAGCCGGCTTTATATAGTCGAGAAAGCGCCACCTATCATTGAAGTGACGTTACTAAAAGAAATTTCACGAAAGCGCTACAAAAATCTGGAAAGGAGTAGAAGTTTCTGTGCGCGCGTCATCTGTTGTTGAGTAGCGGAACTACTACGAGTGCTACTGCATGACCGGTCTACGGACCCGGGACCGGCACACTAGTTGCCACTTGCCAGTTGGACCGCTTTATCGTTTACGTAGTACAGCTGCAGCTGACGTCACGTGTTTGTTTACAACTTCTGCAGATTTGTACGGTACGCGAATTTAATTAAATTTTAATAAAAAAAAAATTGCTAAACATTTTAGGGTTCCGTACCCAAAGGGTAAAAACGGGACCCTATTACTAAGACTTCGATGTCTGTCTGTCCGTCTGTCTGTCTCCAGGCTGTATCTCAAGAACGGGGAGTTGAAATTTTCACAGATTATGTATTTCTATTGCCGCTATATAAACAACAAATACCTACTAAAAATAAAATGAATTGAAATTTTAAGGGGGCCTCCCATACAACAAACGTGATTTTTTTATCATTTTTTGCTCGGTATCAATGTTCACAAGATACTTAGTTTTATTTATACTTTAATAATTAATAATAAAATTTAAATAAAATAAATAATTAAGGGGGCTCCCATAAAAAAATGTCCGTCTGTCCGTCTGTCCGTCTGTCTGTCTGTCTGTCTGTCCGCGGCTTTGCTCAGAGACTATAGGACCCACAAAGCTGTAATTTGGCATGAATGCCGACAAAATGGTACATGAAATCTTAAATTTTTTTTTATGGTACCTTCCCTAGTCCCTACACATCAAGAGGGGATGAATTATTTTTTTTTCGCGTCCACAGTATTCATAGATCATTTTCCGATTTAGGGAATCATTTTCCGTTTGTGAAATATTAAGTTTTAAAGTGGAAAAAATCGTTAGAGTCCAGTGTCCCCCCCCTTCAGACCTACCAGCTAAACGGTTGCTTCTGTAAATGTGAAAAAAATTCACGGGAGTCACTGAGGTAATAAGTACGTAATTATGTCAGTGACGGGAGTAGGAAATATGCTGAATTTAAAAGGAAAAATATCACGGCTCTTAGAAGACTTCATAAGTTATTGAGTAATATTCGATCAACTAAAAAAATGTATTCGGCGAAGTATAAAGGAACTTTTCGTTCAAATTCCTTTGAAAGTAACTGAGATGATGTTGTTAGTAGTGCAAAACACCTTATAAAATGTACATTCATTGACCATACAAAAATTTTAAAAAACTAGCGGTATTATGGAACCCTATATTGCGCGTGGCCCGACACGCACTTGGCCGGTTTTTTTACCTGAATTATTATTACGCACAACGTACATAACCTATACTTACCTAGATACAGTAATAAAGTCAAACAGCGTTTTTTAACCCTTTATATGAAAAAATACGTGGGATTTGTGCGTTTGACACATTATAAATAAAACAGTGACACGAGTGTGAATAAAAAGTTCTAAAATATACATTTTAATTTTTAACTAAAAGTGCAAAATTAAAAACATTCAACACCAACAACGACATCTATTGGCGTGTATTGATATTACCTTCCTACCAAGTGTCACCAAATCAAGCTCAATCGAATAAGTTCGAGCCCAAATCACAGAGGTCGCTTTTCACATCATCACGGTCGCAATTGTGGACAAACAAAAATAAAAGCGCCATCTAGCGTCAAATACGAACACTACGTACTATCTGGCGCTCGCTCCTGCGTAAGAGATTGGTACAGGACGATACCCACTAGAAGGCGTTGGTAATATCTATATACGCGAGCGAAAAACTTTGGATCCCTTTTGACGAAAAATGCGGAAACGTAGGTGAATGAAATTTTGCACCGTTATAGTTTATATGGTGAAGGAGTGCATCGAGCTAATATTATTATTTTGAAATTATGCTTTTATCATACTTTTTTTAACAAATAAAACATTACATATACTACAATACGCACACTAGGAGATTTTAATTGACAAGCCTATACACACGAATTGTACTCTTTTATTTGTTGTTGAAGTGTGTTGTCAATTTGAAAATAGGCATGATGACTATTTTTTTTTTCTTATTGGTAATTGAAAGACGATAAAAGAAAGAAGTATATTGAATATCTATAACAATTGATGTTATTTAAATAATGTGAGATCTTAAAGTAGATTAGATTTAACTTGGCTTAGGTTTAGTAAGTTAGTAAGTTTTCATTACATCAGTCATAAAGTTATTGAACATTTTAATTCTGATAAAAACGGGCGAAATCAAATCTAATCTACTTTAAGATCTCACATTATTTAAATAACAGGAATTGTTTTAGATATTCAATAAAGCAAAGAAATAGACTATTATTTGTTTAGAATGTTATTTGGTTCCTATAAATACATTTTTCGATTTTCAATAGAACTTGGCACTCATTTAGATCTCCATTCTTTTTATGGCGAAGTCCATAGACAAGCATAATGTTTGTATTGAACTTGGCTCTCCTTTTTTACATTTATGTTTTTGATGGGATATCATTACTTTTTGTAAAGAAAACTTTCCGAGCAAGTGTAGATATCTAAATCTTCTCAGTTCCAACATACTTACATAATATTCGACAATGGTCACAACCTGAAGGGGCTGTTTCACCACTTCTTGATAAGTGTCGGATATGCTATCCACAACTTATATGACAGATACTCCATACTTCATCTGTCAGATAAGTTGTGAATAGCCTATCCGAAACTTATCAGGAAGTGGAGAAGCAGCCCCTAAGGGCCTGTTTCACCACTTTCTGATAAAGTGCCGAATAGGCTATTCACAGCTTTTCTGACAGATTCTTCATACTTCATCTGTCAAGTTAAGTAGTGGATAGCCTATTCGGCACTTATCAGGAAGAGGTGAAACAGGTCTTAAGGCTTGTTAAGTATCAGTCGAATTAAACAGAAAATCCAAGCGAATGGAATATGCAGCTGCCATATGAGGCATTGGAATAATACGGTGTAACACAAGTGTATTTTCAACTATTAACTCTTCGGTACAACATATTGTGCGAAAGTAGCTATTAAAATACAGTAGTACTCAGACTGTCAGTCAGA